>OX327696.1:13842500-15092500 GCA_946807835.1 Ailanthus altissimus | reverse complement strand
TAGAAATAGAATTATTGATTTGCATTCTGCTTTTGTGATTATGCAAAGAGATATTCTTCTGTCAGCTATTTTATTTGTTAAACTTCTGTTGGTTTCTGCACCTTAGAGTTTGTTATTATTCTTCAAACCTCCTCTTTTTCTCAATATTCAGTTCTATATTTCTCAGGGTTCTATGAAGCCTGTTATCAACTGCCTTTTAACACTTAGAGCAGAATATATTACTGGTGGAAATAATTTTCCAATGACTAGTATAACTACAAAACCTGGAAGCTACCATGGGGATGCTTCTATACGTGGTTCTCTTTCTCCATTATTTGGAGAAGATAGGCAGAAGGTTGCTTCGGATTCCCACTCCCAATTTCAGCATGCTTTCCGCAGTCCATTCATGTCTGGTATAAATAACTTCATGAAGTCTTCAATACGCAGATTTAAAGCAATGTGCATATTAACTTGCTGATAATGACCAAGCATGCAACAAAATGATACCCCAGTAAAATTTTTATATTCCAATTGTACTAAACACTTTATTGACTTTATATGATGAACCTTATCAGGTATGTGTATGATTTACTATTGACTGAAATTGAAGACATGGTATATTTAAGCTGGTTTTTTATTTACTGAAAATAATTTTTTTTTTAAGTAAAAAGTTCCATTTACAGCTTATAAGCTGATGTAAATTCTTGTTCAGATTAGTAGACTGAGTTAAATGTGTATTTCTTTTCAGTATAAATAGCTTAAATGTTGCCCTTTTTCTTCACTTATAGAGCCATCAGCTGTATTATTACATCAAGTTGGACACAAGTTCCATGAGGTTTTTCAATTGAAACAAGGGCGGTACACAGATCTTCCTGCAGCAAAGATTTCAGAAATGATGAAGTCAAACAGTTTAGATGTGAGTTTTGGGCCTTTATCTTTTCAATTGACCTTAATATTATGTCTACAATCTCTATATGTGATAACTTTGGTTTAATGATTATTTAAAGCATTTCAGAATCTCTTGTTGCAGATTGCTCCAACGCAGTCACTTTTGAGTGTTGTGAATGGGATTCTAGATGAAAGCGTTGAAAGAAAGAATGGTGAAATACCTTATGTAAGTTGTGAAAGGACATATGAATTGAAAATCCAAAGCATTATTAAATCTTTTGTTTGTACTTGTAAATATGCACAGTGGAGATCCAAGCATATGCATATATTTGTTAAAAGATATCCTCTGACGTTATCTTTGTTGCTCAGCGTGTAGCATGCCTGCTGAGAAACGTTGTGCAGGAGATTGAACGGCGCATATCAACTCAAGCTGATCATTTAAGAACTGTAAAATCTTTGTCCATTTGTACTTTATTGTGACAAATTTTTCTTAGCTGCTCCATACCAATTTATTTATGGTTCTCTGCCCACAGCAAAACAATCTTTTTAAGGCTCGTGAGGAGAAATACCAATCGAGAATTAGAGTGCTTGAAGCCCTTGCATCTGGTACTGGAGAGGAAACTGAGGTATGTTAAATAACCCAAGATGATAAGCAGACATTTTTCTCATAGTTATGTTTTCTACTACCTTTTATTTATTAACTGACTGCTTGTTGCAGATTGTTATGAACCAGCTTCGGCAAATAAAGGTAAACTTTAGAGACAAAAGCATGTTTACTAGTGTTGATTCATATCTTTGTCCTACTTGTATCCTGATACTTAACTGGAATCAGCATTTAGCACCATTTTTTTTTCTTTTTTGTTTTTCAATTGTAATTTGAGAAGGCAGCATCTAAGTCTCCAATGATTTGAGGTTATGTCTGAGATTAAGGTGCTGCAGCTTTTAACCCACAGTTATGGTGGGACTGTATCACTAGCTGCCAGGTAAAAGTGGGTGTTTATCAAACACTTTAGCTGCCCTGCTTTCAAAAATGAGCAGAAGCACAATAATTACAACACGTGCGGTGATTCCCTGTTGATATATCAAATGTGGAGAATTTTGAACTAGCTGGTCTGAATAACATATAGACAGATTTTCTTTTTAAATTTTATAATTTACTTTTCCTTTTTCCCATCCACAATGTAAGTTTGCCAGCTAGTTTTATTAATAGGTTTAACTGCCAAGCAACCTAGATACTAATCTGTTATCTGATGTTGTGTGGATATATTTTACACTACCTTTTTGTTGATTGTTCATATTTTTACTCTTTGCAGACAGAGAAATCCAAATTAGAAGAAAGGAAGAGACATGAAGACGACGATGTGGTTACATTGATGAGAGAGAAAGATCAACAGAAACATGAAATTTCAGCATTGAAACAAGAATTGGAACTGGTGAAAATGAAAGAGAAAGATCAACAGAACCATGAAATTTCAGCATTGAAACAAGAATTGGAGCTGGTGAAGATGAAGGAGAAAGATCAACAGAACCATGAAATTTCAGCATGGAAACAAGAATTGGAACTGGTCAAAAATACACATGAACTGCATTGCTTGCAAATGGAAACAGAAGCTAAAACTGCTAAAGCATGTCTTGAGGAAAGAATAAAAGAGCTTGAGCAACACTTGATGGATTCAAGGAATAAAGTGATAGAACTTGAGGCAAGTTCTGAGTCAAAGCACCAGAGATGGAGCAAGAAAGAGAACATCTATCAGAGCTTCATGGATTTTCAACTTGGTGCACTGCAGGTATGCTTCAAGTTTTTTATTTATACCTCTATATCATCTTGTTTAACATTATTCACTTTGCCAAGTTTGTGCAAATATTCAGGAAGTGAGGTTCTCTTCAGATTCCATTAAGCAAGAAATCTTAAAAGCACAAAAGAGCTATTCAGATGAATTCCATTGCCTTGGTAGGGTTGGTTATTGGATTCTTTTCTGTCAATTTTCAGCAATATGTGACAGTAAGTTTCACAGTTAACTATAATCTTGTTCAGGTGTAAAGCTTAAAGCACTAGCAGATGCAGCTGAAAATTATGATGAGGTTCTTGCTGAGAACCGGAGGTTGTTTAATGAAGTTCAGGATTTGAAAGGTGATACTCGTATCTTTTCCCTACTGGGTTTAATAGAGATGCAGTTTTTGACATCACTCTTGAATTTCTTTTTACAGGAAATATTAGAGTGTATTGTCGGATGAGGCCATTTTTGCCTGGACAAACTAAAAAACAGACGATCATAGAGTATATTGGTGAAAATGGCAAGCTGATTGTCGCGAATCCCTCCAAACAGGGAAAAGATGGGCAACGGATGTTTAAGTTTAATAAGGTCTTTGGTCCAGATGCTACTCAAGGTTTTTATCTATGTATCTTTTAGTTTATAAGTTGGTCGTTGTGTGAATACCTTTTGACTGGTTTGTAGTTCTTCTACATTATTTTACATCTGCTCGTTCATTTTAAGTTTTTAATTTAATTATTGGATGAAAAAATTGCAATATCTAACTTGAATACCCTTTTCAATATCGGCAGCGGATGTATTTTCAGATATCCGGCCTTTGATACGATCTGTACTTGATGGATATAATGTCTGTATATTTGCTTATGGTCAAACTGGTTCAGGAAAGACACACACAATGGTAATAACAACCTTCACAATTTACCTGACATATTTGATGATGTTTATTAAGAGACTAAGGCAAATTTCTCCTTCATTTTCAGAGTGGTCCTAATGGAGCACGTGAAGAAGACTGGGGAGTTAACTTTCGAGCTCTAAATGACCTCTTCAGTATCTCTCAAAAAAGAAAAAGCTTCATTATGTATGAAGTTGCTGTTCAAATGGTTGAAATATATAATGAACAAGTTCGTGATTTACTATCAAGTGATGGTTCTCAAAAAAGATATCCTTTTTAACAGAGTAGATGTGAATATTTAATATATAATGCGGGAATTCAGTAATGGTTTGGTTTATAATTCTTTTCATCTTGTGCAAAGATTTTTTTCCTTTTTAACTGGACCCTGACATTGTTCTGTATCAATCTTACAATTAGTTACTCCTCTCTCTCTCTCTCTCTCTCTCTCTCTCTGTTTTTTGAAACATATATGTTGGCTTTGCATCACTTCTACTTTCTTGGTTGATTATTTGAATGAGGTACAAAGTAATCTTGATTTTTCTTTAACTTTTTGTTTCCTTGATTTGCACACACTTGGGATTATGTCCACCTCTCAACCCAATGGACTAGCTGTACCTGATGCTACCATGCGACCTGTTACATCAACAGCAGATGTACTGGAACTAATGAACATTGGATTAAAAAATAGAGCTGTTGGGGCCACTGCCCTGAATGAAAGAAGTAGCCGTTCTCACAGGTTCTTAAATGATCCTATAAAATATTTTTCTTTTGAAATAAATATATTCAGGTGTAATGAAGTTTTAATTTAGATTGTGTGCTCAGTGTTGTCACTATTCATGTTCGTGGGAAGGACTTGAAGACCCACATCTCTTTGCACGGCAATCTTCATTTAGTAGATCTTGCAGGAAGTGAAAGAGTAGATCGCTCTGAGGCAATTGGAGATAGGCTCAAGGAAGCACAGCATATAAACAAATCGTTATCGGCACTTGGAGATGTTATTTTTGCTCTTGCACAAAAGAATTCTCATGTACCATACAGAAATAGCAAGCTCACTCAAGTCCTTCAAAGCTCTCTTGGTATTTCTTTGTTAGTTATTTTGTTTAGTCATAAATTGCTTTGAAATTCTTCCTGGTATCCATGAGACAGTGAAACTAAATGATATCTTGTGAAAAGATTCATCTAAACTATATTTCTGGTTTATGTATTACAGGAGGTCAAGCAAAGACTCTTATGTTTGTGCAGCTTAATCCTGACGCAAATTCATATTCTGAGAGTCTGAGTACCTTGAAGTTTGCAGAGAGGGTCTCTGGAGTTGAGCTAGGAGCTGCACGCAGCAGCAAAGAGAGTAGGGATACTAGGGAATTAATGGAGCAGGTCAATTGTTCTTTCCCTTTCTATATTAAATATTTTCTTTCACTTTATTAGGATAATTAATGAATCTCAAGTAGTCTTACATGATAGCTTTGGAAATCTGCCAAAGATAAAAGGTCTGATAAACACTTGCATCTCACACCGAGAAATACTCAAATGATTTTGTCATGTTTGAGATTTGGAAATGACCCAATTAAGATAATTCAATTAGTATGATAATGACTATGAATAGCTTTTGACTCTGACGTCATTGCATGTCAACTAACAAAGATAGAATGGGGTATCCCAACATGTAATTGTCTTCTTTAATCAATTCTCATGACAGATGTTGAATTATTCTTTGTCCTGTACAAGTAATCTTAGTTTGACCACTCTGGCCCAAAAGGAAAAGAATAGTGTTAGTGTTAGTTTAATGCATTCCTTGAAGTTTTCTGAATGTTGGTTGAAAACTAAAGGATCAAAGTAGGGATTTTGGAATGATAGGTAGGATGTGAAGAAATGGCTGTTTAACAATCTTCTACAGCTGTTGATTTTGGTTGGTTGAGTTCTGATTTTTTGTCGCCTATTTTCAATTTGCAAACATTTAGACATCATATAGTGATAGTAACTTAAAATGGTTCATGAAAATATTGTTTTGGTATGGCGGCGCTCTTGCCAGAATAATGCATTATTCTTATTTTTATTCTCTTTCTATGTCCATTTTGGATATCTTTATATTACAAGAAGAATAAATACTCATTGCACAGCCAAATAAAGGGGAATGGAATAAATTATCCTGCTTGTTTCTTGTGTTCCTAAACTTTTTTAGCCATGCAGGTGGCGTCTCTCAAAGATACAATTACCAAAAAGGATGAGGAGATTGAACGCTTGCAATTACTTAAAGATCTAAAAAGTGTTTATCCTGGTGTCAGTAGTGAGAAGCATGGGCAAACACATTGAGGTATGGATCTCCTTCTCCAATCAGAGTCTCTGTAGGTTGGTTTCCTTGTCAAAGCCTAAAACATCACAGTGTGCATGCATAGTATGTGATGAGAAGACCGCTTCTGATATCTGTTCACACTTCATGGTATGGTAATAAAGCAGTCTGAAGCTGAATTCCAGCTGTCCAGTGGTGATTTAAAATAACATAAATGAAATACTCTGCCTACAAAAAGTTGCTAAAGGGATTTCTTTTCAGAATTATGCAATAGATACTAAGATCCTAGAATTTATGGAGATTCAGGTTATAAGAGATTAACTCACATAGCTAATTGTATTCTTTGTGTGGCAACAGAAACTGATGGTCCTAGAGAATATTATCTTCATCATGAACGAACAAAACCATCAGATAAATGGAAATGTGAGTCTTGCTTTTTATGGTTTGGGGTGCTTCCTTGGGATCTCTAAACATTTATTTGCGTGAGTATGTGTGTGTACATAAATATAAAAAGAAATATGTTTGAATATTATCTTTCATTTTCATCCATATGTACCAGGAAAACCGAAGGTGCAGTTTTGGTTAATCACATTTTCACTTAACATTTGGTTTGATAATCATCCATTCAATGCAGTTCCATCAATTTTTGTGTTTTGCAGATTCTTAAATGACTTATTTCTGAATAATTAAGCTATCTGATTAATTTAGAGCACTAGCCCCACTTTTATCTCCTGATTTTTGCACAAAATTTTATGAGGAACATTCCTTTTACACTTCATTCTGAAATCCAAATCCACTTCATTGCCTCTGCACTGACTTTGCAATAAATATACATGCACAATGTTTCACACAGAGTACCGCTCATCTACTGCTTTAGGCTTGCGATTATTATCCATAGGTTGGTTGGAAAACATTAGACTTGCTCTGGACAAATACAAAGAAGGGCATCATACACCAATGAATTTATTTGAACTCTAATTTCTATAATTCAAAACCTAATTTATCTAGGCCTAAACCACCATAGGAAATTAACAAAAAACCAGAGCAAACTAAAACATTGATATCATTGTCTGAGAGCTCATTGAAGTTGTAGACAAGTATGTGAAAATAAATCTTCCTCCGTTACTTGCTGTCCTTCCAATAAGGAAACTTGTGTTTACATAGAAATTATGCCAATGTACCTATTAACATTCTCCATGACTGCTATTTTCAGGTATAATAGAGACTGTAAAAGGAAGCTCTACTTCACTCAAGCCTCCCAGGTGGCTGCAGAGAATTAGACCGCATTTACACTTTAATTATATAGATAAATTCTTTCATTTGTCCATCTACTTAGGTGGTCTTGGGCCGCCAGTCTTGCAAATTAAAGTATCTTTAGGTTTCTTGCTCGCAAATTATTCACACTTTCGTATTTGGTTCTCGCGTCTGAGCTTGTAATTTAGGTCATTAATCTATTGGAGTATGTACACGTGTAAATATTTAATGTCATTACACTTGCACCAGTCACCAAAAAGCTCCTAACTGGAGCGAGAGATGTTGTCTAGTTGATGGGTATTTTCTACAGTACATTGACAGATGAAATTTTTGTGGAAATTTTGTAAATCTCAGCAACACATAACTGGTGGTTTTATGTATATAATTTCTACGGCATTCCTGTTATTTATTATTTTTTTGTTTTTTTGGCAGAATAAAAATGTCTTTTTAACTAAATATTGAGGAATTTTATGTCTTGTTTTTAGTTTGTTTTTATGCGGGCATGAAGGATGAGTGTGGAAGGTTCATAGTGCTAAGGAATTATGGGAGAGCCATAATGCCGGAGTTCTCATAAAATGTAAGGCTTGGTATGTCAGTTGCTGTGGAATAGCTACTGAAAAATTCAGGCAGGTAAAAAATTATCTGAACTGAAAATAATATAGAATCAGAACGGTTTGAATTTAGTGGTTCGATTCAGTATTAAAGTATAAAAATTAATTGATTGATTTTTTTATATCTCTAAATAAATTCAATTTAGTTTAGATTTTTAATTTTAGTCTCTAAAAATATCAAATCGAACATATAAATAAAATTGTATACAACTTTTTTATATAATTTATTTAATAAATTTTAATAATTTTTTAATTTATTTAGTTTATGAACTTTAACTAATTTGGTACTTAAAAATTGATGGTCACTTTATTTATTTAGATTAATTTAAATTTTAATATTTTTTTAACTTGTTTAATTCATAGGTGGTGTTTAAAATTGATGGACACTTTATTTGTTTATATAAACTTTAATTTTTAATATTTTTTTAATTTGTTTAATTCATAGAATTTTATTAACTTTATATTTAAAACTGACCTACACTAGTTTCGTATATTTTTATATGAAATTTATCTCTTATATATATGATTTTAGTCTTTTAGAAAATATTTAATAGATCAAACCGAACCAAACTAGACTGAATTAATTTGGTATGGCTTGATTTTCATACATGATTTGGTAAGGTTTGGTTTTAAAAAAAAATTCTGAATTTTTTTGGTATGGTTCGGTTCTAAAAAATATTGAACCGTACCACACCCACCCCTATTGAAAAATATCTTTGGTGCGAGTTAAAATAGAAAAATATACACAAATAACCCTTATTTAAAACTCATATATCTTTATAGTCACAAATTAGTTTGACAATCTTTATTAGTCAAAAAGAACAAAAATGAACGAAAATACCCTTGTAATAACATAACTCAAACTTGTTGTTGGAAAGTCACAAAATCAATAAATAAACGGCTCTCATTATCCAAATACATTTTTAAAAAAAATACTTTATAGAAGAAAATAAAATAATTTTGTGAATCAATTTACACAAAAGATATTATTTGTATGATTTTGTATTTGTTATTGTTTTGTATTTATAACGAATTATAGTGTATTTTGAATTTTTTTGTGATTAATTTGTAAAATATAAGTATAAAAGTATAATGGTAATGTATTGTGATAAAATAGAGAAGAAACAAAGTGTATCAAAAAGAAAATAAAATGGTAAATCGTGGGGAAGAATGAAACGGAATGAAGAAGAGACGAAAAAGTCAAAAATCCCCATGCCTTGCATGCGAGGCTCGATGAGGAGCCATGCACCCAGCCTCGCACCGTGCAGCTCTTTCTTATAGTGTGATGGAGGTATCAAAATACTTGTCTTAAATATTTTTTCTTTTGTTACAATTACAATAGAGCATGAGTCAATCGTTGTACTATATAAAGGAAAGTGAGAGAGCACTAGTGATTGAGAAGAGATACATTGAGTTTGGTAACTTAGATATGATGGTTTCAAAGAACATCAATTATGAGAAACTATTAAATAGGGTGTGTTTTGCATTAAGAGTTAATAATGTAAAGCATAAGGTGTCATTGGAGATTTTTATTGATGCAAAGAAATAAAAAAACTTGATTGGGATGCTATAGTAGTTAAGCATAAGTGTACGCTATCGTATCAAGTAATATAGGATTTTAAGTCCAGATATCGATCCCATAGGGACTATGCAATCTAATTCTATAAATCAAGTACTAAAATTATACCTACTTAACTTTTATTCAGAAAATCACAATATGAAATTTATTTAACTAATCTAATTCTATCAATTAACTAAAAAAAAAAAGTAGAATTTACAAATAAAGATAATCTAGGGTTTTGACTTGTCCCCTAGTATTTCATTGGATTCATTAACCACTTAGTTAATCCCTTAATACCAATTGATTGGCTTAGATACTAATCTCATCACAAGTCTCTGTCGATGGTCAAGTGACTATATTACGCATTCTAACAATCACTTATATGTCTATGGTAATCAAATCAGAATGTAATTCATTAAGATCAAGTCTAAGTTATACCATACATGCCGCCACCTAGGTATATGTCTATCTTAGATGGAACTCATAGTTGTTACCCTATGATTATGTATCATACTATCCTAGGCTAAACACATGAATCCATCTGTTGAGTTCATCATGGTTTCTCAATCATTCAAAATATTGATCAGGTATAATGAAAGCATTAGACACAAGATAGAATGAATCAATTGAATGCATTAGATTCATAAACTAAAATTTAACACAATCCAAATTCATACTAGGTTCACATAGTTAAACCCTAGATGAACAAATTAACCCATCACAAAACTAAAAGTATCAAACCAATTCATAAAGATCAACAAGAAAAAGAACATAATGATAAAGAAAGAGAAGAAAAACTAATCAAAGTGACTCCTTGTTGTGCTTCTCCTCAATCTTGACTTGAAGCTTGAATCTTGATCTTGGTTCTTCAATCTTTGACTTTGATCTTGTGTTGTGAATTCTCTCTAAGTTTTTGCCTCTTTTCTTTCTTTTTCTCTCCTCTCCTCCTCTTATGGTTTTTGTCTTCAAAATACTGTTCACGAGTTACTATAGTAAATACTGTTCATAGACACTATTCCCTCGGGTATTGTTCACCGCCACGAGCGCCGCAGCGCTCAGTCGAGCCCTGGTGCCCCTTTCATATTTTGAGCGTAACTTCTTCGTTTTACATCCGATTCACCTTCCGTTTATTTTTATGCGTCACATTTTTCATCATGCATCTATTTATGATTAAAAACTACAATTAAATAGCCAAATATTTTTGATTTAGAGTAAAATACGAAAGTTGAGTACAAATTATACTAGTGCTTTTACGCCCCTATCAAATATAAGTTGAGACCAATTAAGATTAAAAATGACAACAATATTCTATTTTTTATGGGGATCAATAGAATATCGTTATGTCTTATATGTGTAACATTGAGACCTAAAACTCTCGTATGTGAAAAAAATGCACAGGTGCCTATCAGAACCAACCACTATGCCATAATCAGTTTATGCCAACAAACGATAGCAAGCAAGTTAGCTACACAGCCCAACAATATCAACTTTTATGCATCTTACAAATACCATTGGTGACTAAAATGATTATTCTCCACTAAGATTTAATAAAGATCCAACATATACACACTTCAATAGTCAAACAGATAAAAGTGTCGACGATATTGGAATTGTTGATAATGTGGAAGAAGATGAAGGATTTGATGGCAATCAGGAATATGGCACTTGTTATGTTTCTAATACATCCTTTAATGAGGATAATAGGGGCGTAAAAGCATTAGTTTGATCAATACTCAACTTTTTTTTTTTAAATCATGAATATTTGACTATTTAATCGTGTTTTTAATTATAAATGGGTGCATGATAGAAAATGTGACAATACACAACAAACGGGAGATAAATTGGATGAGAAATAAATGAGATATACCAAATTTATGGCACAGTCTGAACCTAGGGCTGGGTGCTACGGCACCCACGGCTGATCGCTGCAGTGCCTAGGCCAAAACTTGGGGGCCGCAAAGCCCAAAACCCAGCACTATAGCACCAAGTGATGCTCCCCAAAGTCGTGTTTCTAGGTCTTGGCTCTCGGCGCCTACGCGACCTATAACATCCCCTCTTAACTCTCCTATTTTGACTTAGATTCAATTCTTCTCTTAACTCGTACCTAAGGTTTTTAACACCTATAAAATCACTCTTTTAAGAGCCAAAACACAAACTTTAGAGAGGCAAAAACTTAGAGAAAGAATTCACAACACAAAATCAAATATCAAAGTCACGAAATCAAGATTTAAGATCAAGATTCAAGCTTTAAGTTAAAATTGAGAGAGAAGCAACCCTAGACATCTTCTTGATTAGTTTTTCTTCTCTTTTCTTATCATTATATTCTTTTTGTTGTGGTTATTCATGGATTGGTTTGATACTCTTAGTTCTGTGATGAGCTAAACTTGTTATTCTATGGTTAAACTATGTGAACCTAATATGTAGTTGGATTTATTGATTCTTAGTTTATGATCTTAATGCATATAATTGATTCATTCTATCTTGAGTGTAATTCTTTCATTATACTTGATCAATATTTTGAATGATTGAGGAACCATGATGAACTTAACAAATGGGTTCATGTGTTTAGCCTATGATAGTTTGATGTATGATTATAGGGTAACAACTATGAGTTCTATTTAGGATAGACATATACTTAGATGGTATGTATGGCATAATTTAGACTTGATCTTAATAAATTACATTCTATTCTGATTACCGTAGACATATAGGTGATTGTTAAAATGCGTAATATAGTCACTTGACCATCAACAGAGTCTTGTGATGAGATTAATGTCTAAATCAATCAATTCGTATAAAATGATTAACTAAATGGTTAATGAATCTAATGAAATACTATAGGATGAGTCTATACCCTAGATTACCATATTTTTGGTGAATTTATGTCTTGTTTGTTGCTGTGTAGGTTGATTTAATTGATAGAATTAGATTAGTTAAATAAATTTTAAATTTAAATTTTCTGAATAAAAGTTAAGTAGTTATAATTTTAGTAATTGGTTGAAAGAATTAGATCATATAATCCCTGTAGGAATGATATTTGAACTTTAAATACTATAGCACCAATCAAAAGATGCACAAGCATACGCTTTAACTATAAGAAGAGATGAAGTTGTAGCCAAAAAGTCTTTTCAATTTCTTCCTCTAATACCATTATAAGACCTGGTCATATAGAATAAGGCACCTTGTTCTGAAATTAGAAATGTGTTTGTTGGAAAGTTGTATAATAATAAGGATGAACTTCATCAGGCTATTAGCATACTGCCATTCAAGGATAATTGGAACTTCAAAGTTTCAATGTCTAATAAAGATTGATTTTAGGCAAAATTATAACGATGAGGGATGCAATTTGTCTTGTAAATAAATAAAAATTGTCTAACAAAATAAACACAACAGATGCCAAATTGTCTTGTTCATAATTACATGTATAAGGATAGAAGATTACCTCAATTTCTTACTTTGTTAAATCTTGAATTGACAGCTGCAATCTTCTTTACTATTCTCAACCTTCAAATTCAACGCATGTGGGCATGCGAATCTTCCCTTAATCTTTAAAATTACTAATACCTAAATCTAATAGAAGAGTAATAACCAATTTATTTTTCACGTAAAAAGTATTTTTCTGACTATAGTTAAGATTGTTGTAATTATTTGCTAATTCATCCCTCTCATATATATATATATATATATATGAATCTCCCTTGGGTATTTAGAGTTTAATTAGGATTAAAAAATTAGAGTTTGATTAGGATTTAAGTTTACAGATAGACTGTAAGACCCATGAGTTTCCTAACTTAAAAAGTACAGTCTTAATCATCTCATGACCTACTAGCTCTTCTAAGTTAACCCTAGGCTATTCCACTAAAAATCAAAGGTTGTACTATAGTAACTTATGTTAATAAATAAAAGAGCATTTAATTAAAACCCCTTTTAATTAAATTGGCCTTGGTTTTTAGACCAATAATAGCCACTTAATTAACCATTTATTTGATGTCTATAATTAAAGTTATGTCATGAAAAAAAAAGTGTTTTGCCTTTTTAGTTACTTTTTTTCTCCTAAATCACTTAATACTCTAATGATTATTTTTTAATATGCCTATATTTGTAAATAAATTTATAAATAAATATTATTATTTAATAAATAATTTATTGAATAAAATACGACCACATATTCAAATGATTAAGTACTACAAACAGTTTAGGTGGACATTATTTATTAGATTCCATCTTTCAATATCTGTGAGATATTGAGGTTTTGACCGTTTATATAGATTTCAATCCGTGATAACTCAAAAGATATAATGCATGAATGTAAGTTCATTATTTGCTCAAGATTAAGATCAATCAAGCTTATTAAATTTTTTGCAAATTAAGATCAATGACATTTAATTAACCTTATCAAAATTCACAGTAGTCATGTCCAATGTAACATATACACTAGTTTTCTACTCGAAGTCTTTACTTTGATGATTAAGAAAAAGTATTCATTATAAGAAGCAGAAAAGCTACAACTTTACCAATGAAATGCCTTTTTTTTTTCATTAATTGTTATGAACTAAATTTAATTTATAAAGAACTTGTGATCTATACCCTCTATATTAGGACTATATGCCTAATACATAGAGCACATACTTTATAAATATGGGCTCATCAATGTATACTCAATTATATGTATGGACAAACTTTTATTAATCAAATAAAATTTTATTTCACATGCTTTAAAGACATAAAATAATATTATATGTCTAACAAATAGTGAATACGTACAATGTCGACGGTTGCGAGGAAGCATTTTATCGTGCGCAGAATTGATATGGATCACACATGTCAGATAGATCAGTTGCATATTGGTCACTAATAAGCGAAGAGTTAGATTATTAGTAAATTCATTAATGTGTATCAGTCAATAGAGTTCACTGGCCCAAGGAGATCCAAGTCGACATATGTGAAAAGTTTAGGATGGAGATAACATATGTCACTGCTCAGCGAGTGATAAAGGTTAATTAGGTCTAATATTTCTATCTTTCAAGCTTAATATTTGTTTGCTGAAATTAATATTATTTGGCATTTTATGTGCTTTATTGTTATTTTGTAGATTTTAAGTTAATGGAGCAAATAAGGATCAAAATCTAAAGAAAATAAGGTAAAAACATCAAATTGTTACAGTACCCTACTACAGTACTAACACCACTGCACCTAGAAACGGCACTCAAAACAGTGTGTACAGTGCCTCAACGCCCAAAATCTAGAGCTGTTGTGCTGCGTGAATAGTAACACATAAACAATACTCATGAACAATGTGAATGAATAATAATCATAATTTGACTTATATTTGATATTTACCCTAAATTAAAGACATAAACCTATAAATAAGAGATTAAAAAGGCTAATTCAATAATCAAGATGAGAGCGAATAAGAGAGAGAAAGAGCAATTTTTTTATGATCAAGAAGATTGAAGACCGTAGAAAAATTAATTTTATCTCTTCAACTCTTTACTTTCTAGTTTTCTATGATTTTCATGATATTATTCTTAATAACCTCTAGAACTCTTTTATTTTACCATGACTTTTGAACCTAGTATATAGTTAAATTTTGTTAATTTTTAATTTATGAACTTAATATATACAATTGATTCATTCTATCTTGTATTTAATGCTTTCATTACCGTAAACATATAGGTCATTGTTAAAATGCGTAATATAGTCACTTGACCATCAACAAAGTCTTGTGATGAGATTAATGTCTAAGTCAATCAATTCGTATTAAGTGATTAACTAAGAAGTTAATAAATCTAATAAAATATAAAGGGATGAGTCTATACCTTAGATTATTATCGATTTATGAGTTTAACCCTTTGTTTATTTGTTATCTATGTTGAGTTTTAAGTTAATTAATTAAGCTTCAGATTTTATATTTCTCTAAATAAAAGTTGAGTAGATATAATTTTAATACTTGATTGATAGAATTAGATTTTATATTCCCTGTGTGAATGATATATGGACTTAAATCCTATATTACTTAATACGATAACGTATACTTGTGCTTAGCTACTATAGCATACACTTGTGCTTAGCTACTATAGCATTAATTAGCGAGCTAAAGAGCATATATGATGAACATATGAAAATGCATATTTATTAAGAGATTCAGTCACCATTTAATGTCACTAATTTTAGTATTTTTGTACTTTTAGCTTGAAATAAAGTGTTCTCCTTAAACTATGATTAATGAATGTTATTTGCACAGGTTTAAGTAAAATAGACATAACTCTCAATGTAAAAATTGAAATGAAGAAATTATTAAACTTGGAGTAACATGACTCAATCTTACACAAACTTAAAGAATAGTTGAAAAGCCAAATCCAACATGTTTTAGGCCAAAAATTGAGATAAAATAGAATCGAACTACAACTTCTGCTCAGCTTGCCCAACTCACATATTCGTATCGTATCTCACAAAATACGTACCCAATTAGTATAATTCTTGAAGCTGTAAAATACTGACTTAATTATCCACAACCATTATGTTGATAGTAAGTCCAAATCAGCCGTTATCATAGACCAAATTGTCATGCAAGTGGGTAAAAGGGTTGTTGGCCTAAATCTGACGTATCTTTAAAATTTTGCCATATCTCATTGGATACACATCCAATTGGATTGAACCTAGTGCCTATGGAAAGAAGAGACAAAATGATACAACTTTTATGTTGGTTAAAAAAGCTACATCGGTCATTTACATTATCAAAAAGGTGCTGCAAGTAGGTGAATGAGTTGTTAGCCTAAATTATTACAGATTGATGTCACACTTGACATATTTCCATTCAATGCTTATATAAGGACACTCTTAAGACGTTTTCAACATTAGATAATTCTCTATTATTTTTTTCTCATTAATATGTATTATAATTTAGGCTAGAGTTATTGGCAAGGCTAAGAGATAAACTTTTGTGTTTAATAAATTTATTTCTATGCTTTGATTCGTTGTCAAGAGTTATAAATATTTGTAAGTTTGATTATGCTTAAACTCTTATCTATTTTATTTTATATAATCCAAAGGTTGTAATCCAATAAAGCTTATTGGACTTCAAAGCCCTTAACTTTGATTTGAGTGCTGTAGGTCTTCAGAGAAAGTTACAATTGTCAAAAATAGAAGAGCTATAAAATGACGTATATGACAACTCTGGAATTTACAAAGCTAAAATGAAAGCAGCTCATGATAAACAGATCTCAAGGAAACACTTCGAGCCAAATCAACGGGTCTATCTTTATGATTCTCGATTGCATTTACACCCTAGAAAGTTGAGATCTCGATGGACTGATCCATTTATAGTAAGGCACTTTTTTCCTAATGGTGCTGTCGAAATTGAGGACCCCACTGACGGGAGAACTTTTAAAGTGAATGGACAGTGGCTGAAAAGCTATGTGAAAAACATAGACTACTCTATGTACCTAAACGAGATCCCTCTTGTGGAACCTGTCTATCATGCTTAATCAGGTTCAATTTATCTGTACTATATTTTATATTTTGTCTATATTTTATCTTTTGACTTTTTATTTTGACTTTTATTTTCTTTCACATTTTATTTTACTTTATTTTCTTCTTCTTATTGTTTTTCTTCAGTGTGATTTTATTTCTCGGTCAAGTGGCAGATACGGTACTCCGTGACTATTAAAGTTGATCTCTCAGTTTCCTAAAAACTGTCCCTCAAACTGTGCATTCATCTCTTTTCTTTCTTTCAAAATAGATCGCATTCTTGCCAACATTAAAAAATGTTTTCCTTCATTGCCTCAAAATGCTCTACTTAAGATTTACAAAACACAATGTGAAAGACTAAGGCTATTGATGTTGAGTAATATCCCTGTGGATATTAGTTGGTTAATTGAAGCCAAGATTCGACTATCTGGTGAGTCTGCAAATGATTTTGTTTCTTTTATGCCTAGTCTTGGAAGAAGCTCTTATGCCAAGAGGCGATGAGCAAAGAGGTTACAAGTCTATCATAAATGTGCTCGATGGAATTGTAACCAGAGTTATCGTTCTTTAGGATTTGCATCTAGAAATCGAGAAGACAAAATTCAGTTAATTAAGGATGGACTGAGTAAGGAGTCTTTGGATGATATTCTATTGACTCTTGAGATGCATCCATGTGGGCTTGTGCAACGTGAACTTCTTGATTTATGAAATAAATTCAAAAATGAACATTAACAGTATAGTCTCGGGAATCTGACTCTAAAAGATCCTGTTTGCCAATTTATAAGAAAATTAGATGGGAAGCCTATCCCCAACCCATAGAAGGCGTTTAAGCCGTTACTAGACATAAAGCCAGAGGAAGATGTGAGCCACAATCACAACTACCTATAAATACATGTGTTTTAATTTCAAACTTTATTTTATGAATAGTAGGGCTACTCATATAGATGTCTTAAATTCAAATCTTTTGGTTAAATAATGCATGTAGGTTATTATCCTTAAATATTTGTGTTTTATTTTTAAATCTCTTCTGACAAACTGTCGGGTTACCACAATCATTGTTATCATTTGGTACTCTATAAATACAACACCTCATTTTCTTTATTTTCATATATTGAGATAAATGTAAGTGTAGATATGAAGGAAACCTCAGTTCAACAATTTTGAAATATATATGTATTTTGTGGATCTAGTCCTGGGAAAATAAAGTGTTTGTAGAAGTAGCAAACAATCTAGGAAAAGCATTAGCTGCAAGAAAAATTCATTTGATTTATGGAGGGGGTAGCTTTGGGTTAATGGGGTATGTGTCGACAGCTGCATATTTAGGGGGAAGTCAAATTTTAGGTATTATTTCTACAGCTTTAGCCATGGGAAACCTGATTGAAAAAATAATAGGGGAAGCATTACGAGTCTCATCCATGCATGAACGTATAGCTAAAATGCTTTACAATGTAGATGCTTTTATTGCTTTACTAGGTGGTTTTGGTACCTTGGAAGAAATTTTTCAAATTACCTCTTGGGCCCAGCTGAATATCCACCGAAAATTCATAGGTTTGTTGATGTTAATAACTATTTTAATTGCTTACTTTATTTTCTTAATCAAGTTGTGGAACAGAATTTTATTTCACATTCGCGCGACAGATCTTCGTTTTTGCCACCAATGCGGATGAATTGATTGAAAAATTACAAGCAGTTATCTACGAACCTGATCTAGCAGTAACTCGAATCGATTGGTCAGTAGGCCTTAACAAGCGAAAATTAGATCTGACACTTCGTTTGTAAATTTTTCTTTGTTTTATTTATTTATAAGCATTATCATTTTAGTTTATATTTGCTTAAGTGTCTCTCAGATTTGTTTCTTTCAAATAACTGGCGTTTCAAGTAATGTCTCCTATACTTTATCTCTTTCTATTTAAACATTGAGGATAATGTTTCATCTATTTTGGGGGAGGATAATAGACATAAGTTGCATTTTGCATTCAAAAAAAAAAAAATGGTCCGACATTTGATTAAAATGGCTGAGTAAATAGCTCATTTTTGAACTTTTGAGACGCATTCTAGGTCAAATTAGAATGATAGAGTGAGTTTTATTTCTAACTTTTGAAACGCATTTTAACTAACTTTTTGTTGTTTTGTTTTATATTTTATGTATTGTGTTTATTGCTTGTAGTCTTGGTAATTCTTGTATAAAGAAATTTGCTTTTTTGTGTAGGTATGATTTTAAAATTGTTTAGGTTGAGTCGCTGTTTCTATTTAGGTTACTAAAGAATGACTTCTAAAATATTTTTGAGCATAATACTAAGCCTTGTGGTAAGACGGATGATTCAATTTATATAGTCAAGAGAATTCTCATGTTTAAGTATATATTTTTTTAATCTCACATATCGTTTGTGAGTAAGTGAAAAGGTTGAGAAAACAGCTTATGAACCTTCATTGATCCTTTGAATTGGTTAATTTTTATTTAGATTGATATTATTTGAATTAAGGAATAAGTTGGTTGCATTTGTGTATAAAATATTTTGGTGAGAAACTTTTGTAATGCTTCCTTGTATTCTTCAAAAAAAAAAGCAAAATACAAAAAAAAAGAAAAAAAAAATCAATTCAGTTTAATAAAGTCTTCATTCAATTTTAGAAGACAAATTTTTTTTGTAAGACAGTTTTCTCACCAAGCTATATTGGTATTATTCTTACAAGACAATTAAAGTCCTAAAGCTGGTGCATGTTAAAAATAATTGATTTCTAAACAATTGATTTTCTTATCTTTAGATCAATGTTAGTTTATATATCAGTCCTTAAAATTGACTTTTTCTTAAGTGCTTAATTATTTTCCAACTCCATGAGAGAAATCATAACCTTTTAAACAGTCCTACACCTGTGAGGATATGGAGTTGAGGCTTTTACTTGGAGAAATTCTCAAGGCTATATCTATTGTGGTTTATGGTAAGATGGTTATGGCTTAGTTCACACACAAAATTTTTGAAAGTTATAATTGAAAAAACTATAATAGCAACAGTGATCTTGAACTGACTTTTTATTTGAAATGTTTAGGTAGTTTTGCATATTCTATTTATCCTTGAATTGCTAGAGACTAACAATAAACTGGTTGGGGGTAGTGATGAACTCATGAAAATGCATATTTATTAAGAGATTCAATTACCATTTTTTGTCACTAAGTTTAGCATTTTTATACTTTTAGCTTAAAATAAAGTGTTCTCCTTAAATTGTGATTAATGAATGTTATTTGCATAGGTTTAGGTAAAATGGACATAACTCTCAATGTAAAAATTGAAATGAAGAAATTCTTGAACCTAGAGTAACATGACTCAATCTTACACAAACTTGAAGAACAGTTGAAAAGCCAAATCCAACATGTTATGGGCCAAAAATTGAGATACAATAGAATCAGACTACAACTTCCGCTCAGCTTGACCCAACTCATGTATTTAGATCGTATCTCACAAAATACGTACCCAATTAGTATAATAATTGAAGCTGTGAAATACTGACTTAACTATCAACAACTCTTATGTTGATAGTAAATTCCAAATCAACCGTTTCATGGACCAAATTATCTTGCAAGTGGGTAAAAGGGTTGTTGGCCTAAATCTTATATATCTTTAGAATTCTTCCCATATCTAATTGGATACTCATCTAATTTGCATGAACCTAGTGCCTATGAAAAAAAGAGACAAAATGATACAACTTTCATGTTGGCCAAAA
This sequence comes from Ailanthus altissimus, assembly GCA_946807835.1. Lineage (NCBI taxonomy): Eukaryota > Viridiplantae > Streptophyta > Magnoliopsida > Sapindales > Simaroubaceae > Ailanthus > Ailanthus altissimus. Next base: position 15,072,072 of record OX327696.1, on the reverse strand, counting down.
AAGCTACATCGATCATTTACATTATCAAAAAGGTGCTGCAAATTAGTAAGCGAGTTGTTAGCTTAAATTATTGAAGATTGATGTCATACTTGACATATTTCCATTCACTGCCTATATAAGGATACTCTTAGGATGTTTTCAACATTAGATAATTCTCTCTTATTTTCTTCTCATTAACATGTATTGTAATTTAGGCTAGAGTTCTTGGCAAGGCTAAGAGATGAAATTTTGTGTTTAATAAATTTACTTCTATGCTTTGATTCGTTGTCAAGAGCTACAAATATTTGTAAGTTTTATTATGCTTAAACTCTTATCTATTTTATTTTGTATAATCCAAAGGTTGTAATTCTCATATTTCATATATTTTCAGTCATATTGTCTTTATGTGATTCTTGTTGAATTATAATTGTTATTGGTTATATTGTTTTATATGTTAATCTTTTACTGCAATATTGTCAATTGATATATTGTTGATCTTGGATAACATGTAAGGCAATAAATGTTTAATATTCAAGTTGATCTTTTACTGTAATATTGTCAAAATGATATGTTGTCGATCTTAGATAACTTGTATAAATGAACATGATTTGTGTTAATATTTGCAAAAGAATTTAGTCATATCAAATGCATGTGTTATCAAATGTGCTATATTTTACATATCTTTCGATTGATTGTTTAGATGTAAAACTGTCAATTGAGTTATAAACATTGAATCAAAGTGTAAAGTAGATTTATAAAGCATGATTGTAATTCTTGAAGTCTTACTTAAATCATCATAAGACATTTTTCTCAATTCATAGACAATTCTATCTCATCCACTTAAATCAATTAATTAATTTTCTCCTTTGCTACTGCTTTAATATTTTACTTCACCAACCTATTTTGCCAAAAACTTCCTCGTGAAATCGACACCTCAATCTATACTGTGATAACCGCATTACATTTTGGGCGTAAACAACATGCATATAAGTTGATAACCAACTCTCAAAAGGCTTTATTTAAATTACTCTCATCATACTGCTATGTACTAGAACAACATAACCTGGGTACATTTATTAGATGGCTACAATCAATTTAAATATTTGTTTTTGGCATTGGGACCAAGCATCAAAGGTTTTTAGTCATCCATTAGGCCAGTAATTGCAGTTGATGAAACATTTTTAGAAGTTGCGTATCTAGGAACAATGTTTTGGCCATATGTAAAAATAGAAACAATCAAATATTTTTATTAACATGGGGGATTATTGATTCAAAGAACGATTGCATCCTAGACATGGTTTATGGGTAAACTTCGAAGTGTTATCAGTGATGAGAGAAGAAGAAAAGAAATTCCTAACTTCTTATTTAGTTACAACAAAAGCATATCTCTTGCTGACCTTTGGAGAATATAAAAAAGGTGCAGGAGATGAAACCCATGGCTGTAAAGTACATAGAGAATAATGTCGGATTCTTGAAATAAATACGATCAGTAGGAGCTTTTAAAAAATATGACATCATAACTATCAATATTATAACAAGTATTAATGTTGTTGCAAAAGATACGTGTTCCCTTCTTGAGACCGCCTTGGTTAAGTGGATACAAGTATAGAATTAGTTTTTCCATTGACATCGAGTAATAGAAAGTATGACATCCTTTCTGACAAGTTAAGCAAACAACAAGGTTTGGAAGTATAATGAAAAGTCCAGTCGCATAAAAGTTCATCTCCAGTTGCATGACAATTTATCTTGTGGATAATACATGGTTTGTTGTGAAGGATAAACATCTAAATAAAATAGTGGACATCTCCAAGAAGTCATGTAGTTGTCAAAAAATTTAGTTCCGCCAACTATTTTGTGTCCATGCTCTCGCGGTATGCAGGTAAACTAGATTACAGTATCAGTGTTTGTGTTTGACCTATTACATGTTAAAGTGCATATTGCGTGCATATAGTAAGCCAGTAAATCCAATTAGCCATCCGTCAAATTGGATTATTTCGAATGAGTTAAGAAATGTTAACATCTAACCTTCTATCGTATATTAGTAGTTAGGGAGGCGTAGGACCAAATGGATTCTATCGTGAGAGGAGAAATTGATGAAGAATGTGCGCAAATGGTGTAAACAGCATAAACATAACCGCCAAACGTGTTAGAACCTCATTGCGTTGTATAGCAATTGATAGTGGCTATTGTCATTTGGTTTGTATAAATTAATTCTGAATCATATATGTGCTTTTGACATTTTTCATGTTGAATTATATGTGCCAATTATCATTTTTTAACTATTTACATTAATATTGAATCATATTTCAAGCAAATTAGATTTGTCAAATTAAATTAAATTTTATATGCCGATTTTCAAATCTAATTTTAATGTGCTTGAAAACTTTATGCTATATAAATAATTTGATACTAGACAATTAATTCACATAATAAAATCATATAAGATAAGTTTTACATTTATTTACGTATATGGGCTCACAAATTTATGGTCATCTTATCCTTAATACTCAGGTCTAAATTTCAGGGGTAGACCCAACATAAAAAACTCAATAAACATATATAGACCCCACAATCCCCTCTCTCAACTCTTTGCTTAGACACATCATCTATTAATGTAACTATATTAAAGGACGACCTCAAACTTGACATTCGATCTTAACTTATAGAATCTGCATGCTCCGAGATAATGTAGGATCAACATGCACAAAGGTGCTAAATGCACTTCCGTCACCCCTTCAACGTGTGCTTTCTTACTAGAATCATATATCGTCACAGACCTTAATAGCAAGTCCATCTCTATGGCAACCCAATGCTACTGTTTGTAATTAACCGAGATATAGATCTACATATAAAAGAAAGAACATTGTTATATTAAGTAAATAATATTTTTAAAATAATTTTTAATTAATGTTTTGTAAAGATTACCTTGTCAACATTCACTCATAATTTTTCGCCCTGTAAGCCTTCTTTTTGTCCCCATCATATGTGAAAAATGTTGGGTCCCATGTAACATTAGGGAGCTCACATTTGCATCTCTCATCCATATATTTGTAGGGCTCCTGCATTTATAGCAAAATAAAATATGAGTAAATGTTAAGCTCATAAGAGAAATGGAAAGTAAATGAACAAACTTACAAAGAAGTATGTGTTCACAGTAGTGCAATGTTGGAGAAATATCTCCATATACTTACACTGGCATTGATGAATAAAGTTTAAATACTCGTTAATATGCTACAAAACCCAAAGGATACGTATTAGATAATGAAAACAATTACTATATTGTCTAATATACAAATTACTATATTGTTGAATATACAAATTGCCAAATAGACTAATGTATTTACAAAGTCGTTTAGCCAATCACGCAAAATCTATCTAAAAACAACATGGTGCCTTATTGCTAGACAGCATGCCCAATAATAATATTTGAGAAAGAAGCCTTAAAATGGGTAGGGGATGGGCATGATACTTGTTCTTTTTGTTTAATATAGTTTAAAAATTTTGATTGGGATGAAAATAAATTATTAATAAGAAAATGTGGTCAAATCAAAAAATTGCCCTTTATTTTATGTAGTCTCTTTTAAAATTTTAAAAAATTGGCATGTTCTTATTAGACTAACTGAATTTGATCCCAACAACAATAAATCAATTAGAGCGAATAACAAGGCGGGTGAGTTAGGGGATGATAATTTGTATTCCTAAATCTAAATGAGTTGAAATTTATGTACCCAAATTAAATATTTTGTGTTTAGGTACGAGGATTCACGTTGATACTCTAGACATAAACTTTTTTTAATTATTTTTCTTTCAATTTGGGGTTTAGGGATGGATTTAAAAATGAAAATGTAGTAACCTATCTTTAAATTCACCTTAAAATTGAAGAAAAATAATTATAATAATCCCTTCATTTATTCTCCATTTGATGCCCTAGTCTAGGGGTGGGTAAAATCAATTTTGGTTTGGTTCTAATCCGAACCGAACTGAAATCGAAACCGATCGATTTCAACAAATTAAAATCGATCGGTTCAAATTCATCCAAAATTATTATTATTTTTTTATTTTTAGTATTTTTTTATTTGAATTAAATTAAATTGAAATCGAACCGATCAAGTTTAAGAAAATCAAATTAAATTATAAATTAAAATTAAAATCAAATTAAATCAAAAAAAATTTAATTCAATTCAATTCAATTCACCGATTAAACGACGTCCACTCCTACCTAAAAACAATTTTGCCAGCTCAAAATAATTCGGTGTAATTCATGATGTAATTCAAGTTCTCATTAAATATATATATATATATATATATCGTCACCAATGAGAGCATCATTTTTGAAAGTTTTTGACATCAGCAAATGTTGACACTAACGAATTTTTTTCTTTTTATAGCAAAAAAAATCCAACGGGTAAGCAACAGCAAGCAAGCTTTTATGGTGGAACAGTTACCCGTTTTATTTTCTCGACAAGGAAAGGGAAACGTGAAACAGAAGGAGGTTTTCTCGGCCAGAGAATTTAAGAATGGTAACAATCTGTTCTACAGAGTGGGTTCCATCCATCGTCTATTCGACACAAATGACAGAGACAGTCAGACAGATGACATTGACACATGCCAATGCGTAAGAGCTTAAATTTGCTGTCAATTTTAAAAGACAGCACCATTTAGTCGGCATTAACATTAAAACCTTTCAACCACCGACGGAAAGCCACCCAATTCAATTCAATAACATGTACACTGACTTGTCACTTTTTCTTTCTCAGCACTTGGACCTTTCACAATGAGTAGATACAAATTCTTGTAATACAACATACTGAACGTGCAAACTAAGTCCAGCGACAAGAATTTTAAAACAAAACATAAACTTACAACTTCAAATATAAACCCCAAATCCCGGCGCGGTAAACTTATAATGGCCTCAAGCTCTTCGTTAAACGTTATCCAAAGAAACCTACCAAAAAATTAGTACCAATATTAATAAACCCAGAAAAAAGGCTCTCTAGAAGAAAAAGAGAGAAACAGTAAATTCTAAGAAAAAGAGAGAAAAAATCTCCTCCTACTCTCTCCCCCCCCCCCCCCCCCCCCCCCCCCCCGCGGGCCTCTTATTCGGTAGCCCAAAAAATCACCCACACCCCCTCCCCTCTTGATCTGCCTCCTACTCTTGTTGTTTTATTTTATTTTTATTTTTTTTCCATGTTTTGTCTCCTCCTCCCCTCCCCCTCCCCCCCCCCCCGGTCTCTTATTCGGTAGCCCAAAAAATCACCCCCACCCCCTCCCCTCTTGATCTGCCTCTTACTCTTGTTGTTTTATTTTATTTTTATTTTTTTTCATGCTTTTATTTTCGACGGCCTCGTCGATTTTTTAACAAGTTCGACCGCTTCAACCACGGAAGAGGAGTTGCTTCAGCGAGCACAGCGAAGTCGGCGACTCACTCACGGCTTGTGCTCGTCCTTGCTGGCCCGTTGACAATCGTCTCTGAGCTCCCGTTGGTAGTGGAGACCTTTTAATTTTCGACGGTTTGAACAGCCTCCGACGACCCTCCTTGCTGGATGTCATTGTACCCTCAAACTTTGGCCGACCGTTTTTTGCAGCTCCCCATTGGAATTTGCTAGCCATTTTGGGCACCATCTCGTTGCGTGCAACCGCCCACCGCCCTCGACAGCAGAACTCGAGTTTCAACCGCCGCTCCCCTTCCCTGAAGGATTGTTGCCACCATCGTCAAGAGCTATTCCTAACGGCGGTGCCAAAATTTTGGCCACTACTTTAAGAATTTTGGGTGTTGGTCTTTTAGGCTTGGTGTTATTTTGTATATTGTCTATTGATGTATCTGCCTATTTGATTGAACAATGGATGTATCTCCCTCTTCTACGTGAGAATTTTTCTTTTTTGCTCCTTATTTTTAGGGCTATATTCTCCCTTTTTAGGAAGTATTTTCTTCGTCTCTTAGGGATTAGTCTCTCCCTCACTATTAGAGGTAAATAAGGTTAAGTCATATGTCAGTGGTTAAAAATTTATCATTTGGTCCTGTAATTTTCCTGATCTTTTGATCAGAAGCCCTACAAGTTGTATCTTTATTAATTCACTTTCAATGGATTCAATCTTTTCTTTAAAAAAAATATTAATAAACCCACCAATAATGCAGTGGACCAAATCCAACAAAGAAAAATTAGAAAATCATTTCATAAATTCATGGCCCTAAAGTTTCTCAAAAATATGGATCTTATAAAAATTATTTCTTTGTCTTTGTATACTTTTTAAAATTACGAAGATGCATTGTTCTTTCGTAAAATATATATATTTTAATGCCCAAATCAATATTTATTTAAGAAACATAATATTTTTATGTGTGTATGTAATGTTATAGAGACAAGCAAGAGAATGACATTGAATTTTTAGAATGCAATTAATCAAAAATGGATTATTTAATGAATGATCGAATAAAAATCATATCAATTTATAATACATGTGCCTAAATTCGATCTTAAATATGTATGCATGAATTCATTAATTAATTATGTTGTTTAAGATTCTTACGTGCTCTAATAACTTTTGACCCAATATTTAGCACCCTAGAACTATATGCATTTTACGAAAGCTTTTCCTCTCAAATAAAAAATATATAAATAAAGATCAACTAAAAAATAGAGAAAACAATTACACAAAACATAAGAATATACATGGTTCGACAATAATCGCCTATATCTACAGTAGATCACAGACCCAGCTTCTTTTATTCTAGTTCTTTTAATATCCAATGAACCCCTTAGAAGAGAAACCTAAGGAATACAACAATAGAGATATTCCTAAAGAATCTATCAAGCATTTTCTTGTACTTATGCACCCAGCACTTCGCCATACTCTCTTCTACGCTTACGCCTAATGCTATCCCAGCCCTCTATTCATTCTCTTATTGATGTATAGACAATTCTAATGAATTACAAGAGTTATGAAGATACACTGCTATTTTGTTATAAAAAAATACTTTGATGCTCAAGTCAATATTTGTTTGAAAAAGATAGTGCTTTGTGTATGTATGTGAACTATTACAGAGGCAATCAAGAGAGTGACATTGAATTCTTAGAATGTAATTAATCAAAATAGATTAATTAATTAATGATAGAATAAAATTTTTATCTATTTATAATGCATGTGCCTTAATCCGATCTTAAGTATGCATGCATGAATTCATTCATTAATTATGTCTTATTAAGTGTTCTTTGAAAGTAAAGATGGACTTAATCTCTTTGTCCTACTAAAATTTATAAATAATGATAACCATCCTGAGTTAATTGTATCCACTGGATGTATCTAGAAATGATAGCATCTCGTATCTAGTTGTTGCATCTACCATTTATTCGATCTTCGAAAGTGGAAAAGGATCCTTTGGTGTGGTTTTGTTTAGGTTAGTAAGTCCATTCATACTCTCCACTTTTCATTCTTTTTTCCTATAACTACTACATTAGAAAGTCATTTTAGATAGCTACTTCCAATATGAAGCCGACTTCTAGCAACCTATCTACCTTGTCATGTGTGATTGAACTGGTGCGTAGTCCTTTTAAATGCTTCATTTATGGAGCATTACTTCTATATTTATTCCTATCATATCTTTGTATGACTAGGAAAAGACAACTTGGTTCTCCCTTAGTAGCTTGATCATCCTTTCTCTTTCTCTTTCTCCTTCAACCACATTAATGCCAAAGAGAACTTTTTTATTGGGGTTCTAAAGGTCCAAGATTACTTCCTAAGTTTTTTTTATTGCTCGGTAGGATGCAATACTTCTCTTGAGGAAGTCTCTTTGACCACTAATTCTATAGTTGCTAATCCAATAATGGTTCCACTCTTCAAGGAGGTGGAAGTTGTTCCTTGGTTTATTCTTTTGTGTCATCTAAATTTTTGAAAGTTTCTAGTACTTCTTTCTGCTTTTTAGATGCTTTCTTTTATTCTTTAGGTAACCTAAGTGAGTTGGCACAATACTACCTTGCTTAGACTTCCTCGCTTTTGATGTCCATTGTCTCTCTTTTAATGACAAAAAAGCATCCGACCACTTGATGCAAGGCAGAAAAGGCAACTTCTATATAATGAATCCAGAAGCGTTTAGCTACGCATTGTAGGTTGTGGACGCCTTAACCACTAAATAATCTACTTCCATCCATTTTTTATTACTATAACAAGTAAGGTTATCATTCCTTTGACTTGAGCTCTACCTCCTCTAAAGGAAATTAATTTGGTGTTACATTTTATGGAGTCTTTCTCATCTAATTTTAACCCTTGGAATACTTTCCAAAATAAAATATTTGTGTTACTTCCTCCACAAACGAGGACTCTTTGTATGATTGTTCCTCTTATATTCAAGTTGATAAGTAGTAGGTCTAAGTACGACATCATCAGATCAATTAGGTCTTCTCAAGAGAATTTGATTTCTTAGAACTCTTTGGTGATGAATAAGGTTATAGAAGTCTCCCTAATTTCTCATTTCTATATCTTGGTTGCACTAAAGAATAATGATCTGTATCTCTCATCCTTCCTTTCTCTTTCGATGGCCTACCATGAACCATATTTATGTAGAACTGATTCACAATTGCCCTTGCATTTATAGCTTTCGTGGAACATTTTACGGGTGTTCCATCTATTTCTGGTCCCTCTAAGACAAGAAGCATTCTTTCATCTACTATTGTGATTTCTTTCTTTGTAGTTATCTTATCTAACATTCGATCAATTGCTTCATCTCCTTTGTATTTCCTTTCCTTTAAATAGATAAAGTTGAACAAGAAGTTGTAGATTGTATTCAGTATGAATAATACTTCTTCTTTATTATCTTGAGTTTTCTTGGTAGGTTTGGACTCTTTCACAAGATTTTTGGCCTGTATAAAGGCTATTTCTAGTCTATATTCTACCAAGTGTTTTTTTTTTTCATAAGGTAGTGAATTTGACCTCTTAGAGCTCGATGGCCTTTGATGTTATGCCTATATTCATTATGGAAAGGGCAATGTTTGTACTGGTCTCTATATTCGTCAAGTGTCTCAATAGGCTTTGGTTTTCAAAAGATTTCAAAATCTTTGAATTTCGCCCATATTTTCTCAACAAGCATGTTTATTGGGATTAGTATTTTTGTATGTTCACTTCAGTCTCTTGTCATACCTATTGCCCTATTAGGTGAAGGCCTCTTATGTATTTGTTTCCTCTAGAAGGCTGCTTCTTTTATCCCCCTTCTCTGAGACGAGTTGCCTTTTATCCATGTTGTGATAATGGAAGATTCTTTTTTTATAACAACTTTCTCTTATTTATCTCAAATATATTATTTCGATTTCTAATTTATCAATCTAAAAGAAATAAAATTCTTTCGAGCAAAAAATCTGTAGCAGGTTGGATAATTTAATTACTTTTTGATAAGGTTAGGCAGCTATCTCAATGTCACTGCTCACAAGCTCACTGAGTTCCCAATTGAACCAATTGAAGAAGCTTTTAATCGATTCATTATCCTTCTGCTTCATGAGAAAAATGTTTGATGTTGTTTTCTTTTTCTTTCGATTTCAGATGTATTATGCAATGAATTAGGTTGTCAATTCATCAAAAAATGATATTGAGTTCTTTTTAAGTCTTTAGAGCCATGCTTGTGCTAGACCTTACAAATTGGAGAGGAATGTAATACACTTCAAGGGTTCATCGTACGTTTGCTTTATCATCTTGGAATTAAGGTAAAATATATGTTCTTTAAGATCCCTAGTCATATCTAGAGATGATAATTTAGCTTGAATCTGGATCCAGATTCAAAAAAATCTAGAAACCTAACCCAACTCGAATCCGGCATGAATCTGAAAAATTCGAGTTTTTTCCCTGATTTGGATCTGAGTTTTTGTTGGATCTGGGAAAGCTGGCTCGGAACCCGAGTTCTATCTTTTTTATTTTTTAAAAAAAGTCTTAAATTAATTCTATAAAATTCCTAATCTTTAATATATTAAATCTAATGATTACTTTACAAAATAAATATCCCAAAAGATCAAATTAGAAAAAATTAGACAAAAAAACTCGGGTTTAAACTTAGATTTGGATTATCGGGTCCGACCCGGGTTTAAACTCGAATCTGGCCTAATCTAAAAAAATTCAAGTAGAACTCAATTTTTGGATTCATACAAAAAAAAAAAAATAGATTCAGATTTGGATTAAGCAAAACTTGGATCCATATCTAAATTCCGCCATCTTTAGTCATATTGAACATATAAAAGTCGAGTATGTGAAATTTTTGTGACTTTTCTTCCATCCTTACTGCATTAGTAAAAAATTGGTTCACTTTTTTTGCCAAGACCGTTGTGTCTTTAGTAACTCCTGGCTTTGTCATCTTTGCACGCAACTCATCTACTTCTTTCAGGATAGAAACTCTAATATCGTCTCCACCAGTTTTTGTGGTTACTTTAGGAGTCTGATCCCTTCTTCTCTCTTGAGATGTATCTTTTTTTTATGATTTTCTCAGGAACCCTTGCTTCTTGAGTACATTTATGGTCATTTCTTGAGGTAGTTCTTCTTCAAGTTCATCATTAGGCTCTTCATAACCTTCTATTACCATTAGTCTATCTCTTAGTTCTTAAATCTTCTTCTTAGTTTCTTTAAGCTATTTGATATTTTAGTTAGGACGTCCACCATAGCAGTGGGAATCTCACTTTCCAAAGTAATTAACTTTGTATTGCTTGGACCTTCATTGTTATGGTTAACTGGAAAGTTTGAGTTATGAAAATTCTTCTATTTTGTCATATTTTCTTCAAGTATTTTTTGGTGCCAAAAAGCTTTGTTTTTTTGTTCAAAACTCTCCCACATATTGTGCCATTAAAATTTTTTAAATATAGAACATCATAAAAATGATCTCTTTGCCTTTATGTACTCTTTAAAATTACAAGAATGCATCATTCTCCTGCAAAAAAAAAAAATTAACTCTATCACTCAAGTTAATAATAAATATTACAAAAACAAGCATGAGAGTGATATTGAATGCTTAGAATGCAATTGATTAGAATTGGGATTGACCGAATGAATGATCGAATAAAAATCATATCTATTTATAATGCATAAGCCTAAATCCAATCTCAAGTATGCATGTATGAAGTCGTACATTAGTTTTGTCTTACTCAAAGTTCTTTGCAAAGTAAGGATAAACCTAATCTCTTTATCTCATTAAAATTTAGAAATAATAATAATTATAAAAAAAAATATAGCTTGATTCATGCCTATTTTTCTGTGAAACCCTTACTCTTTTGTGGAAACACGTAAGTTAGTAGGTCAAATTTACATAGTTCTAGATCTGAATCCGATTTGAAGGCTTTTAGTTCGCGAGTTCTGAAAATCTATTCCTTTAAGTGAACCGTTTTCTGAAAAAAAAAATGAATGACGACTTTAAAATGAAGCGGGCTCCAGTTAATAAAAGCAACGGACCCCAATGTTATCAATCACCACAATCAGCGGTTTGTTTACATACTTGGCTTTAGTAGTTTTTCTTTCTGTTTCAATGGACAGAATAGAATTATTGAGACGATAAAGACAACCGCGTCAGTTGAGATATATGAGCCAGCAGCAGGCGCCTTGCAGCATCTAACACAAAATGATAAATATAATCAAAAGATTCATTCTCTCTTTTTTCCTCCAAATTACAATTACAAAAGGGAGTATTTAGAGCGACAAACTGGAACATGACATTACAGATTTCCCATAAAACCTCCCTAAAAGATTTTCAACAATTCTCTTAACCTTCTCTATATACAACCAAAATTAAAAAAATAAAAGCCCTTGACAAGGGAAAGAGAGTCTTTGCCTCCCTTTTGCCCTTTTATTCTTCAAAATTAACGTCTCATAATAACCCCTCATTACATGCACAAAATATCATGAGCAACACAAAAAAAGGGACTGAAGCAATAACACCACCATTGACTTGTATATACAATAATTAGTATTAACTACTACCAATTTAGCTTCCTCTCCTCACATCAAAATTTGTTACTAAATGCAATTTTCTGAATGCAGTTTGTTATATAAAGGCTTTTTTTTATTGTTTAAGCCACGGCAGAGATGCTGCAATTGCAGCGATCTCGGCTGAGACAATCAAACCCTTCAATCCTCACAGCAGCAGGCTTGTGCCCATACTTCATCCTAACACATCCTCCTCCCATCCGTGAGGATGGAGATGGAGATGGAGATGGAGGTGCCGGAGACAGAGGGGCAAGCTTCTCCTTTCCGAATTGGGCATCCTGGATTAGAGGATTAGAAGCTCTAGATGGTGGCGATCCACTGAAATATGGTGGCGATGAAGCCACCTGATTACTTGATCTTTCTCCATCATAACCTCCCTGCAATTATACATATCAAGGCACAAGACCTAGGTGAACTTCAATTGAAAAATTAAAGCAAGAAGATCTTAAAAGATATAATATATATTCACTTAAACCTTTTAAACATAGAGCAAATTGAAACGGGATTTATTTATTTATTTATTTTTTTAAAGTAGAAAAATATTAAGATTTGAAAGCTCATACAACCCGGGCAGAACCGTTAAGGGTAAAAGAAAGAAAAAATTGCTATATAGAATTGTTTGACATAAAGTTGCCAACCAAATCACAGTTTAAAAATGAAAAAAAAAAAAAAACTTGAGAGCAAGGTAATAGAGATGAACCTTAGTGAGTATTATATCAAGAAGCTCAGTCCCAGCTTTCGAATCTGCAATATCAGTTTGCTGACTGGTATTATAAGAAAAATATTATAGATTAGAATAACAATCTTCAAACAGGAAATTTGTAATCAAAATAACAAGACGGTATTAAAGAAAAGACCAAAATTAGAACATACTTGGCCGGCCATCTAAGATGTCTAATGGGATCGCTATTTGAGGGATTTAAGAGGCCTAATCTTCGTGGCTTAGGGCAAATCATCGAATCAAACCTCCTCTCTTCCTCGTAGCAGCCTCCTCCCATGGCGTTCCTCTCCTCTTTCCACTATCAATTACCAGAAACGCCGTCGTCTAATCACCACACAAAACAAAATCAGCTAACGCAAAACATGACATGATCCCAATTAAACTAAGATCTAAAATAAACGGTTTACATGAGAGAATATTTTTATAAAAAAAAAAAAAGAGAGAGAAAACACAGAAACCAAAATGTTTCTTTGTTATGTCTGTTTATGATAGTTTTCTCGGGAACAAAACAGAGAGACAAAAAGGAAGCTGCTTTACTTAAATAATCGGATTCAGATCTAAACATACAAATACAACACGGAGAAAAAAAGGAGAGAGATTTGACCTTGGATGTCTCCGAAGAGGAGGAGGGTTTCAAGGAGTAAACATAAAAACAGAACAAATCTTGAAGCTGAGATTTCTGAGGGGAATAGAGATAAGGAAGTGGGCTGGCTTCACCTTTTAGAGAGAAGAGAGAGACTGTAGACTCTCTCTCTCTCACAACGGTGATTTCTCTTCTACGTTGTCAACTTCGATCTGTTCTCTGTGAGACCGGTGTTTCCAACCGTTGGATTAGATTACCTGCATTAATAGATTAGATGCTCTGTTCCCATCAACTTTATTCGCTGTTGTGGAGATCAGATTTTATCCACATGATACACGCACATGACGCACCTCTGTTTTCTAATAATAATATTAACAAAACAATACAAAAAACAAAAAAGGCTGTTGCATTGCATATTGGCTGCGTATTCAATTATAAAATAAAATAAAATACCATTATGTAACTTTTCTGTCAAAGATTTGATTGAATGTATATTCTTTTTTTTTTCCTGAATAGGAAAATAATCAATGGACAACTAAAAATAATCGCAGTAATAAGAGGAAAAATATTTTACTTTCTTGCATAAAAGTTAATCGTAAAAATAAGAGAAAAATATTTTACCTTTTTGTTTAATACAATTTTAGAAGAAAAATATTAATGATGATTTTGTTAATATATTCCCATACATATTAGGAAGTTAAAATATTTCAATTAATAAATATGGCCTTATTACTAAAAATAATTAGTTAACCCATTCCAACAATTAATTGTTAAGAAATTACTAAAAATAATTAGATGAGATGACTATTTATCAACTCTTATTTCTTCATTTACTCGAATTTAGATAATGACAAGTCCTAGTCAATAATAATGATAATGAAAAGTCCAAAATTCATTTATAACCAACCTACGTTTATGCCATTATAATTAATAAATATTAATAACACTTGTTCACTGTCACGACGATGCCATAACATTTTTAAAATGACAGACAAATTATTGTGATAAACTATTTTTAGTTCGGAGAAGGTATTTGCGAGTTTATGGAAATACACCAATTAAGCATCCATTAAATGGCCGGTAGATAGCAATATTGCCACCTTCGGCTTTCATCTCTAGAGGCAACAAAATTGAACCTGAAAGAATCTGGTGATTCCTCAATAACTCTCTGAACGTCTGGCCGCCAAATGAAGGAATACATCTAATGAATTTTAGGTGATAAGGGGTTAAAGTTAGAAGTCCCATCTTATAAATCAAAGCGCAGGGCAAATGGCACACTATAGAATGACGGGCGTAATCCATCAATAGATGGGCTCAAGACATTTGATTATGGTAAATAGAATTTTCGAAAATTAAAAAAAAAAACTTTTTAAGAACCACTCCTTCCTAGAAATAGAAAAGAGGATCAAGCTTGTTCTACAATTGAAATGGCTATAGGAAGTGGCAATTCCATACTATTATTACTAAATGCTTCTTGAAGGAAGCTTTCTTGTCTTGAAGTCGCAGATAATTTTTCTCTCTATTTTGGGAGCCAATAAAAATTCTTCCTGAAGTGTTGAGATAGTAGATGGTAAACACATCAAAAAAATATAAATGTCTTGTAGTAAATGGAACACATTAGAATAAATTTAAAGAGGTGAAGGGTTGATGACATAAATTTTTTTATAAATTATGAGAGGAATGAAAAAGCAAAAGCAAGTAAGATGCTCTCTGAAGAGAGAAAGTTCTCCAAGTTGAATACATGGAGAATTAGCATGAGGTTCTTTTTGGGAGAGATTTTTTATCCTCACGCTTTTTGGGAACTTGAAAATATATTTAGGTTTGTCCAAAGAGAATTAATTCAAACTCCTAGCTATTTAATTTTGGGATTGATTTTTGGAAATAATAAAATGAGAGTTTTTGTTTACAGAAGAGAAGGAATGGCAAATCATTGTTTTTTGCAAAAATGAAAATTAAGAACGTAGAGCAAATGAAAAAGATAATTTTTTTGGGAATCATTGCTCTAGAATTTGAAAGTAAAGAGAAGAGTGAAATAGTTAAGAATTTAAATAGATAAGATTTGAAATTGTCCCTGTCAAATGTGAACATCACATGAAAACGAAGGGTTTGGTCTATTAAAAATAGTGTCATATGGAAAAAAAAATATTTCTTTTTTTATATTGAACATGTGTTGCATACCAATAAGGTAGGAAAAAATGTGCCTCGTGAGTTTTAGACATGAGATAACACTTTTTCTTTAGCGACATTTTTTGGGCTTATTTTATAGTTTAATTGTGCACTTTTAATTAAAACTTACTTCAAGAAACAAGCCCAAATCGATTGTGCAAATGAATTTCAACATAAATTTAGACTATTAGAATCAAGTAACCTGACCTATTAACCCATAGGCACTAAAATAGATTGTGTAAGGCATGATAAAGTGGTAAAAAATTAAAATTATTATTTTATTTAAATTTGAATTGGATTGATCATGATTTTATATGGACATGAATTTTTTACATAAGTTGATGAATCCCACTTAAAGTCATTAATACTTTTTTATTGTTGAATTATGAATTATAAATAGAGTTAACCTCTAATTGAATTTGGAATAATCACGTTATGTGTGTTTATGCATACTTCAAATATAATTTGGATTCATGTACTATAAACAGAGTTCTATTCAATATTAATTTTTGAGTTTTGAGCAATCAAGCATAATATTTAATTATTTTTAAAGCATTCCACACACTGAGTACTCTCTTTCTTAAATAATTATTAATTGGAGTATCAAAATTTATTTGTTTTTAGGAGGAGAGTGCTCATTTGCAAAATCGAAAAATTCTCAAAAATATAAAAATAAAATCACGAGGTTTTGAACTTTAAAACTTTCAGTGTCAAATTAATTTTATGTTATAAAAATCAGAAATATAAAATATTTAAAACTATATGAAGTTTTTTTTAAAAAAAGAAAATTTTGAAAGTTTGAAATAAATAAATTATTTTTTTATTTTTTATTTTTTCAGATTAAAATTTATCATTCAATTGATGAATGACACATTATTTTAAATTAAAAAGTTTGAAATATATTTTTGTAAGCATAGTATTATTTTTTGTAAATATTTATTTTCATTTCACCATTAAAATTTACCATGCATCTATTTAGTTACACAGTTATACTTGAGTAGTCTTTTTCTTTTTGTAATAACAGTCATTGTTAGAATTTAAATAAAAATAACATTTAGAAAAAAAAGTATAGTTATGAAGTCTATATTTATAATATGTCTATTTTTAAAATCATGTAGTTATTGGCAGAATGATTAATTCTTAATATTAATGCTTAAATAATTTAACATCTCGACATTTAATTTCACAAGGCTCATAGAAAGACAAGATTAATTTGTTTTGAATGCTATAAAATTTGTGTTTCAAGTCCTGTTGTCTCAGATTGCGAACAAATCTTCTTAAAAAAATGAAATCTAAAATTCCTTAAAAGAGTTCATGACATTTAAATTCTCAAAATTTTGTGAAATTAATTAAAAAACTCCCTTAAAAAAAAAACTTAAAACACGAGATCTGTTAGTATTTTTCATTAGTTTTACTAAAAGTATCATTAATCAGTATACAATAAGTTTTTTTGCCCATATTTGATAAATGTTAGTATTAGATGACATTTTGATAAGAAAAATTATATATGTGGTACAATATAGGTTTATATATTAATATTTATTTTTAAAATTTTATTTTATAATTAAATAATTTATTTTTAAAATTTATTTCACATAAATCAAATTAAAACTTTCACATCGTTTTTGCCCATCACAGTCTTGAACATCTCACAGACCCATCAATAGTGCTTCCAACCGCTTTCGAAACGACACCATCCTTAACGAGAGCAGCAACAGTGTTGATGTAAAGTTCGAAATCTCTAGGCCCCGGTTTAATCAAAGTCAACTTGCCGGCACTGTGGACTTGTATGAGCACCACGTGTTCCTTTGCTACAAGTACCTACATGTCTAGCCGCCAAGGATCGAGGCCTCAAAGTTTGGTCGCTTGCCCAGGCTGCTTTCTGCTGCTATTGAAAAAAGAATTGTAGGTTCCAAAAGCTTTTGTATCAGTCAAAAGATTACAACTTTTGGGATGGTGTGTCGATTGAGAGCAAGAGGAGAGTTTAGGTTTTTAGTGAGAAGGGGATTGGATGTGATGTGTCTGATGGTGATTGGGTATGGGATGAGAAGTACCCTTTGCATCGGTCAATATATTGTAGCTTTTTCGGTGAAGGGTATGGGTGTACTAAATATGAATGCCTAATTTGTTCTATACAAAGTAGAGATGGCTATATGATTTTAGGGTAAAAGGGAACAAATAGTTGATTCTACATCATCAAATACAGCTAAAATTGCACAGAAGTTGGTTACTTATGTTTATCAGTCTCATATTCATGGCCGGTCTTGCTTGATAACTATAACATAAAGCAAGAATTTGATAGGTCAAGGTCTAAGTTTGGGAATCTTAGATTTTATTGTGTGAAGCTCAATATTCTATGTCATACTGGTGCTCGTATTGGGCGTTAGTACTCAACCTCTTGAGACTCTCACACGGCAATCTCAGGCTTGTCTATGATGAAAGGGTAGAAGCGAGATAGGATAAAGTGGATACTGAAGTGGGACCCTTTATAGCATCGGGTAACCAAGTATGCAACACATTTGTCCCAAAACCCGACCTTAACCTAAGCGAAAGCAGTAGTTAAAGTAAACAAAGACTGCACAACCACCCTTTGAAACGATAAAGGAAATCTATCTATCGCTGATTGATGACTTTGAAAACCAATATCTTTGTAAAGTTGATATAAAACCGTGGTTGTTCTCCAAAAGAAAAGGTCCGAAGACTTTAGAAGTATATGCTTATTAATTGACATATATAATGACCTTTTGTAGTAACCACTTATCCACAACCGGTAAGAATAAATATTTATATATATATAAAAACATATATATTTTATTTGTATGTGGGTGATACTTGATTTATGTATTGTTATTAGTAGTGTTTGTGTAGATTAAGGACCTATTATTAGTATTGAATTTATTTACAAGACTTTAGATTTATTTTACGGACCAAATTATAATACTTTAAATATTTTTGGGGCTAATTTATAAATACTAAAAATTAGCCTCTTAGTATAAAAATACACTTTTAAAACCCTAATTCACTCATTTTGGTCAAGCCACCTCTTTTAAAGTGAGAAAA
The DNA here is from genome assembly GCA_946807835.1 of Ailanthus altissimus. Classification (NCBI taxonomy): domain Eukaryota; kingdom Viridiplantae; phylum Streptophyta; class Magnoliopsida; order Sapindales; family Simaroubaceae; genus Ailanthus; species Ailanthus altissimus. Next base: position 15,053,617 of record OX327696.1, on the reverse strand, counting down.
GAGAGAAAGAAAAGGGAGAGAAAGAGAAGAATAAGAAGAAAGTTAGAATTTAAGCTTTAAGAGGTATATTATAACCCTTTCTTAGTTTCTTGGTGTTAATTTAGTTAATTCCTTTAAGTCTTGATTTCTGAAAATATGTAAAATTGAGGATTTGATGTAAATTTTGTAAGATATTGTGAGAATTGATGGTGATTTATGTAGATAACTTGATAAATCATGATGAATTGCAGAATTTCTTCATTATAGTCTCTTGATCTGAAAATTTTATAAATTGTTGTACTTTGATTCTGGTTTTGGATTTTGAGTATATGAAATTAGACATGTCTAAAATCATTTGAGACTTTGAATCGATTGAAAATTCCAAAAAATGAATTTTTAGTGAATTTACCAAAATAACCCTGAAATTCTAGAAATTTCCTATATTAACAGTATGGTACAGTGACAAATAATTTTTGATCTGCTGAATGATTTTAAAAAATTACGAATTTATGAAATATGGTAAGTTTATATGTCTAATATGATATACTCATAATTGAGAATTTAGATCAATGTGGTTAAATTGTTATGATTTTCTAAAGAGTGTTAGCTCATTCAAGTATTTGATTAATAGATTTTTAAAACTATAAAATAAAATAGTTTTAAAATACTTTTAGAAATAATTTTAAAGTGAAATATTTATCATGGATTAAGATATGTGTCAACTGTGGTAGTTTTATAATTTTTGAGTTAGTATATAATTTTATAAAATTGGGAGATTGAAACTGTTCAGTAAATATCTTGATCCTATCAGGATAATAGTTTGAATATGATAGTGTTTATAGAATGGATTGTGTAGGAATTATGATATAATATTCATACATAAGAAAGATATATGAGTCAAGAATGATATATTCTGATTTTGGAGTAATTAGACATCATTTGGTGTATAAGAAAATTTTGTTAAGTGTAAGTGGTCAAAATGACAGATTTTGAGAAACCAAGTAATCAGAACAATTCGATGTGATAAGTGCAATATATGAAATTTTGTAAGCTATTTAAAGTATTTTGTGTAAATATTAAGGCTCATGAAATGATTAATCTCCATTGATAGGTTAAGGAGATTTAAGTCTTGTAGCTGAAAGTGCTAAGAGGTAAGTATACTAAACTTTTACTAAAATCACAATAAGCATAGTAATTGTCTATGTATGATTTTGTAAATGTGCTTAGAAATATATTTATGTTATGTCAAAGTATATTTGATATAAAATGTGAAAGCCATATGTTTATAAATGTAAGCATTGACATTGCGCATGGACATACATGTGTTTATAAAAGTGAGCTTTCAAAATGAAATGTGTTTAACAAAGAAAGCTTTTGAAGTGGAAAATATCCATGAGATACGTTTTGTGTTTTGAGGATGCTTGAATTCACTATTGACTTAGTAGACATTTTATGTGATTTGTGGAGCCTTTATGTGTGGCATTTCTTTTGAGATTGGTATATGTTATGTGTTCCGTATGTAGGGAGGATCGTATTGGTACCTAAAAAAGAGTGAGTCATCACATTCGTGTGGTGGCGTATCGGTGCATGTGAGAGGACTCGCCGATGATCAGGATGAGGATTTGGCTTTTAACTTTGGGCATAAGCATTATATATGTGTAATTTAAAACCTCACTTATACTATTCCTCTTATACGGTATGTCACCTACGAGTGACATTTGGCTCATTATGTGATATATGATATGGAAGTCCTACTAAATAGTAGTTGAGTAATGGTATTCCTATTATATGTTTTGAAAGAATGTGTAAGCGCTTACCTGACATGTGATTTGATAAGATTATGATTTTGATTTATCACAGCATATCATACACATACATTGTGTACATATATGTATTTGTATTTGATATATGAAAAACTAATATGTTTACTGAGTTTTATATTCATTATAGTTTATGGTGATTTAAGATAAATAAGGTACATGTGTGCTTAACGGATTTGGCAAGGCTTCTGCTATTCCTTGGGTTCTCTAATTTGCTAAGTTGCTGAGTGTTTCATTTGGGGACACGTGGTTTAAGATATTTGATTTGTCCCTATTGAATAAATACTTATGTATTATTTTATTGAGTGTGGTTATGGGTTGATTTGAAGTAAGAATTTGCAATGGATATATTCTGAGCTTCCAGTAACAAAGTTATTACTGGTGACGTAGTAGAGTCTTAATCTCTGAGAAAACTCTGCGTATCTCCGATTTACTAATTGCCCCAATTATAATTCAATTGTTATAATTCTGAAAAATTAAAATGAATGTTTAAATATTATCAATAAATGTTTATGTTTATATTTTAGGTTATGGGTTGATTTTAGTGTTGAACTTACTAGCAACTTGCTAAGGATTCTTATGTTGAATTAAAGTTTAAAATTTTATGCAATATTATTTATAAGTGCACATTATTGAATGGATGTAAGTTATGTTGTGTGTCAGATCTTTTGGGTCTGGGGCGTGACACCTTTGTTCAGCAAAATTTGGATCCGATCCTGAACCACTAAAGGGATTTTATGTTGGTGATGTTATTGATAGGCAAATAATTTTATCCTCATTCTCGCTGCACTTCCCACTATCAAACATTTGAATCAAAATGGGGCTAAAGTCGTTCTCTCTAGTCATTTGGTATGTGGGTTTTGATAGGCCAAATTGGGAAGTGGTGGAGCCTTTTACTCTGTTTGTTCATAAGGGAAATTTTCATTTTTGAAGATGAAAACCTTTTGATTTACTAGAGATGCGATTATTGACAGCTTTGCAGTCTTTGAGAATCAAATGACAATTTGGCAGTTTTAGTGTCGGTGGTTAGTGGTGAGGTCGAAGATAAAGATGTAATTGATAAACATGAGAATTTTTTTAAAATGTGATTTAAATAAATATACTACTTTTAAATAAAAACACTACTTTTTTATTTTATTTTTATATCATGTGTTCTATTAAAATTGTGTCATATATTTTATACCATTAAATGAATTAAAATACCCTTGTTTGAATTAACAAAAAAAACACTAACAAACAGGGTATTTTAAGTTTTCACTTTTTGAAAATATAAGGGTTTTTCAGTTAGTTTCACAAAAATTTGAGGATCATGTGTTATAAACTCTTCTTTAAAAGAAAGTCCATAAAATTTTGAGAAAAGAACATCTAAATCTTTAAAATTTCAAAAAATGGATACGCAAACCTCATTGTTTCAAAATTTTCATTTACACTCATGTCAAATAATAGATTCCGTTAATTTTTGCAAATTTCATAGTTTCAAAATTTTTATTTGCACTCCTATCAAGTAACAAATTCAGTTAACTTTAATTATACAAAGAAAAATAAAAATTCACCCTGTTTGACTAAAAACAGGTCAAAAATCAATTAAATGTTAAATAAATGACTTGAATCTTTGATTTTATAATTAAATACTAAACACTTTAACCAACTAAACTACTCCAACTCTACGATTATATATAAATCTATAAATTTTATTAACATATTATCTTTAAGACCACATGTTAATGATTTTCTTTAAGACCATATTTTAATGATTTTAAGACCAAATGTTAAGGATTTTAAAAATATCATTGACAGAGTTTGAACCATGATCACTCATATGATAAGTAAGAGTATTCATTATTGAGCTATAATAAATTTTATAATATAATATCAAAATAAAAAAGGTGAAACGATATGACCCTAGCCACCACCCATTATCGCCATTCATCACTTGTTGCTGGTCACTGCTATCACCACCACCTGTCATCAGTCACTGTCACTGCCCACTGCTCACCAGTTGTCGCCCATTGAAAGATGGTTGGTGGCTGATAAAGATCAATAGTGGTGGCTGTCGGTGACTAGCAGGGGCGAGTGGCTATAGTCTTGTCATTTCACCTTTTTAAAATTTTATTTTGATATCATTTCATAAATTTGTTATACCTCATTGATAAGTACTCTTACTTGTCTATGGGTGACCAGGGTTCAAGCTCTGTCAATGATTTTCTTAAAATTATTTAAAATCATTAATATGTGGTCTTGAAGATAATATATTAATAAAATTTATAAATCCTTAATAATCATAAAGTTAAAATATTATTAACATGCGATCTTGAAAATAATATATTTATTAACATGTAGTATTAAAGATAACGTGTTAATAAAATTTACAAATTCTTAATAACTATAAAGTTGAAATATTATTAACATATGATTTTAAAGATAATATATTAATAAAATTTACAAATTCTTATATAACCATCAAGTTTAAACGACGTAGTTGATTAAAATTTGATCGAACACTTTAGGTTAAAAGTTAAAGGTTCAAATTATTTTTTAGATTTAATTAAATTTTGACTTTTTTTAATTAAATAAAAACAAAAATATATTTTTATTATTTTTACTCTCTTCTTAACTTTTTTTTTTCAGTTAAAATAGGGACAAAAATATATTTTTACTATTTTTATCATCTTTTTCATTAAATTAACAATATTTATTACCTAAAATACAATTTTTAAAATTTATATAAATTTTTAAAAAAAATTTAATGGTCCAATTATCCTACTTCCTAAAATTTTTGAAAAGTCGCCACTAATTCATCCAAACTTGGTTTGATAAATTTGATACTCGGACGATGAAGTTAGAAATAGCCTGCAATGGACGAGCAGTAAGACAAGTGATTATAGACGTTTGAAAGTGATTTTAAAGGCACGTAGCTTAATCCGCCATTGAGATTAATGTCCCATCTCCAACATTGACATTAACTTTTACCTAAAATAATTAACATAGAATAGCTTTATGTTGGATTAATTGAAGAAGACAAAATCTTGTTTATTTCATTTTCAAATTTCATTTTCAAATTTCATTTGTGGTTGCGTGTGTAATCAAAACAAGGAATTGTCACAGATTAGAGTTCTAGAGAGCTGGATAACCCCCCAGTTTTTTTTTTTTTTTAGTTGAAAATCTCATTCCAACATTAATTATCTGTTTCATTTTAAGATTTCTCTTTCAAAAAAAAAAAAAAATAGAACTAAATTTAAATTCTAATTTTTTTTCCCACCATTTTTGAAGATGTTTTATGAATTATAATTAACACTTGTAATATATAATTCACGAAGTATAAAGAATAAGCTTGGGCAAAATTATATGGTGTGTATTTCATGGCCATCCTTTATTATGTAATATGTCGATCACAATTTGACCCATGAATTTGTGGCTATTATTGTGAAACCGTAATGACACATATTTGAATTTTAGAGTTCAATTAAGTTGAAATTATGTTTTTGCATTGATAAACCTCCTGATTTTTTTTTTTTTACAATAATGAATGATTTTGTTGTTATTTGTAGGTTTTGAATTATGGACAAGAATCATTTCTCAATCTAATGTTTCTCAATTTTTTGAAGTGTAGACAAGAATCATTTCCCAATCTAATGTTTCTCAATTTACAAAAAGAAATTGTGACACATGATAATGAAAACTTTCTAGGGTTAAAATTAAATTTCTTTCTTAGATATCAAAATACATTATTTTAGTGATTAGTTCAAGAGATAAGGACAATTTTATTTTTGGAGTTTGACCTAATTCTCAATTTTATCTCACCAGTTTCAGAAAATTCACTGTTAGTTTGATTTTGTTAGAATTGACGGAAAATTCCTAAAGAGTTGCAATAGGTATTAGAAAATATCATTATACAAGTATGTTCTCAAATACTGTATTCCTGATCTATTTTTACTGAGGCGAGTCTATCAGTGAATCCCGTTTATATATTGATTAGTGTATGTTATATCTATATGGTACATATAGTTGTTCTTAACTGACCACGAACTTACTGGAAGCTCGTATAGACATACAAGTATTTAGTTAAGACTGGATATTAAACAGACTCATGAAGACCTTCAATAGACATCATATTAAGCCGTCAATGGAGAATTTTCTCGAGTTAAATAGTATTCGTGGTCCTTTGACCTATGTGTCACGGTGGGCTTGTGAGTGATTCACTATACTTTGGTTCCAAGTATGTTAGAGACATTTTATAGTTTGACCGCTACGTGTCATTGGATATGGTTCGATGCTTATAGAGTTCGATATGTGTGGATATGGGATTTGTCAGCTCATATGGGTGAGTTGTATATCCTGATGCTCCAAAATTGTATTTTAGAAAGTCTTGTGGCCACAATCATAAACCTTCAAAAAGAGTTTCCCGTAAGGTTAAAACAATATCGCAAAACTGTTTGTGTATCTTGTTTATTGAAATATAAATCTGGAAATAATTTATCGAATGAGCATATGAAGATTTAACAGTGATAATTTATATCTCTGTTCATCCAAGATATAGGTGACGGAAGGATTATACGAATATGCTATAACCTCAGCTTGTATGGTTCAATGCGCTGATTTGTAATATCCGTGACGTTTGCTTTGGGCATCATGGACTCATGGAAGAGCTCCATTTGACAAATTAGGCGTGGATTTAAGCAGTCTTACAATATGAAGTGTACTCGTTGTGCACTGGGGCAGCGTACCAGATTGAATAGTTCAATCCAGTAAATTCCAATAAACTAAGATATTTGTTTCAGCTTCCTTCAGAATGTGCACATGTCAAGACTTAAGAGTTAAGTACATTAATTAGTTAACAATAGTTATTGACCAATGAGATGATGATACGTGGCACATTGTAGGCCATTTATTATTTGACTTTATAATTACCAAAATAACCTTACTTATGAGACAAGTAGAGTAATTTATTTATTTAATTTTTTTTGAATAAATAAATATATTAATAATTGTTATTAACATTATTTTAATTAAGTCAAATAAATATTTTATTAATGAATGACACATGTTTATTTGTTATTTAACAAATAAAAAAAAAATACAAATGCATGTATGATGGGGCATGATGTCTTTGACCTATAAAAAAATAAAATTAAAGCATTAACAAATGTAATACAATTCTTCTATTTGATGAAGAATTGGCCGGCCAAATCCTTTGATATAGCAAAAAGGTATTTTTGTTTATTTCAAAAGTCAACAAAAAAATGGGGATGAATAAAGAATGAAAATGTTTCATTCTTTTCTTAATCTTCCATTTGGCCACCTCACACACAAATAAGAGCACATGTTTTTTTTTGTTATATTTAATTTGATTAAAGAAAATCAAAACATGGAAAAATGGTGGAGACATGCTAGGCCATTCTTTGTGGGGGGCTATATCTTTGCTATATAAATAAAAATATTTCATTTTGTATACGAGATTATGTTGATTCGGCCAAAAAAGAGAAAGGGAGAGAAGTGAAAGCTAATTATTTTTGCTTTATTTCAATAGTTGAAACAAAACTATTCATCTTCTTCTTATCATCAAAATGGTCAGCCAACCAATAAAGCAATGGAAAAATTGTTTTGTTTATTTCAAGTATTGAATAAACAAAAAAAATTTAATTGCTTTGAAACATATATAAAAATAGTTAAAGTGTTTAACAATATTCCAAACTTAAAGAGTTTAACTAATGGTTAAGAGTTAACTACAGTGATTAGGAGTTAATCACTTTTGGTGTTTAAGAGTTAAACAACATTGCTGAAAATTGGAGTTACTATTCTAACGATCTAAGCCCACCCCAGTTTGATCCTAAAATTGCCAATGAGTGCGCTTCATGGTAGACTCCGGTTTGGTAATTTTCAAAGGCTTGACAGATTATTCTCGATCTTTAATTTCATTGGAGTAATGAAACATAAAATTTTAATATGTTTGTCATACTAAAAAATAGAGATTTTCACTCCCGTTGCGTTAATTTGTTATATGATGCATAGATCGAATTGTGATAAACACGTGCACATGCATGCCCCCTTAAAAAATTAGCACACTTTCAAAAATATCGAATATATTACAATGGATTGCTACAATAATAATACAGTAACTATAAATAGTAAATTACTATAGTGCCCCGCACCTAGGCGTTAATAAGTGGTGCCTGGTTGCCAAAAACCTAGGCTTTAATAAGTGGCACTTGGGTGTCAAAAACCCAGGTTTTTGGCAACCAGGCGCCAATCGGGCAGAACGCTTGGTGCCTAGGTGCTACCAACACCCCAAATCTATTTTGGACTTTTTACTATAATTTTTAGGCCTATTTTTTAGCCTATAAAAAGAATATGGAAAGCCTCATTTTCTTGAGGGGAGAGAGTAAGAATTCAAGAGAAACAAATAGAGTTTCTAGTGAGAGAAAAATATTTGAAAACTTAGAATCTTGAAGACCCTTGAAGATTGAAGACCCCAAAAGCCTCTCCAACTAGTTCTTCATTCTCATCTCATCTCATTTACTTTAGTTCAAGTTTATTTTTGTAATTTATACTATTTTGAACATTGTTACTCTTATGAACTCTTGAATTATTGTATTTGTGCATTTGACTATGGATAGTTAAATTTCTTATTCAAGGGCTTGATGGAACTATATTAAATACTATGTTTTGATGTTGTTAGTTTGTTAATGATTATATATTGTATTTTTCATTTATGCTTTTTATGAGTTTAGTGCTTTTAATTGGATTGAAAAGTTGATTAGATAATTTAGACTTGTGAGTTATATGCTTGGGAAAGTTTAATCTATGTGTTGGAATTAAAAAGCATACCCTTAACTTTATTAAGTTGAGAGACTAATAGAATTAAAGTAATCACTTAAGGGTAGCTTAATGCATGTATAATAATAAGTTAGATAGGGATATCAACTTGATTGTGGATGCATAGGATCTCATTTAACGCTTGAAAAAAGGTAATGAGAGTAGTTCTAAGCCCTTGATTAATAAATTCACAAGATTAGTTGTTGATCATCAACTAAAATGAATATAGGAAAGGTAGAGTGCAATCAAAATCATAGGACCCTATTACCATAGAAGTCTCATCTCCTTGAATTGTTTAACTATTAGTCTAAGCATCTCTCATTTCATAAATCAACTTAGTTTTTAAATTAGCTTATATAAAGTTACGTTGTTAGTACAATAGTACTTAACTTAATTTAGAATACCAATCCTTGTGGGACAATACTCAGTAATTATTTATTATTTGCTCTTGACCCTTGCACTTGCGATTATAATTTGTGTGTGATTAGTTTCGAGAACAAGTGTTTGGTGTAATTGTCAGGGACTGTGAATTTTGAATTTTTGTTAATATTGTAAGTAAGCAACTTGATTTTAATTTAAACATTTATTTTTATTTTGTTCTTGTCTAGTTATGGTTATTGTGGTAGCTTAAAGGTTTATGAGAAGAGCTCGTAACTTGGAGCTTTTAACCTTTGATATGGAAGTAGAGCGCACTTTGCGGAGGCTTAGGAGAGAAAAATGAGATCAAGCTCAAGCTATGGAAGATTATAGTAACCACTTATCCAACACCAAAAAGAATAAATATTTATATATATGTATAATATTCATATTTTATTTGTATGTGGATGATACTTAATTTATGTATTGTTATTAGTATTGTTTGTATAGATTAAGAATATACTATTAGTATTGGATTTATTTGCAAGACTTGTAGATTTATTTTAGGGACCAAATTGTAATACTTTAAAACAATTTAGGGTTAATTTATAAATACTAAACGTTAGCCTCTTAGTATAAAAATACACATTTTAAACCCTAATTTACTCATTTTGGGTCGAGCCACCCCTTTAGAGAGAGAAAAGAGAGAAATAGAGGGGAGAGAAAGAGAAGAAGAAGAAGAAATTAGAATTTTGGATTTTAAGAGGTATATCATAACTATTTCTCAATTTATTGGTGTTAATTAAGTTAATTACTTTAAGTTTTGATTTCTAGAAAAATGAAAAATTGGGGATTTGATGTGGATTTTGTAAGATATATTGAGAATTGATGATGATTATGTAAATAGCTTGATAAATCATGATGAATTGCAGAATTTCTACTTGATAGTCTCTTGATCCAAAACTTTTATAAATTTTTGTGCTTTGCTTCTGGTTTTAGATTTTGATACAATAAAACTAGACATGTATAGAATCATTGAAAACTTTGAATCGATTGAAAATTCTAGAAATTAAATATTTAGTGAATTTACCAAAATGACTCTGAAATTTTGAAAATTTCCTGTGTTAACCGTATGATAGAGTGACAAATAATTTTGATTTGCTGCATGATCTTCAAAAATTATGAATTTATGGAATATACTAAATATATATCTCTAATATGATATATTTAAATTTGAGAATTTAAAGAAATGTGGTTAAATTGTTATGATTTGCTAAAGTGTATTAGCTCATGGCAGTATTTGATTAACAGATTTTTAAAGCTATTGAATAAAATAGTTTTAAAATACTTTTGGCAGGGCTTTTGAAGTGAAATCTTTATCATGGATTGAGATATGTGTTAAGAGTAATTCTGTGATAGTTTTATAATTTTTGAGTCAGTATATGATTTTATACAATTTGGAGACTGAATACGGTTCAGTAAATAACTTGATCCTACCAGGGTAATAGTTTAGATTTGATAGTGTTTATAAAATGGATTGTGTAGGAATTATGATATAATATTTATATATAAGAAGGATATATGAGTCAAGAAATATATATTCATATTTTGGAGTAATTGGACATCATTTGATGTATAAATTTTTTTTGTCAAGTATAAGTGGTCAGAATGACAGATTTTGAGAAACCAAGTAATTAGACCAATTTGATGTGATAAGTGCAATATGTATAATTTTTTAAGCTATTTAAGTGTTTTTTTGTGAATGGTGAGGCTTATGAAAGGATTAATCTCTATTGATAGGTTAAGGAGAATTAAGCCTTGCACCCGAAAGTGCTAAGAGGTAAGTATACTAGACTTTTACTGAAATCATAATAAACATAGTAATTGTTTATGTATGATTTTGTAAATGTGCTTAGAAATATGTGTATGTTTATGTTATGTCAAAGTATATTTGATATAAAATGTAAAAGACATATGTTTATGAATGTGAGTATTGACATTGAGCATGGACATACATGTTTTTATGAAAGTGAGCTTTCAAAATAAAATGTATTTAGTTTAATACAAAATCAACTCATGACCATACTTGGTGAAACATAAATAAAATAAAAAGACATATAATAAAATAACACCTAAGTATTTATTCAATAGGGACAAATCATATATCTTAAACTATATGTCTACAAATGAAACACTTAGCAACCTAGCAACTTAGGGAACCTAAGGGACAGCAAAAGCCTTGCCAAATCCGCTAAGCACACATGTACTTTATTTACTTGAAATCACCATAAACTATAATGATTATAAATCCCAGTAAGCATACTAATTTTTCATGTATAAAAATACAAATACATATATATACACAATGCATATATATAATATGCCGTGATAAATCAAAATAATAATCTTATCAAATCACATGTCAATATTTATTAGTCCATTGGAGATCCTTGAAGGTGCAGATGATGTGGTTGATTAACTTTCCTTTCGCGTTATTATTATAAGTTCATAATTTGTTCCTTGTGTTTATTTTTTGGATATATGTTTTGTACTCCTCTCATATACTAAGTTATGAGTCATTTAAACTTAGAGATGATCTCACCTATGAAGAAGTGCCCATTAGAATTTTGGACCATAAGGAGCAAATTCTACGTACTAAGAAGATTGCTTTAGTAAAGATTTTTTAGAGAAACCAAGCAGTCGAAGAGGCAACTTGGGAACGAGAAGAGGAAATGAGATCTAAGTATCCTCATCTATTTGCTTAAGTTATGAATTTCGAGGACGAAATTCTCATAAGGAGGGGAGAATTGTAGTAACCACTTATTCACAACTGGTAAGAATAAATATTTATATATATATAAATATAAATATTTTATTTGTATGTGGGTGATACTTGATTTATGTATTATTATTAGTAGTGTTTGTATAGGTTAAAGACATACTATTAGTATTGGGTTTATTTGCAAGACTTTAGATTTATTTTAGGGACCAAATTGTAATACTTTGAAAGTTTTAGGGGCTAATTTGTAAATACTAAACGTTAGCCTCTGAGTATAAAAATACACATTTTAAAGCCTAATTTACTCATTTTTTGATCACGCCATCCCTTTAGAGAGAGAAATGAGAGAAATAGAGGGGAGAGAAAAAGAAAAAGAAGAAGAAATCCTTTAAGTTTTGATTTTTGGGCAAATGAAAAATTGGGGATTTGATGTGGAGTTTGTAAGATATATTGAGAATTAATGATGACTATGTAGATAGTTTGATAAATCATGATGAATTGTAGAATTTCTACTTGATAGTCTCTTGATCTGGGACTTTTATAAATTATTGTGTTTTGATTCTGGTTTTGGCTTTTGAGACTATGAAACTAGACATGTAGAAAATCATTTGAGACTTTCAATCGATTGCAAATTCTAAAAATTAAATTTGTAGTAATTTTACTAAAATGACCTTAAAATTCTAGAAATTTTCTATATTAACAGAATGATACAGTGATAAATAATTTTGATCTGCTGAATGATCTTAAAAAATTACGACTTTTTGGAATATGATACATTTATATGTCTAATACAATATATTCAAAGTGGAGAATTTATATCAATGTGGTTAAATTGTTATGAGTTTCTAAATTATATCAGCTCGTTGTAGTATTTGATTAACAGATTTTCAAAGCTATGGAGTAAAATAGTTTTAAAATACTTTTGGAAGAGATTTTGAAGTAAAACATTTATCATGGATTGAATATGTGTCAAGAGTAATTCTGTGGTATTTTTATAATTTTGACTTAGTATATGATTTTATAAAATTGGGAGACTGAATATTTTTCAATAAATATCTTGATCCTGTCCTGATAATAGCTTGGATTTGATGATGTTTATGAAACGGATTGTGTATGAATTATGATATAATATTTATATATAAGAAAGATATATGAGTGCAGAAAGATATATTAAGATTTTGGAGCAATTGGAAATCAGTTGATATATAAGAAAATTTTGTTAAGTGTAAGTGGTCAGAATGACAAGTTTTGAGAAACCAAGTAATTAGACATATTCGAAGTGATAAGTGCAATATATGTAATTTTGTAAGCTATTTAAAGTGTTTTGTGTTAATATTGAGGCTTATGAAAGGATTAATCTCTATTGATAGGTTAAGGATAATTAAGCCTAGTAGCCGAAAGTGCTAAGAGATAAGTATACTAGAATTTTATTGAAATCATAATAATCATAGTAATTATTTATGTATGATTTTGTAAATGTACTTAGAAATGTGTTTATATTATGCTAAAGTATATTTGATATGAAATGTGAAAAACTTATGTTTATGAATGTGAGTATTGACATTGAGCATGGACATACATGTGTTTTTGAAAACAAACTTTCTAAATGAAATGTGTTTAATACAGAAAGCTTTTGAATTGTGATATGTCCATGAGAAACATTTTGTGTTTTGAGGATGCTTGAACTCACTGTTGATTTAGTAGGCATTTTATATAATTTGTGGAGCTTTTTTGTGTGGCATTTTCTTCGGGATTGGTATATGTTATGTGTTCCATATGTAGGGAGGATCTTATTGGTACGTAAAGGAAGAGTGAGCCATCACATTCGTGTGGTGGAGTATTGGTGCATGTAAGAGGTCTCACCGAAGATTAGGGTGAGGGTTGGGCTCCTACCTTCTGGCATGAGAATTATAAATGTGTAATTTAAACCTGACTTATACTATTTCTCTCATACGGTATGTTATTTACGAGTGACATTTGACTCATTATGTGATATGTGATATGAAAGCCCTACTAAGTAGTAGTTGAGTGATGGTATTCCTATTATATGGTTTGAAAGAACGTGTAAGTGCTTACCTGACATCTAATTTGATAAGATTATGATTTTGATTTATCACAACATATCATACACATGCATTGTGTACATATATGTATTTATATTTTGATATATGAAAAACTAGTATGCTTATTGAGTTTTATACTCATTATAGTTTATGGTGATTTTAGGTAAATAAGGTACATGTGTGTTTAGCGGATTTGGCAAGGCTTCTGCTATTTCTTGGGTTCCCTAAGTTGCTAGATTGCTGAGTGTTTCATTTGGGGACACATGGGTTAAGATATTTGATTTTTCCCTATTGAATAAATACTTATGCATTATTTTATTAAGTGTGGTTATATTTAATTTAAGTTTCACCAAGTGTGGTTATAGGTTGATTTTAGCGTTGAAGTTACTAGCAACTTGCTAAGGATTCCTATGTTAAATTAAAGTTTGAAATTTTATGCAATATTATCTATGAGTGTACATTATGGAATGAATGTAAGTTATGTAGTGTGTCAGATCTTTTGGATTTGGGGTGTGACAGCTTTTAGTGGTATCAGACCTATGCGTTTGATCAACTTTCTGGATTCTAAGAGATATATCATAACTAATTTTCAATTTATTGGTGTTAATTAAGTTAATTCCTTTAAGTTTTGATTTCTGGACAAATGAAAAATTAGGGATTTGATGTGAATTTTGTAAGATATATTGAGAATTGATGATGATTATGTAGATGACTTGATAAATCATGATGAATTATAGAATTTCTACTTGATAGTTTCTTAATCCAAAAATTTTATAAATTGTTGTGCTTCGATTCCGGTTTTGATTTTTTAGACTATGAAACTAGACATATATAGAATCATTTGAAATTTTGAATTGATTGAAAATTCCAAAAATTGAATTTGTAGTGAATTTACCAAATGACTTTGAAATTCTAGAAAGTTCCTTTGTTAACAGTATGATACAGTGACAAACAATTTTGATCTACTGAATGATCTTCATTTGAGACTAGACATATATAGAATCATTTGAGATTTTGAATTGATTGAAAATTCCAAAAATTGAATTTGTAGTGAATTTACCAAATGACCTTGAAATTCTGGAAAGTTCCTTTGTTAACAGTATGATACAGTGACAAACAATTTTGATCTACTGAATGATCTTCACAAATTACGAATTTCTGGAATATGATACATTTATATGTCTAATATGATATATTCAAAGTTGAAAATTTAGATCAATGTGGCTAAATTGTTATGATTTTCTAAATTGTATCAGCTCATTGCAGTATTTAATTAATAGATTTTCAAAGCTATAGAGTAAAATAGTTTTAAAATACTTTTGGAAGGGATTTTGAAGTAAAACATTTATTATGAATTTAGATATGTGTCAAGAGTAATTATGTGGTAGTTTTATAATTTTGACTTAGTATATGATTTTATAAAATTTGGAGACTGCATATTGTTCAGTAAATATCTTGATCCTGTCCAGATAATAGCTTGGATTTGATGGTGTTTATGAAATTGATTGTGTAGGAATTATAATATAATATTCATATATAAGAAATATATATGAGTGCAGAAAGATATATTAAGATTTTGGAGCAATTGAACATTATTTGATATATAAGAAAAGTTTGTTAAGTGTAAGTGGTCAGAATGACAAGTTTTATGAAACCAAGTAATTAGGCCAATTCGATGTGATAAGTGCAATATATGTAATTTTTAAAGCTATTTAAAGTGTTTTGTATGAATGTTGAGGCTTATGAAAGGATTAATCTCTATTAATAGGTTAAGGAGAATTAAGCCTTGTACCTGAAAGTGTTAGGAGGTAAGTATACTAGACTTTTATTGAAATCACAATAAACATAATAATTGTTTATGTATGATTTTGTAAACGTGCTTAGAAATATTTATATGTTATGCTAAAGTGTATTTGATATGAAATGTGTTTATGAATGTGTTTATGAATGTGAACATTAACATTGCGCATGGACATATATGTGTTTTTGAAAGCGAGCTTTCAAAATGAAATGTGTTTAACAAAGAAAGTTTTTGAAGTGTGATATGTCCATGAGAAATATTTTGTGTTTTGAGGATGCTTGAACTCACTATTGACTTAGTAAGAATCATATGTGATTTGTGGAGCCTTTATATGTGGCTTTTCCTTCGAGATTGGTATATGTTATGTGTTCCGTATGTAGAGAGGATCCTATTGGTACCTAAAGTAAGAGTAAGCAATCACATTCGTGTGGTGGCATATTGGTGCATGAGAGAGGACTCACTGATGATCAGGGTGAGGGTTTGGCTTTTACCTTCAGGCATGAGCATTATATATATGTAATCTAAACTTCACTTGTACTATTCCTCTCATAGGGTATGTCACCTACGCGTGACATTTGGCTCATTATGTGATATATGATATAAAAGCCTTACTAAGTAGTAATTGAGTGATGGTATTCCTATTATATGGTTTGAAAGAACGTGTAAGTGCTTACCTGACATGTGATTTGATAAGATTATGATTTTGATTTATCACGGCATATCATACAAATACTTGTGTACATATACAAGTTGCTAAGTGTTTAACTTGTGGACACGTAGTTTAAGATATTTAATTTATCCGTAATGAATAAATAATTATATATTATTTTGTTAGGTGTGGTTGTATTTGGTTTATATTTCACCAAGTATGGTCATGGGTGGGACTTTGTGTTGAACTTACTAGCAATTTGCTAAGGATTCTTATGTTGAATTTAAGTTTGAAATTTTATGTAATATTAATTATGAGTGCACATTATTGAATGAGTGTAAGTTATGTCATGTATCAGAGCTTTTGGGTCTAAGGGGTGACAGCTTTTAGTGGTATCATGACATAACTTATACTCGTTCAATAATGAGGAAGGGCAAGTCTATAAGTTATAGACTTTTACTGAAATCACAATAAATATCGTAATTATTTATGTATGATTTTGTAAATATGCTTAGAAATATGTTTATGTTATGCTAAAGTATATTTGATATGAAATATGAAAGATATATCTATTGAATGTGAGCATTGACATTGAGCATGGACATACATGTGTTTTTGGAAATGAGCTTTCAAAATGAAATGTGTTTAACAAAGAGAGCTTTTGAAGTGTGATATGTCCATGAGAAATATTTTGTGTTTTGAGGATGCTTGAACTCACTGTTGACTTGTAGACATCTTATATGATTTGTGGAGCCTTTATGTGTGGTATTTCCTTCAGGATTGGTATATGTTATATGTTCCGTATGTAGGGAGGATCCTATTAGTACCTAAAAGAAGAGTGAGTCATTAGATTCGTGTGGTGGCGTATTAGTGCATGTGAGAGGACTGATTGGTGATCAGGGTGAGGGTTGGGTTCTTACCTTCGGGCATGAGAATTATAAATGTGTAATTTAAATCTGACTTGTACTATTCCTCTCATATGGTATGTCACCTACGAGTGAAATTTGGCTCATTATATGATATGTGATATGAAAGCCCTACTAAGTAGTAGTTGAGTGATGGTATTCCTATTATATGGTTTGAAAGAACGTGTAAATGCTTACCTGACATGTGGTTTGATAAGATTATAATTTTGATTTATCACATCATATCATACACATACATTGTGTACATATATGTATTTATATTTTGATATTTGAAAAACTAGTATGCTTACTGAGTTTTATACTTATTATAGTTTATGGTGATTTCAGGTAAATAAGGTACATATGTGCTTAGTGGATTTGGCAAGGCTTCTGATGTCGCTTGGGTTCCCTAAGTTGCTAGGTTGCTAAGTGTTTCATTTATGGACACATAGTTTAAGATATTTGATTTGTCCTTATTGAATAAATACTTAGGTGTTATTTTATTAGGTGTAGTTGTATTTGGTTTGTGTTTCACCAAGTATAGCATGGGTTGATTTTGTATTAAACTTACTAGCAACTTGATAAGGATTCTTATGTTAAATTAAAGTTTAAAAATTTTCTGTAATATTAATTATGAGTGCACATTATTGAATGAGTATAAGTTATGTTATGTTTCAGATCTGAAATGTGTTTAACAAAGAAATGTTTTGAAGTGTGATATGTCCATGAGAAACATTTTGTGTTTTGAGGATGTTTGAACTTACTATTGACTCAGTAGGCACCTTATGTGATTTGTGGAGCCTTTATGTGTGGCTTTTCCTTTGAGATTGGTATATGTTATGTGTTCCGTATGTAAGGAGGATCCTATTGGTGCCTAAAGAAAGATCGAGTCATCATATTCGTGTGATGGCGTATTGGTACATGTGAGAGAACTCCCCGATGATTAAGGTGAGGGTTGGGCTCTTACCTTCAGGCATGAGCATTATATATGTGTAATTTAAACCTCACTTGTACTATTCCTCTCATACGGTATGTCACCTACGAGTTACATTTAACTCATTATATGATAATTGATATAAAAATCCTACTAAATAGTAGTTGAGTCATGGTATTCCTATTATATAGTTTTTAAAAAAACGTGTAAGCGCTTACCTAACATATGATTTGATAAGATTATGATTTTGATTTATCACGGCATATCATACATATGCATTGTGTATATATATGTATTTGTGTTGTGATATATAAAAAATTAGTATGCTTACTGAGTTTTATACTCATTGTAGTTTATGGTGCTTTCAGATAAATAAGGTACATGTGTGCTTAGAGGATTTGGCAAGACTTCTGCTGTCCCTTGGGTTTCCTAAGTTGCTAGATTGCTAAGTGTTTCATTTATGGACACATAGTTTAAGATATTTGATTTGTCCCTATTGAATAAATACTTAGGTGTTATTTTATTAGGTGTGGTTGTATTTGGTTTGTGTTTCACCAAGTATGGTCATGGGTTGATTTTGTATTAAACTTACTAGCAACATGATAAGAATTCTTATGTTAAATTAAAGTTTGAAATTTTATGGAATATTAATTATGAGTGCACATTATTGAATGAGTATAAGTTATGTTATGATTCAGATCTGAAATGTATTTAACAAAGAAAGCTTTTGAAGTGTGATATGTCCATGAGAAATATTTTGTGTTTTGAAGATGTTTGAACTTACTATTGACTTAGTAGGCACCTTATGTGATTTGTGGAGCCTTTATGTGTGGCCTTTCCTTTGGGATTGGTATATGTTATGTGTTCCGTATGTAGGGAGGATCCTATTGGTACCTAAAGGAAGATCGAGTGATCACATTTATGTGGTGGCGTATTGGTGCATGTGAGAGGACTCACCGATGATCAAGGTAAGGGTTGAGCTCTTATCTTCAGGCATGAGCATTATATATGTGTAATTTAAACCTCACTTGTACTATTCCTCTCATACGGTATGTCATATAGGAGTGACATTTAGCTCATTATGCGATATGTGATATGAAAGTCATACTAAGTAGTAGTTGAGTTATGGTATTCCTATTATATATTTTGAAAGAACATGTAAGCGCTTACCTGACATGTGATTTGATAAGATTATGATTATGATTTATTACGGCATATTATACATATTCATTGTGTGTATATATATATATATATATATATATTTGTATTTTGATATTAAAAAATTAGTATGCTTACTGAGTTTTATACTCATTATAGTTTATGGTGATTTCAGGTAAATAAGATACATGTGTGCTTAGATGATTTAGCAATACGTCTATTGTCCCTTGGGTTCCCTAAGTTGCTAGGTTGCTAAATGTTTCATTTGTGGACGCATAGTTTAATATATTTGATTTGTCCCTATTGAATAAATACTTAGGTATTATTTTATTAGGTGTGGTTGTATTTGGTTTATATTTCACCAAGTATGGTCATGGGTTAATTTTGAATTAAACTTACTAGTAACTTGATAAGGATTCCTATGTTGAATTCAAGCTTGAAATTTTATGGAATATTAATTATGAGTGCACATTATTGAATGAGTGTAAGTTATGTCATGTTTCAGATCTTTTAGGTCTGGGCGTGACAGCTTTTAGTGGTATCAGAGCTAAAATATGATTCTGTAAACTTTTATGTGTCGAGTCAAGGGAACCGAGCAGATGCCAAATCCTTAAGATTGATTTGTAGCTTTGTTGTGTAAATGTTTGACATCTTGCTTAATTTTTTTATGATTTTGAGAAGATGACACATTATCTAAGAGCTGCTAAGATTGTTTACATTATAGATAATGGTACTTTGGTGGATTTTAATGTTACCATCTAGGATTTGTTTTTAAGTTGTGACTAATATGCTTAGCAAGAATGATGCCGAACATCTTATAATGATAATTTGCATGTTATAAAGGAAATTGAGATAATTTTCTCAATGTCATAATATAGAGAAATAAAGTATTGAAGACATCAATTGAAACAACTTTTATTGAAAAGAAAAAAAACAACAACAACAACAATAGCAGCAACAAAATAACAGTAGAGGCTACAGACTGAGATTTAAATTTATTTTGCGCTTCTTCTCACTGTCATGAGTAGACTAATCTAACTGATGCAATGTTGGATTAGAAAGGGGGATAAAAGACTGTAATAGATCAATCAGTTGATCAACAGTTGGAGCAGAAATAAGAATCCATCGTGGTAGAAGTGGGATGAATTGTCTTTCCACTATATAGTCAAGAAAAGATAACAACCCATTATAAAAATCACTAACATTTAACAAACCAATTGGTTTTTGGTAGATTTGTAATTATGCCAATGAGGCAATTTGAAAAATTTCCTCCAAAGTCCCGAATCCTTCTAGTAGAGCTATGAAGGCATTTGCATACCTAAGCATTTGAGCTATTCGCCCGTGCATAGATAAGACTTGTAACTCATCCCCAACTATTTTTCCTACAATATTTTCAATTGCTAGAGGTTTTAGAATGATACTCAAAACTTGACTACATTTATTATGTGCAGCTTTTACCACAGACCCCATTAACCCATGGTTACCTCCTCCATATACTAAATGTATATTTCGCTCAGCTAATACCTTACCAAGATTTTCTGCAACTTTTACAAACTCTTCAGTATTTTCAGGGTTGGATTCATAAAAGACACAATTTTTTGTGAACTAATGAGTTGAGGTTTCCTCCATTGTTATGCTCACCCTAATCTTTGAATGTTTTTAAGTTTGTATAAGGATGCAAAAACAATATATTTATAGAAAAAAAAAATTGATAACAACTGTGGAGTATATGTGTAAGTATGTTCAAGTATATATTTTTCTCGATTCTTGTGAGGCAAAAAGAAAATAATGGGTTTTATTTTATCATTTATAAGAGACAATAGGCCACAAAATTTTGAATAAATATTTGTTGATATTTAAGTGTGATAAAGTTGTGTTGGAAGTGTGATGAGTTAGGTAAGATGATTAAGAAAAGTTAAATAAAGGTTCATTTTATAAACTTAGGGACCTACCGTCTTGGCACTAATGGCCGATAATGCATTTATGACTTGAAGACTTTTTGGGCCAACATCTGGACTTTTGGACTTGAGGCCAAATTAACTTTAATAAGTACAAGAAATTTTGTGGTCCTTGTTGGGTGTGTTGGGTTGGGCAAATCAACTAAGGTGCTTGCATGTGGGTTGTGTTCATCAACTATCTGACTGGTTCAGATAGTTGTTCTTAGCTGACCATGAGCTTCGAGCTTGTATAGGCATGCGGGTATCCAGTCAAGACTGGATACTGAACAGACTTATGAGGACCCCAATAGATATCCTATGACACCGTCAAAGGAACGTCCTCTCGAGTTGAGTAGTATTCGTGGTCCTTTGACCCGAGCGCCACGGTGGTCTTGTGAGTGATCCATCATGCTTTGGTTCCACATATGTCAGAGACCTTTCATGGTCTAACCGCTATGTGTCGCTGGGTATGGTCCGATACTCATGGAGTTCGATATGTGTAGATACGGGATCCGTCAGCTTACGTAGGTAAGCTGTATATTCGATGCTCCGAGATTGTATTTCATAAAGTCTTGTGGCCACAAGCATAAACCCGGGAAAAGAGTTTCCCACAGGGTTGAACAATATAGCAAAAGTGTTTGTGTATATTGTTTATCGAGATACGAATCTGGAGATAAGGTTATGGATGAGCAAATGGGGATTTGATGGTGCTGATCTATATCCCTGCACATCCAGGATATAAATGATGGAAGGATTATACATATACGTTATGACCTTAACTTGTATGGTCTGACACGCTGATTTGTAATATTCGTAACGTGTGCGTGGGGCATCGATTACGGATTAATAGAATAGTTCCATTTGACAAATCGGGTGTGGACCTAGAAAGTCCCAATATGAAATGTACTCTTTGAGCACTTGGGCAGTGTACCGTATTGAATTATTCAATACAGTATAATTCAGCAATTACTAAGGTTACGTTAACTAAAGTATATGATTACATGGTGGGACCCACTTTAGGTTAACTTGGTAACCGAGTAAGGATATAATAGTAATTTCACTTTATGATTATTTAATTGTTAAATAATAAGAATAAATATTTATTTATTTAATTGTTAAATAAATGATTTAATTTAACTATGATTAAAGGTTAATCATATGGTTAATTTAGTTAACTTTACTTAATGATTAAGTAAAGGTTAACCTAACCAAGGTTAAGTTAGTTAATTATGGTTAGAATAATTAAATATTTATTAACTTAAAGGTTAAGTTAAAATAATCTAACTAAAGTTAAATGTTAACTAAGGTTAGGTTAAACCAAATGAAATGCAAATGAAATTCAAATTAATTTGGAATTTATGCATTAGTATATAAAGTGAAATGAAATTGAAAATCATTAAGTTTTAGTTTATATGTTTTGCATTTTTGGGAGCCATTTCAATTTGAGAAATTAGAATTCTTTGTTTTGTGTTTTAAGTGTTAGAACAACAAAACAAATTGAATTAATGGTTACTAAATGTAATAACTAAAAACAAGATTTGTTTTATTTATTCAAGAGTTGAATAAAAGGAAAAACAAATTTAATTAAGTTAAATAGTTTAACTTTGAGAAATGTTTGAGAGTTAAACACATATGCTGGATTAAGATGCTGTCATTCTAGACAATCAAACCCACCCTTGTTGATTGCTAGAATTGATCAAAGATTCATTTCATGGTGGACTTCAAGAAAATTAATTCAAAGGCTTCATTGGTGATATTTCTCAATCTCGAATTTTCAGTTTATCAAATGTTATTTTCTGTGTTCATTGTATTTAATCTTCCGCTGTGCACATGTATGTATGAGATATGTATATTGTTTGTATGATGAACACAACCCACATGCAAGCACCCTAGTTGATTTGCCCAACCCAACACACCCAACAATTGGTATCAGAGCAATTTATGTTGTTATGGGTGATTTTTTAGTGTTAGCTAAGTTGTAGGACAAGTTCCGGGGCTGTTGGGGTGTATTTTAAGTGTTAAAAATGCAAACCAGTGAAAAACAGCACCTGGAATGCTGCAGCGCTAAGGTCCAGCGCGGCAGCGTTCATATGAACGCAGGAGCGCTGGGCGTATGACGCCCCAGCGCTGCATGACCGCGGGGGCGTTGATTGTCTGATGCCCCAACGCTGGATAAGCGCGGGGGCGCTGGTTGTCTGGCGCCCCAGCGCGGGAAGCACCGCTTTCAGCGCCCCAGCACTGATAAGGTAGCGCCGCAGCGCTGAGGCTTGTGAAGCCCTAGCGCTGCAGCGCTATAAGACCAGCGCCGCGGCGTTCTTACACTAAAAAAAGAGTAAAATCTTTTTATTTTTCCGCATGTGAGGGTTTATGAGATGTAATAATAAGGGTTATTAGTTTACATGATAAACCAAGAAAATAATATTTTTTATTTTATTTATTTTTGTAACCACAATGGGGGCCCCACTGGTGGGGGTTAGTTGTGCTTGTGCAAAAATAAATAATTGATTGAGAATAACCTTTCATGTGATGAGAGCATATAATATGAAAGCCTGTAATTAAAATCTCTCTTAATTAGATTGAAATTTATTATATTATATGATAATATTTTAAACGGTCCGTCTTGTCAATACGGTGTGAGATGGGTCACTATGGTCTTTCTCAATATTGCTTTAGCGTGAGGGATTTGGTCGGTGTGACTTGGTCTAATGCCGGTAAAACATGAGATGAATCAAATATATGCGAACATATTATCCAATATTGCTTTAGCGTGAGGATAGTGTCAGTAACATATATTTGAGCATTGATGAGTTAATCTGAAATACAGTTACTCAATATAGCTTTAGCGTGAGGGTAATGTGTATTTAAGATCAATAGTAAGAGTTGTATGAGATACAATTGACAAGAGTTGTCTACCTGTTGGATTTATAAAGGCCAATATTGCTTTAGCGTGAGGCTGGAGTAAAATTCCAATGGGGTCCACTTCCCGCTGTATAGTTTAAAATATTTAAACTATCGTTATCCCGTTTGAGAGATTAAAGGGATTAAGTAAAGCAGTGGGAGGGCATTTTTAGATTAAAAAATGTATAACAGTTATACCCATGATCTAAAGCGTAATTTATTAACGATAAAGAAATGTTCTGCTACGCATCTCCTATTTTGTCTTATAGAGATAAGATGTTTATCTTATAGAGATAAGATACTTGTCTTATAGAGATAAGATTGTCTTATAGAGATAAGATGAGTACGAGCAATCCGTTACTAATCTTGAACAAATACCAATAACTATAAGGTACTGAATAAAATATGTAAAACTTGCTTATGAATCTAAGAATAGTTCTAGATTCAATAATATTTGATATTACTAAACCACATATAGAGAAAAGTAATAATGGAAAGTGTTTCCACCGTGAAAAGGTTTGAAATAGTAAATGTTACTATTCATCACACCTTGACTTAAGAAAGATTGACTCATAAGATATCTGTTTCACCAAACATTAACATTTCATTAGCATTTGATGTTAACTTAGCAAAGGTATGAGATACCGCTTGTTATTCTTATATCTGTAAGATGTTGCATGATTTAAGAAATACTTGATTACTAAGAAATGAGAAGTTCAGCTTCACATAGGTAATGGAGATTTCCTATACGTGGTAGCCGTTAAGACTTCACAGTTACTTCTTATTTCTAGTAACAGCATTAATGCTGTATAATTACTATTACGTGCCAAACATTATTAGGTAAATCATATCACTCCCTGTAGTTGACAGAGAGAGTTATCATAAATATATTGGAAATAGTTCCTTGTGATAATGATAATGATTTACTAACTGAATGTCAGTTAATGAATGACCGTTATATCTAATATACAACAGGAAATGTTATAAGTGTATAGGTGAACAGAATAAATAGTATTTCAGCAACTTAAATAATAATGAATAATGGTATATATAAGATTAGGTCATGTAGTTGTGAGACGACTATCCCGTCTGGTTAAGGATGGTCAGATATTTGATCTGACTATAATACATTGACTAGTTTATGAATTATGAATTCAAAAGAATATAGCCGAATCTTTATGTAGGTGTAAGACGCCAAGCCACTGGTTTATTGGATCTGGTACATATAGATATATTTAGTCCAATAAATCTTACTGTTATAAATGATTTCGATACTTTATTGTCTTTATAGTGATTGTCGCTATATAGACATGTGTTTCTAGGAAACGCAGGTCAGAATAATTTCGAAGTGTTCAAAATGTTCTAACAATGAAAGTAAAGAAACAAACCCTTATGTATATTGAGTGCTTTCGATTAGATCGAAGTAATTTATACATAATCAGTAAATTCATAAATTATTTAACTAGAATATGATTCTCTCTCAGCATAGTCCTCCAGATACTCCTCAACATAAAGATGTTTAGGAAATGAGGAATCAAACTATATTAGATACAATTTGATTGATATTGAGAATCGTTGATCTTTTAAAATATCTATGAGGTTATACTTTAGCATCTGCTACTCACTTATTAAATAATTCCATAATCATTCCTACTACTTTATATGAGATATAGACTAAATAGGAAACGAGTCTTAAGTATGTTAAGACTTGGTGTTATTCTGTTTTCATAAGAGTTATGCAACAGAATAAACTTGTATCCAACGGTACAAATATCGGTTCATTTAGTATCCCAAGTGTATAATGGGATACCAATTCTATAATTCAGATGAACGAAATATGTTCGTTTCTCATAATGTCACATTCCTAGAGAAAGAGTTTCTCATAGATTGTGGAGATTATAGAAAGATTGAACTTGATGAAGTCAATCTAAATATAGATGAACCAACGATGGAATTTTAATTTCAAATGAGTGAAATACCTCTAACACACAATGGTCATAAGTTGAAAAGGATATCAAACCCATCATTTAGGTATGTTTGATACCTGAAGATGTACTTGGTGTTTTCTTAGTCGAAGAAAAGGATCCTTTAACTTATGGAGAGATGATGTTTGACATTGTTCGGAAAAATGACAAGATACCTTAAAATCTAAAATTGACAGTACGCATGACAATTTAGTCTAGGACTTAGTTGTACTTCCAGTAGAAATTGTTTCTATTACCAGTAAATCAGTTTATGTAGAGGAAACAGTGTGGGCCCTATTTGAAGGAATAGTCCTTCATGGCCTGACTAATGTTGAAAGGTTACACTCAGAGATCTAGGATCAATAATGAGGAAACCTTTTTCATCAGTAGCCATACTAAAGTCAATTTGGATTTTGTTGCTATTGTTGTATATTATGATTATGAGGACTGGCTTATAAATGTAAACAAGCTGTTCTGGGAAGTATATCTCGAGTAAGAGATATGCAGAGAACAACTTGATGTTTTTGCATCCAAGCCTAACTTCTAGTATAATATGCAAACTGAGGAAGTCCATTTATGGACTTAAGTAGATTTTTCCAAAGTTGGAATCTTTGTTTATATGATGGAATCAGAAAGTCTGGTTTTATCAGGAATAAAGAGGAAGCGTGTATGTTCAGAAAGGGCAGTGGGAGTATAATTATCTTTTTAGTTCTCTAAAGTGGAAAATATATACTCAATATTGGAAACGATGATTGGAGTATAGCAAGTAAATCAGATAAGTGTTATCTGTGTAAAGAACTTCTTCATAAAAGATTTGAGAGAGACTTTCTATATACTAGGTATAAAGCTTTATGAAGATATAGCTAGGAAGCTAATAAGACTCTCTCAAACTTCGTATATAGAATAAGTCCATGAAAAGGTACAACTTCATTGACCGTGAGACAGTTAAAGTCCCTTTTAGAAGTGGCATTCATCTTTCTTAGAGGAAGTGTCCTCGGGAAGAAGATGAGAGAGTTAGAGTGTCTAACGTCTCAGATGCATTAGCTAGAAATAGATTAATGCATACTGTCTAATGTACGAAATCTGGATTTAGATGGTTGTAAGTGTTACAAGCTGGTATCTAATTAATCCAGATCACGACCATTAAATAGTTGTGAAACATATCTATATATACTTGAGAAGTATATAGGATAAGTTTATAAAATATGGAGAAAGTTTCTTACAAAAGAAGGGACACACATATTCAGACTTACGTCTGATCTAAATGGTAGAAAGTCTACATCTAGTTATGTGCTTCTCTTTATCAGTACCAGAGCTAGTTAAATGAGTGTTAGTAAATGTCCACAGGTAATTCTGCCTTGGAGGTAGAATAAGTTGCGGCTTGAGAAGTCAGCAAAGAAAGTACTATAGATATTCAAAATTAATTGCAGAGCTTTGAATAGTTCCAAGCTCAGTGGATCCTATCCCACTATATTGCAAAATAACGGTAATTGCTTAAGCCAAGAAGTCATAAGGCATACCAGTATTCTGATCATGTGAACTCTGAAAATCACATAATTAGAAAGTTCTTGGCAACAAGAGTTGTAATAAAATCTAGAGAACAATCCTTGGATGTAGTGAACCCCTCTAAGCCTAAACTCCTATAGTGTTTGAGAAACACGTGGCGTGTATTGGTATGAGATACCAGTACGTATGGCACTGAAGCAAGTGAGAGTTTGTTGGAGCTGGTGCTCACGTGCCATTCCAATATTGTATGAATATTAATTGTTAATATTTATACAATAAATATTTCGAATAAAGATTGTTAATATCATATTAATATGGTATAATACTTGTAACATTAGAGACATTGTTTGATCTGAAAGAGTTCAGATCTGATCTAAAAGAGTTTAGATCAGAACTAAAAGTTAGCAAAGCTGAGAGTTATAAATGCTAAAAGTTAGCACTGTTAAGAGTTAACAAGTTATAAGAGTCAGCGAGGTCTAAAGAGTTAGAACCTTGTCTATAATGGGACAAAAACCTGAGAGTATACTTGTAATGATATAGTTGCAAAGAGTTGCAATAGGTGTTAAGAATTATCATTATGTAAGTATGTCTCAAAGATAATGTTCCTGATCTATAATCACCAATGCGGGTCTATCGGTGATTCACTTTATATAGATTAGTGTATGTCTATATCTGACTGGTTCAGATAGTTGTTCTTAGCTGACCATGAGCTTAGAGCTTGTATAGGCATGTGGGTATCCAATCAAGACTGGATACTGAACAGACTTATGAGGACCCCAATAGATATCTTATGACATACACTAATCTATATAAAGTGAATCACTGATAGACCCGCATTGGTGATTATAGATCAGGAATATTATCTTTGAGACATACTTACATAATGATATTTCTTAACACCTATTGCAACTCTTTGCAACTATATCATTACAAGTATACTCTCAGGTCTTTGTCCCATTATAGACAAGGTTCTAACTCTTTAGACCTCACTGACTCTTATAACCTGTTAACTCTTAACAGTGCTAACTTTTAGCATTTATAACTCTCAGCTTTGCTAACTTTTAGTTCTGATCTAAACTCTTTTAGATCAGATCTGAACTCTTTCAGATCAAACAATGTCTCTAATGTTACAAGCATTATACCATATTAATATGATATTAACAATCTTTATTCGAAATGTTTATTGTATAAATATTAACAATTAATATTCATACAATATTGGAATGGCAAGTGAGCACCAGCTCCAACAGTCCTAACATGGTCTTTTTGGCCGATAGATTAAAAGCAGACATGACATAAAGATAAAGTACACTTGACATAAAGAAAAAGCGAAAGCACTCCCGTCATGATTAACTGCTAAATGATGAGTAGCTTGAATTATCACTATCGTATCCTTGGGTAAAGTCATTGAATTGGGCTCAGAAACTTCTCGTGTTTGGTGTTGTGGTATCCATTGAGCTGGTTCTCATCAATGCGTTGCTTCTCTTTAGACTTCGCTGTCAGTTGGATAAGGTTGGGAATCTTGGAATAATGATAAAGTCAAGTTGGGTTGGTGAGATGTTTCATCAATCTGTATGTGGTCACCTGGCACACTGGCTATGGAAAGTTGTCTAGGTTTAGAGGAAATTCATTTGAATTTAGAAAGTAGTGGTGGTGTCTAGAGTAGTCAGTCTCTCTTTGATGTGATAGAGCGGCACATCTGATTTCTATAGAAAATAGAGTTTGCATTATTCATTTTTTCTGAAAAGTCTGGTGGCACACTCTCCCAAGGTGCTTGGTCATAGAGAGAGATCCATATTAAAGGTGGAATAATTTGGTTTTCTTCTGCTAAAACCTTTTCAAGTGCTCTGAGTTCTATTTTGTGTTCTTCTTAGAATAATTGCAAAGAGTATAGGAAGGTAAAATAGTCTTTAACAGTAGGGTAGTAATGAATTTCATAGTTTGAAACTATCATCCTTTTTCTTTGAAGTAATAGAACTGTGTACAGATGTCTGAGATTGACTGAACTATTTACATGCCTACATAGCATGTGTTGTAGCTTGCTATTCCACCAAGATTTTGGATAAAAACATTAGAGGAAAATGCATACAGGATTTTCTTCATTATGTTGTTGTATCTAGTCTAGAGTATTTTGTAATGGAAGCTCCATTGAAATGATGTATAGATCCAACAGAAACCTGAGTAGGTAAAGGACGGATTTTGACAATTTTTGGAGATGAGTGATACGATGGAAATGAAAAAATGGGTAATCCAGATTAAAAAGAGGACCACCGATTATAGAGTAACCATGTTCTTGAACTACCTCTATTGCATAATGCTGGATTGATTCTTTAGCTGCTGAGTGAAGTGTTCTGGTTCGAATGAGCTTTGGGAGTTCAGGAGGAGTGAAAGGTACAGGAGGAGTGACTGTGAAGTTACTTATCATGAATATTGTAAGAGGGTTGGTTTTCTTTGTTGCTGAAAAAGTGATTGTGAGGTTTAGACTATTTATAGAGTTTCATGAAAGAAAATCAGCAATTGTTTTGTCCTTTTTTTTTACGTGGATGGCGTTAAAGGAATAGTTGAAAAATTATCTTTGCCATCGCAGTAATTATGTTAGTGGAATCTTTTTCTACTTGAAACTGAGCATATTAGAAAAAGTAGACATGTCAATTTCAATGAGAAAATGATGTCCAATAAGATGGACTATGTTTTAAAGAGTGAAAGTAAGAGATATAATGCTGAGATCTATGATTTAAGAATCAATTGAACTAAAGGTCTTTCTATTAAAGTTAATTCTGATCAATTACGATAATGCCTTCAACATTCTGATTTGAAACTTTAGATTTGAATGACAACTTAATTGTGTAGAATGCTAAATTATTTTCATTTTGAGAATGATATCAAAGTAGTGAATGATATTATGACATATGAGTACATGTTGAAGGGATTAAAATTTTCAGAGGAGTTAAGAAATATATTTAAGAGGTAGGTGTGGGTATTCTACATCTATGTCATTATTTAATGAATAAAATGTGAAGTGAATAGATGCCCATTAAATATTGAACAAACGGGTGAAAAGAATAAAAATATGTGTGTATAAATTTTATAATTAAACTCAAATTTATTGGTTCATTTAAGATCCTTGAAGGCACAGATAATGTGGTTGATTAACTTTTCCTTTCACGTTATTATTATAAGTTCATAATGTGTGCCATGTGTTTATTTTTGGATATATGTTTTGTACTCCTGTCATATACTAAGCTATGAGTCATTTAAACTTAGAGATAATCTAACATATGAATAAGTATTTATTAGGATTTTGGAACAAAATGAGCAAATTCTATATACCAAGAAGATTGCTTTGTAAGGGTTTTATGAATATACCATACAGTTGAAAAGACAACTTGGGAACGAGAAGAGGAAATGAGATCTAAGTATTCTCATATGTTTGCTTAAGCTATAAATTTTAAAGACGAAATTCTTATAAGGAGGGGAGAAGTGTAGTAATTACTTATCCAACATCAAAAAAAATAAATATTTATATATATATGTATAATATTCTTATTTTATTTGTATGTGCATGATACTTAATTTATGTATTGTTATTAGTATTATTTGTATAGATTAAGGACATACTATTAGTATTGGGTTTATTTGTAAGATTTAAATTTATTTTAGAGACCAAATTGTAATACTTTAAAAAATTTGGGGGTTAATTTATAAATATTAAAAGTTAGCCTCTTAGTATAAAAATACACATTTTAAACTCTAATTTACTCATTTTTTGGTCGAGCCACCCCTTTAGAGAGAGAATAGAGAGAAATAGAGGGGAGAGAAGAAGAAGAAATTAAAATTTTGGATTTTAAGAGGTATATCATAACTATTTTTCAATTTATTGGTGTTAATTAAGTTAATTCCTTTACGTTTTGATTTCTGGACAAATGAAAATTTTGGGATTTGATGTGGATTTTGTGAGATATATTGAGAATTGATGATGATTTTGTAGATAGCTTGATAAATCATAATGAATTGCAGAATTTCTACTTGATAGTTTCTTGATCCAGAAATTTTATAAATTGTTGTGCTTTGATTCTAGTTTTGGCCTTTGATACTATGAAACGAGACATGTATAGGATCATTTGAGACTTTGAATCGATTGAAAATTTCAAAAATTGAATTTATAGTGAATTTATGAAATTAACCCCGAAATTCTTGAAATTTCCTGTGTTAACAGCATAATAGAGTAACAAACAATTTTGATCTGCTGAATGATCTTTACAAATTATGAATTTTTGGAATATGATAAATTTATATGTCTAATATGATATATTCAAAGTTGAGAATTTAGATCAATATGGTAAAATTTTTATGTTTTCTAAATATATCAGCTCATGGCAATATTTGATTAATAGATTTTTAAAGCTATGGAATAAAATAGTTTTAAAATACTTTTGGCAGGGATTTTGAAGTGAAATATTTATCGTGGATTGAGATATGTGTTAAGAGTAATTTTGTGATAGGATTATAATTTTTGAGTTAGTAAATGATTTTATAAAATTCGAAGACTGAATACTATTCAGTAAATAACTTGATCTTGTCGAGATAATAGTTTGAATTTGATGGTGTTTATAAAATGGATTGTGTAGGAATTATGATATAATATTCATATATAAGAAGGATATATTAGTCAAGAATGATATATTCTGATTTTGGTGTAATTGGACATCATTTGATGTATAAAAAAAAAATTTTAAGTGTAAGTGGTCAGAATGACAGGTTTTGAGAAACCAAGTAATTAGACCAATTCGATGTGATAAATGCAATATGTATAATTTTGTAAGCTATTTAAAGTATTTTGTGTGAATGGTGAGGCTTATGAAAGGTTTAATCTCTATTGATAGGTTAAGGAGAATTAAGCCTTATACCCGAAAGTGCTAAGAGGTAAGTATATTAGACTTTTACTGAAATCACAATAAACATAGTAATTGTTTATGTATGATTTTGTAAATGTGCTTAGAAATATGTTTATGTTTATGTTATGCCAAAGTATATTTGATATGAAATGTGAAAGACATATGTTTATGAATGTGAGCATTGACATTGAGCATGGACATACATATTTGTATGAAAGTGAGCTTTCAGATCTTTTGGGTGTGGGGCGTGACACAGATGATGACAACAACCACAACAACCACGAGAAATATGGTGTAGGAAAATCAATATAAGGGTTTGCCAAGTGAGGACCCAAAATTTCATATTGCCATGTTCTTGGATATATACAACACCATCAAAATGAATGGGGGTTTCTGATGATATTATTAGGTTATGCTTGTTTGCTTTCTCATTTAGAGACAAGGTAAGAAGTTGGCTTCAATCTTTGCAACTTTGGATTATTGTAGTATGGGAAGAGTTAGCCTAAATATTCCTCATTAAATTCTTTCCACCATCAAAATATTTTCAACTCAGAAGGGAGATATCTTAATTCTAACATTGAGACTTTGAGCCACTCCATGAAACTTGGGAGAGGTTTAAAGACCTTATTAAGAGGTGCCCCCAATATGGATACTAAGAATGGTTCCAAATACAACTATTTTATGATGGACTAAATTGGCAAATAAAACTATTATAGATACAGCGTTGGATAGTACTTTATTATAAAAAATGGCAGATGAAGCTCAATTCTTGTTAGAGGAAATGGTATGCAATAACTACCAATGGCTTAATGAGATGTCTATGGTAAGGAAAGTCATTGGAGTGTATGAAGTTGACCCCATAGTTGCACTTTCAACTTAAGTCTTAATATTGGTCAAACAAATTTTCGTATTCAATGCTAGATGGGCTACAATAAGCAAGGATCCACCTATGGTTGTAAATATGTCCTACACTGATGAAAGGAGTGATCTAGAACAAGTAAAATATGTTAACAACTAGAATTTTAACTACTATTGTAGTAACTACATACATAATACCATTCAAGGCTTTGAAATTATAAGAACTTCTCTTATGATAACACATAAAATGTTCTACAATTATCAGCGGGGTTTAATCAACCGATAGTTGAAAAGAAACCCTTATTGAAAGACCTCTTGCGTACTTTTATTGTTGAGATAATAGAAAGACTCAACAAAGAAGAAGCTTTCTTGACAATATCAAGACATATTGCACCAACATAAATGCTACATTAAAGTCACTAGAGGTACAAGTTGGCTAACTTGCCAATTCAATCAAGGATAAATCTTCCGGTAAGTTTCCAAGTGACACAGACCCTAACCCGAGTGAGCATTATAAGGTTATCATTGTTAAGAATTGAAAGAAAGTGGAAGCTCCAAAGCCAAATGAGAATGAAAAAGGGAAGAAGGAAGTTGAATCGGAACCACAAAAGGTAAATCTAAAGCTCAACTCCATTTCTTTTCCTGATAATCCTCCTATTATTACTCCTTAATTGTAATATCCTTAACAGTTCCAAAAGAAGAAATTGGGTGCTTAATTCCCCAACTTCCTTGAAGTTTTCAAGAAAATTCACATAACTTTCCCTTTTATGGATACTTAGGAGCAAAAGTTGAATTGTGTGAAATTTATAAAGAAAATGATGTAAAAGAAAAGAAAGTTGAAGGAGTATAAGACGGTCAATCTAATGGAGGAGTATAGTACAATCCTTTAATAGAAGTTACCTTAAAAGTTAAAGGATCCGGGTAGTTTCACCATCCCTTGCATTATTGGGGAGTCTATTTTTGAGAAAGCTTTATATGATCTTAGGGCAAGCATCAACCTTATACCTTTATCCATTTTTCGAAAGTTAAGACTTAAAAAGGTGAAGCCTATAACAATTTTCCTTGCAAATGCTAGATAAATCTCTTATTTATCCATGTGGTGTTATTGAAGATGTGTTGGTCAAAGTAAACAAATTCAGTCTTCTGATGGACTTTGTTGTTCGAGACATAAAAGAAGATAAGGAGGTTACTATTATTCTTGGTTGACCATTCTTAGCTACCAAAATGGTTCTCATTGATATGGAAAGAGGAGAGATGAAAATATAGGTACAAGATGAAGAAGCTACATTTAAAGTCTTCAAGGAATTAAAGTTGTAAAATGATTTTGAAAAATGATTGAAGATTGATAATATGAATCCAGATGGAGAACAATGCGCCTCATCTTGCCATCCAACATCAAGTTTATAATAAGGTAATATTGAACTGAGAAAATAAGAAGACAAGGCATAACAAGATCATCATAGAAAAATAATCAAATACTGGCCACCGAGGTTTATTCTTTCGACCAAGGTTAAAACTCTTTCTGGGCAAGCTCAAAATAAAAACGTTTGAGTCATTCCTTTATGATCATCTTATAGAGCATTAAAATTTGAAGAAAGAGATTGACAAAGCTATTGAGTACACACCAAAGCACCATAATGAAAGAGTGTTCCATGGGCGAAATGCTTCCAAAACATGATTTGATCTTCTATGAATTTGGAAGACGTCAAGCTGAAGATGTTAAATGAAACGCTTCTTCGGAGGCAACCCAAGTGAATTTTCATTTTCAATTTCAATCTTAGTTTTTTAATATATATATATATATATATATTTTTTCTTTTTTTGTAATGTGTTAAAACAGAAATTTGGCACCTCATAAAGTATGAAAAAAAGGATCAGAAGTAGAGCCAAAGTGCAACTCAACGTAGCTCAAAACAAAATTAAGCAAATTGAGGGCTTTGGACACCAACTTAAGCAACAACTTTGGCCTCACGATTCGAACACTGTCACACTAAGCCATCATCTACAAGGGAAGTTTTTTTTACTCACTCTTATTCTTATCATTACAGATAATGTTAATTTTAAGTTTTGGGGAGGGAAACACTATTCGGTATTCATTTATCGTATTTGATAATGCTTACTCTTTATGACTACTATTTTTAGTTGTTTTGTTTTATTTTGTATGCAATTTCTTTTTATTTTCGTTGTTAGTCGTGGGTTTCTTAAATGGTTAGTAATTAATGGTATGAAATATAAACATGATTTTAAATGCTACTTTCTTTTAGAAATAATAAATATTGTGATTGTTTGCTTGGTAATCTAAGACAAGTTCGGCTTCATATTATGACAGTTTGATTTATTGAGCATGTAGTTAGGATCATCTAGTTATTATGCTTACTTATAAGACATTTATGCATAACAAGAATACTTAAGGTCTCAAAAAACACTAGAACTTATTTGAGTATTACTCGAGGTAAAATCCTAGGGCGTATATAATCTAAGAAATGATTTTAGGCCATCTTTGAACTGATTGAGCTATTCAAGTCATCCATTGTATATTTTTACTCATAGTTACCTTTGTTGAGTCTAATAACCATTTTACTTTTCTAACTATATCAATACCTCAACTTAAATTCAATATTCCTTTTTAATACCCATCATACCATGAGCATAACATTTATTTTAGAGAGCTATGTGAGTTATTAGATTTTTAAAAATAAAGAAGTAAATCGTTTGAGGGTTATGGGTTTTAATTATGGATTTTGGTTGTTTTAAAGTTGTTAAAACTTAAGTTTAGGGATATAGTGGTTTGAAAACAATAAAAAAAAATTCTAAAAAAAAGATGAAAAATGAATAAAGATTGAATTTGCTATACCCCTAACTTAGAAAAAAAAAAAGAACAATTAAATATTAAGGGAATTGAAGAATTAAGTTTAAAGGAAATTGGGTAGAAAACAAATGATTCGGTTTGAGTAATCTTTAAAGGAGTGTGTGTTTATGGTGTAATTTGAGTCAAAATTTATCCATTTTATCCTACCCTCACCTGAACCATATATTATAAGCTAGATAAAGTCCTACTTGATCCTTGATTATGTGTGTGCCTACATTAGTGGAGAGTGATGTGAACAATAAGGCTGTGGAGTGTTAATTAAGTAAATATTTATAGAGACTATTTCATTATTTTGTGTGTATAAACTAATTCGAGTGCTTGTAACTAATGATTCTAGCTATATACACATGCACCAAGTAAGTCACTTATGGGTAGAACAAGTATTAGATTAACATGTTTAACTATTATAATACTTAGACTTTCCTTAAGATTGATAGTCATGAGAAGGTTTTGAGAAAAATTGCTAATCATTTGCTGACCTAATATTTTGTGTTTTCCCTTAGTTTGTTTTCAATTTTAGCTTTTACTTGTGAGTTATGTCTCCTTGCTTGAGGACGAGCAAGTATTTAAGTTTGGGGGAGTTTGATAAGTGCATTTTATATTTATTGTTTTGAACCCCTAAACTTGGTAATTGCTCAATTTTAATAATAATATATGACTTTTTATGTATATATTATTATTTTGTAGGTTCAAAGTTAATAGAGTTATCTGAGATAACAATTCAAAGAAAAAAAAGGTAAAAATAGCGAATATACTATAATGGATTTCTACAATAATATTATAGTGACTGTAAACAGTAAAATGCTACAGTACTGCTCGCCTAAGCATAAAAAAACAGTGTCTGAGAGTTGAAAAACTCAGGTTTTTGTACCTAAGCGCTTAATCAGGCAAAATGCCTGATGTCGCCAACACCTCAAATTCGTGTTGGACTTTTTACCCTAAAGCCTATTTTTGAACATATAAAAAGATGATGAAAGCATCATTTATTATGAGGGGAGAAAGCATGAATTTGAGCAAAAACAAAGAATTTTTAGTAAGAGAAAACATTTAAAAACTTAGAATTTTGAAGACCTTTGAAGATTGAAGGTCCCAAAAGTTCTTTAACTAGTTCTTGATTCTCATCTCATCTCATTTACTTTAGTTCAAGTTTATATTTGTAATTTATATTATTTTGAACATTGTTACTCTTATGAACTCTTGAATTATTGTATTTGTGCATTTGACTATGGATAGCTAAATTTTTTATTCTAGGGCTTGATGGAACTCTATTAAGTACTATATTTTAATGTTGTTAGTTGGTTAAGAACTATATGTTGTCTTTTTCATTTATACTTTTTTATGAGTTTAGTGCTTCTAATTAGATTGAAAAATTTATTAGGTAATTTAGACTTGTGGGTTATGTGCTTGAAAAGGTTTAACCTATATATTGAAATTAAAAAGCATAGCTTAATTTTATTAAGTTGAGAGATTAATAGAATTAAACTAATCACTTATGAGTAGTTTAATGCATGTATAATAACAAGTTAGATAGGGATATCAACTTAATTGTGGATGCATAGGATCTCATTTAACGCTCGGAAGAGGTAATGTGAGTAGTTCTAAGCCCTTAATTAATAAATTCACAAGATTAGTTGTTGATCATTAACTAAAAAGAATATAGGAAAGGTAGAGTACAATCAAAATCTTAGAACCTTATTATTATAGAAGTCTCATCTCCTTGAATTATTTAATTATTAGTTTAAGCATATCTCATTTCATAAATCAACTTAGTCTTTAAATTACCCTATATAAAGTTAGGTTATTAGTATTATAGTACTTAGCATTAATTTAGAACTAATCTTCATAGGATGATACTTAATAATCACTTTATTACTTGCTTATGACCCGTACACTTACGGTAACAATTCGTGTGTGTTTAATTTTGTGAAGAAGTGTTTGGCGCCATTGCTAGGGACTGTGAATTTTGAATTTTTGCTAATATTGTAGATAAGCAACTTGATTTTAATTTAGGCATTTATTTATTTATTTATTTTCTTGTCTAGTTGTGGTTATTGTGGTAGTTTAAAGGTTTATGAGAAGAGCTCGTAGCTTGAAGCTTTTGCCTTTTGATCCAAAAGTAGAACGAACTTTTCTGAGGCTTAAGAGAGAAAAGAGAGATCAAGCTCAAGCTATGGTAAATGATGGCAATAACGATAACAACCACGAGCATTGTAGGACTAATAGAATTAAGGTAATCACTTAAGGGTAGCCTAATGCATGTATAGATAACAAGTTAAATAGGGATATCAATTTAATTGTGTATGCATAGGATCTCATTTGACGCTTGAAAGATGTAATGAGATTTGTTTTAAGCCATTGATTAATGAATTTATAAGATTAGTTATTGATCACTAACATTATAACGAACATAAGGTAGAATGCAATCAAGACCTTATGACTCTTCACCATAGAAGTCTCATTGAATTGTTTAATTATTAGTTTAAGCATCTCTTATTTCATAAATTAACTTAGTTTTTAAATTAGCATAGATAAAGTTAAGTTGTTAGCACCATAGTACTTAACATTAATTTAGAACACTAATCCTCGTGGGAACAATACTCGCTCATCATCTTATTACTTACTCGAGACTCGTGCACTTGTGGTTATAATTCATGTGTATTTAGTTTCATGAACACACTCATTTTACTATAATAGAAGTACCAAGAATTTCAACTATAAACATCTACTAGAAATGAAATTTATGGGTGTAATGGTGAGAAGAGTGCCTAACACTAGCTATTTTAGGGGCACTCTAAGAAAGACCTTTGGATGGAGATATAGGTTGAATAGGTACCCTAGAGGGAGCAATTCCACCTCATTCTTGCCTTTGCTTCAGTAGTTGATCTCAGGGTTGTACCTATACTTATTCTTAAGATAGGCCCCTAAGAGGCATATCCTCTATTGTGCTTCCACGACCCTTACCCCAAGCATTAGAACTTGGCAAAGCTCCCTAGCTTGGAAAGGCACCGAACCAATTAAAAGGTCAAAGACCCCATAGGCATCCAAATCTTCATGCCCTGCTTTTGATTTTGAGCCCATTCTTTCTTAATGAGTCCTTTTATTACTAAAATCACCTTCTTGACCTTGTAGTCCTAAAAAAGAATGAGGGCAACATAACTACAAATAATACACCTCCACATAGTAAATACGAGATCGAACAAACTTACTTCTTCTCTTTGGAACAGAATGAGATAGTTTTGAGATAAGATTTGTGTCCCTTAAGCTCCTCTTCGCTAGTATGCCTTTGTAGCTATCAGAATGAGCTAGGCCCACCACAGCTCGAGCTCTACGTACTTCAGAGATATCTAGCTTAGTAGCCTAAGTACCTGTAAGTAAAATGTTATGAAAAATAAGTGAGACAACATGAAGAGGG
Source organism: Ailanthus altissimus (assembly GCA_946807835.1). Lineage (NCBI taxonomy): Eukaryota > Viridiplantae > Streptophyta > Magnoliopsida > Sapindales > Simaroubaceae > Ailanthus > Ailanthus altissimus. The sequence continues at coordinate 15,014,020 of OX327696.1, read as the reverse complement.
GAAAACAAACACAAGAAGATGACCTATTTCCAAAGAAAAAGCATTCAGAGTGGTCCAAAAGCCCCTTTGAGGTTGAGAAACTTCCTGAACTTATTCCCTACTCGCAAAAAATCCAAAACTCCTTCCATCCATGGTTGGTGAAGAGTAGAACCTAGATAGGAATAAGAGCCCCTTAGCTTAAAAAGTAGTAAAAACATATGTTCTCAGTAATGTTATGTCTAAATTGGTACAAGAATCTCAACTCTTGAAAAGAAGGTCAGATTGTCTTGACTTCACCCATAAAATAAAAAGCACCAACAACACCTACAAAGAATTTGACCTAATTGAAAAAGGGAACCCCTAGATAGGCCAACATCCTTGCAAAGTAGGGCTACATAAAAAACCTAATCCTAAGCTTAAAAAATTATGTGTACAAAGCAGCTATCTCACCTTGTTCAAGGTGACTTGGGAAATCATCTGGGTTTGGGATACGGAATATCACTATGGCGGGAATATTATATCTAACCTTAAGGCATCCTAAATCCCTTTTGGTTACATTTGACCTCTGGTACTTAAGGTTTAATCCATACTCTAGCTCATTGGGTTTAGTAAGAGGATTATCAAACGACTCTTCATCCTCATCAATGCCTAACTTAAGATCAACCTCATCCCCTAATAAAGCTTCGTTACTGATGCGATATTTCTATGTCTTATAATTGAGTGCAAGTATATACAATCGTATGCAAGTAATAAATGGATAAAAGAGTCAGATGTCGAACCCACAGAGATAATATATTCTTTTTAACCAAGTACTAAAATTATGTCTTTCTAGTAATTATTCAGAAAAATAAAAATCTAAGAATGAATTTAGAAAGTATAAAAGCAATGACACAATGTAAAGAGATTTGGAAGATAGCAATATAAAGAAAACCTAGGGTTAATACTAACCATCAATATGCGTTCCAATGATTAATCCTCTAATATTTAATTTTCTTAATTCTTGTTATTGATCAAGACACTAATGTATTCACAAGCCTCTCCTAAGGTTATACAAGTATACCTTAATTTACCAAATACTTATATTCCTATGGTAGTTGTAATAAATTAAGATTCATTAATATTAAGTCTTATTGATCATGCATGCCAATTATGTATATTCCTATCCTAATTTGAAACTTGCATATGCAACATTAAATGTTACTCTACAATCATGCATCAAATTACTTAGATCTAAATATAATGATTCCTTTTTTTAGTTTATAAAAAATATTACCAATTCATTCACCATATATTGGCCAGATATATTAAAGCATTAAAAAAAAGTAATTTGAATAACAAAGAACTAAGTTTATTAAATATTAAAAAGATATGACAATTAAGCGTAAATATTGAGTTCAAGGATTGACCCTTAGAAAAAAAATTTAGTTTATGGCTATAAGAGAACAACGGAAAAAATAATGAGAAATCATTATACAATCAATAGCAAACCGATGTAGACGTCGAATTGCTCTTGATTATGCTGCCTAAAAAACTCTTGATGCTGAAGAACGCCTTGAATCTCTCTCTATGACTGCTTCAATTAAGCTCCAATTGTTCTTTAAAACTTATGTTGTGTGTTCTTTGATGTTCTTGGATGCTCTCTTAAGGCTAGGGATAAGTGGCCTATTATAGGGATTGGTATGAGCTTAGAAATCTTCAATTCTTGTCGTGTCAGGAATCGCACTACCGGTGGGGCACTGTGTGTAAAAGGCTGTATCGCTAGAGCGACGAAGGTCTGCACTAGAGCTCTAGGCTGTCACTGGCGCTGGCATTAGGGCAATGAACTGTGACTTAAACAGGTTGTTTTTTCTACTTTTTTATTTTAATCACTGTTCCAGCACTGAGACGACAGGTCCATACTTTAAATTTTGTTCAAGTCCTTATAAATAACAACAATGCACATAAATAGCCATTTATTCTCACAAAATAATAAAATATCAAAATAAAAACATAAAAAAATAAATGAAAAATATGCCCTTATCAGTTACGGGTCTCTTTAGGTCCTACAATAGCTAAAGCAGCCTCGAAAACTCCACACTTCCCATGGAAGAGGTTCAACCCTAGAACTCTAGGTTCTCCTAACCCAATTGCTCCTCTTAATAAGAGGAGTTTCCTTTTCCACATCTACCACTGGTATCCTAATTTCTAAATAATTCTTATATCTAGAAGTCATGATAGTTTGGTCAAATTATTCTATGAGTAAGAGGGCAACAATCGAACATTCTAAACCATACATGCATAAAAAAACATAATACATCAAAATAAAACCCAAATGTAAGCAACTAATAACCTTAATCACATTTCATCAGTTTCGACAGTAAAAGAACATCAACTATGCAATTAACGACTTAATAAAGAAGAGCAACAAAGGAGAGAGAAAAACTCACCATGACAAAGAAATCCCACCGAAATGGTGGAGAGTTGACAAAAATCATAGACCTTTGATCTTTCTCTCTCTCATCAATTTTTTTGTTTTAAAAGCAAAAAATGTTAAAGAGTCCCTAAAGGCATATTTATAGCCTAAACCTAGGAAGAACCTCAACCTTGCGTTCAAACAAATGGATCAAATCTAAACAAGCTAAAAAATTCCTCTTGTTAGACCGATGTGACAGTTAGAGGATTAAGGACTGCTCAATTCAAACACTAGGCTTAAGATTAGGACACATCTTCAACAACCTTCTATTTCAAATGTTTGAAGACATTGAAAAAGTGAGATAATAGGCTCATAATTTTCGAAGAGGCATATGCATTTAATGCAAAAGATAATAATGTACTGAACTGTCTTGAGATGAAATTAAAAAAATAATGGGATGTTAAAGAATCATTACCCAATTGCTCGATCAGATCACCATAAGCATCTTCTTCAAGGTAATAAAATTAAGTAAAGTACTACAGAGTTTCTAGCATTGAAAAGTCAAACTAAAAATCGAGGGACCTTTATTCAACCCTCCCACCTAAGAAGTTGGATCAATGATAAAATGCCCAAGTTCGACCTAGATCTAACCTAAGTGGGCCGAGAATATAGGAGCACGCTTGCCCATGCTAAGGGGAATGGCCTTAACTTAGAGGAGGAACTAAAGCCCAAAATCAACCTTCAACCATCGCAGGTAGGCCAAGAGCCAGAGGTCCATCTACTTACATCTAAGATAGGCAAATTCTTGTTATTTATATTTAATCTCAAGAGGTCGTTTGTGATTTATTGAGCTCAAGAAACCTCGAGATCCTAAAGGTTTGCATTTGTGCTAAGATCCCGTGACTCAAGGGATCCCCATCAATCATTACTTGACAAGGGAAGCCTCAGGAATCACAAGATCAAGATCAATCTCGCCAACCCCAAATCCACCATAAACTTAATAAGGGAAGCCTCGAGAATCTTGAAATTAGGATCAAACCTTTCCAACCCTGAATTCGTTGGGGATGAAGCCTAGATTTTTTGAGATAAAATAGCAAGGACTAGCTATGAAAAGGTAAAAGTCACAATGACCAAAAGGAATGAAAAATTTTCACACTTAAACTCTTTTGCCTTTTTGTCTACTCAACTACATTTCATACTTTGACTTAAGTATTGGAGAGTTCTTATAAAAAAAGAAAAAATTCACCAGTAAAATCTAGCATCGTCTTGTTTTTTATTATAGGAGTACTAGAACCATTGAACAAGACCCATCTCAATATTGCTCATTAACAAATGCCCAATATCATTGCTATTCAAAAGAATAAATTCAAAACTCATAAGCTTAAAAAAGTTAATTTTTTAAGTCACTAATATTAATTAAGTATTTTTTATAATTATTTCATTAAACAAAATTTTCACCTATTGTTAACATTTACCTACAAATATTTGTATCTAAATTTAATTTACCATGTCTAATACAAAATCCTAGATCCTTTTTTGACATATTTAGCTCGTAAATATATTCAACTTTTTTTTATTAATTTCAAATCATTGACTAGATTTAATGGTTAAGAGTTAAGACTTATACAATTATTAATACAATAATTCTTATCGTAGTATGATATAATGACCCATAAACAAATTAACTCAAACAAATTTTAAATAAAGAGTTTAACCTTAGTGAGGAAAATTTGGTGGCCGTTTACACTAAACTATCTCAACCAAAATAAAATTATTGGAGAAAATATTCTTTTAAATATTTTATAAGTTATATAATTTAAATTAACTTTTATTTTATAAGAATATTATCATAAATACCACTAAAGTATTATTTTATTATAAAAATATTCACAAAATTTAAAATTTATCAATAATATTTAAACGTTTAAAAAATCTCACCGATAATCAACTATTAAATTAACGAATATTAGTAGATATGATATTTCTAAATTGCCTCTTATATAATAATAAGTTATAATCCGACAATTATACCCCTAATAATATTCTTAAAAGATTCATTTCCTGAAAAAGCATTTAATATTATTTTGTTGTTTTTGAACTACTGTCATCATCACAAATGATCTAAATCTTTTTGGGTTGAGATCTCTGATTGATCTAAATCTTCATTAATTTTGATTTCTAAAATTAATTTTGACGAAGATATTTCTCTGGACTCTCGACTTCAAAAAAAAAAATATTATGTTTTAGGAAACACTTTCCCCAAGTCCCAAAGATTTCAAAATTACGATTTGATTTCGTATTTTACAAATTACGTAACAGAAAATACTTCCACAGAATCACAACCATTCCTAAATTACAATGTGATTTCTAGGAAAAGAAATCATATCGTAGAAAAAACTCTCTCAGTATTTCAGCCACTACCCAATCACAAATTGATTTCTCATCCCAAATCACAATATAATATATCCATTACCCTAAGTCTCCGCCGCCGCTCTCTACACCGTCGGCAACCTCCGCTGGATCAAACATATGGATCTCAGCTTGGAGCTTAGATTAAAGTCGATATCTTTTGTACGTGTCTTTGTATCTGCTGATTTGGAGGGAAGCAACGAATCTGAGGTTCATGCCGCAATGTGATGCCGTCGATTTCGGGCAAGCTATGATGGTGGGTTAACTTTTAGTTATCGGTTGTTCTTTCAATTTTCTGGGTAATCTTTGAATTGCTGATTGCATGTTAAAAAATGTTCATTGTTTGCATGAAGTGCTGTAGAAAAGGATTGGTACTTCTAAGCAAAAAAAAATAAAAAGATTGGCTCTTGGTCAAATAATGTTACACAAGTACGATGGAGAGCCAGTCTACGGGTTGAAGTTTGTAGATGAGAACTTTAAGTTGGCACTGGTGGAGAGTCAATCTTCTCATTGATGGATTTTCTTTTTGAATTTTTGCTTGAATTAAGGATTGTGATATTGCTGATGAACTTGGATTGCTGTAATTTTTAACAAAAATGAAGAAGCAATTGAGAAAGATTTTGATAAATGGAGAAGAGATTTAAGGGTGTTTAGTAAGATGGAAAATATGTGTCAAGTAAGATAGGATAAAGGGTGTTTAGTAAGATGGAAAAAGGGTGTTTGGACACAAATTTAAGGATTGTTTGGTTATAACTACCATGTGTCTTTTTTCTTTGACATTACGTGTCATTTTGATTTGATATATTTTTAAGTAATTGACATATTTTTAACAAAATGAAGAAGAAATTGAGAAAGATTGTGATAAATGGAGGAGAGATTTAGGGGTGTATAGTAAGATAGAAAATATGTGTTTAATAAGATGGATAAACAGTGTTTGAACACAAATTTAAGAGTTGTTTGGTTACAACTGCCATGTGTCCTTTTCCCTTGACATTATGTGTCATTTTGTCTTAACATATTTTTAATTAATTTAATAAAATAAGATGAAATGATTTTAATTTTCTTATTTTGTTAATTTTTATGAAAGATTTTTTAATAGTTGAACATCAATGAATTTTTTTTGAACATTTAAATATTATTGATAGAATCTAAAACTGATAAATATTTTTGTAATTAAACTGAATATAGTCATAATAATATCCTATTTTATAAGTTAGTAACAATAAATTGTTATAATTTTACAGCAGTTATAATATTTTGAATTAAACATTAAACTTAATTCAAATATGTGATAGTCACAATATTTATATATTATTATTATATTGTATTTTATATATTAAATTATTAATGGGAGTTACCGTTTATTAAATTATTTTTATTAATATTAAAATAAATAGTTAGACTATCTACCATAATATAAAAGGATGCTTACTCTAATTAGAAGGAGAAAAGAAAAGAAAAAAAAAGTGTTTTTATATATTATATTAAGCAATATATTTTTCATATTGTGTTTTAAAACAATTATAACAACAGAGACTTAATATTATCTTCTGATAATTATGTTCATCTAGGAGAATGATTGCGAGTATAAGATTGAATTTTAGAATCATATAAATTATCATTACCTGCATGAGAGAGAAATTATTTGACTTGAAGGCACTACTCTTTAACGTGTCTCTACCATACTTAAGGCTAGATTTTTTTACTATATATATTTAATTTTATATTATACTTATTAATAACTTTTTATAAATATTTAACAATATATGTTTTAAATTTACCCTACATTCTAAAGCAAAATAGCATCTATATTCAAATATACTTATTATTATCAAAACTTTAGTTGTTTTTATAATAATTGTTGAAACCTAAAGAGATTGGAATATGTGTTTGTGATTATTGTGGGTTGAATTGACATATAATAATGTATCTATATCTACATATATTTATTGACATTTAATATATTTGTCAATTGGCCAAATCAATATTTAAGATTGTATGTCAGAATTTAGTGTTTAAAATTTTAATAAAAAAATTGTTGAAATTTATTTTTAATGTAAATTTATATTTATTATACAAATGCTTATTCATTTGAACTATGAATAGGAACATATGAGATGTGTTTATGCTAAATGAATGATATGTACACATGATAGATCATTATTAGTATAACAAGTCTGTTTGTTATTCTTCTAGATTGCATTTGATGAAATTCTAGGTAGACACATTTCAAATATAATATTATGGGTATTCTATTTTTGTGACACGTATGATCAAGTATTTGTAAGTTATAAATGCAAAGTATGAATTTATTTCAAGTGATTTAAAAATTACGAATGTAATTAAATCTTAACTATTTTTCTTAAAGTGAAATTTACTTACATGCAATTCTTGTAGATCTCTTTCTTATAGATCTTTCACTTTTTTTTTTAATGAGAACAAATATCGTGCTTATTAGTAATTGGTCATATGGATACAACTCTATATTTATTGGTATTAAAAGGCTTTGCTAATTCAATTTTTTTTTATAATGAGATGTCATAAACACTATATGTTTTAAAAGGTATTGTAACTTATTTTTCTTTTTATATAGTATTATGCTCAAATTTGTTGTCCTTGTAAAATATATTTTGTAATAATATAATAAAGTATGTTATTATAAAAATGGGTTATAATAACTGATAATAATAGAGTCAAGAGGTTATTTTTCAGCTATTTATATATTGAACTATTGGATAACTTATTAGAGTGTGTTCATTTTGTTTCTTATTATTTTTAATTATTTTTAATCATTCTATATATTGTACATAAATATATATTAACAGTTGCATACCTTCTACGGATGTCATATTACATTGATAACAGCATTAGAATTTTCAAATACTTTAGCTTGGTGCTTATTTACATATTAATAGAAATAGTATTTGTTAAGTGGACTGTTTTGAGATCTTGATTGATCTAATGTGTATTGTGTTAATGTTTTACCTAAAAGAAAATCATTTCTATGTTATAAATATATTTTAAGTTAATATTTTAGTGTTGAGACTTTATGTTTCACTTTTAACTATTTATAATTTTAAAAACAATCTTTAAAATACAGGGGTTTTTGTTTTAATCACGTTAATGAGTAACAAATGATCAAAAAATGGACAAAAATTAGAAGTATGTTAAGAACTTCTTTAAATTTCTTATTTATGTTGTAATATATATATATATATATTGCATTTATTTTATTATTGGTATATACTAATATTCTACTTTAAGGAAGTGAATTTTATTTAAATTTCATAAAGTTTTTAGAGAATTTTCAAGACCAATTCAAGCTGGATTTATGCAACCGATTGAAAACTTTTTTAGCATGTTATATAAAATGAGAATTATATAAAAATTTATAAATAAAAGATCTTCGAGGAAATTTATAAATGCAATACTTTTAAGAAACTTATTTAAAATTGTTGACAGGATGTAAGGTAGTCACCTGTGGAAGTAACCCGATCTTTATGATTGAAAATTTCATAAAAGAGGTTTAATGAGTAGGAATAATTTATACTGTGTGGCTTATTCAACATTTGTATTATGAACATATTTGGGAGGATATATGCTTTCGTTTATCCTTATAGATAAAGTGTTATTTTTGTGTGACGTCAAGAAGAGTATTTACTTTAAATGAGTCCAAGACAAGTATACTCTTGCTAAACATGAGTCACATAAGCCCTTAAATGACTCACCTATGTAAGAGTAGTTGGAGGACTATGACAATGAGAATTGAGTTATTATTTAGAACTCTCACTAGAATGAAAATAAAGCGTAGAGCTATTAATGCGCTAATCCACAAAACTAAGTCTCATCACTATTATGTGTTATAGTTGAAATTTTAGTTCAAGTGGTTAAGTTTATATCATAGTTTGCTCAGGTTTCTTAAATAAATTCTATAACATTAAATATAATTTCAAGTTTAAGTCTGAAAATATATATACTTATTATATAATAGAATGTTCTTTCTATATATTTTTTATTATTGATTATACATTATATTTTCTTATATATTTAATTTATATGTGTATATAAAAAAATTTTAAATCTTTTGTAGGAGATTGTTGGAGAAAAGATTTAAAATCTTTTTAATATTTTATAAGATGAATAATTTAAAATTAGCTTTTATGTTATAAATTACTAATAATAAATTGTCATCGTTACATAGTTGTTGTAATATTTTAAATTAGTCATTAAATTTGATTTAAATGTGTAAAAGTTATAATATTTAAATATTATTATGTGTAATTTTTCACATATTAAATTATTATTAAGAGTTAAAATATATTAAATTATTTTTATTAATATTAGAATTAATATCTAAATTATCCACAACTTTATAAAGTGAAGAAGAGAAAAGAAAAAAAAAAGTGTTATATATATAAATATGTGTATATTATTTTAAACAATATATTTTTCATATTATGTTTTGAAATAACTATGACAATGGAGATTTGAAATTATCTCCGGTGATCCTACTCATTGAGGAGAGCATCTGTGAGACTAAAGTAAAATTTTAGAGACATATAGATCCATCACTATCTACACAAAGAGATGATAATTTAACTTTAAGGCAATATTCTCTACCACATCTCTACTCTACTTAAGACTAAATTTTCTTACTCTTTATATATTTATTTAATTTTATATTATATAAACTTGTTGATGATTTCTTACAAATATTTGATAGCATATATTTTAATATATGATTAAATAATATTTAAATAAATTTACCCTACAAAATTTTAAAGCTTTCATCACCTCCTAAAAGACAAATTTTATCACTAAGTCATATTCTATCTAAAAATCAAAGTTGAAACTTTTAAATCAAGAATACATATAAGATTAATGCAAGTAATAGAATAGTGAAACAGTGGATATAAGACCAAGTTTGTCAGGTTGATAATGGTCTCTACTTTAAAATGTTAGGGATAGTATCTTAAAAGTATACACTTATACTATTTTTATAAAATTAGTAAAGTTACAGTTTTATACTTAAAAAGTACTCATAATTTTATAACATAAATATAAGAAATTTTCTTGTTTATTTATGTGATCATAACTTTATTATGTAATTGTTATATATAAGAGAATTAAAGTTATGAATAATAAACAGAAAAAGTTTGTAATAAATTAATTAAAGTTTGAAATTTTTAATTAAATATTACTAATGTGGTTCACAAACATTTAGAATGTAATGATTTTATTCGGATCACTAATATAATGATATTATGGTAGAGGCACTTTATATAATATAACTATATAGGACTGTATCAGACGTAGTTTGCATTCTTATGTAAAATACCATTTTTAATAAAAAAAATTCAAATAATATTAATTGATGATCATATGCAGATTAACCTTAATCTTGAGTGATCATAAACTCCTATTTGTGTCATTTGAAATACTTATTACGGTTTGTCTAAAAGAACAAGTTAACAACTTGTATTTTGGTGACATAGTGAAATAAGTGGTTGGGAATATGATTTACAGATATGAAATCTATTCATTCCTTACGAAAGTTAAAAAAAAGGTTTTCTTAAATATTAATTCTAGAACTGAACAGTTAGAGCGCTGAATTTGTAACACGATTACAAATTAACTGTTCATTACTGAATTAATGGTACTTAAGGATAAAAAAATAATTATGGGGATAAAACGGTAATTGAAATAGCTCTAATTATGAACAATCTATGGAGGGTTGAATTGCATGTAATGATTGAATTGATGAACTGCTCTAAGTTTTTTGAGTAAATTATATTTACAATGTCAAGAGTGTAATTCTAGATTTGTAGTGGAATAACACTGAAATTAATAAATTAAATTAATTAATTATTCAAAATTTATTAGAGCTTGAAATTGTAGGTGCATATGTCTCAAATACTACATCTTTAGTTATTACAGTGAACAATTAAAAAGAGGATTATGCTATTAAACAAATTATTTGTGTTTAGAAAATAATTTTTAGAATACGTATGTTCTATATTTGGATAAAATTAATTAATTAAAAATTAATTAATATAGATAATATCTTATTCAAATATAATTAAATATTTAATTTAAGAAATTAAATGAATAAAATCTTAAGAATAGTTTTTGAAATAATTAAAAAGATTTTATTTTAATATTAGTGTTTTTTTTTTATTAAGAAGTTATTTGTCCATATATTTTGAAAGTCTAATAATGCTCAATTGTTGGGTATTATATGTTAATCACAAAAGAATGAAATTCTATGTGATTTACATGTATTAAGTCTCTTTTTAAGAGGTAGTAATTTAATTATTAATTAAATTATTAAATTAAAATAATAATAGTTTATTATTTTCAAAGGAGAACATTAGGATTAAAAAAATTGATACACACATACGTTAAAAAAAATACTCTGTCACGAATACGTATTTTTCTTAAGAAGAAAAAATTGGAAGCCTACTCTTCCTTTCATTATAGAACAAAAGTTTTGGTTTGAAATCTTTTGATAGAAGAAAATTTAACGTAGATTTAAGGTATATTTTAATTTCTTGTTAATTTTTTTTTATTTTAAACATCAAAGCCATTTATTCATAAGATCTCAAGATAAAATTTTTTTTATCTGATGAAAATAAAGATTATTTTTTATTTTTTATTCTACTGCGTTATGAATATCATAACATCAACAATTTTTTTTTATTGTAAGAATTAATAATCAAAGAGCATAAGAGGACATGTCCTCATTTACAAAACGTTCAATTTGGATTGGTACCTTGCCATACCAAATAGTTTCAGAGTTTGAATTAAGAGCAAAGCGTGCTAATTCACGGGCCACCCGATTGGATGAGCGGTAAGTATGTCTAAAAGAGAACTGAGAGAATGATGAGGCAATTGTCATAATGTCGTGGAGTACCAACCCCAACTCCGAGATCGAAGTAGGGCGGTTGTTAATGTCGTGGATGACACTTGCAGCATCTGAAACAACCTCAAGGGCAGAGATGCCTAGCAACCTAGCCAGGTAAAGTCCTCGTAGCAGAGCCAAGGCTTCAAGGACATCCACCGGGGGTAGTGCATCTAAAGGAATGGATGAGGAGGCCAAGACAGCCCCGGAGTAGTCGCGTAGCACCACCCCTAGTCCAGCCTTGAAATGTTTTGAGGAAAGGCTTGCATCAGTGTTTAGCTTTATAGAGCCCAGACTAGGGGGTAGCCATAGGTTTTGACTTGATATTGAGATATTAGGGTAGCTGGCCTGAATAGTTATCAATTCATTCTTGTAGTCATGCACCCAACTCAGCACCTCTGACAAAGAGACCTTCTTTTGCTCTATGATGAATTAGTTTCTGATAAACCAAAGTCTCCAAAAACGAATGAGCAAGAACTCAACATTTTCAAGTGATAGGCACGCCTGACATTCAATCAAAATATCCAACATGGATGTACTATGGGAGATTTAGAAACCATGTAGTAATGAGCATGATTGACGTACTTTCTTTAAAACATCACAAAGCCATATCGCATGAATGGTGTTTTCAGCTCCTTTAGCACAACGACCACACGAGTCATTAACAGGGACATGATGTCTTCTAAGGTTATAGAAAGTAGGGATCCAGTTATGCGATGCTCTCCAGACAAAATGTTTAATTTTCTGAGGGATCTTTAGGCTCCATAGAGCCTTCCACCAATTACTGGTAACATCACTGCCAGAGCTGGAAGAGGCATGGTTTTGAGCAAAAGAAAGCCAATATCCACTCTTCACGGAATATTGTCCGTGTTTGTCAAAATGCCACATAATTGAATCACTATAATGGTTCCAAGAGTGCGAGCGCGGGATGCTTAAGATAAGGTTACTTTCATCTTCTGAGAATGAGTTAGGGATAAGCTCACAATTCCAATGCCCAGAAGGGAGAAGTAGCTCAGCAACTGGTGTATGATCAGGCAGTCTATGCGGGAACAAAGGTTTAAAAGACAGGGGGCGCGGAAGCCAATGGTCGTAGTAAATAGAGACAGAGGAGCCGTCGCCTATCTGCCAACGAAGACCTTTCAAAAGTAGGTTTCGTCCCCATAAAATACTTTTCCAGACCGCAGAGTCTGAATGCTTGGGGAGAGCTTGTAGAAAAGAAGAGTTCGGGAAGTAAATACTACGGAGAGTTCTTGCAATTAGCGAGTCCGGATTAGCAATTACCCGCCATCCCTGTTTAGCCAAAATAGCTTGATTGAAATGGTTCAAATCCCTGAATCCCAGCCCTCCATCCTTTTTATGGCGACACAAGAATTCCCAAGAGCACCAGTGGACCTTCCTCTTATTGACATCACCACCCTAAAAGAATCTGGCACAAAGTCTATGGATCTCTCTAGTAAGGCTCTTAGGAAGCCTGAACAGATTCATTACAAAGGCTGGGATTGCCTGAATCACTGATTTTAGGAGCACTTCCCGACCACCATCGGAGAAAAGCTGCTTCTTCCATCATTTCAATTTACTCCAAATTCTTTCTTTAATAGCTGCAAACAAATTCTGTTTGTTCTTACTGGAGACGCATGGGAGACCCAGATACTTACTGTGGTGCGAAACTAGAGAGACACCAAAATGATGAGCAAGATGAGTTGCCGTCCCTCTTGGGATGGAGCTTCCAAAACACACAGCCGATTTTTGGTAGTTAATTACCTGCCCCGAAGCAACCTCATAAGATCGCAAAATCCCCAATACTGAGTTGCAATCATCTAAGGAAGCTTTAGTAATGATTAGGTTGTCATCCGCAAAGAGGAGGTGGGATATAGATGGGCCCGATCTCTCATATTTCAGTCCATGTAAGGCCTCTCGATGTTCAGCAGAAATAAGAAGGGAAGAGAGGCCTTCAGCGCAAAAGAGGAATAAATAAGAGGATAGAGGGTCACCTTGGCGAAGACCACGAGTAGGAGAGATATTCCCATGCGCCACACTATTAATAACAATAGAGTCAGAAACCGAAGAGATACATCGATAAATAATTTGACACCAGCTGTCAGGAAAGCCCAACCTACGCATCATAGCCATCACGAAGGGCCACTCCACACGGTCATAAGCCTTAGACATGTCAAGTTTCAAGGCCAAATAATTCCCACCTGAAAATTTGTTTCTCCTAATAGCGTGGAGACATTCGAACCCAATAATTGCATTATCAGTAATTTGACGTCCTGGGATAAAGGCACTCTGAGATTCAGACACCACTTCATTCATAACACATCTCAGTCTGTTTGCCAGTGTCTTTGAGATGATCTTGTACAAGACATTGCACAGGCTGATGGGACGAAAATCTGAGCATATCTTAGGCTCAAGAACCTTTGGGATTAAGGAGATGAGGATTTTGTTAGCCATTCCAATGTCATCACCATCATTCAGGAAGCCTAAACATACACTGCAAATAGAAGAGCCAACAACATCCCAGAATTTTTGATAGAATAAAGCAGACATACCATCTTTTCCTGAAGCTTTTGTAGGATACATTTGATGTACAGCATTGTAGATTTCTTCCACCTGAAAAGGGGACTACAGCCACTGGTAGTGTTGCTCAGAGAGTCGTCTCCCCACACTAGAGACGATAGTGTCCATATCTGATTCAGAAGGGAGGGATGTCGTAAAAATATCAAAGAAATACTCAACAAATCTCTGTGCAATCTGGTCTGGGTCTGTATGCCAAGTTCTATCACTGCCCATAATCCCCATGATATGATTCTTCCTTCTACGTCCAGAGGCTTTAAGGTGAAAAAATCGTGAATTCCTATCCCCAGCCTAGAGCCACATAACTTTTGAACGCTGTCTCCAGTAAGTTTTTTCCTTATATAGCAAAGCATCGAGAGACTTCTGGACTTTTGTAATCTCCCTCCAGACATGTGCAACAACCCGTTGGTTTAAGACCCCCAAATACTATTTTTTCTTTTTTATCTCAGAAGTCAATTTTCGAAAATGTACCAGGTTCCACTTTTTGAGTCTATACCCAATACTTTGTAAAGTTCCACAGATACCGTCAAGAGAAGCCAAGGTATGAGGCCAACCTTCTGAAATAATCTGCCTGCATTCATCTTCATCAACCTAGGCTTCCTAAAAAAAAAACCTGCGGTGGGTTCCCTGAGGAACAGGAATCCCAGCTGCCGTTCTATAATCACCACTCACTAACAGTAGGGGGCAGTGATCGGAACCCCAAAAATTCAGGTGTTGTACAAAGGCCTTCGGAAAAGATTATGCCAAGAGAAGAAGCAGAACATGCGGTCAAGCCTTTCTTAAATGAAGGAGTTGGATTTGTGTTCATTGCACCAAGTGAAAGGGGGGGTCATTGAAGTGAATCGCAACTAAATTGCAGTCATCAACAGCATTCTTGAAATTTTGCATAAGATATAAAGGTCAAGGCAGCCCTCCATCTTTTTCAGAGTTTGTGAGAATTTCATTGAAGTCCTCACCACATACCCAAGGCAGGGGAGAAAGATGATACAAACGTCGTAGAAGGGTCCATGAGTGGGTACGCTGAGGTGTATCCGGGTTGCCATAGAAACCCGTAAATCTCCATTTCCTCCCTTGTTCAGTAACAGTTACATTAATATGAAAACGAGAGTAAGAAATAAGGGAGATATCTACCTTATCGGTCCATAGTAACGCCAAGCCTCCTCCTCATCCAATTTTTTCCACGACCAGTTTTCCAACGCATCTAAGCTTTACTCGAATTTTTTCCAGCCTGTGTTTGAGAGCTCGTGTTTCCATGAGAAAAATCACCCCAGGGCAGTGTTCCTGTACCAGGTTGGACAGGATATGAAATGTGCGAGGGTTGCCCAACCCCCGCACATTCCAGCATAGGGTTTTCATTGGGATCGGCAGCCCTGCACCTTGGCAAGGTCCGCCGTTTGAGGTTGAGAAGGAGAGAACAGTGCATATGGCCCCACAATACTAGGTATCGTCTTCTTTGCAGGAGTGAGGATTTCATTGTCATCAGAACGCACCTTCCGTTTTAGGTTTGGGCAAAAGTTTGTTGGGTAGTTTGGTTTGGAGGTCTTGAGAGCCTTTTTTCCTGGTGGCTAGAACTGGTCCGGTTAGGGCTGCTCCCAAGAAATGAGCTATGAAATTGTCTAACTCTTTGTCTTGAGGGCTTTTGGGGGGGGGGGCTTACTAGGGTGGGAGCTATTCCCGCACATTCCTCGCGATACACATTTTCTGCTGTCTCCCATGGTTTTCCTCCTGTGTCTGTTACGATGTTTACCCCAGGGACAGGTTGCGGATGGTTTGCTGAGGAGAGTAGATGGTGAACTGTGGGGTTCGGATAAGCGTGGGGGGCAACTGCTGTGGTGTCAGGAATTTTTTGGTGAGAAAACGACTGGTCGGAGAAGGTCGGGAGGGGTTGCTTTGTGTGTCGATTCCCATCGTTTCCTTTAGCCACGTGAGCACAAGAATGTGAGTGGGAGACAACTATCTTTGGTTGTGAGATAATGAGTGTTAGATTCGGGTAAGCGTGGGAGTGAGGGGCTGCTGTGGTGTCAGGAGTTTTTTGGTGGGGATCCAGTTTTTCAGAGAAGGCCGGGAAGGGTTGTTTTGTGTGTCAATTTCCCTCGGTTTCTTCAGCCACATGAGCACCTGAATGTGGGTGGGAGACACCTAGCTTTGGGTGTGCGATAGTGGTTGTGGGATTCGGGTAAGCGTGGGGGGCAACTGCTGTGGTGTCGGGGAATTTTTGGTGAGGAACCAGCTTTTCGGAGAAGGTCGGGAGGGTTTGCTGTCGATTCCCCTTGGTTTCTTTAGTTACGGAAAGCACCTGAATGTGAGTGGGAAACACGAGGTTTTGGGTGTGAGATAGTGAGTGCGGGATTCGGGTGAGCGTGGGGGGGGGGGGGGGGGGGGGGGGGGGCTGCTCTGGTGTCAGGAATGTTTTGGTGTGGAAACAGCTTTTCGGAGAAAGTCGAGAGGGCTTGCTTTCTGTCTCGATTCCCTTCGGTTTCTTCAGTCGTGTAAGTGCCTGAACGTGAGTGAGGGACACCTAGCTTTGGGTGTGAGATAGTGAGCGTGTCATTGCCATTTGCAATGGTAGAAATCAGTACCTGGGAGACAAAACATTTCGATGGGCTCACTTCCGCATGTGCACTGCCATCAGCCTCTTTTTTATTTGATCTGTATTCAAACTGCAGCTTTCCCTGTTCTTTAAAAACAATATTCTTCCCTCCATTTGCACGATCGTGGTGGGCACTAGGGTTGCTGTCGGCTTTGTTCAAGGAATTCTCCAAAACCTGTGCATCTCCGACTCGTTCCTCCAG
The DNA here is from genome assembly GCA_946807835.1 of Ailanthus altissimus. NCBI lineage: Eukaryota > Viridiplantae > Streptophyta > Magnoliopsida > Sapindales > Simaroubaceae > Ailanthus > Ailanthus altissimus. The sequence goes on along the minus strand of OX327696.1, from coordinate 14,996,973 downwards.
GTACCTTTGCAACTGCCGAGAATCCTTCATTTGAATAATCCCAACATCACGTGTTTGCACTTTGCTCTTCTCAGGCCATTTCTCTGTGTCAGGATGGGGTTTAGGTGATGGGCGATATGAGGATAATCTCTCTCCATGCATTTGTGTAGTTGCGCCATCACTCAGGGGTAGCATGCCAGGTTCATCGGGATCGTCCAGTGCTTCTGTTGTGCCGTGCATGTGCATGCCCATGTTGTGTCCATTTGAGACAGTAGTGGTTTTAATCGCCATTTCACCGTTTGTTACACGTGCATTACTCACATTTGGCAGCTGATTGGGTTGGAGGACAATCTGGCAGCTTACACAAGGAGTGGGGGACAGATTAGCTGGCTCACTCCCCTGAGGGATGTCGATGTCAGCCGCTATCTCGGTGAGTTCCTTTTCTGAGCTTGGCTCGGTAACATTTGTCCTTGCTTTCCTATTTCGATCATCCTCCTTCATGTGGCCAACCGGACTTGACCGTGGATTCTCCTTTGGTTTTGTGTGTTGCCGTTTGTAGCCCCCAACAACACGGATATTATCTGAATAACGGTGCTTGCCAGGTTTTTTTAAGACTGTTGGTAGTGGTTCTAAGCATTCTCGGTATCCATGGTCTAAAAGACCACAAAGTGTGCAGAACTCCGGTAATTTCTCGTACTTAAAATCTAGCCAGACCAAATCTTCATTCGATCCGAGTTTAAGAAAAATGCCTTTATGTAAAGGCTGGTTGAGGCAGATTCTGATTTTCACACGAATAAATCTCCCTGTGCAAGAGTCAGTGTCGTCTGAGTCTGCATCTAGGAATTTTCCTATTCTGTTCCCAGTCAATTCAGCCGTTTCAACATTCATATGAATGATTGGTACGTTGTATATTTGGATCTAGAAGGGTACATATTGGAATGTTGGGTTTGAAATCAAGTCTTCATCTGAGCTAGGCTCCATGGCAACAAGGGATTTATTAAAAATCCAGGGTTCAGACTTTAGAACCCTTTTTCCGTCATCTTCTAACGCGAACTCACATAAAAAGTTGTTGCTGCCTAGCCATCGGAATCTCAAGTCTCCAGAAGGCCGCTAGAGACCTTTCATTAAAGTTTGGAAGGCATCCCGTTGGTAGTTTTTCCTGGTGAGAATTTTAACAAAAAGGCCGTATTTTGCTGTCGAGCGATGTCTTTGAATCACTGCCTCTGGGATCCTTAAGACCTCTTCGTTGTGAGAATTGTCAATGGAAAATGAAGTCCATAAGGCTTCAATGTCATCCATGGTTATAGATGTGAAAATAGAGTTCGTTGAGCGAATGAAAATCAGATCTCTAGAGAGACTAGAGAGAAAATGGAGATTTCTACATGCATCATAACATCAACAATTGGTATTAGCATAATGGCTTCTTAAATATATGATTTTGGTGTTATGATTTATTTTATTAAATTATGATTTATAGATATGTTTGTAAGAATGGTACATTACTCACATTTGGCAGCTGATTGGGTTGGAGGACAATCTGGCAGCTTACACAAGGAGTGGGGGACAGATTAGCTGGCTCACTCCCCTGAGGGATGTCGATGTCAGCCGCTATCTCGGTGAGTTCCTTTTCTGAGCTTGGCTCGGTAACATTTGTCCTTGCTTTCCTATTTCGATCATCCTCCTTCATGTGGCCAACCGGACTTGATCGTGGATTCTCCTTTGGTTTTGTGTGTTGCCGTTTGTAGCCCCCAACAACACGGATATTATCTGAATAACGGTGCTTGCCAAGTTTTTTTAAGACTGTTGGTAGTGGTTCTAAGCATTCTCGGTATCCATGGTCTAAAAGACCACAAAGTGTACAGAACTCCGGTAATTTCTCGTACTTAAAATCTAGCCAGACCAAATCTTCATTCGATCCGAGTTTAAGAAAAATGCCTTTATGTAAAGGCTGGTTGAGGCAGATTCTGATTTTCACACGAATAAATCTCCCTGTGCAAGAGTCAGTGTCGTCTGAGTCTGCATCTAGGAATTTTCCTATTCTGTTCCCAGTCAATTCAGCCGTTTCAACATTCATATGAATGATTGGTACGTTGTATATTTGGATCTAGAAGGGTACATATTGGAATGTTGGGTTTGAAATCAAGTCTTCATCTGAGCTAGGCTCCATGGCAACAAGGGATTTATTAAAAATCCAGGGTTCAGACTTTAGAACCCTTTTTCCGTCATCTTCTAAAGCGAACTCACATAAAAAGTTGTTGCTGCCTAGCCATCGGAATCTCAAGTCTCCAGAAGGCCGCTAGAGACCTTTCATTAAAGTTTGGAAGGCATCCCGTTGGTAGTTTTTCCTGGTGAGAATTTTAACAAAAAGGCCGTATTTTGCTGTCGAGCGATGTCTTTGAATCACTGCCTCTGGGATCCTTAAGACCTCTTCGTTGTGAGAATTGTCAATGGAAAATGAAGTCCATAAGGCTTCAATGTCATCCATGGTTATAGATGTGAAAATAGAGTTCGTTGAGCGAATGAAAATCAGATCTCTAGAGAGACTAGAGAGAAAATGGAGATTTCTACATGCATCATAACATCAACAATTGGTATTAGCATAATGGCTTCTTAAATATATGATTTTGGTGTTATGATTTATTTTATTAAATTATGATTTATAGATATGTTTGTAAGAATGGTACATTACATTTTTATTTGTTCATATGATGAATGGTTGTTTTGTATATAAATTTTTTGATCATCAATTATATAGTCCTTTATGATTGATTGTAATTTTTTTTAAAATTTTGATTAGATTAAAATTATATAAACCTATAAAAAGGTATAGAATATTTTGTAATATATTTTATTTATTTATTTCTATGTTCGCCAACAATATTGGAACAAGAAGAAGACGCGGAGGTGCAGAATAAAGAAGAACACGGTTTTTCTTTTATGTCGAGTGAAGAATAAATAATTTCAGAATTGTTATTATAAATAAAAAAAAGGGCAATGATATATGAAGAAGACGAACAGGCAGTGATGGCATTATGGCATGCAAAGGCAATATATTATTTTATAAGATAAGTTCGGTCATGCAAGGCATCGTAGGGTGCCAATTGTTGGTTTTTTCTGTTCATGCGTGACTCATGAGCCCCACTTGTAGTTAAGGGTGGGTGTGGTCCATGGGGCTGTCCATGGCGGCTGGCACAAGGGGCAACTGCTTTCATGTTCCTGCCTTAAGTGCAATTAGGACAAAAAAAAAAAAGGGCTCTTTTTAGATTTAAGGAGCCAAAATAAAATTGGATAATAATATCTTTGATGTTTGAGTTTTATATAAATTTTTTTTTTAAATATTCAAGAGTTGGACTACCTTATAAAATATACAATAAGTTTAAGAAATTTTTTTAAATTCATACGTATAAAATTACAAAAAAAATAAATTAAACTCGTTATGAACTTGAGAAGATAACATGTAATTAGGCTAATGTGCCTGCACTTTTTTTTTTTAATATAATTTGATTATTTTTCTTTTTGTGTTGTAATTAAAAATTTTAGGGAATTCAGCCAAAGTTAAATTAAAATGTTAATTTATATTATTTATTTATGTGATGAATTATAACATGATCATACATAATCACATGCCATGCATTTGTACCCAATTGTATTATTATAATATGACATGCATACATGCCATAATTAGAATTTAAATAATTTATTTTATTATGGCATATTATAATTAATAAGATTAAATTAGTGAATTAATTAGTATGTTTAGAACTTACTTAATTAATCAAATAATGTGAAATTAGATTTAATAGTTAAACTTAGTAATTTCATATTATTTTAAGTAACTTATATTAAATAGTTTAATTTAGGATTACCTAGAAAAATATTAATAAAATTATTAAATTTATTAATTATAAAATAATTAATTAAATCCTATAATTGAAAAACTATGTTTACTTAAATTGTTAGGCCCATTTAAAAAGAATAGTTAAACTAATGAACTTAGGTCCAATAATATTGAACTTTATTATGATTAATTAATTATATTTAGTAATTTGTTATATGAAATATAATAATTTGCTAAGGTTATAAAATATAAGATGTTTTATAAAATAGAAACACATAGTTCAAAATAGTGAGTGAGAGAGGGTACATAACAATAAATTCGTCAGTCTCTATTATTAGCTCAACATCATGAGATATAAGTGGCGTCTCACGACGTTTTAACTTCGTCATCCCTACGAAGGGTGTCCGCTTATGTTAATAACAAGGTTGACTTCTTAAAGATAGGATTGAGTAATGTATTTCATAATTGACCTACCCTACGACGGCAATTTTGAGTTAATTCATCTTGATCTAAAATATTAAGTTACACTCACAAAGATATAATTAAGCGGTTAATCACATCTTGATTAAAATAAACGGTAGTTAATAGGTAATTAAAAATATGAGATATTTTAAAATTTGCCTATTAATTTGAGATAATCTCAATTTCAATTTCAATTTAATGTGACCTACCCTATAGCGGCACATTAATTGTTAAATTGAACTATTGTAGATTAGTATTACTTTATGTGTTTAAATACAATGCCTTCATGCATCACATTTACTATTCTAAAAAAATACTATGACATTTATTCAAGTATTTTTAAAATTATTTTATTTATTTCAGTATCATGTTTAGAACAAATCCTATCATAGCCTTCTTAACAAATGAAAATTGACCAATAATAACTTTGTAAAATGAAAAAGTAATATGAATATTGTGCTGATCAGTGAGGACTAAAAGCTTGTTCTTATGGAGGAGTGTCCTACGAAACTTGCAGCTAATGCTATTCGTAATGTATGGGAGCAGTATGAAAAATGGATACAGGCTAATAATAAGGCCCGTTGCTATATGCTTGCCAGCATGAATAACGTGCTCAGGATGAAGCATAAGCACTTGGAGATCAAACATGAGATATAGAATTCTTTCCAAGCGATGTTTGGCCAGCAATCTGAACAAAGCAGCCATAAAGCTACTCGTAACTATATAAACGCTAAAATGAATAAAGGAGTTCTGATGTGAGAGCATGTTTTGAAATGATTAACCTAATATATCAGGCAGATCATGGAGCTATCATAGATGAAAAGTACCTTTCTGAGCTGAAGGAAAAGCAGAACAAAAGTAAATGTGATTTATTATTTTTATAAGTATGTTTAATGGAAAATGAATTATCTCATTGGATAATTGATTCAGGAGCCATTAACTATGTTTGTTCTTCCTTACAGATGCTTAGTTCTTCCAAAGAACTTGTCAATGGGGACTTTCTTATGCGGGTTGGTAATGGAGCAGTTGTTTCAGCTTTAGCAGTGGGAGTGGCTCAATTGAGTTTTAAGAGCAATTTTTCGATTTTGAATTATGTTTATTTTATTCCTGAATTCATAAGGAATTTGATTTCTGTTTTTAAGTTGCATAAATAATTATTTAATATTTATTTATATAATAATGACATTATTATTGGTAGAAATAGTTTAGATATTTATCATAAGAAATTAAAAAATCAGCTTTATGTTTTATGGCCCAATAAGCCCTCATAGCTTAATGTTGAATTATTTAGAGTAAAGCATCCTAAATTTATTAAAAGAAAAAAAAATTTTCCAAATGATGACACGTATCATTGGCATTTTAGATTAGGTCATATTAATCTAAATAGGATTAACAGGTTAGTAAATAATAGTCCTTTAAGAGAGCTAAACTTTAGCACTCTTCATATATGTGAGTCCTGTCTAGAGGATAAAATAACTAAAAAATCTTTTTTAGTTAAGGATGTTAGCGATAGTGCCTTAAAAATATGCATTTGTACTATTTTTATAAAATTAGTATACAATTTTATACTTGAAAAATGCTCATAATTTTATGACATAAATATAAGAAATTTTTTTGTTTATTTATGTGGCCATAACCTTAGTATATAATTGTTATATACAAGAGGATTAAAGTTATGGATAATAAACAGAAAAAGTTCGTAATAAATTAATTAAAGTTTGAGATTTTTAATTAAATATTACTAATGCAGTCCACAGACATTTAGAATGTAATGATTTTATTCGGATCACTAATATAGTGACATTATGGTAGAGGCACTTTATACAATATAATTATATAGGACTATATCAGACATAGTTTGCATTCTTATGTAAAATACCATATTTAATAAAAAAAAATCAATTAATGTTAATTGATGATCATATGCAGATTAACCTTAATCTTGAGTGATCATAAACTCATGTTTGTGTCATTGTGTCATTTGAAATACTCGTTACGGTTTGTAAAAAAGAACAAGCTAATAACTTGTATTTTGGTGGCATAGTGAAATAAGCAACTTAGAATATGATTTATAAATATAGAATCCATTCCTTCCTTACAAAAGTTAGAAATAAAGTTTTCTTAAATGTTAATTCTAGAGCTAAACAGTTAGAGCGCTCAATTTATAACACAATTACAAATTAACTGTTCACTAGTGAATTAATGATACTTAAGTTTAAAGAAGTAATTATAGGGGTAAAACGGTAATTGATTTAGCTCTAATTATGAACCATCTATAGAGGATTGAATTGCACGTAATGATTGACGATGGACTACTATAAGTTTTTTGAGTAAATTATATCTACAATTTCAAGAGTGCAATTCTAAGTTTTTAGTGGAATAATACTAGAATTAATAAATTAGATTAATTAAGTATTCAAAATTTATTGAAGCTTGAAATTTTAGGTGTATATGTCCAAATACCACATCTTGAGTTATTACGATGAACAATTAAAAAAAATGTTGTGTCTAGAAAATAGTTTTTAAAATACACATGTTTTATATTTAGATAAAATTAATTATTTAATATAAATTAAATGAATAAATTTTAAGGATAATTTTTAAAATTATCAAAAGATTTTATTTTAATTTTAGCGTTTTCTTTTTATTATAAGATTATTTGTCCATATATTTTGGAAGTCGAATAATGCTCAATTGTTGGGTATTATACGTTAACTACAAAAAGTGGGACTCTATGTGATTTATATGTATTAAGTCTCTTTTTAAGAGATAATAATTTAATTAATAAATGTTATTAATTAAATTATTAAATAAAAATTATAATAGTTTATTATTTTAAAAAGGAGAACATTAGGGTTTAAAAAGTGATACATGCATACGTAAAAAAAAAACAACTCTCTCATAGAATACATATTTTCTTAAGAAGAAAAAATTAGAAGCCCATTATTCATTTCCTGTAGAACAAGAGGCTTAGCTTGAAATTCTTTAGAGAAAAAACCTAACGTGAATATATGGTATATTTTAATTTCTTGTTAATTTTTATTTATTTTAAACATCAAATTCATATAGTTATAAGATGCCAAGATAAAAGCGCTTTTATCTGATGAAAACAAAGATTAATTTTTTTTTATTTTCTATTCCACTATGTTATGAATGTCATAACTATTAGAATTTATGTTTACGCGACATCCCTTTTATATATAAATATTTATTTTATATTTATACTATTATCATTTTATTAAATCGCTAATTATATTTTATATATGGTAAGATGCGTGTAATGTTTTAGATATTGTATGATCTGAAAGGGTTGGATTTGGTCTAAAAGAGTTTAGTTTAGTGTTAAGAGTTAGCAACTGATGCGATATTTCTATATCTTATAACTAAGTGCAAGTATACACTATCGTATGCAAGTAATAAAGGGACTAATTAGTCGAATGTCGAACCCACAGGGATAATTTCTTCTTTTAAACTAATTACTAAAATTATGTCTTCCTAATAATTATTCAGATAAATAAAAATCTAAGAATGAATGTAGAAAATATAAAGACAAAAACACAATGCAAAGAGATTTAAGTGATAACAATATAGAGAAAACCTAGGATTAATACTATCCCGCAATATGCTTTCTAATGATTAATCTTCTAATATTTAACTCCCTTAGTCTTTGTTATTGATCAAGACACTAATGTATTCACAAGCCTCTTCCAAGGTCATGCAAGTATACCTTAATTTACCAAATACCTATATTCCTATGGTACTTGTAATAAATTAAGATTCATTAAGATTATGTCTTATTGATCATACATGCCAATTAGGTATATTCCTATCTTAAATTGAAACTTGCATATGCAACATTGAATGTTACTCTACAATCATGCATCAAATTACCTAGGTCTAAATATTATGATTCCTCTTCCGAGTTTATCAATAATATTACCAACTCATTCACCATATATTGGCCAGATATATTGAAGCATTAAGATCAAGTAATTTAAATATCAAAGAACTAAGTTTATTAAATATTCAAAAGATATAGCAATTAAGCACACATATTGAGTTCAAATATTAACTCTAAAAAATAAGTTTAGTTCATAGCTACTAGAGAATCACAGCAATAAAAATAAAAATAAAACATGATACAATCAATTGCAAACCGATGTAGACGTCGAATTGCTCTTGATTGATGTTGCTCTAGATTCTTGGTGCTCTTGAACTGCTCTAAGTTCTCTTTAGGTTGATCTAAGTTCTTCTCTGGTCCTTCTTTTACGTCTGGGGTCGAGTGGCTTTTTATAGGGTTTGATTTGAACTTGAAAAACTCAATTCTGGTCGTACTAGGATTTGCACTACTGTTGGGGCGATATGATCCTGTCGCTGGGGCGCTACATGAAAACGGCTTCATCACTGGAGCAGTGGGATTATAGCGCTGAGGTGCTGGAGCGTCGCTGGCGCGGTGACTGTTTAGAGCTGGGGCGCCAGATGCCACTTCAACAAGTCGTATTTCGGTCACTATTCCAGAGCTGGGGTGATAATCCTCGTGGCGCTAGGGTTATGGACACATACTTTGAAAACTTTGCATTTTAGTCCCTGTTTTCGCTCCTTTTGCATTCTTTCTTTAAATTTCGTTCAAGTCCCTATAAATAACAATAAAGCACATAAATAACTATCTATTCTCATAAAATCATAAAATATCAATAATAAAAACATGAAAAAATATATGACAAATTTGCCCTTATCAGTAACATTGAAAGTTATAAATGTTAAAAGTTAGTACTACTAAGAGTTAGTAGGTTATAAGAGTTAGAAAAATCTAAGGGATTAGAGCCTTATTTGAAATGGGATAAAGACTATAGAATATGTTAGTAATGACATAGTTACAAGAGAGTTTAAATAGTGATAGAAAATGTCATTATACAAATATATTCTTAAATATTATGTTCTTAATATATCTTTACTAATACAGGTCTATCGGTGAAGTCCTTAATATATATATATATATATATATATCAGTGTATGTCTATATCTTGATGGTTTAGATGGTTAGTCTTAGCAAATCATGAGCTTAGTGGAAGCTCGTATAGAGATACAGATATTCAGTAAGGATTAAGTGCTGAACAAACTCATGAGGATCTCCAATAGACATCCCATAAACTATCAATTGAGGGTCTTCTCGAGTTGAGTAATATTCGTAGTCCTTTGACTTGAGGGCCACGGTGAGCTTGTGAGTGATCCACCATACTTTAGTTCCACACATGTCAAAAACCTTTCATGGTCTAACCGCTGAGTGTCACGGGGTATGGTCCAACGCTCATAGAGTTTAGTGTTCATAGATATAGGATCCATCAGCTTATTTAGGTTAGTAATATATCCTGATGTTTTAAGATTATATTTTAGAAAGTTTTATAGCCATAAGTAGTTATACCCGAAAAAAGAGTTTTATCCTAGGGATAAATAATATCATAAAAGTGTTTGCAGATATTATTTATTGATATACAAATTTGGAGATAAGTTCACGGTTCAGCAAATGAAGATTTGATGGTGTTGATTTATGTCTCCTCTCTTTCAGGATATCTATGATGGAAGAATTATATGGCTATGTTATAACATCAACTTGTTTGGTTTAAAGTACCGCTTTGTGATATCCGTAACATGTGTGTGAGACATTATTCACAGACGTATAGACATGTTCTATATAAAAAACTGGGCATGGACATAGAGAGTCTCACAATAAGAAGTGTATTCGTTGTACACCCGAGTAGCATATTGGATTGAACAATTTGGTCCAAGAAATTCCATCAAACCGAATATATGTTTTAAGGGTTCCTCAAGATGTGAACTTATCAAGACTTAAATGTTAAGTACATCACATAATTAGTTGGCATGAGGTTAACCAATAGGATGTTAAGTGACACAAAATTATTCATAAATTGTTATCACCTTGTAATGACCATTTTACAAAAAGAAAAATTATTAATTATGGCAATTATATTATTTATACAATGGGGGGCCTTGATGTTGGCCATTTAATTACCTAAATTATTAAAATAGTTTTATTTTTAGGTAAAGAAAAATTTAAGTAGCCATTAATCAAATGCTTAATTAAAGTAATTGAGTGAAATGGCCAATAATAAAAATAATGGAGAGAGCACTTCTATTAGCCATCATTTTTGTCAAAACCAAAATTGAATGAATTAATTCATTCAATAGAGAGCATCATTCGGCCATGTGAGAGGGAAGGAGAATTGAGAGAATTTTGCTAAGTCTTTTCTAAGTTCTAAATAAGGTGTTGTAAAAGGAATAAAGAGAGCAAAGACCAAAAATATTCTATTCTTTCTCATCACTCATAAGAAACAAAGGCCATAAGAATTAAAGTGTTTTTAGAGTTAAAACACCTACTACTAAAATTTTGACCTGCTATTCTAACTTCACAATCCCACTGATTTTAATTGTGAACTAGAATTATGCAATAGCATACATCAAGGTGATCTCAAGAATTAGAGATTACAACTACTGAAGAATTGAAAGCTACCTTTATTCCTAGTAGGTTTTCTCATTTCTTGTTTAGTTTAATTAACATATGATCATATATTAGATATGTATGCATGATTATGCAATATTGAGTGTATTTGTATGTGATATTTCCGTTGCATGTATAAAATTTTAAAATTATACATACATTTAATTAATCACACACTCACTTAACAAATAGTATGAGAGCATACTAATTGGGTGGGTGATGCTTGATGTTGTTGAATATTTAACATGTTAATGTTGTGACTTTGAACAATATGATGATGTTTGATTTAGAACATGGTGATGTTTAAAATTAAATTTAGTAAATTTTTGAGATTTTCTTGAGCATGTTGATGTTTTAAATTTAACATATGATGTATAGACATGATATACATGAGAAGATTGAGTGCCGGAACAAGAAAAACTAAATTTTTGGACACCGAAAATAGTAATAGCGTCTGGCGCCGCAGTGCCCACATTTAATTTCTTGGCTCTGTGGCACCAAGGTGGTAGCGCTATGGTGCCACACCATTGTTGGCTCAACACCGTGGTGCCAGGTCAATTACCAATGAACGCCGCAGCGTCTATTTTTTTCCCATTGCGACGTTTGACACTATTGCTGAAATTGTTTTCAAATTTATTTTTTTGTCATGTTTTGACTTGTTTTATTGTTGTATTATGCTACTATAATTGTCATAACATGATATGATCATTTATTTACGTTGGTAACCATAATGGGAGCCCTATTGGTAGGGGTTAGTTGTGTTTACATAAAATTAAATGAATGATCTAAATTAATTATTTTCACGAGATGAGAATGTGTGTAGAAAATCTCTCTTAATCAGATTAAATAATATTTTGTTATGAGATAATATTATAATATGATTCGTCTTGTCAATACAGTGTTAGACGGGTCACTTTGATCTTTTTTCAAGGTCGCTAAAGTGTGAAATTGATCGGTGTGACTTGAGCTATGTCGGTTAAATATGAGATGAGGCATAAATATGTGAAAGTATTACCCTAGATCGCTAAAGTGTGCAGGTAATATTGGTAACATATATTTGATGATTGATAAGTTAATCTGGAATACACTTATCCTAGATTGCTAAAGTGTGCAAATAAGGTGTATTTAGGATCAGTAGTAAGAGTTGTATGAGATGCAATTGATAAGAATTGTCTACCCACACAAAGGCTAGATTGCTAAAGTGTGCGGCTGAAGCAAAATGATAATGGGGTCTACTTCTCACTGTATAGTTTAAAGAATTTGAACTATCATTTTTCCTTTTAAGAGATTAAAGGGATTATGTAAAACAATGAAAGGTATTTTTTAGATTAAAAATGTATAACTGTTATACCTATGATCTAAAACGTTATTTATTAGCGATTGAAATATTCCGCTAACATCTTTTTCTTTTTGTCTTGTGAAGATCAAATGGCTTCAAGCAACCTACTAGTTAATATCCTTGATGTGCACCAACTCAAAGATGCAGAAAATTATGCTAACTGGCTTATGAATCTTAGAATAGTTTTGGATTCTGAGAAGGTTGGGTATGTAATTGATCAGTGTCTGCTTAGAGCTGTTTCTGATTATGCTTCTCCAAAAAAAAGAAGACATATCAAAAACAGTTGGATGACGATTTAAAAGTCAAATCGTTATCGGCTCAATGTCTACGGAGCTACAAAGAGAGCTTATCTATATGGACAGTGCTGGAAGCATAATGCTCTACCTGAATGAGTTATTTGCCAAATTTCTCTTTTAAGCTAGACTACCCGAGGGCAATCCAGTGAGTCCCCATATCCTTAAAATAATATCTCATATTGAGAGGTTAGAAACTATGGATATCTCACTGTGCAATACATTGGAGAATAATTTGATTCTTCAATCACTTCTAAAGTCATTTGCACAGTTCATTATGAACTTCAACACGCAGAGATTGACCCCATACTTATGCTGATTTGCATAACATGCTAAAAATAGCTCAAGAGAATATGAATAAATGGTGCATGACCATTTACGTTCATAGTTCTATATCTTCTACCCTGAAGGCTTCTAAAAAGTTCAGAGAAAAGAATAAGAAGAAGATAAAGCATACACCTAACATGGGTCCTCAAAAGCAACACATGTCCAAGTCTTAACATAAGAATAAAGTAAAAGGAAAATGTTTCCACTGCAACAAGAATGGGCATTTGAAGTGTAACTGCCCAAAGTACATTGCCATTATTAAGAAGACACCCTCAGGCATGCACTTACCTATTATTGACCTTTTTTTAGCATTTGAAGATAGTATTGGCTGGGTATTAGATACTACTTGTCCTTCTTATATTTGCAATGTGTTGCAAGGTCTGAAGGAAATTAGACTATTATAGCCTGGAGAAGTATATCTTCATGTTGAGAATGGTGATTTCCTATAGGTCGAAGCTATTGGATGTTTTGGTTTACTTCTTTCATGTAATAAAATTGTTGTATTGAATAATTATTATTATGTGCCAAACATTATTCAACAAATTATTTTCATTCCTGTATTGGACAGTGAGGGATATCATATGTATGTTCGAAACCATTCCTTATGCTTGTATAATTTGGATAATATTTTATTAGTTGAATGTCAATTGATTAATGGCCATTATATATTGGATACAACAGAAAATGTCATGAATGTACAAGTAAATACTAGTAGTAGCCTAGGAATTTTAAATAAGACCGAATTGTGTCATATGAGATTAGGTCATATAGGTGTGAGACGTTTATCTCATCTGGTTAAGGATGGTCAAAATCTGATTTGACCATAGAACCTTATCCAGTTTGTGAATCTTGTATTCAAGAAAAAATGACCAAAGCTCCATTTACTGGTGTTGGACATCGGACCACTGATTTATTAAAACTTGTACACAGTGATGTATGTGGTCCAATGAATTACACTGCAATTGGTGGTTTTCGATACTTCGTTGTCTTTATCGATGATTTATCACGATTTGGATACATGTTTCTTATGAAACACAAGTTAGAAACTTTTGAAAAGTTCAAAGAGTTTCGACTCGAAGTAGAGAAACAAATCAGAATGTATATCAAATGCCTTCGATCAGATTGAGGTAGTGAATACATGAGCAGTGAAATTTCAAATTATTTAAAGGAGAATGAGATTCTCGCTCAGTATAGTTCTCTAAAAACTCCACAATACAATGGTATTTTAAAGATGAGGGATTGGACTTGATTAGATATGGTCTAATCGATGATGAGATTCACTGATCTCCCTGAATATCTATATGGATATGCTATAGATACTGCTACTCATATATTTAATAGAGTTCCATCGAAAGCCATTCCATCCACTCCACTCTACATGAGATATAGATTAGAAGGAAATCGAGTTTTAAGTACATTAAGATTTGGGGCTGTCCTACTTACGTAAAAGTTATGCAACATGATAAACTTACACCCTGAGGATACAATTTCTGGTTTATTAGATATCCCAAGAATTCAATATGATACCAATTCTATGATCCAGAGGAATGAAACTTATTCGTTTCTCTTTATGCCATTTTCCTAGAGAAAGAGTTCCTTATGGATTATGGAGATTATAAAAAGATTAAACTAGATGAAGTTAATCAGGATTTAAATGAACCCATGATGTAACCTTAAGCTCAATCGAGAAGAATACCTTTAACACACCTTTCACATAGGTTGAAAAGGATATCGAGGCCACTTGAAAGGTATGGTTCTATTCCTGAAGCTGCTCTTAATATTTTCTTGTGATGTGCATCATGAAGGTTCTAAATTAACTCAAGAAGGTAAGCTGAGCATAAAAGAGGTTTCAGATGGTCCAATAACAAAAGTTAAGGCCAAACAGCGTCAAAAGGCCATAAGTAGTCAAATTGGAGCTATTAAAGCTTCTATAGGCTTAGAAGCTTGCGATCTAAATGGAAATGAGTTAAAGGTGTTTATTTGTCTTCAATTAGATATTGGGACGTGATTTAGAGGTGTGTGATGAGGTTGGGCTTAAGAAGGCAGCTGGGGGCTTTCTTTCCATGCTATTGGGCTTAATTTGCCTCTTATGTTCCTATTTTTATTACTTCACTTATCTCTCTTTATTTTATGTATTTAGGCAATTTTGAACTTTTTTTAGCTTTATTTTAAATTGTTAAGTCAAATTGGGCTTGTTTTGGGCCTTTTAAGTTCATTAGGTAATATTAAGGTTTTCTTTTATTTTGTAAGCCTATATAAGGCATCTTAAAGTCTTATAGAGGCAGTTGGCTCATTCTTGAATTTCATGCACGAAAAAGAAGAACTTTTTCTCTCAAAATTTTTCTTCTCAAGTTTTTCAGCTCTTAAAGATAGTTATTGACTTATCACTCTTTAATCATTAAAAGTGTGGTGTCAAAACCCTAAATTTATCCTTTCTTCTATTGACTTATCAAGGCTTCTTTTTAGTTCTATCCTCCATCTGATTTACCATTTACTTGTTACAATTCAGCCTAAATACTTAAAGAAAAGACCAATAAAATTTTATAGCAACCTCATCTTAAAAATTAGTTTTTATTTTTATTTTGAATAATCCAATTTGAAGATCAGGGCACATCATCTTGGTATCAAAGTATAGGACTTTAGTGTGCAAACTAAAGTTTCCACCATTGAAGGTCTCCTACTATTTTTGTTTTATATAATATTATGGGCTTATTCATCAAGTTGGGTCTCTAATATTTGAGGTTAGTAGTTTTGAATTACAACTCTTTAACATTAAAATTAATTCTTAATAGTTTGTGGACTAGAGATGATTTGGCTGAGTTGAGTTGTTCCTGAACCTAGAAATTTTGAATTTGAGTCAATTGTTGCTATCTGATTTTATTCACTGAATTGGTGAAAATTTAGTTTGAGAAGTATGTTTTAACTACTGTTTGTGTTGTTCATTGTTCATACTTGTTTGGAGTTTTTGTTAATAATGGCTGAAGATGATGCAAATAGAGTACCAAAGGGACTGAGTTTAGAACAAGCTCAACTCATAGGCTTATAATGAGCTTATGATGAATTTCGGGGTGAGATTACTGAAATTCATGGATAACTCGGTGCAATTATAGAAATGATGCAAAGAAATACTTTGCAACCCCAACAAAGGCAGGTAGGGCGTAGGGTACCTCAGAATAACCTAGGGGATGCTGGAGATGAGCCAAATAGGGATGATGAGGCTGAAGATAGGAGTAGGATAAGGAGGCAAAAAAATGACCCTACTAATAGTATCAAACTTAATATACCACCATTTAGAGGTACTAGTTCTCCCGAGGAGTATCTTGAATGGGTTCAGAAGGTAGAAAGGGTGTTTGATTGGCACAAGTACCCTGAGGCAAACAAGTGTAAAGTAGTAGCACTTAAATTTACCGATTATGCACTTTTGTGATGGGAAAACTTAAAAGCTCAGCGAAGAAGGGATGAAGAAGAAGAAGTTACTAGTTGGCCATTTATGAAAAGATTAATGACGAAGAGATTTGTTTCGGATTACTATAAACAAGAATTATACATCAAACTCCAGACTTTGCGGCAATGTTTATTGAGTATGGAAGAGTATGTGAAAGAATTTGAGTTGTTACTGATTTGTTGTGATTTGAATGAACCTCAAGAATAAATAATAGCTAGATTTCTTGATGAATTGAGGAGAGACATAGCTAATGTTGTTGAGTTACAACCATTCATATTTCTTGAGGATGTCATAAACTTGCAACTAAAGTAGAAAGACAACAGAAAAGATGGGGTATCCATATGAGGTCAACTCTATCAAGTAATACAAAGGCTATTTCTTCACCTTCCCAAACATGGAACATACCTAAACAGGATGAGAAAATAGAGTTTAGCAAGAGGAGTGCTAGTTCAGGTTCTTTGAAGGGGAAGGGGAATGAGAAGGTATTTGAACCTCAACTTCCCAGGAGGTCTCGAGACATCAAGTGTTTCAAGTGTTTAGGAAATGGGCATATTGCTTTTGAATGTCCAAATAAAAGGGTGATGGTTCTATATTGGAAGCATGGAGAGCTTGTAAGTGAAGATGAAGCTGAAATGGAAGAAGAATCTCGAAGTAGAAGTGATTGAACAAGAAGAGAATCTTGAGCCAATTGAGGGAAATATATTAGTAATTCAAAGGATTTTGAGTGGTGAAGTTGATATTGGTTTGGAACAGTGCGCAAATATCTTTCATACAAGATGTCAAATCTGAGATAAGGTTTGTGCTATGATCATTGATAATGGTAGTTGTACCAATGTTGCATTCACTACTTTAGTGGAGAAATTGGGATTAACTACTGTTTTACATTTAAAACCATACAAATTGCATTGGCTTAACGACAAGGGGGAGATTTAGATTACAAGACAGGTTCGTGTTCCGTTCTCCATTACATTTAAAACCATACCTTTCATGATGAGGTTTTATGTGATGTGGTTCCTATGACAGCTAGTCATGTGTTATTAGAACGTCTATGGTAATTTGATAATGATGTGACTTATAATGGGCGAAGGAACACTTATTCATTTGTGCTGAATGAGAGGAAGGTGAATTTGATGCCTTTAAGTTCTCAACAAGTTAGAGAAGATCAGTTGCAGAATCAAAGGAAGATGGTGAAATCGGGTAAACGGCTAATGTTAGCCAAAAATGGAGATGTTGAGCAAGCACTAACTTCTGTGGGGGTTATTTTTATGGCTTGGGCAAAGCCTTTATTGCAAGTGGAGGGTCTGGATTTGCCAAGGCAGGTTGTAGAGTTGCTTAAAGAGTTCAAAGATGTATTTTCAGAAGAGCTGCCATTGGGATTACCACCAATTCGAGGGATAGAGCATCAAATTGATTTGGTGCTTGGAGCATCACTTCCTAATAGACTAGTATATAAATGTAATTCGGAAGAAGCAAAGGAGATCAAAAGGTAGGTTGGTAAGCTCTTAGAGAGAGGCTATGTGCGTGAGTCACTTAGTCCTTGTTCAATGCCTACTTTGCTTGTTCCAAAGAAGGATGGTACTATGAGAATGTGTGTAAACAGTCAGGCTATCAACAAGATAATGGTTAAGTATCGATTCCTTATGTAATAACCAGTATCTACAACCGGTAAGAATATGTATTTATATATATATATATATATATAAATATATATATTTTATTTGTATGTGGGTGATCCTTGATTTTTATATTGTTATTAGTAGTGTTTTTATAAGTTAAGGACATACTATTAATATTGGGTTTATTTGTAAGACTTTAGATTTATTTTAGGGACCAAATTGTAATACTTTGAAAGTTTTAGGGGCAAATTTGTAAATACTAAATATTTGCCTCTTAGTATAAAAATACACTTTTGAAACCCTAATTTGCTCATTTTTGGGTCGAGCTATCCCTTTAGAGAGAGAGAAGAGAGAAATAGAGAGGAGAGAAAGAGAAGAAGAAGAAGAAATTAGAAATTTAGATTTTAAGAGGTATATCACACCTATTTCTCAATTTATTGGTATTAATTAAGTTAATTCCTTTAAGTTTTGATTTCTGAAAATATGTATAATTGAGGATTTGATGTGTATTTCGTAATATCTTGTGAGAATTGATGATGATCTATGAGATAACTTGATAAATCATAATGAATTGTGGAATTTCTACTTGATAGTCTCTTGATCTAGTAATTTTATAAATTGTTGTGATTCAATTCTGATTTTGAATTTTGAGTATATAAAATTAGACATGTTTAAGATCATCTGAGACTTTTTGATTCAAAATTCAAATATTGAATTTTTTATGAATTTACCAAAATGACCCTGAAATTCTGACAATTTTCTGTGTGAACAGTATGATACAGTGGCAAACAATTTTTGTCCTGCTAAATGATCTTCAAAAATTACGAATTTGTGGAATATGATAATTTTATATGTCTAATATGATATACTTGGAATTGAGAATTTAGATCAATGTGGTTGAAGTGTTATGATTTTCTAAAATGTATCAGCTCATTGCAGTATTTGATTAATAGATGTTTAAAGCTATAGAATAAAATAGTTTTAAAATACTTTTGGCAGTTATTTTGAAGTGAGATATTTATCATGGATTGAGATATGTGTCAAGAGTATTTCTGTGATAGTTTTATAATTTTTGAGTTAGTATACGATTTTATAAAATTAGGATATTGAATACTGTTCAATAAGTATCTTGATCCTATCAGGTTAGTAGTTTGGATTCGATGGTGTCTATGGAATAGATTGTGTAGTTGATATAATATTCATATATAAGAAGGATATATGAGTTAAGAATGATATATTCTGATTTTGGAGTAATTGAACATCATTTGATGTATTAGAAAATTTTGTTAAATGTAAGTGGTCAGAATGACAGGTTTTGAGAAATCAAGTATTTAGAACAATTTGATGTGATAAATGCATTGTGTATAATTTTGTAAACTATTTAAAGTATTTTGTGTGAATTGTGAGGCGTATGAAAGGATTAATCTCCATTGATAGGTTAAGGAGATTTAAGCCTTGTAGCTGTAAGTGCTAAGAGGTAAGTATACTAGACTTTTTACTGAAATCACAATAAGCATAGTAATTATTTTGTATGATTTTGTAAATGGGGTTAAGAATATGTTTATGTTATGTCAAAGTATATTTTGATATGAAATGTGAATATATGTTTATGAATGTGAGCATTGACATTGATCATGGACATACATGTATTTTTGAAAGTGAGCTTTCAAAATAAGATATGTTTAACAAAGAAAGCTTTTGAAGTGTAATATATCCATAAGAAATATTTTGTGTTTTGAGGGTACTTGAACTCACTGTTAACTTAGTAGGCATTTTATGTGATTTGTGGAGTCTTTATGTGTGGTCTTTCTTTCGGGATTGGTATATGTTATGTGTTCCGTATGTAGGGAGGATCCTATTGGTACCTAAAGGAAGAGTGAGTCATCACATTCGTGTGGTGGCGTATTGGTGCATGTGTAATTTAAAACCTCACTTGTACTATTCCTTTCATACGGTATGTCACCTACGAGTGACATTTGGCTCATTATGTGATATGTGATATATAAGTCCTACTAAGTAGTAGGTGAGTGATGGTATTCCTATTATATGTTTTGAAAGAATGTGTAAGCGCTTACATGACATATGATTTGATAAGATTATGATTTTGATTAATCACAGCATATCATACATATGCATTGTGTACATATATGTATTTGTATTTGATATATGAAAAACTAGTATGCTTACTGAGTTTTATACTTATTATAGTTTATGGTGATTTCAAGTAAATAAGGTACATGTGTGCTTAGCGGATTTGGCAAGGCTTCTGCTGTTTCTTGGGTTCCCTAAGTTGCTAGGTTACTGAGTGTTTCATTTGGGGACACGTGGGATATGATATTTGATTTGTCCCTATTGAATAAATACTTATGTATTATTTTATGGTGTGTGGATTGAATTTGGTTTAAGTTTCATAAAGTGTGGTTATTGAATGATTTTAAGTAAGAATTTGCAATGAATATATTCTGGGCTTCCAGTAACAAAGTTGCTATTGGTGACGTAGTAGAGTGTTAATCTCTGAGAAAATCTGCGTATCTCCGGTTTAATAATTGTCCCAGTCATAATTCAATTGCTATAATTCTGAAAGAAATTAAAATGAATGTTTAATTATGTTCAATACAAGATTATGTGTATATGTTAGATTATGAGTTGATTTTTAGTGTTAAATACTATTTATGAGTGCACATTTTTGAATGAATGTAAATGATGTTGTGTGTCGGATCTTTTGGGTCTGGGACTTGACACCTTATTCCTAGACTTGATGATATGTTTGATGAATTGCATGATAAAGTTGATTTGATGAGTGGATATCACCAAATTAGAATGAAAGAAGGTGATAAATGGAAAACAGCCTTTAAAACTAAGCATGGATTGTATGAGTGGATGGTGATGCCGTTTGGGCTTTCTAATGTACCTAGTACATTTATAAGGCTTATGAATCATGTTTTGAGAAAATTTATTGGGCTATTTGTTGTGTTCTATTTTGATGATATCTTGATTTATAGTAAAACTTTTAATGATCATGTGAGGCATCTTAGGGCTGTATTTAAGACCTTGTATGATGCTAAGTTGTATGAAAAACTCAAGAAGTGTTATTTTTGCCAAGATAGTGTTATCTTTCTTGGGTATGTTATTTCTGGTAGTGGAATTAAGGTTGTTGAGGAGAAGGTTAAGGCAATTCGTGATTGGCCTAAACCTACTAGTGTTGCTGATGTGAGAATTTTTCATGGTTTAACCTCTTTTTATAGGTGATTTATTAAAGACTTTAGTTCTATTGTTGCACCTATGACAGAGTGTTTGAAAAAGGGGAATGAGTTTAGGTGGAATGAGTTTGAACTAATTAAAGAACAATTATGTTTTACTCCTATTTTAGCACTTTCTGATTTTGCTAAAATATTTGAAATAAAGTGTGATGCTTCAGGGCTTGGTATTGGGTCTGTTTTGATGCAAGAAAAGAGGCCAATTGCATTCTTTAGTGAGACACTGAATGAGGCACGTTTAAACTACTCTATTTATGACAAGGAGTTTTATGCATTGATTCGGGCTCTCGAGATATGGCAGCATTACCTATTACCTAAAGAGTTCGTTATTCATACTGACCATGAATCGTTAAAGTATCTTAAAGGCCAAAACAAGATGAATAGAAGACATGCCAAATGGATAGAGTTCATAGAGCCATTTCCATATGTCATAAAATACAAGATGGGGCAAACTAATGTCATTGTTGATGCTCTTTCTAGGAGGTATGCATTGATTTCTATGTTAAATGCAAGGCTTTTGGGTTTTGAACAAGTGAAAAAACAATATACAAGTGATTCATACTTTGCTAATATAATGTCTAAATGTGCTAAAGGAGCTTGTGATGGGTTCTTTATGCATGATGGTTACTTGTTCAAGTTAGGCAGAATATGTATACCTTCAGGATCTCTGCGTGAGTTACTTGTGCGTGAGGCTCATAAGGGTGGTCTTAGTGGTCATTTTGGGGAGAAGAAAACTTATGAGCTACTGAAAGAGCACTTCTTTTGGCCTAATATGTTGCGGCGGGATGTTCATAAAGTTGTTGAAAGATGTGTAATTTGCAAGAAAACTAAGGGTAAAGAGAATGCATATGGACTATATATACCTTTACCTATCCCAGAGCAACCATGGATGGATATTAGTATGGATTTTGTGCCTGGATTACCTAGAACACAACGTGGAAAGGATTCAGTGATGGTTGTGGTTGATCGATTCTCTAAAATGTCACACTTTATTCCTTGTAACAAAACTGATGATGTTATTCATATTGCTGATTTAATTTTAGGAAAATTGTACGTTTGCATGGAATCCCTAAAAGCATTGTCTCTGATCATGAGTACGGTTGTTATAAACAAGAATTTAAAGAGTTGGGATACCTATTTGCCTATTGTGGAGTTTGAATACAACCGTAGTATGCATAAGGCTACAAAATTTTCACCATTTGAGATTGTGTATAGATTTAATCTATTTGTTCCTATTGACCTTGTTCCTATTCCAATTGATGAGAAGACATCTATGGATAAGGTTAAGAAGACAGAATTGATGAAGAAGCTTCATAAGCAGGTTCGAATTCATATTGAGGAGAAAACAGCTAAGTATGTTAAGCATGCTAATAAAGGACGAAAAATGATTAGCTTTGAACCTGGTGATCTTGTTTGGATTCATCTTAGCAAGGGAAGATTTCCTAGCAAACGGAAGTCCAAGTTGATGCTAAGAGTTGATGGACTTTTTCGGATTATAGAGAATGTGAATAATAATTCTTACAATGTTAATCTTCTTGGTGATTACAATGTTTCAGCTACTTTTAATGTGAAGGACTTATCTCTTTATTTAGAATATCCAGAAGATTTTGAATTGAGGGCAAATCATTCTCTACCCAAGGGTGATGATGTGCATTATGAAGGTTCTAAATTAACTCAAGAAGGTGAGCTGAGCATAAAAGAGGTTTCAGATGGTCCAATAATAAGAGTTAAGGTCAAACAGCTTCAAAAGGCCATAAGTAGTCAAATTGGAGCTATTGAAGCTTCTATGGGCTTAGAAGCTTGCGATCTGAATAGAAATGAGTTAAAGGTGTTTATTTGTCTTCAATTAGAGATTGGGACGTGATTTAGAAGCATGTGGTGAGGTTAGGCTTAAGGAGGCAGCTGAGGGCTTTCTTTCCATGCTATTGGGCTTAATTTGCCTCTTATGTTCCTATTTTTATTACTTCACTTATCTCTCTTTATTTTATGTATTTGGGTCATTTTGAACTTTTTTAGCTTTATTTTAAATTGTTAAGTCAGATTGGGCTTTTTAAGTTCATTAGGTAATATTAGGGTTTTTCCTCATCTTGTAAGCCTATATAAGGCATCTTAAAGTCTTATAGAGGCAATTTCCTCATTCTTGAATTTTATGCACGAAAAAGAAGAACTTTTTCTCTCAAAATTTATCTTATCAAGTTTTCAAACTCTTGAAGATAGTTACTGACTTATCACTCTTTGATCATTACGAGTATAGTGTCAAAACCCTAAATTGATCCTTGTGGCGTCCATTGACTTATCAAGGTTTTTTTTTAGTTCTACCCTTCATCTAATTTACCATTTACTTGTTACAATTCAACCTAAATTCTTAAAGAAAAGACCAACAAAATCAAACAGTAATTTCATCTTAAAAATCAATTTTTGTTTTTATTCTGAATAATCCAATTTAAAGATCAGGGCACA
Source organism: Ailanthus altissimus (assembly GCA_946807835.1). Lineage (NCBI taxonomy): Eukaryota > Viridiplantae > Streptophyta > Magnoliopsida > Sapindales > Simaroubaceae > Ailanthus > Ailanthus altissimus. The sequence goes on along the minus strand of OX327696.1, from coordinate 14,973,440 downwards.
TTATCTTGGTTGAAGAAAATGATCATTTGACTTATAAAGAGGTAATATTGGACATTGATTCGGGTAAATGGCAAGAAGCCATGAAATTCAAATTTACTCAATGCATCAAAATCAAGTCATAGACTTAGTTGAGCTTTCTGATGGAATTGTTCTTATGGTTGTAAATGAATTTACAAGTGGAAGCATGAGCCTGATGAAAAATTAAAGACTTTTAAAGCCTATTTGATTATGAAGGTTATACTTGGTGATCTGAGATTAATTATGAGTTAACCTTCTCACCAGTAATGATGCTTAAGTCAATTCAAAATTTATTGGCAATTATTGCATATTATAATTATGAAATTTGGTAAATAGATGTAAAAATAATGTTCTTAAATGGATATCTTAAAGAAGAAGTCTATATGGAACAACCTAAAGGTTTTACATTCAACCAAACTTCTGGTCTAGTATATAAACTGAAAAAGTCTATTTATGAACTTAAGTAGGCTTCTCGAAGTTGGAATCTTCATTTTGATGAAGTAATCGGAGGTCTGGTTTCATAAAAAATGAAGAGAAATTATGAGTGTATAAAAAGAGCAATAAGAGCATGGTAGTCTTCTTAGTTCTATATGTGGATGACATACTCATTATTAGAAACGATATTGGTACGTTACACTCAGTCAAAAGCTACTTTAGTAAGAATATCTCCATGACAGATTTGGAAGAGGCTTCTTATATAATGGGTATAAAACTTTATAAAGATAGAGCTTAGAGGCTTATAGAATTCTCTCAATCATTGTATATAGATAATGTCTTAAAAAGGTATAATTTTAGTAACTATAAGACAGTTAATATACCTTTTAGATATGGCGTTCATCTGTCAAGGAAGATGTGTCCTCAGAGTGAAGATGAAAAGGTTAGAATATCTAAAATACCATATGCATCAACTATAAGAAGCTTGATGTATGCCATAATGTGTACGAAACCTGACATCAGTATGACTATAAGTGTTACAAGTTGGTATTACTCTGATCCAGGTGAAGGCCATTGAATGGTTGTTATAAGCTTGTATTTTTTGCACTTACAACCATATTGATGTTAGGTTTTGTATATAACATAGTATACATTAAAGCTACCTATTGCTGATGCATATAGTATGTTAAAAATTCTAACTCTTTCACCTTCTGTTTTAGGAGACATTCTCCTAGAAAGATGAATGTCATGTGTAAAAGGTACTTTAATTGTCTTGTAGTTAACAAAGTTATACCTTTCAAGAATATTTTCTATGTACGAAAAACTAGAGAGTTCTACCAGCCTCATAGTTCTATCTCTATAAAGCTTTATATCAAGTGTACAGGAAGCCTCTTCAAAATCTTTCATCTACAAATTGTAACATACCAATATCGTTTTCGATAATGGGTATATCATCTACAAAAAGAACAAGAAAGACAATCAAGCTCCCACTGACCTCTTTGTACACACATACTTCAGCTTCATTTTTGACAAAACTAGACCTTCTGATTACTTCATCAAAATAACGATTCTAGCTTCGGGAAGCCTGTTTATGTTCATAAATGGACTTCTTTAGTTTGCATACCAAATTAGAAGTTAGGCTGAATGTAAAACCTTCAGGCTGCTCTATGTAAATCTCTTCTTCGAGATTTTTATTCAAAAAGCCGTCTTTACATCTATCTGTCAGATCTTAAAATGTCACGCCCCAGACCCAAAAGATCTGACACACGACATAACTTACATTCATTCAATAATGTGCACTCATAAATAATATTGCATAAAATTTTTAACTTTAATTCAACATAGGAATCCTTAGCAAGTTGCTAGTAAGTTCAACACTAAAATCAACTCATAACCTAAAATATAAACATAAACATTTATTGACAATATTTAAACATTCATTTTAATTTTTCAGAATTATAACAATTGAATTATGACTGGGGTAATTAGTAAATTGAAGATACGCAAAGTTTTCTCAGAGATTAACACTCTATGTTACCAGTAGTAACTTTGTTACCGGAAGCCCAGAATATATTCATTGCAAATTCTTACTTAAAATCAACTCATAACCACACTCAATAAAATAATACATAAGTATTTATTCAATAGGGACAAATCAAATATCTTAAATCACGAGTCCCTAAATGAAACACTCAGTAACTTAGCAACTTAGAGAACCCAAGGGACAACAGATGCCTTGCCAAATCCGCTAAGCATACATATACCTTATTTGCCTTAAATCACCATAAATTATAATGAGTATAAAACTCAGTAAGTATACTAGTTTTTCATATATCAAATACAAATACATATATGTACACAATGCATGTGTATGATATATTATGATAAATTAAAATCATAATCTTATCAAATCACATGTCAAGTAAGCGCTTACATGTTCTTTCAAAATATATAATAGGAATACCATAACTCAACTAATACTTAGTAAGACTTCCATATCACATATCATATAATGAGCCAAATGTCACTCGTAGGTGACATACCGTATGAGAGAAATAGTATAAGTGAGGTTTTAAATTACACATATATAATGGCCATGCCCGAAGGTAAAAACTAAACCCTGACCTTGATCATTGATAAGTCCTCTCACATGCACCAATACACCACCACACGAATGTGATGACTCACTCTTCCTTTAGGTACCAATAGGATCCTCCCTACATACCAAACACATAACATATACCAATCTCGAAGGAAAGGCCATACATGAAGACTCTACAAATCACATAAAATGTCTACTAAGTTAACAGTGAGTTCAAGCATCCTCAAAATACAAAATGTTTCTCATGGACATATTACACTTCAAAAGCTCTCTTTGTTAAACACATTTCATTTTGAAAGCCCACTTTCAAAAACACATATATGTCATGTATGTCCATGCTTACATTCATAAACACACATCTTCACATTTCATATTAAAATATACTTTAACATAATATAAACATATTCTTAACCACATTTACAAAATCATATATAAACAATTACTATGTTTATTGTGATTTCAGTAAAAAGTCTAGTATACTTACCTCTTAGCACTTTCAGCTATAAGGCTTAAATCTCCTTAACCTATCAATAGAGATTAATCCTTTCATGAGTCTCAACATTCATATAAAACACTTTAAATAGCTTACAAAATTACACATATTGCACTTATCACATCGAATTGGTCTAATTACTTGATTTCTCAAAATCTATCATTCTGACCACTTACACTTAACACAATTTTCTTATACATCAAATGACGTCCAATTACTCTAAAATCAAAATATATCATTCTGGACTCATATATCCTTATTATGTATAAATATTATATCATAATTCCTACATAATCTATTCCATAAACACCATCAAATCCAAACTATTATCCTGACAAGATTAAGATTTTTATTGAACAATATTCAATCTCCTAATTTTATAAAATTATATACTCACTCAAAAATTATAAACCTATCACAGAATTACTCTTGACATATATATCAATTCGTGATAAATATTTTACTTCAAAATCACTGCCAAAAGTATTTTAAAACTATTTTATTCTATAGCTTTAAAAATCTGTTAATCAAATACTGCAATGAGCTGACACTCTTTAGAAAATCATAACAATTTAACCACATTGATCTAAATTCTCAATTCTGAATATATCATATTAGACATATAAAATTATCATATTTCATAAATTCATAATTTTTGAAGATCATTCAACAGATAAAAAATAGTTTTTCACCATATCATACTATTAACATAGGAAATTTTTAACATTTCAGGGTCATTTTGGTAAATTCACTAAACATTCAATTTCTGAAATTTTTAATCGATTCAAAGTATCAAATGATTCTAGACATGTCTAATTTCATATAATCAAAATTCAAAACTAGAATCGAAGCACAACAATTTATAAAATATTTGGATCAAGAGACTATCAAAAAAAAATTCTGCAATTCATCATGATTTATCAAGCTATCTGCATAAATCATCGTCAATTCTCACAAAATCTTACAAAATGCACATCAAATCATCAATTGTACATATTTTAAGAAATCAAAACTTAAAGGAATTAACTAAATTAACATCAAGAAACTAAGAAAGGGTTATAATATACCTCTTAAAGCTTAAATTCCAACTTTGTTCTTTTTTTTTTTTCTTCTTCTCTTTCTCTCCCTTTTCTTTCTCTCTTTCTCACTCTAAAAGAGGTGGCTCGACCAAAATGAGTGAATTAGGGTTTCAAATGTGTATTTTTATACTAAGAAACTAATTTTAATATTTATAAATTAGCCCCCAAAACTTTCAAAGTATTATAATTTGATCCCTAAAATAAATATAAAGTCTTGCAAATAAACCCAATACTAATAATATATCCTTAATCTAAATAAACAATACTAATAACAATACATAAATTAAGTATCATTAACATACAAATAAAATATAAATATTATATATATATAAATATATATTCTTTTCAGTGTTGGATAAGTGGTTACTACATAAAATTATAGTATGCAACAATAACTAATAGAATATGAATTGACTTTAGTATGGCAATTGGTAAAAATATTTCTTCATAATTGATCCCAGATCGTTGAGTATAACCTTTCAGTACCAGTTGAGCTATAAAGGTCTCTACCTTTCCATCACGTCCACACTTCCTTCGGGAAGCTCAACTAAGTCCTAGAGTCGATTAACATACATATAGTTAATTTCAGATTTTATGGCTTCTTACCATTTTCCTGATTTGATGTCCAACATCGCCCCTCTATAGGTCATATGATCATTTTCTTCAACTAAGAAAATGTCAATGACCTCTTCAGGCATCATTCCATATCTTACAAGTGGTCTTGATATCTTTTTTGACCTACATGGAAGGTGTATTAAACGTATTTCACTCGATTGAGTCTCAGATTCCATCATTGGTTGATTAATTTCTAGATTGATTTCATCAAGTTCAATCATTCTACAATCCCCATGACTCATGAGAAACTGTTTCTCTAGGAAAGTGGCATAGTGAGCAACTAACATATTTCATTTTCCTATAGTGTTGGGATTTGTGCTTACGTGCCATCCCTTTATGTATGAATATTTGTTTAATATTTATACTAGTATAATTATTTTATTAAATCACTAATTATATTTAAATATGGTAAAATGCTTGTAACGTTTTAGACATTGTACAATATGAAAGAGTTCAGATCTGGCTAAATGAGTTTAGATTAGTGCTAAGAATTAGCAACGCTGAGAGTTATAAATACTAAGAGTTGGCACTAATAAGAGTTATTAGGTTATAAAAGTCAGAGATATCTAAAAAGTTAGAGCCTTATTTGAAATGGGACAAAGACTTAAAAATATATTAGTAATAACGTAGTTACAAAGAGTTACAAATAATGCTAGAAAATGTCATTATACAAATATGTTCTCAAATATTATGTTCCTGGTCTATCTCCACTGATGCTGGTCTGTCAGTGAATACTTTAATAAATATATAGATTGGCGTATGTCTATATCTGGATGGTCCAGATGGTTAGTCTTAGCAAATCATGAGTTTAGTGGAAGCTCGTATAGAGATACAGATATTCAGTAAGGACTGAATATTGAACAGACTCACAAAGATCTCTAATAGACATCCCACAAAGCAGTCAATTGAGGGTCTTTTGAGTTGAGTAGTATTTGTGGTCCTTTGACCTGAGTGCCACAGTGGGCTTATGAGTGATCTACCATACTTTGGTTCCATACATGTTAGTAACCTTTCATAGTCTGACCGCTGGGTATGATCCGATGCTTCTGGAGTCCGATGTGCATAGATATAGGATCCATCAGCTCATTTGGGTGAGTATTATATCATAATGCTCTAAAGATTGTATCTCAGAAAGTTTTATGGCTATAAGCAGCAATTCCCGAGAAAAGAGTTTAACCTTAGGGATAAATAATATTACAAAAGTATCTGAGAGTATTATTTATTGAAATACAATTATAGAGATAAGCTTTTGGTCTAACATATGGAGATTTGATGGTGTTGATCTATATCTCTGCTCTACCTTGATATATATGATGGAGGGATTATATGAATATGTTATAATCTCAACTTGTGTGGTCTAACGTGTCAATTTGTAATATCCGTAACGTGTGTGTGGGGCATCGTTCACGGATGTATGAAGGAGTTCCATATGACAATTCAGTAAGGACTGAATATTGAACAGACTCACAAAGATCTCCAATAGACATCCCATAAAGCCGTCAATGGAGGATTTTTCGAGTTTGTGGTCCTTTGACCCGAGTGCCACGGTGGGCTTATGAGTGATCCATTATACTTTAGTTCCACACATGTTAGAAACCTTTCTGGTATAACCGCTGAGTGTCATTGGGTATGGTTCGACGCTCATAGAGTCCGTTGTGTATAGATATGGGATCTATCAGCTCATTTGGGTGAGTATTATATCCTAATGCTCTAAAGATTATATCTCAGAAAATCTTATGGCCATAAGCAATAATTCCCGAGTAAAGAGTTTAACCCTAGGGATAAATAATATTACAAAAGTATTTGAGAATATTATTTATTGAAATACAATTCTAGAGATAAGTTTTCGGTCGGGCATATGGAGATTTGATGGTGTTGATCTATATCTCTGCTCTACTTTGATATAAATGATGGAGGAATTATATAAATATGTTATAACCTCAACTTGTATGGTCTAACACATCACTTTGTAATATCCGTAACGTGTGTATGAGGCATCGTTCACGGACGTATGAAGGAGTTTCATATGACAATTCGGGCGTGGACCTAGAGAGTCTCACAATATGAAGTGTACTCATTGTGCACTAGGGCAGCATAATGGATGGAACTGTTCCATCTAAGAAATTCCAGCAAACCGAAAATATGTTTCGGGGTTCCTCGAGTTGTGCACTTGTTTAAACTTAAATGTTAAGTATATCATTTAATTAGTTGACAAGAGTTATTAACTAATTAGATGTTAACAAGTGGCACAATTTTATTTCATGAATTGTTTTACCATGAATTCACCCATTAACCATGTTAGTAAAATCAAATAAGGTAAATATTAATTATTCAAATAGTTTTTGAATAATTAAATAAATATTATTTAAATAAATAAAATATGATTTTATTTATTTGATATTGTATTCCTAAATGGATGACATACCTAATTTGCGAAACATAAATTAAATTAAGTGGAGCACCATTTTATGATTAATGATTAATTTTATTAGACCATTAAAATGGCCATAAAAAAATATTTTGGTAGTTGGCCACTTAATCTAATTTTGGTGGAGCACTTGTGAAGTGTTGAGAGCACTAAAAATGATTGAGTTTCATGTGTGTTAACAAGTGTGTGAATCAAAATTCATGCAAGGGTTGGGAGGAAAAAGAAGAGTTGGTTTTGAGAGAGTTTTTCATTGAACAAAGACTTGTGAGAAAAACCAAAGGAGAAAGAAAAATAAATCCTTCTTATTTTTCTTTCAAGTAATACAAACCTTGTTGTTGGAGATTATACTGCTACTATTCTAGCTTCACAATCCCATCGAATTGTTGTGAACTAGAATTGAATAAAAGTGCACTTTAAGGTGAGCTCAAAGTTGGAGCAAAGAAATTTGGATTTGAAATCTTCATCGGAGGTCTTCAAAGGTATGTTTTCTGTATTCTTAAGTTGTTAAGAATTGAAGTACATGTGTATATGTTGATTACATGATAAATTCCGCTGCCAAATTCGTGTATATGATACATGTGTTTAGTTTTTTCAATATGTACAAAATCACATGTATACACCCTAAAATAAGCAAACACATAGAACAGATATCCCATAGAGTGTTTAGGATATCTAATGAACCGATACTTGTACCATTTGGGTGCAAGTTTATCCTGTTGTGTAACTTTTACGTAAGCTGTATAATCTCAAATCTTAACATACTTAAGAATCGGTTTCTTTCCAGTCCATATCTTATATGGAGTAGTAAGAACAGCTTTCAATGGAACTCTGTTCAACAAGTGAGTAGCGGTTTCTAGAGTATAACCCCATAGATATTCTAAAAGATCAGTGAAGCTTATTATCAATCGGACCATATCTAATAAAGTCTAATTCCTTATCTCCAAAACACCATTGTGTTGAGGAGTACCTGGAGGACTGTATTAAGCGAGAATCCTATTCTCCTTTAAATAAGCTGTGAATTCACTGCTCATATATTCACCGCATCGATCTGACTGAAGGCAAGTGATATATATACCAATTTTCTACTTTACTTCATGTCGAAATTCTTTGAATATTTTAAAGATTTCCTACTTATGTTTCTTAAGATACACATGTCCATATAATGACAAATCATCGATAAAGACGATGAAGTATCGAAAACCACCTATAGCAGTGTAATTTATTAGACTACATACATTGCTATGTACTAGTTTTAATAAATCAGTGGATCGGTGTCTAATACCTACAAAATGAGATTTAGTCATCTTCCCTTACATACAAGATTTATAAACTGGTAAGGGTTCTATAGTAAGATTATGTATTTCACCATCCTTAACTAGACGGGTTAGGCGTCTTACACCTATATAACCTAATCTTATATGCTACAATTTTATGTTATTTAAAGCTCCTGAACTACTACCTGTGTATACCTATAAATTTAAGATATTTCATGTTGCATTCAAAATATAATGACCATTCACCAACTAACTTTCAGCTAATAAAATATTATCTGCATCATATAAATACAAGGAACAGTTATGAATAAATACATGATAGCCCTCAGTGTCTAACACAGAGAGGGATATAATTTATCTGATAATATTTGGTACATAATAGTAATTATACAACATTAAAGTTTGATTACATGGAAGAATTAATTGAAAATTTCCAACTACTTCGACCTATAGAAAATCACTATTTCCAACACAAAGCTGGACTTCTTTTTACTACAGCTTCTTAATTTCCTTTAGACCTTATAACACATTGTAGATGTGAGAAGGACATGCGGTCTCTAATACCCAGCCACTAAAACCATCACATGCTAATAAAATGTCAATAATAGGTAAACAAATACCTGATGGGTTCTTCTTGATTGTGGCAATGTACTTTAGACAGTTACGTTTCTAGTGTCCATCATTGCCACAATAGAAACATTTTCCCTTGTTCTTTTTTTTATCTTTCTGCTTGGATATAACCTATCTATGAGAACCTAAATATAGTGTCTTCTATACCTTCTTCTTCCCTTTAAACTTCCTAGAAGCCTTTGGGATAGAAGATGAAGCACCAGTCTGAATTATAAAGGTCGTATCTCAATTTTTAATGTCCTCCTTAGCTATCTGCAACAAGTTATGCAACTCAGCATAAGTCAAAGTTAGCCCTTACATGTTAAAGTTTATAATGAACTATGTAAAATACCCTAGCAGAGACTAGAGAATCAAGTAATTCCCCAAGTTGTCGTTCAGAGAAATGTCCATAATCTCCAACTTTTCGATGTAGAAAATTATCTTAAGTACGTGGGGACTTATCGGACTGCCTTCAGCTAACTTAAGCTGAAAAAGTGCTTTGAAGTTCTTGTAGAGTTCTATATGTAGTCTATCTCAAAATAACTTATTCAAATGGAGCATAATGCTACTCGCACTATCCATGTGCGCGTGCTCCATTCGAAGCTCATTTGACATTAAGGCAAGAATGTATGACTTGACTTTCAAATCGTCATCGACCCATTTCTTGTAAGTCAGAACCTCTTCGTTAGTGGATGCTTCAGAAAAACCTTTAGGCAATCTCTAATTTATTATGGATCCAGGCTTTTTTGAATCCAGAATAATTATGAGATTCATCAGCCAGTTTGAGTAGTTATCGGCACTCTTTAGCAGATTAGCATCAAATATGTGTGCCAATGGGTTGTTAGAAGCCATCTTATCTTCATAAGACAAAATAAGAGATGTTAGCAGAAATATTTTAAAATTGTCAATTGATAACGCTTTAAATCATAGATATAACTAAATATATTTTTTAATCTAAAAGCGATCTCCTATTACTTTATATAATCTCTTAAACGAAAAAAAATGAAAGTTTAAACATTTTAACTTTTATATTTGAACTTTTATAGTAAGAAGTAGATCTAATCAGCATTGTACTCGGGCCTCACACTTTAGTAATATTGACCTTTGTAAAACTCAGAAGGTAGATAACTCTTGTCAATTACATCACATGCAACTGTTATTTCTGATCCTAAATACACCTTATCTTCACACTTTAGCAATATTAGGTAAATGTCTTCTAAATTTTTGTGTCAATGATCAAATATAAATTACTGATATTACCCTCACACTTTAGTAATATTGGATAATACTTTTACATATATTTGCCTCATTTTTATTTAACTTATATATTTCGAATCACATCAATCAAATCCTTCACACTTTAGCGATATTGGAAAAAAGACATAAATGACCAGACTAATACCGTATTAACAAGGCGAACCATTTATAACATTATCTCATAATGTAAACATTTCAATCTGATTGAGAGATTTTTACAATTTCATAATTTATCCGCATCTCATTTATTTTATGTAAGCACAACTAACTCATACCAATGGGGCTCTCATTGTAGTTAATAACATAAACAAATGTTTACAATTTATAATACAACAATATAACAATTATATATGCATCAAATAATAAAATATAAATATTTCACAAGTAAAATGGAAATTGGAGTATATAGTTTGGAACGATCAACGTGAAAAGTTGAACAACTTGGCATTATACAATATAATGCTTCAAAAAAAAATTTTTACTCTTCTTTTTGATCACGCCCCAGCGTTAAACCTAAAATGCCTCAATGTTAAATTACTTCAACGCCCCAGCATTCAATACTTGAACGCTTTTACATTTTGTGTTGGATAACGCCTCTACGTTATATCTTTAATACTCCAGCGTTCTGCATGCAACAAACTTATTTTTGCCTTATGAACGCCCCAGGGTTCAACACTTGAATGCCTTAGCATTCTATATGCAGAACCTAGATGAACACCTCAACGTTATATGTAGTATGACCCAGCGTTCTACTAGCAATGCCCCAACGTTCTCTTAATAGTAGGTCATGTTACACTTTAAATACGCCAAAATGCACCTCTCACTATTTTTAGGCATCCTAACACTTTAAATAACACTCTAATAGCCTACAAACACACAAAACGTACTTTAATACCACTTGTTAACGTGTTTTATGGTGCATACATGTGATTGTGTATATGTTGAAATTTACAAATGTATGTCAAAAATACATTATGCAGTGGAATAAAATAATATAGTCAACATATATACACATTATAATTGAATAAAAAATAGCACTAAAATTGAATGCATACCTTTGTAGACGATTCAGTTAAGATTGTTAACCTTTGAAGCTTGTTGAGCTCACAATAAAGTCCACCATTGAACAATTCTAGACTTTAATGTTTGGTGGGATTAGAGTAGCTAGAATGACAACCTTTTATCAGTATTTCATGCATGAATCAAACATAGTTCAACCCTTTAACTAGTTCATGCATCAAATGCTTAAAATTTGATTTTAGGGACCAAAATGAAACTTTCTCAAAGTTTTCATTTTCTTTCAATTACAATGCATGAATTTTTCATTCAATAATGAATTCACACACAAATGAACTCTTTCATTTATTTTTAAATAGCCTAAGACATTTAAGTGACCATATGTCACATATGTAGCCATGTAATGTCATATAGGCTTATGCATGAGTGACAAATGTCACTCATCCATGCAAACACTTTGCATGGTTGACATTTGTTATAGTATGTCTATGCATTTTGACATTTGTCACACAAATGGCCATGCATAGATGCCATGTGTGCATTTGTACTTTTTCATGCAATAGGGACCTATTTGTAACATTTGCAAACTAAGGTTCTCATTTTTTAAATAGATCCTAAAATGTATCCTGCTTTTTGAAACCTTCCTGGATTGATCCATACAATCCGTATCACTACCTTCATATTGTGAGACTCTCTAGGTTCACCCTCATTTATCTTACGGAACATTTTTACAAGTTTGTAAACAATGCCACACATACACGTTATGGATATTATAGAATGAAGCATTGAACCATACAAGTTGAGATCAACTATATCTGTATAATCCCTTCGTCATCTATATCCTAGAGGAGTAGAGATATAGATTATGACCGTCAAATCTCTATATGTTCATCCGTAAACTTATCTCCAGATATGTATTTCCGTAAACAATATTTGCAAACACCTTTACGATATTGTTTAACCCTAATGAAAAACTCTTTCTTTTAGGTTAACACTTATGGCCATAAGACTTTTTGAAATACGTTCTTAGAGCATCTAGATATACAACTCACACATATGAGCTGACGGATCCCATATCTATGCACACCGGACTCCATAAGCATCGGACCATACCCAACGACACCTAGTGGTTAGACTATAAAAGGTCTCTAACATATGTGGAACCAAAGTATGGTGGATCACTTACAAGACCACAGTGGCGCTCAAGTCAAAGGATCACGAATACTACTCAACTTGAGAAGACTCTACATTGACGGCTTCATGGAATGTCTATTGGAGGTCTTCATGAGTCTTTTCAGTATCCAGTCCTTACTGAATACCTACATGCCCATGCAGACTTCCCCTAAGCCCATGGTCTGTTAAAACTAACCATCTAGACAATCCAGATATGAACATATTTTGATTCGAAAAGAATATCGATTGACCCGTGTCTGTAACCATGGATCAGGAATAATATTTTAGAGAACATATTGCGTAATGACATTTCTTAGCATCATTTACAAACTCTTTGCAACTACGTCATTACTATAATATTCTTGGGTCTTTGTACCTATTTTAAATAAGGTTCTAACTCTTTAGTATTGCCAACTCTTAGTGTTGACCTAAACTCTTTTAGATCTACAATGTCCAAAAAAGTTACAAGCTTCTTACCATATAAATAATAATAATTGAAGAATAAAAGAAATATTTATTGTATAAATATTAAATAAATAAATATTCATACAATAGTTTGAATGGCACGTAATCACCATTCCCAACAAAGGGTACTAAGGATAAGTTTCTGATATATGGAGAAAATGACTTACAAGTGAAAGGATACACAGATTCAGACTTCCAATTTGATTCAAAAAATTGAAAGTCTACATCTAGATATATATTCATTGTCAATGATGTTGCAGTAAGTTGGAAAAGTAATAAATAGTCAACTACAACGGATTTCACAATAGAGGCAGAATATATTGTAGCCTTAGAAGCAGCAAAAGAAGAAGCGTAGATACGTAAAATTGTCGTTGAACTTGGAATAGTTCCAAGTTCAATTGATCCTATACCAATATTTTGTGACAACAATTGAGCCATTGCACAAGTCAAAGAGCCGAGAGTACACCAAAAGTCAAAGCATGTGGAAAGAAAATACTATATCATTAAAGAAATCTTGGCTAGAGGAGATGTCATAGTTTGTAGAGTAGACTTTTTGAATAATGTAGCGGATCCACTTACTAAAGCCTTAACTCTAAAAATATTTGAAAGACATATGGAATCAATTGGCATTAGATACCATCATGAATGCCACTAAAGCAAGTGGGAGTTGTTAGGATTTATGCTTATGTGTCATCCCTTTTATGTATAAATATTTATTTTATATTTATAATATTATCATTTCATTAAATTATTAATTATATTTTATATATGGTAAAATGCTTATAACATTTTAAATATTATATGATCTGAAGGAGTTCGGATCTAGTCTAAAGGTATTTAAGTCAGTGCTAAGAGTTAGCAACACTGAGAGTTATAAATATTAAAAGTTAGCACTACTAAGAGTTAGTAGGTTATAAGAGTCAGTAAAATCTAAAGAGTTAGAGTCTAGTTTGAAATAGGACAAAGACCAGAGAATATATTAGTAATGACATAGTTTTGAGAGAGTTACAAATGGTGCTAGAAAATGTCATTATACAAATATGTTCTCAAATATTATGTTCCTGATCTATCTTTACTGATACGGGTCAGTCGGTGAAGACATTAATATATATATATATATATCAGTGTATATTTATATTTGGATGGTCCAGATGGTTAGTCTTAGTAAACTATAAGTTTAGTGGAAGCTCGTATAGAGATATAGGTATTCAATAAAGACTGAGTGCTGAACAGACTCATGAGAACCTCTATAAGACATCCCATAAAGCTGTCAATAGAGGGTCTTCTCGAGTTGAGTAGTATTTGTGGTCCTTTGACCTAAGCGCCACAATGGACTTGTGAGTAATCAACCATACTTTGGTTCCACACATGTCAAAAACCTTTCATGGTCTGACCACTGGATGTTGCTAGGTATGGTCTGATGCTCATGGAGTTCGGTGTACGTAGATATGAGATCCATCAGCTTATTTGGGTGAGTAATATATCATAATACTCTAAGATTGTATTTCATTAAGTTTTATGGCCATAAGCAGTAATACCTGAGAAAAGAGTTTTATCATAGGGATAAATAATATTACAAAAGTATTTGTAGATATTATTTATTGAAATACAAATCTAGAGATAAATTCACGGTCGAGCAAATGGAGATTTGGCAGTGTTGATCTATGTCTCCACTCTTTCAGGATATTTATGATGGAATGATTATACGAATATGTTATAACCTTAACTTGTATGATCTAACGCGCCACTTTGTGATATCCGTAACATGTGTGTGAGACATTGTTCACGGACGTATGGATAAGTTCTATATGACAAACTGAGCGTGGACCTAGAGAGTTTTTCAATATGAAGTGTACTTCTTATGCACTGAGGTAGTATATTGTATTGAACAGTTTGGTCCAAGAAATTCTAGCAAACCGAATATATGTTTCACGAGTTTATCAGGATGTGAACTTGTTGAGACTTAAATGTTAAGTATATGGCATAATTAGTTGACAAGATTTGTTAACCAATAGGATGTTGACAAGTGACACAATATTATCCATAAATTAATTTTATCTTATAATTACCATTTTACTTTACTAGTAAAAACAAATAAGATAAAAGTAATTATTCAAAAATTATTTTGAATAATTAATACAAAAGTTA
The DNA here is from genome assembly GCA_946807835.1 of Ailanthus altissimus. Lineage (NCBI taxonomy): Eukaryota > Viridiplantae > Streptophyta > Magnoliopsida > Sapindales > Simaroubaceae > Ailanthus > Ailanthus altissimus. The sequence continues at coordinate 14,958,328 of OX327696.1, read as the reverse complement.
TTTATTATTATTATTATTACAAAAAGAAAAAATATTAATTATAACAATTGTATTATTTATACAATGAGGGATTTTAATGTTGGCTATTTAATTACCTAAATAATTAAAATAATTTTATTTATTAAGTAAACAAAAATTTAAGTGGCCATTAATCAAGCGCTTGATTAAATTAATTGAGTAGAATATCCAACAATAAAAAATAGTAGGGATAGCTAACATTTTTGTCAAAACCAAAATTGAATATTAATTCATTCGATGGAGAGCACTATTTGGCCATGTGAGAGGGAGGAAGAGTTGAGAGAAGTTTGCTAAATTCTAAACAAGGTGTTCTAAAAGGAATAAAGAGAGCAAAAGCTAAAAAATATTCTATTTTTTCTCATTACTCATAAGAAACAAACACTATAAGAATCAAAGTGTTTTAAGAGTTAAAACACTTATTATTAAAATTTTGGAGCTGTTATTTTAATTTTACAATCCTACTAATTTTAGTTGTTAATTAGAATTGTACAATAACATACTTTAAAGTGAGCCGGAGATTGCAACTATTAAAAAATTAAATATTACCTTCATTCGAGTAAATTTTCTCACTTGCTTGTTATTTATTTTAATTAATATATGATCAAAAATAAAATATATGTGTATGATTATATAATATTAAATAATTTTTATATAATATTACTGTTATGTGTATAAAATTTTAAAATTATAAACACATTCAATTAATCACACACTTGCTTAATACTAACACCAACACAAATTTCATACATCTTTTGTTAAATATAACACTGAATGAATGTAATAAATATAATATCAATTAAAAACTCGTTCTTACTGTAAAGGAATCAGATCAAGAATAAAGACCCCGACGGAAGTGACCACTAAGCACTTACTACTAAATGAGAAACAGGATCCATCACATCCGAGAGAATGTAAAAACATTTTGAATCTGCGAATATCGGTTTTATTCAATATTTATGGGATCCATACATCTCGCCGTATCCCATCTACAAGAACAAGTAACTTGTGATAAATCATAAGATTTTATGCTCTCTAAGTAAAGTATCGATACATCTACAAAGGGCTGTTTTATTCATTTATTTTTTCAATTCCCAAATAAAATGGGATCATATGTGACTCTATTCAATCATCCTTTGAGTGTGCCATGTGCTAACTCTTTATTCCACTGCATGCGTGCGTAGCAGTTTTGCTCTTCTCTTCTTTTTATTTATTATCAACTCATCAAATCCCTTATAAATATAAACTCTAATACTTTTTTTTTCAAAAAAAAGGCGAACAATAAAGCAAACTAAAGCTACCCTTGTCTCTATATTGCTTGTTCTTTTCTTTGTCTCTGGTCTTTCACTTCATTGTTCATGAAAATCACATACCCAACCTTATCTTTTTCCTCTTCTTTCATTTCATCGATCCATATCTCCAAATTCCACGTCACCCCACAAGTAATTTTTTGCACAGAACTATATTTACCAAAGTGTTGCCCAGGATATTCATTTTATGCAATGCTTTCACAATCATGATCTAGTCATAACGCAGTAATATTATGAAGATGTGGGTCACTGCGCTGGGAAGAAAAGTGTTGAGGAATCTCTTTGTAATTTCCCATCCAAGATTCTCACTTTGCTCATCTTCTCTTCACACCAATGTAATTGTTCCTCACTTATGTTTGTCATTCTTAAAACCCTAGACACCACTTTTAGGTCTATTAGACCCATCAAAATCTCCATCTCTTCTTCCACTGTTAATCTTCTCTTTCTTATGCATTTCTGCGTCCGGCGAAGCTCTTTGAGCTTCATCTTCTTCTGCTCACATTTTTTTTTAAGAAAAAAAAAAAGAAATTAAAAGAATATAAACAAATGAAAGCGGTGAATAAAAAAGTTTTAAGTGAATGCAATGGAAATCTAAAGTAATTAGACTTACTTTATCATTGACTTTCTTTATGAGTTGGAGAAGAGTAGGATCAACTGAGGCTCTTCTATTTCTCCCAAAGAAAGATTTAATGATTTGACCAGGTTTCTCCTTATCTGCCTTAAGAAAATTCATGAATGTTCGGATCCCTTCTTCCATTCTCATAATAAATGAAGCCGACGAAATTCTTGAGGCAAAACCATAATCCTTTTGATCATCTTCTGATTCTTTAAAATATAAAAAAATAAAACAATTAAAATAAGTAATAATAGCACACAATCGGGTAACTAATTAAAATATGCGCCCTCCACCCGAAATTCGACCGTGGAAAGAATGAAAGAAGGAATTTTTCTTTTAACTAAGAAATTTCCATCATTTTTCATCTAAACCATTTAAATAAAGCCATCGCTGAATTAATTCCTTGATAATAGCTATAATCATGCTTTAATTAAGCTCAATTACTACAGGATTAATAGCATTAATTGGTTTGAAATTTAATAAATAATATATATAAGAAAAGGACATCTAAATCCAAGTTTCATGAAAGAAATATGTAGATCCATATAATTTCAAAAATTATGTTTATAGCTCGAAAGAGACATTGTTAGGTAATGGAATTTGTTAAAATTAATGAAACAAAGGACAAAAATAGAAATTTATTCTATTTTAACCAAAAAAAGTCAAAATTTATTTAAATGTTAAAAAGAGAGCCTAAACTTTTGATCTTAAAATAAAAACTACACTTTAACTAACTAAATTATTCCAACTTCATGTTTATATATAGAATTAAAATTTTATTAACATATTATCCTTAAAACCAAATATTAATTATTTAAAATGAGTTAGAAAAAACTATTGACAGAGTATCCCGCCTGGTCACCCATGTGACAAGAAAGAGTAATTACCATTTAGTTATAATAAATATTGTAACATAATGTCAAAATAAAAAAATATAAAAAAGTAAAACGATATGGCCCTAACCACTGTTTACCACCACCAGCTACCAGCCTCCAGTCAATATTAGTTAATGGTCGGTTAAAGAGGTGGTCAGCGATGGTCATCGACTAATTAATGCTGGTCAACGCAGCTAACGACTAGCTAACATCGGTAAATAGTCAATCAACAATAGTCAATGTCAATTAACGGTTACTCAACAATTGTCAACACTGAGCAATGATTGGTCAACACTAATCAATGCCCAATTTACGATAATCAATATCAATCATCGGTCGATCAACCCCTCTATCTTAAATAATTTAGTTGATTACAATATATTAAAATATTTACAAATTTATACATAACCAAAAAGTTGTAAAAGTTAGTTGATTAAAATATTAACTTTTATTTATTAGGTTAAATGTTCAAACTCCCGTAATAAGGGTATAATTTAATAAAAATTTTATTAAATTTAATAGATTTAACTATTATTAATAGGGGTATAAACAAAAATTTTAAAACTTTAAGATCTTATACATTTTTTTTTTAAAACCTTAAAAATTTAAATGTCAATTTTTTTTGGGTACATGTATTAGTCAAAAGAAAAAGAAAAGCACATTAACAGTGAAACGTACCTCGATATTCCGGCACTAGAAGCAACTTTGGTGCCAAAAGCCTCATCCTAGCATATACCTCAGGCCTTCTTCCTTGCTCATAGGGCTCATTCTCTATATATCGCTGTAAAAGAACCTGAAATTGCTGAAACTGCTGAGCAATGCTGGCAGGGCAACCATGGTCGAATTCTCGCCGTGAAGCTAATAGCTTATGTTGAAAGTTCGTGTAGTTCCAATTTAGAGCTTCCCATGTCAAGCATATTTGAGCTACATATGCACCTTCTAATTCATGATATGGGTTATGGCGGATGTCTTCAGGCTTTTTGTTTACCATTGTAATCCTGTGAACAATTCTCTCCGAAATTGATCTTGGAGAAACTTGGATAGACTTTAGTGATTCTGAAGATATGTATGTACATATATAAGAAATTATTTTCAAACAAAAATTTATTTGAACACAAATGTTTGAAGTTATTATTTCAAATAATGTACCTGTTTCATGGAGTTTTTGTGCGCTGACTCTGTCGAGGAACATCATCTCTTCATCATACTTTTGAAAAACCGTGTAGGACTCCCATTTGGGGCAACTTCTTCGTGATGAAGAAGAAAATGGATCGTCAATCCCTGAATCTCTGCAAGTGATTGAGCTCCTCCATTCCGAAGAGCTCTTAGAAGTAGAACCAACCGTACACGAATCCCCGAAGATCTCTTCATCAATATCCTTTTCTTGGACTTGACGCTTCTTGGACTCCAACTGGGTTGCCGTAAAAACAAAAAAATTTTCATCTCCTGATGAGATACTTATCTCTGCCTTATTGTTCTCAGTTTCCGGATTAAGGTGGCTTTCTGCAACAGCATAGGCAATAAGCAATATCAGGTCGAGTGAACTTAATTATCACAAGTACAAAACGTTTGACTATTTTAACGAATTTAACCATGCCCTGATGAAAAGTACAAATATACCATCGGACTTTTCGTCATCCTCCACCAAAATACTTTTATTATGAAGGTCTATGGTTACTGGGGAGGTGGAGCCACCATGTCTTGGCTCAGAATTGTAAGCTGAATCGTCATCTCTTCCCGGGATATCTTCTTCTACGGCCTCTGAATCATCATCACGTTCAGAATATTGAGCAGTCTTAAAACTCTCATCTTTATCTTCAACATTTACGTGCTCTTGTGGGTTTATGAATTCTTGCACCTGATTTGGCTCTCTGTTGTCATGCAAAAATAAAAGTGATTCGCCGCCGTGAATTATGTCAGCTAACAGGTGATTATGATTTTTTTCAGTACTTTCTTCATGAAAATGCCTATCATTGTATTGCTCTTCTTCTTCTTCTTCTTCCTCTGAGAACAAACTGTAATCATATTCATTTTGAGTTCTGCAACAAAACAAAAGGAAAAAGAAAAAAACAAAATCAACACAAGACAACACAATAAGAGAGAAGATCAGAGATCATGATGGTAGTGGTAGTACTGGACCTTTGGATTAGTGGGTAACCGCCAACGAAGTGAAAGAACTTGGCTAGCAAAATGGAAGAGTAATAGATGAAGAGAAGGAGAAGAAATGAGGAGCTTGAGACATTGTAGAAAAATCTAACAAGAGTTTCTTCTGAAAATTGCATTTTCTTGAGGACTTTGCTCCCAAATGAGCTCTAAACAAATTCTAAACAAGGGCAAAGTTTGAGTCCTAGAAAAAGAAAAGTGTGTGTTTTGGTTGCTTTCTCAGCATTTCTTTGGACCGTTATGAGACAAAACTATCCATTACTCTTCTACTAATGTCTGTTATGTCCTGAAAGATATCATAACATTTAATTTTTGTTTTTTGAAAGGTAATGTGTTCATTAATTAGAAAAAGTTGTAAAGTTGTCCAACCAAACTTTTGTACAAAGATTCTTGATAGCATGTCTTGTTAACTTGTGAGCTAAGCCATTACAAAGCCTAGGAATAAACTTAATTCTATTTCTATGATCTTTTTCCATCTCTTGTCTGATATTCTTAATTAACCATCTGATCCCTGTTAATGAGTTTATGGAGCCTTGGACTCGGTTTACCACATTACTTACATCAAAGATAACCATAATTAGAGTGAGATTTCTTTCTGCTACAATATAGAGACCATATAAAATGTCTTCTACTTCAACCCTTTCGACTCTTTTCAAAGGCCCTAATTTTGTAGCCAGTTATTGTTTCCCCAAAGGCTGCATGGATGAGGACACCCATTCCTATCATTTTCTAATCCTTGCTTATGGCTGCATCAGTATTGATAATAAAGCCTTGGAACACTTGCCCATCTCCAGTAACAGTTAGGTTGCTCTAGCTGCTAAAAGTTGATGAGCTTCTTGGATGATCACATTGTCCCTCATTGATGGAGTGTAGATATGCTTCCACTTTGGTAACAAGGAATTGGGGGTTTTTTTTCACTCCTTTCATTAGCTTACTATTTCTAGCTTGCTATATAGCCCATAGGATCATAACAGTAGCTTCCAGTACCCATTTTCTAACTAGAGCAACGATTTACCGAATGAAATCCCAGATTTTCATTTTGTGCATGCCTTTCATTGCCTCTACAAAAATGGTACTCTTTCATTTGTGGGATGCAAGCCCAGATTTTCATCTTATTGTAGACAGAGAAGGGCATGAGATTGATACTCACTCCTAGAATGTATAGAGCTTGACCAAGGTCATGATTGCCAATAGAGCACGGTATGGTATATCTCTCAGGATCTTTGAGCTTAAGAGGTAGCTTTTTCTAAAACATAGCGCCACACTCCTCTATCAATGCTACGGTCTCATAATCCTCTAGTCTCGTCTTCTTTAAAAGGATACTTTTCGTAAATTTTACTTGGTTAGGCATCTGTTTGAGTACATCTGTAAAAGGGAGATGAATATGTAATTTTTCTAAAAATATTAAGAAATTTAGAGAATTACTTATCTAATCTCTTATTTTGTAACCTTTGTAGGAATGGTAGAGGAGGTATAAATAGCAAGGGTTGTTTCTGCACAATTCTACTGGTATTTTCTATTGAGTTGTCATGTTTCTGCACTTGTATACCAGTTATCTTCTGCAAAAATTTCTGCACTTTTCTACTACCCAGCTCTTGTTTCTGCATTTTCTGGATTGCCTTGCTGTAATATTTCAGTTTCTACACTTGTTTGATACTTCTATAGCCTTTGAGGAAAAGGAATATGTGGTATATATGGCTGAACTTCTTCTTGTTATGCCACATCCTTTTTCTCTTTCACACTTGTTTGTGGTGGTTTGGATGTGTTACCATGTAGGATCTTACCACTTCTCAAGTTAATTGTTTGGCATTGCTCTAGACTTTCTCTTAGATTTGTTTCGGTATTACTTAGTAGAGTGCCTTGATGTCTCCTATTAATTGCAGCCACAAGTTATCTTATTTAGACCTCTAAGTTCTTCAACGATGCTGAATGATTCTATAAAATGGTATTATTGGACTTCACATATTGCATCAACCTTCCGAAGCTAGTTTCTTCTCTTGTGGTGGTTGGAATCTTAGGGATTTATGGATCTAGATGACTCCCTTTAATTGTTACATTAAGAAAATTTAAGGTAATTTATTCACCCTGGATTGTATGAATTTGATTGTGGGTAGGTTGTTAATGATTAAAATTACCCATATAATTTGCTGCTTCTATGCACCGCCTATTCATGTGATTATTACCTCAAAAGTCACATGTCACTTATTAGGTTTTGACGACGTTCAATGTATCAAACTTCATGTATAAGAAGTTGATTTGCGTTGTCGATGCATTGAATGCGTCAATCTCATATACACCGACGACTCTCTTGGGTGTAACCTGTTGGGTGTTGATTATTCTAGGGTGCTTGCATATAGGATGTGTTCATCATACAAAAAATTTACATATCTCATACATATATGTGCACAGCGAAAGATTAAAATTAATACAATAAACACATGTAATACATATTTGATTAATTCAAAATTCAAAATTGAGAAATATCACCAATGAAGCCTTTGGATTAATTTTCTTTGAAGTCCACCATGAAATGAATATTTGATCAATCCTAGCAATCAACAAGGGTGGATTTGATTATCTAGAATTGCAGCATCTTAATCCAGCATATATGTTTAACTCTTAAACTTGATTCAAAGTTAAACTCTTTAACTTAGTTAAATTTATTTTTCCTTTTATTCAACTCTTGAATAAAAACAAATTTAATTCACATTTTAATGGCTAAATTAATTTGAGAAGATGATGAATAGAAATATTTTTAATTCTTGAAACATTTCAATTTTTGTTTCTTCATTTCTCTCTTAATTTTTTAACCAACCAAAAACACTTAACATTTGTTTTAATCAAATTAAATTAATTTGTTTTATCTTTTATTCAACTCTTGAACAATTAAAACAAATTTATTTTAGTTATTACATTTAATAACCATTTATATATTTATTTTATTGTTCTAACACTTAAAACACAAAATAAAGAATTCCAATTTCTTAAATTGAAATGGCTACCAAAATTGTAAATCTAAAAACTTAAAACTTTGAAATTTCATTTCTCTTTATATACTAATGCATAAATTTCAAACTAATTTGAATTTCATTTGCATTTAATTTAACTTAACCTAACCTTAATTAACATTTAACCTTAGTTAGGTTAGTTTAACTTAACCCTTAAGTTAATAAATATTTAAATATTTTAACCATAGTTAACTAACTTAATCATGGTTAACCTTTAACCATAGTTAAGTTAAATCATTTATTTAACAATTAAATAAATAAATATTTATTTTAATTATTTAACAATTAAATAATCATAAAGTGAAATTATATTTATATCCTTACTAGATTACTAAGTTAACCTAAAGTGGGTCCCACCATTTAACCATATACTTTAGTTAACTTAACATTAGTAATTTGCTGAATTATACTGTATTGAACTATTCAATACGGTAAACTACCTAAGTGCTCAAAGAGTACATTTCATATTGGGACTCTCTAGGTCTACACCCGATTTGTCAAATGGAACTATTCCATGAATCCGTAATCGATGCCCCACGCACACATTACGAATATTACAAATCAACGTGTTAGACCGTACAAGTTGAGGTCACAACGTATACGTACAATTCTTCCATCATTTATACCTTGGATGTGTAGGGATATAGATCAGCAACGTCAAATCTCTATTTACTCATCTATAAACTTGTCTCTAGATTCGTATCTCAATAAACAATATACGTAAATACTTTTGCTATATTGTGTAACCCTGTGGAAAACTCTTTTTGCGGGTTTATGCTTGTGGCCACAAGACTTCATGAAATACAATCTCGGAGCATCGGATATACAACTTACCTACGTAACCTGATAGATCCCGTATCTACGCACATCGGATTCCATGAGCATTGGACCATACCCAGCGACACATAGCGGTCATGCCATGAAAGGTCTCTGACATACGTGGAACCAAAGTATGATGGATCACTCACAAGACCACCGTGGCGCTCAAGTCAAAGGACCACGAATACTACTTAACTCGAGAGGACCTTCCTTTGACGGCTTCATAGGATATCTATTGGGGTCCTCGTGAGTCTGTTTAGTATCCAGTCCTGACTAGATACCCGCATGCCTATACAAGCTCTAAGCTCATGGTCAGCTAAGAACAACCATCTGAACCAGTTAGATATAGACATACACTAATCTATATAATGTGAATTCACCGATAGACCCGTGTTGGTGATCATAGATCGAAACATTTTGTTTGAGACATACTTACATAATGACATTTCTTAGCACCTATTACAACTCTTTGCAACTATGTCATTACAAGTATACTCTCAAGTCTCTGTCCCATTATAGATAAGGTTCTAACTCTTTAGAACTCGTTGACTCTTATAACCTGCTAACTCTTAACAGTGCTAACTCTTAGCATTTATAACTCTCACCTTTGCTAACTATTAGTTCTAGTCTAAACTTCTTTAGATCAGATCTGAACTCTTTCAAATCAAATAATGTCTGTAATGTTACAAGCGTTATACTATATAAATTTGATATTAACAAATTTTATTTGAAATATTTATTGTATAAATATTACACAATTAATATTCATACAATATTGAAATGGCACATAAGCACCAGCTCTAACATAACCATCTCTACTAGCCATTGGTAATTGTTCGACACTATCTCTTCCAATTGATCATAAGCCTCATCTGTGAACTTATTCATTAAAGCTCATCCGACAACGGCATTTATAATGGTCTTCAACTGGCATACTAATTCATTATAGAATGTTTGGACTAGTAGCCATTCTGGGACTCCATGGTGAGGACACTTCCTCAACATGTCTTTGAAGCACTCTTATATCTCATATAATGATTCACCATCAATTTGACTAAATGAGGTGATGTCATTCCTCATCTTTCTATCTTTGTTAGTGGAAAAAACTTGGTTAAGAACTTTTGTCCTAAATCTTCTCACGTCGATATAGATCCTGACGGTAATGACATCAACCAACTCTTTGCTCTGTCCCTTAAGGAGAATTAGAATATCTCAATTTAATGGCATCGTTAGAAACTCCGTTGTACTTGAAGGCATCATAAATTTTAAAAACATTTATGATATACATGTTAGGATCATTATTAGGACATTCGCTAAATTGTACAATCTTTTTCAGCATCTGAATAATATTCAGCTTGATCACAAAGTTGTTTGCATTGATTGTTGGTCGTCGAATACTATATTGCACACCATTTATAATTGGGACAACATACTCTTTTAACGCTCTTTGTGGTATCCTGGACTCAAACACGGGGTTATTGATGTGATCATTATTCTCTTTCATGTTTAAAGATCGCTAACGTTGTTCACGTCAAAATTTATGCAAAGTTCTTTTGATCTTAAAATCAAAAGAAGTCAAGTCAGCACTTTTTGCTATTCGCATGAACTCTCAGAGAAAAAAAAAACAAAGTAAAAAGAAGAAAAATAAAAACAAAAAATAAAAATATGAATTAAAAGTAAGTAGTTTGGTATTAGTATTGATATAAAGAATAGATAGAAATAATCTTCGGTAACGGCGCCAAAAACTTGATTAGTGTTATAGTAGTTAAGCGTAAGCTCACGCTATCGTATTAAGTACTATAGGAATTAAAGTTCAAGTATCGATCCCACATAGACTATACGATCTTTTTCTATCAACCAATTACTAAAATTATATCTACTTCACTTTTATTTAGAAAACTAAAATCTGAAAATTAATTAACTAATTTCATTCTATCAATTAAATTAACCTAAATAGTACAAATAAAGAGATAAATTCACTAAAAGATAATAATCTAAGGTATAGACTCATCCCCTAATATTTTATTGGACTCATTAATATCTAGTTAATCACTTAATGTAAATTGATTAGTTTAGACATTAATCTCATCACAAGCCCGTGTCGATGGTTGAGTGACTATATTACGCATTAATATCTAAACTCATCACAAGCCTTTGTTAATATTTTATTGGACTCATTAATATCTAGTTAATCACTTAATGTAAATTGATTAGTTTAGACATTAATCTCATCACAAGCCCGTGTCGATGGTTGAGTGACTATATTACGCATTAATATCTAAACTCATCATAAGCCTTTGTTAATGGTTGAATAACTATATTACGCATTCTAACAATCATCTATATGCCTATGATAATCAAATTAGAATATAATTAGTTAAAATTTATTAAGATTGGTGCTTACGTGCTATCCATTTATGTATAAATATTTTATTGTTATTAATAAAATTGTATAGTTTTATTAAATTACTAATGCTTATCTTATTTGGTTCCATGTAATATAATGTTACAGACATTGTATGATCTGAAGAAGTTCAGATCAGGTTTAAATGAGTTTAGATCAAAGTCTGGAGTTGGGCCACGCTAAGAGATATAAATGCTAAGTATTAGTATAGTTAAGTGTTAGCGAATTATAATACTTTGCGAATATCAAAGAGTTTGAGCCTTATCTGTAATGGAATATAGACCCGGGAATAACTAGTAACTACATAATTGCAAGGAATTGCAATCAAGTGTTGAAAAATGTTAGTAACATAAGTATATTCTCAATTATTATCTGTGATCAATTTTCTGCTGATGCGGGTTAGTCGGTGAATACTTTTATATTCTCAATTATTATTTGTGATCAATTTTCTGCTAATGCGGGTTAGTCGGTGAATACTTTTATATAAAATCAGCATATGTCGTATCTATAAGGTATAGATGGTCGTTTCTAGCAGACTGTAAGCTTGGAGTTCGTATTGACATATGAGTATTCAATAAAGACTAGATATAGGACTGACTCACGAGGACCTTCGATAGACATCCTATATAAGCTGTCAATGGAGGGTCCTCACGAGTCGAGTAGTATACGTGTTCTTCAGACCTAAGTGCCACAGTAACTTGTAAGTGATCCACTATACTTTAGTTTCACGCATATAACAGATCTTTTATAGTGTGATTGCTGGGTGTCGTTAAGTATAATCCGATGCTTATAGAGTCTGATGTGTTCAGATATGGAATCCGTCAACTCATATAGAGAGTAAAATATCTAAATACTTTAAGATAATATCTTAAAAAATCTTGTGACCATAAGTATTAATCTTGAGAAAGAGTTTTTGACATAATTAAATAATATAATATAAAAAATTTATATATTATTAAATAAGATATAAATCTAAAAATATAAATAAACACATAAGAATTTGACAATAATAAATTAACAATTTACAACCTCATTCAATACCTCGTCACTATCACTTGACTTAAATTTACCTGCAACTTTAACTACATTTCTTACTCAGAAATAGTTAAAAGATCTGCATGGTTGAATGAGATTTTAAATTTCCGTCTTTTAATACGGTAGTATTAATAGTTATTCTTATTTTTTTAAAAGATTGCACCATCTCGCCCCTAATGAATGGATCTCTGTAGTACTAGCCACCAGTAAAGAAACCTATACTGGACTCTCTACTTTCACTTCCTCTTTCTGTTACAAGCACATAGAGGAGAGGAGGAAAGATCCATAACATTTAGTTTAATCATGTACTGATTTCCGAATGATTTAAAGAGAGAGTAACTTAATCATCAGATTTTCAAATCCAAAACTGCAAAAATTACAAGCTGAGACTCTACGAAGATATCGAGCTGCGGATATTAAAACAAAAAAAGATAGTAATATTTTTTTTAATTTAAAAAAGAGGAATTTAAGAAGATATCTATCTATCTATGTATGATCTATCCTATCCAATTTAATTAAATAAATCAATACAATTAACAAAAATAAAAATAAAAATAAAAAAGTAGACACCAAAACCTTGCCACACGCATCCTTTCGCGGACATCTATGACTACTACCTTTACTTTCTAAAAGAATTACAATTTAATAAATTGATTTTTCCCCCAGATTATTTATTCAATGCTTATGACATAATCCAAATGTAAAGAATTTTGGGTAATTATATATTATCTTTGATACATCTAATTTTAAGTACTAATTTATAGGTCTTCATTTAATAATCTAATCTTTACAATTAAGCAATTGCTAATATATGTTATTAAAGAAACTAATGATAAAATGTGTTCTTTCGCATCAGATTCTTGTCTATAATAGTTATTTGGAACGTTAAAATATGAATTTGAAACTACAAAATATTGTATAATTTTAAAATATTTTAAATATATATATAATGTTGTATGAATCACAAGTCAGACAAATGTTCAAATCGAACCGAAGAAGAACCTTTTTTAAAATAAAAAAAATCTATTATGATTTTATCTGATCTTTTGCTGGAGATTACCTAAGATTTTTTTGATCGAATTTAATGGAGAGACTTGGCTGCTTGGTATTGATGAAGTAAATTAAAGATCCTTTATAAAAGGTGATTAATGTTGAAGGGCTTCTATTAGAAATTTCTTTGTTGTTTCTTAGTATATTTATTTTTAAGGATAAGACATTCTTGTCCTATAAGTTTTGTCCTAATTTCAAATCTATTTTATGAGTATTGAAAAATTTAAATTTATTTAAAGTTTATTAGTTTATTTTTATTTATTTTAACAATAAAATAACAAAATTATAATTAATTATAAAAATTTAAAGTGGGATAAATGAGAAATAATTTAATACACTACGTGTCATGTTTTGTCTTTATGTCAATTAAGAATTGATCCATTTTAATTAATATAAAATTGATAAATAATTGTTAAAATCCATTTTCTTATTTCTTTTCTTTCTTTCTTCCATCTTCTTCCTTTTTCTTTTCTATTCTTTTTTTTTTCTTGTTCACACTCTCTCTTTACGGCTATCTTCCATCTATTCTCTAAGTTCTAAGCTTATCTCCTCTCTCTCACATACACGCAAACATTTTTTTTATTATCGAGTTTCTTTTTTTTTTGTCTCAAATTTTTTATTACCATTAAAAAGTTCTCACTGGACTTGTATTGTGACCCAATTTTAGCCTTTGGATCCAAAACCTTATTTTTCAGTTTCTTCATTTTGAGTACTTACTGAGTTTGGGTTTTTAATTAAAATGTCGTTGTGCTAATGCTTCAATTTACAAGTCAATTAAAAATGTTTTAATGAGTTGAGGGTGTTATTTGAATTGGTTAGTCTCTTTATTTTATATTCACTAAGTTTAAAATTCAATGCTCTATGTTACAAGATGAAGAACGGTGTGTGTGTTGTATGAGGGGTGTGTTATACACTAAAAAAAAAAAAGGGTTTGATTTTTTATTTTAACAAAAATTAAATGGAAATACACCGCATGTTTGTCGTTGGCTTCAAATCTCTAGCAGCGGTCATGGGTGCTGATCTGGGTAAGGTTTTTGGATTGGGCCATATCTGGTTCCGACTGAAACAGGAATAGGAAGTTAAAAGATGGGCTTTGAATTGGGTCAGATCTAGGTAAGGTTTGTGGATTTAAAAGGAGAATAAATCCATCTAGTGCTGACTATGATTTATGAGTTCAATTAAATTTTTCTGGTGAATAACATTATGGTTTTTATTTCTTTGCCAGGAGAATGGAGAATGAAGAATGGAGAGTGGAGAGGCACATTCACAAAACGCGTTTATGGCTTCCATCAATGGGCTGACCAAACCATTAATTTAATTTCGTCTGTCAAATCTTACTACTAATATGGTTTGAGTATGATTTAGTTTCGTCTTAAAATCATCACCTTCTCCATTACTAAATCATGATAAAGAGTATTTATGTAATGGATTGAGTTATTGAAGATTTTTGTACTTGTTACAGTTTCTTTTGGTTGTATTTTAGTGTTAAAAAAGTAATTACACTATTTTAATTAGGTACATTAACAGTTCACATGATCACTTGTTTTTAATTTTTTAAATAAATATTTTTTGCTAACGTGTCATGTCACTTTAATCATTATATACAATTAACTTAATAAATAAAAACAAACATATCATTGTATAATAAATTTAATAAAATCTTCAAAACAAATAAATTAAATGACTTTGCGTTTTAGTTAGTGTTTAGTGTATCGTACTGTTTCGAAAATCATGCTTTGCATTCTAAGTGAGATCAAAGCGCCCCTCTCTACCAAGATGAAGCTCGATGCCATAATAGATCAAATGTAATAATAATAACATATTTTTAATTATTTTTCTTTAAAATTTAGAATCAGCCAAAAAGGAGATCAATAAAGATGAGAAAAAAGAACGTGTTGTTTACCAATTCTCTATTGGAATATAAAAGAAATATATTTTTATAAAACTTATTTAACCTTAGTCTAGGCCACTCAAAAGCTCAAACATTACTTTCACACCTACTTGTTGTGTCTCGCGTCATAAGACAGCCGGCCGATACGAGGAATTATAGGTTAATAAATTGATAAAAATTTAAATTTCAAAATTTATAGAATAGATTTGAGATTAGGACCAAACTTTGTACAATAAATATGTCTTTATCCCTTTCTTTTATGTTGTTTTCTCAAAATTTAATGCTTATAACATGGACTACTTTTAAAAAAAATTAGGATGCAAGTGTACCTATATATTGGACAACAATTGAGAAAATTTTATAAAAACCTTCTAAATTTTAAAATCTTTTATTATAAATTTTAGTACATATTTTTAATTTTTTCACTAAAGTAAATGTAATCCAAATGTCTCTCATTTTAGTATTAGAACCTTAAATATTTTCTACCAACTCAAACAATTTTATCAGTTGAACCAATAAATGCATTGTTATTGTATAAAAATGTACAAGGGCATAAGTTCAAGTTCATAAGTATATTTAAGTATGTGTAACAAGGTAAGACACATGGGTCTAAACTATTTTTTGAGATACTACTTGTGATTCATAGTTTAGCAAATATAAGGTTGCACTGAGAAAGTCCAAAAACATATAGATTCTTAAATTAAAACTCACTTGGGAGATATTTAGTCCAAAATAAAGGTAACTTTACATTACTAAATTGGTGGAGAAATACAATTCTCACCCTTTAACTCCAACCTAAAATAAAATATGATAATTTTCTTATTTTAATTAACTTTTTCAATCATCACCTGTGAGTAATAGTTTAATAGGTTTAGAGTTGTAATAAATAAAACTCAAAGCATATGAATTCTTAAATTAAAGTTCACTTGAAAATTTTTTTTAGTCCAAAATAAAAGTAAGTTTATGTTACTCAACTATTGAAGAAATACAATCCCACCCTTTGACTCTTTAAAATGAAATATGAAAATTTTTCTATTTAATCAATCTTTAATAAGTATATTAGAGTTTTGTTTGAAAAGAAATAATTTATTTGTTAAATTTATTAATCCCTTTTAGGGGTAAAAACTCATTAAACAAATCATTTTTAAAGAAGAAAAATAGTGAAATAAGAAGACTAACCCTAATACGAACTCTAGCACTATAAATAAGCCTCATAATTATGTAAAAGCACTACAAAGAAAATAGAGACATGGTGATAGATAAAATCTATTACAAAGGAAATTTTGTGATAAATTTCATCTATCACCTAAAGTGGAGCTACTAATTTTTTATAGATAAAAATCTATCACCAATTAATATTGGAGGATTTTAATAATAAATTATCTCTATCACAAAGTTATGATATATTTTTTTTGGCCAAATGACAATTGAATTTATATGTGGCTGATGATATAACCAATGACGCTAGTGATGATGTGGCAAATAATGCAATAATGATGTCATATAGCTGATGACATGACAAATGACAAAATTTTATCATAATTTTGTAATAAATTTATATTATTAAATGGTGATAGATTATATTTTATTTATAATTAATAAATTTTTTAAAATTTTATTATTATAATTAAAATTTTATTTAATTTTAAATTTATATCTACAATTATATTTTTTTTATTTACAATTATATTTATATAATAATTTATCAAAGTCACTAAGAAAATAGCTATAGAAGCAAAATAAATTACATGTTGCATATAAAGAAGTAATTTAGCAACATATTAGCATTATATTAAACCACCACCACCGTAGCAGCAATAAATAAGTATCCAACAAGTGATCCTTTGTGTAAAACTAATTCAAACATAAGAAATCATCAATCCACGGTAGCAATAAATTAACTTGTGCACCACCCCCACAAACACAGTAGCAATCCCACCACCACTATAGGAACCATCTAGCCATTGTACAATGCAACATCAATTCACAAATTAATACAGTTATAAATTAACAATCCACTCATTGTTTATTATAAACCACCACTATAGTAGGAAAACCATTCCACATGCAAATCAACCATCAATCTAGCAAGCTTGCAATAGCTATAAGAGCGACAATCCAACAACACAGTATCCAAAAAATTAGCAACCCAACATCCAATAATTCATGTCCACAGTCCAAGTCAATAGACCCAAAAAAAAAAAAGAAAATCAATGAACAAAATTGTGTTAGCTAACTTAAAAAAAAAAAAACCTAAGATAATTGAACTTCTAATAAAGAAAGAGATTAGTTATTTACTTTATAGCTTGGTCGATATGAAGGCTCAATCCACATGAAGCTTATCAATTTCTTCTTTAGTATATGAACTCTTACCCATGAACTTGAAAGAGATTGAGTTCAATAAAGAATTTATAAAATTAACATATACATACAGACATGTCATAAG
This sequence comes from Ailanthus altissimus, assembly GCA_946807835.1. Taxonomy (NCBI): domain Eukaryota; kingdom Viridiplantae; phylum Streptophyta; class Magnoliopsida; order Sapindales; family Simaroubaceae; genus Ailanthus; species Ailanthus altissimus. The sequence goes on along the minus strand of OX327696.1, from coordinate 14,940,696 downwards.
TAATAAATGATTTAGAAAGAACTTATATTTTGGGTGAGTACGTCAATATCATTTATTATATTTCTCATGTACCCCATGGCATAAAAACCACATTCCACCGCTTCCAGTTGAATTGGGGCTTGCAAGACAATTTTTAAAATAAATTTATGAATATCTTAGAGGCATTTAGTAGGTATGTTTATATGAAGAGTTGTTTACTTTTACTTTAATCTAATTAATTGTTGATCTCTTGGTGTTATTTCGTTATGCCAAATATATGCAAATGTCATTACAACATAAAATTAATATATGTTATTGTTTTAATAAGGTTGTGGTAAAGAGACGATGTTTTACAAGAAAAGATCACACTTATTCAAGATTGTATAAAAGTAATTGCATATTAGATCTCCTTTAGGATCGCGGTAAATAGTTTTCTTGGAAATATCAATAACAAGAAGAACTCAATAAAAATTGTGTCAAATCAAAATTAAATAAATTAATGAATAGAAAATTTTAATAAAGTATAAAGTAACATGTACAACAACTCATACTTATGGTTATAAGGGATTATCCACAATTGATTGTGTGTTGTAGTTTGAAGGTGATCAACAATTACATGTGAATAGTCATTGACCATTGTTTTTATTGTTGATTTTCCCAATAAGGAAACGGTGAATGGATTGATGAAGCCAAATATTTTTGGTCATTTTGAAAATCTTTAGTTTTTTTTTTTATATAATGAGTTGGGAAATAGTTAAAATTAGTTTCATTATTATTTAAAATTAAAGGAATGAAAAAAACTAAACTGACAAAAGATTTGTACTTACATAATATACAGTTGAATGCAAGTTATGCTCACTAATGTTAGGTATAAGATATACTTATAGTCTGTTTGTTGCATCCATAAATTGTATTCAGTTCCGAAAATGTGATCCTTCAACTTGACTTATTTTCTCTCTCAATACAAGACATTTATTAACAAATGTCTTTAAAAAATGCGAGTTGTGGGCATCTAGCAAAGTTATAATTCTTTGCTTATTTTGTATTCCTTCTAAACATTGGAACGAGATTAGGAGTGGCATCCTTATTCTTCTTAAGAGTGATGGCTGCGGGCTATAAATCAGGTAACAATATATTTAATAATATGTAGATCATAAATTATGCTAGAACAATAAAATCAACTTGTGAAAATATAGCACCTTACCAAATATTTAGGAATGGACAAATTTGCACTTTTATGGATATGCTTGGATGTTTTGTTGGGTGTTTTGTTAGGTATTTTCTGGATCTTTTTTTTGGGGGGGTTTCATTCTCTTGAGCCAAATTAATTATTATTATTAGTACCTGTTAATTTATTAGAATGAATGAAAATTATCAGTTGAATTAATTTACATTGAATAAATCCAACATCTTCGAAATAGACTACTTGTTAGAATTGACCGCCTCTAAAGCCTTCCTAATTCTTGTGACCTTCACTTCTAAAGCCTTTAATTTAGCATTCATTCTTGCTAATTTTTTTTATCATACTTCTCCATTTGTTTATCCAATAGCTCATCTCCAGCAGGTGTGTTGAAATATATATTGGCAGTAATATACTTCTTGACACCTTAGAAATGGCCACTAGTTGGCTTTCTTTACAAAGATTGAGCCAATATATCATCGGTACCTTCAAATATTTTAGATCTATTTCTCGCTTCACTTTTAAGTTTGTCATGCAATGAACATCATACAAACATGTTGTAGCAAGAATTTGAAAGTTATTATGAAACAAAACAAAATCTATGCATTGAAATTAAATTTAAAAGGAAGTTAATGAATATTAAATTTTTTGAAATTATAGACATCACTTCTAGAGTGTATTCACTATTCTTTCTCTTTGTTGCTCTCTTCCAAGTGACACTATTATCAATTTGAGTTACTAACAGACCAGCCTCCTTTATGTAATTGCGAAAAAACAACAATGTCAATATTATAACACTAAACATATAAGACAATGAAAAAAATGTGAGGGAGTTTTACCATCTCTTAAATTTTGACATAACCCTTTTGGCCCAAATTGTGGTTGTACTTGTTAGTCTTCCTTTTATTTTGACAATCTTTCCTAACTTTCTAAATATTAAAACACAAAAATCAAAACTTGCATGGCCTTAAAAAAGTAAGTTAATTACTAAGAAGCATAAAAGAACAACATAAAAGCATTAGAAGAGATTGAAAATTGACTTACTACAAACTATTGTGATAACCTAAAATCCAAAAAACACCCTTCCAATCTGATTGTTTAATCTCTTGTAATCTTTGGCTAGTTTTTTTAGTGCTTGTTTATTGCCCCTATGGGGTAGGATATAGTCAACTGTCAAACGATATCTAAAGGTACGATGAGCAACATCCATAGAATGTAAAATTTGTTTCTTGTTGCAAGAATCCACCTGAAAACAAGCCTACAAAACATAAAAACGTTTTAAACAAAAGGGGATAATTAACTAATGAATTCATTAGTAAAACTATTGCGTGTATAACTGTGCTGTCTAAATTTCTAATTATCTATCAATTATTTCTAAAATTTGGCCACAATAATGTTAAGTAACTTACCTACACTCATTTTCAAAAGGCCTCCTTCCATTAAGAAGGCATATTTCAACTATTAGGTTAGACAATAGGAATCTATTGTCAAACTATTAGGCTGATGGCTATGGTTAAGGCAGCACCCTCTGCCTCTTTTGGCACCCTGTATCTATTGTATTTAATAATGATTTTACAGCCATCCTTTATAGTTTTTAGGCTTGAATTTTTTGTCAGTCTCTATATGTGTCAATCTGTCATTCCTATTTTGACTCATTATCGCTCTCAATACTCTTTGAATTCTTCTTTGTCATCCTGCAAACATAATACCAAAAAAAAACAAAAATAGCAATGTACATTTAGCCTAGATTAGTAAACATCTATTTGATCAATGTATGTTGTAAGAAAATGAGATTAAAGACAAGACAAATGCAAAAAAAAAAAAAAAAGATAATTACTTATCAATAATAAGATAATTGTTTAGTATAAAACTAAAATAAAATTGCCCATTATAATTATTCTTTTTACTGCATAAAATTAGCCAATAAGTCTTTAATCACAATATTTGATCATTGATGCCTAAATTACATGTTCCTAAAATATGGTTCATAAAAGAACCTTAAAGGGATTTTCTAATAAAGTGCTACTAAATATTGGAAAGCATTTATAGTGGCATTAGTAATTTTTAATAAAGTCTAATCAATTTAGTATTTCATAAGTATTTGTTGATCCAATTAAAGTATGTGAGCATCAGTAATTTTTTTGCCAAGATTTGCCTTACAAGTTTTACCTAAGCTAAATTTTGTTAATGTTACATGCACTAAGATATTATTTCTTTCTAAATTTTTAGTTTTTAAATTTAAAAATCTTCTCATATATTAATCTATTCAATCATTGATATGAGTTAATTAGGTCTAATATTTTCATCTTTAAAACTTAATGTTTGTTTGTTTAAATTAAGATTATTTAGTTTTTAATGTGCTTTATTATCATTTTGTAGGTTTGGGGTCAATGAAGTAAATGGAGATGAAAATTCAAAGAAAATAAAGAAAAAACATCAAATTGCTATAGTACTCTGCTACAGTGCCTAGCGTTGCAACTCTCAAAACAGTATGTGTAGCACTACAGCACCCAAAATCTAGCATCGTGGCACTGCGTAAACAGTACTATGTGTGAACAGTAATCTCCATCTAACTAATATTAGATGTTTTACACTAAGTTGCAGACATAAACCTATAAATAAAAGGCCAAAAATCTTAATTTAAGCAACTAAGAGGAGAGAAGAAGAAAGAGAAATAAAAGAGAGAAAGAGCAATTTTTGGAGGATTAAGAAGATAGAAGACTGTAAAAAAATTATTTTTATCTCTTCCACTCTTTATCTTTCTAATTTTTTTTTATAATTTTTATAATGTTAATCTTAATAAACTCTAGAACTCTTTATTTCACTATGAACTAAGGTTTTATTTCTAGGGTTAGACAATTGAATCTAATATGTAGTTAGGATTTTTATTTACTTTTAGTTTATGAACTTAATATAGTAAATTAATTCATTCTATCTTGAGTTTATTGTTTTCATTATATTTGGCCAATATCTTGAATGATTGAGGAACCATAATGAACTTAACAAAGTGATTTATGTGTTTAGCCTAGGATAGTTTGATGCATGATCATAGGGTGACAATTAGGAGCTTCATGTAGGATAGAAATATACCTAGATAGCATGTATGGTACTATTTAGACCTTCTTTTATTGAATTAAATTATATTCAGATTATCATAGAAATATAAGTAATTTGTTAGAATGTATGCTTTAGTCCCTCAACCATCGACAGAGGCTTGTGATTAGATTAGAATTTAAGCCAACAATTTGTATTAAAGGATTAACTAAGAGTCCAATAAAATATTAAGGGATAAGTCGAAACCCTAGATTGTTCTTAATTGGTGAATTCAACCTTTTACTTACTTTTGATTAATATTATGTTTAGTTTAATTTAATAGAATTAAGTTAATAGATTCAATTTTTTTTCTGGATAAAAGTTAAAGCATGATTAATTTTAGTATTTAATTGAAAGAAATAGATTATATAGTCCACGTGGGAATGAGAACTTAGATTTAAGTCCTATATTATTTGATACGATAGCATGCACTTGCTCTTAGCTATTATTGTGTACATCAAGTTTTTGGCACCGTTGCCAGGGAACTAATTTTTCTATTCTTTAGATCAATACTAATACCAAACTACTTACTTTTAATTTAAATGTTTTTATTTTATTTTAGTTTATTTTCTTCTATTTACTTTGATTTATTTTATTTTGTCTTTTTATAGTTCATGCGAAGGGAAAAAAGTGTTTACTTGACTTTTTTTTATCCCAAGATCAAAAGAATATTATATAGACTTCGATGTGAATGCTAGTAATATTTAAACATAGAGGATGATCACATCAATAATCTAGTGTTTGAGCTATGATACCACAGAGAGAATTAAAAGAATACGCAGTCTCTATTGCAAATGGTGTACAGTCTAATATTCGACGACCAACAATCAATACCAATAATTTTGAGATCAAGCCAAGTATTATTTAGATGTATAAAGAGTCTGTAGAGTTCAGCAGTGCTCCTAATGATGATCCCAACATGCACATCGCAAATTTCTTAGAGATTTCCATACTTTCAAGCACAATGGCGTCTTAGACAATGTCATCCAACTTAGATTGTTCCCCTTCTCCTTAAGTGATAAAGTTAAGAGTTGGTTGATATCATTGCCAAATGGATCCATATTAATATGGGATGATCTAGCGCAAAAAATTTTAGCCAAGTTCTTCCCTCTAGCAAAGAGAGTAAAGATGAGAAATGACATCACCTTATTTATTCAAATTAATAGCGAGTCATTATATGAGGGCTTGAAGCGCTTTAAGGACATGTTGAGCAAGTTTTCTCACCATGGAGTCCCTAAAAGTCTATTAGTCTAAACGTTTTATAATGAATTAGTAGGTCATTTTATGACTATTGTAGATATTGCTACTGGAGGAGCTTTGATGGATAAGTCTACAGAGGGTTACACCTGAGATTGACATATCTAATAGAGGAGATGGCATTAAATAGTTACCAATGGCTAGTTGAGAGGGTTACACCCACGTGAGTCATCGGTGTGCATGAGATTGACATATTTAATGCATTGGCAATGCAAATTAATATGTTATATAAAAAGATTGATTAATTAAACGCCGTAAAAACTCAATAAGTTACTTTGTGACTTTTGTGTTGATTACCACTTAAATGAGCAGTGCATGAAATTAGCAAATTATGTAGGCAACTTTAACCGACAGTGGGATAACCCACCATCTAACTTTTATAATCCAGGATGGAAAGATCATTTAAACTTCTTTTGGCATAACAACTAAGGGGAGTTATCAAGACCAATGAATCCCTCAGAATTCTAGCTACCACAAGAGAAGAAGCTGTTGGATCGATTAAATTAGAGTGTATACATGTGTATTTGTGTTTATTATTTAAAAATACGTATCTCATATATATTAACACGCAGTGAAAATAATAAAATAAACAATAAACACAAATAATAACATATTAATCAAATTAATATAAATAAAGGGTTGAGAGTTCACCAATTGTAAGTTTTTCAACAAAGTTACTGGATTCTGTCTAGAGCGTTATTGGTTGTCAGTTCTAATCATCAACTAGGTGGGCTTGGTCGCTAAAATAGTAGCTTAATATTCAGCAATGGGTTTAACACTTTAAACCCTAAGTAATTTGATTTACCCTTGATCAACACTTGTAAATAAATCAAATATTTACGTTATTGTAATTGGTAGCTAATAATAAAGAAGTGAGAAAAATTGATCTCAACACTTGAAATCAATTTTTAAAAGATCAAATCCCTTTCTTTTTTACTTATGTATGATCAGCCACCCTTTGAATTTCAAAATAAAAAATGCTTCTCCTCTTCTCATTTGCATCACACGTTTCACACACATATATATGTAATAGATAATATAATATAATTAAATATATATATATATATAGTTGCCACCAAATATCTACATATATATTTAAGATTATATTAAATAATAATATTATATATATATACTTTGCCACCAAGTATATATATATATATATATATTAATATTATGATCAAATAATATTATATTATATTATATACTAATAAGATATTTTAATTATTTAACTATTAAATAATTAATGTGTGAAATTACCATTTTACTCATTTAACATGGTTACCAAGTATACCCTTAGTGGATCCTACTATACCACATACTTGGGTAAACTTAACCAATGGCCTAAAATGTGCCATGTGTCAATATACAATTGTAAATAATAATTGTTAACTAATTAATATATTTAACACTTAAATACGAACATGTGCGTATCCTGTAGTTATGCTGGACTGAACAATTCAATCCGGTACGCTGCCCCAGTGCACAACGAGTACACTCCATATTGTGAGTCTCCTTAAGTCCATGCCTAATTCACCAAACGGAACTATTCTATGAGTATGTGAACAATGTCCTACGAACACGTCATGAATTTTATAAATCAGCGCATTGGACCATACAATCTGATGTCATAGCACATACGTATAGTCTTTCCATCATTTATATCCTAGATGTGCGAGAACATAGATCAATAACATCAAATGTTTATAAGCTTATCCATAAACTTATCTCTAGATTTGTATCTCACTGAACAATATATACAAACTCTTTGCTATATTGTTCGACCCTATAGAAACGCCTATCCCTGGTTTCTTGCTTATGACCATAAGACTTTTTGAAATATAATCTCGAAGCATCTGGATATACAACTCCTCTATGAGAGCTGACGAATCCCATATCTATGCACATGAGAATCTATAAGCATCAAACTATACCCAATGACATTCAGCAGTCAGACTATGAAAGGTCTCTGATATGCGTGGAATCAAAGTGTGGTAAATCAAATACAAAACCACCGTGGAGCTTAGGTCAGAGGACCATGTATACTACTCAACTCGAGAGGACCTTATATTGATGGCTACATAGGAAGTCTATTAGGGTCCTCGTGAGTCTGTTCCATACCCAATTCTTACTGAATACCTGTATGCTTATACAAGCTCCAAGTTTGTGGTCAGCTAGGAACAACTATCTATACCCTATATAAATAGACATACATTGATCTTATCTGATAAGGTATTCACTGATAGATCTGCATCGGTGAAAATAACATATTGTGTAAGAATATACTTGCATAATGATATTTTCTTGCTTTCGATTACAACTCTTGTAACTACGTCATTACTAGTATACCCTTAAGTCTTTATTATGTTATAAACAAAGCTCTAACTCCTTGGAGTTCATTGATCCTTATAACCTACTAACTTTTAGTAGTCATAATTCTCAATATTGCTAACTCTTAGTTCTAATCTAAATTTTTTAAAATTATATTTAAACTCCTTCAGATCATATAATGTCTGTAGCATTACAAGTATAGTATTATATATTAAAAGTAATTAGCAATTTAATAAAATATACATCATATAAATATCAAATATTCATACAAATAGGGATGGCATGTAAGCACAACCCTAATAGAAGTCGTCATTGGAAGACACGCTCATGCATTACATAAAATCTAACGATGCTATTATGCAGAATCATTCAGCCACCTTGAAAAATTTAGAGGTTCAAGTGGGACAACTTGTTGCAACTATTAATAAGCAACCGTAAGGAATTCTACCAAGTGACACCGAAGCCAACCCAATAGAAAATGTATAGCAATGCCAAGCTATCAAATTGAGAAGTGATAAGATCTTACAAGACAACACACCTCAAACACCACTTTTGAAGATGAAGGAGAAGAAAAATGTGGTATAGTAAGATGCAGTACAACCTTATAGACCACCTATACCTTTTCTATAAAGGCTGTAGAGGCACAAACCAAGTGCTGAAATAGAAAAACAGTAGTATACCAGTTGCATAAAATAATATAGAAAAATGAAAAAATTTCAACAGGTAAAAGTGCAGAAATTGATATTTAACTACAGGAAAATTTTGATGTGCAGAAAAGTAAAACTTTAGCAGAAAATACCAGTCCCAATGTATAGAATCAGCCTATGCAATCAAGCACTCCACCTCTACCATTCCTTCAGAGGATGCAAGAGAAGAAACTAGGTAAGTAGTTTTTTAAATTTCTTAAAATTTTTAAGAAATTATAAATTGATCTTCCTTTTGCAGATGCGCTTGAATGGATGCTTAGCTACTTTAAGTTCATGAAAAGTATCCTTTCTAAAAAGACGTAATTGGTAGATTATGAGACTGTAGCATTGACAGAGAAGTGTAGCACCATTCTTTAAAAGAAGCTACCTCATAAGCTCAAAGATCTCAGAAGTTTTACCATCCTGTGCTTCATAAGAAACCATGATCTTGGTAAAATGCTATATGATCTAGAAGCAAGTATTAATCTCATGCCCCTATTTGTCTACAATAAGCTAGGTTTAAGAGAAGCAAGGCTTATCAATGTCATAGTCTTACTTGCTAATCGATCTCTTGCCTACCTAAAGGGAATCATAGAGGACATGCTAGTAAAGGTGAATAAGTTCATTTTCCTTGCAGATTTTATCATTCTAGACATGGAAGAAGATAAGAAAATTTCCATCATCATTAGAATACTATTCCTAGCTAATTGATAAATGATCTTAGATATACAAAAAAGGAAGTTGACCATGAGAGTGCAAGAGGACACTATCACTTTCAAAGTCTTCAAAGAGATCAAGTTACCATCTGAGAGTGAAGACTGTTTTAGCATTAATGTAGAACACCTAAATGTCAAGCAACTCAAATACATGGATACATTGAATCCTCACATTCAAAAGAAGGCATTGAAGGAAAAGAAAGAAGAAGGAGCAGTAGTGCAAAGAAAGGATCAAAGAAAATGGCACAATAGAATCACTTCCTCAGTTTAAGATTAAAGTTTTTCCGAAAAAGCGTAAGGAGAATGAGGAAAAAGTTATGGCCCCAGGTTTAATTGCAAATATCTAGAATTCAAAAGAGAAGAGAGCTAGCAAGATAACATTTTGAGCCTAAATACTTAATTTTTCTATTTAACCACATTACAAACCTTAAGACTTTAAGTTTATTCATCCTAAAATTACCCATAACACCATAAACCTTAGGTTTACTTGGAAATTTTCTTAAAACGAAAGATGTTGTGTTTGTGTGAGAAATGGGTATTGAAGTAGAAAGCAAGTAAGTCTAAACGGCACTTATCAATCTAAGTTTGGGGGAATCCATTCTATAAAAAAAAGAAAAATAAAAGAAAAATAAAAAAAGAGTTCCTTAAAATGTTTATACCCTAAGTTTAAGAAAAAGAAGAAATTCTTTGACAAATAGTGATTAAAAGAAAGATGAATCAAGGAAAATGAGTTCAAGAAGGTTCTAGGGAAAGTTAAGTATTCATGGTGTAATTTAAACTTCATATATATATATATATATATATATATATTTATATCCTTATATTTCACTTTGACCATAGCCTTATGTTACAAGCTAATTAAAGTCCTAAATGGATATTTATATAAGTGTCATTCTACATTAGTAGAGAGTAGTATGAAGAGTAAGTCTATAGTAGTGTTATTATAAATTGAAGTATGCCAAGATATCATTTTTTTTGTACTATCTTAAAGTATTTAAGTAAATCTATGTTTCATTTGACTAATTACTTACTTATTGTACACATGAACAAGTGACCGATTATAATGAAAAATGAAGAGCTTAATGAATGGTATTTTGAATTATTGATTTCTAAAAAGACTTGTGCTCTTTCAACAGTCTTTGAGACAATTATTTTGATAATCTAATCAACTTAGGATTGTCTTTAATTTTAATTTTTGATTTTATTTATAGTTAGTAATGAATTGTGAGCGTTTATTTTTATTTTACTCGAGAACGAACAAACTATTAAATTTGAGGGTATTTGATAGAGGTTAATTAAATCTAATATTTTCATACTTCAAATTTAATATTTGTTCATTTAAATTAAGATTATTTAACTTTTTGTATGCTTAATTGTTATTTTGTAGATTGGAGTCAATGGAGAAAATGAGGATGAAAATCCAAAGGAAATAAAGCAAAAATATCGAATTGTTATAGTACCTATTGCAGTGCTAATCTATAGTATTTTTGCTATAATACCCAGCTCCATGACGCTGCATAAACAATACTTTGTGAAAACTATAAATAGTACTTATAAAACAGTAACTCGAGAACAATAATTTTAATCTGACTTATATTTGATGTTTTACCCTAAATTAAAAACATAAACCTATAAATAGAATGCCAAAAACTCTAATTCAAAGAATTAAGAGGAGAGAAAGAAGAGAGAGAAAGAGAAATTTTTAAAGGATCAAGAAGATTAGAAGATTTAGATTGTAGAAAAATTAGTTTTATCTCTTCAACTTTTTGTCTTTCTATTTTTTTATGATTTTCATGATGGTATTCTTGATAAGTTATAGCACTCTTTATTTCACCATGACTTAAGTTTTTATTTCTAGAGTTAAACTATTAAATCTAATATGTAGTTGGATTTTTATTGACTTTTAGTTTATGAACTTAATATAGTAAATGAGTTTATTACTTTCATTATATTTAGCCAATATCTTGAATGATTGAGCAACCATAATGAATTTGAAAAAGGGATTTATATGTTTAGCTTAGGATAGTTTGATGCATGATCATAGGGTGACAACTATGAGTTTTATGCATGATAGAAATATACCTAAACGGCATGTATAGTATTATTTAGACCTACTCTTAATAAATTATATTCTATTCGGATTACCATAGACATATAGGTAATTGTTAGAATGCATAATATAATCACTCAACCATCGATAGAGGGTTGCGATGAGATTAGAGTCTAACCCAATAATTTGTATTAAAGGATTAACTAAGAAATTAAAGAGTTTAATGAAATATTAAGGAATAAGTCGAAACCCTAGATTATTCTTAATTGGTGAATTCAACCATTTTTTGCTTTTGATTAAAATTAAGTTTAGTTTAATTTGATATAATTAAGTTAATAGATTCAATTCTTATATTGATATTTCTAGATAAAAGTTAAAGTATGATTAAGTTTAGTAATTGATTGAAAGAAATAAATTATATAGCCGCTATGGGAATGATAACTTGGACTTAAATCCTATATTACTTCATATGATAGTGTGCAATTGCGCTTAGGTATTATTGTATTTATCAATCATGCATCCAAGTCATCCAGCAATCCAAATACAAAAAAGTAACTTAGCTACAAAGCAAAGAGCTATCAATTGAGTTTTGTTGATGCAAGTCAGTTTAAGCTAATGAGTAACTAAGAAAGATGGAAGAATAGGTGTAACAGTAAATCAACAAAGTTTGAAGCAAAACTAATAGTATTTGTGATATTGCAAAAGCCTTAATTTCATCTTGTTATCAAGCATGAAACATTGTAATTCCTAAAATATAAGCAAAGAATAACGAGATCAGATTTTTATTACATAAATTCTTTCTTACACATTTCATATAAGAGTGAAATAAACAAAGTAATATCTAGATTATTAGCTTTGTCTACCTCAGTTTAGTTTATACTATTAAGTATTCAAAAGGCTCAAGTCCTTAGGCTTGTAAATAGAGGCTAAGTTTTAGCCAAACCAATAATTTTGTAACCTGTATAGGACTAGATGGATTTAGTTTAGGCTTAAGCTAAATGCTATTTAGCTCAACTCATTATTCTTCAAATGCACATGACATATAGTTTAAATTAATTTTTTTTTAAATTATAAAGAAGATACTAACTATATACTAATTATATACTCAGAGTTCCAAAAATAGAAAGGAAAAGGCCACTTGATAAGAATAGCCTTTGCTATGACTATTGTCAGAAGTCTATGCCACACAAGAGATAGATGTTAGAAGCTTCATAGAAAGCAACAAAACATCTTAAAAAATGGGAAATAGATAAAGATAGAGAGAACATGTCCAGTAGCCATGGACACCAATTATAATAACATTTTTTTCAAGCAATGATTTTACATATGAATTTCATTAGAACTAAATCCACTAAGACATAAAGAGACCACATTTAAGGAAGAGACACATATAAAGGCTTTCTATTTGCTTTTATAAAGCTAAAGATATTTCGATAATTAGGTTTTATAACCAAAATCAACAATAGACTAGCAAAATCCATCGAGATATAAAGGGACCACACAAAAACAAATCACCCTTTATTAAATCCAATCCCACATGCTTACAGCCAAAATCAACAATATTTACCGAGATATAAAGGGACCACATGCGCAAAAAAAAAAAAAAAACTCTTCTTTGATGTATTCAAATCCTACATGCTTATAACCAAATCAACAACCTCAACAATATCAATTGACGGATAAAGGGCCATATGCAACAAAATAAAATGAACCAGATGCAAATAACAACAAATAAATTGGCCTTTTCTACCAAACTAAGCTTTTTTAAGAATATGAATAATAAATAGTTAGTGTTTATAAGGAAATAGCTTTCATATGAATTATGGTTGTAACCTTATTGATGGTTATAAAATGAGCCACAAAATTAGAGTCTTCTAGACTAAGAACAGATGAACCAAATAAATTTTGTAAGGTTCTTCAATGTAGAAGAAAATGGAAGACCTCTTTTCAAATTGTCTAAGTGCTAGAGAGGTGATAAGTGTAATTTAGATTTATATTTCAGCCTCATTTTATCTTAGGAATTGTTTGTTTTTGAGTGATTTTAGGGTTATTTATGCATTCAATGTTGTTTTCACAAGTCTAATATTGAAAAGATGGAAAAGGAAGAAAATAGAGTAAAAAGAGTAAAACCAAACCAAAATTGAAGTTAAAAGTGAAAATTCAAACTTGAGGTCTAAGAAGTTGAGAAATGGGATAAACGCCCCAGCTTTCACCATCCAAATGCCCAATGTGCATATGAGATATTGAAGGCCACATTATTGAGATTTGTCAACACCGCGATGCAAATTCCATAAAAGGTAATGCTCCCGAGGTCTAGGGGAACACTGCAGCCCTAAGAAAGCCCCCGCATTGAAAAGAAGAACATCATGACATTAAGGCAACATTTTGGAGAACACTCCCACGTTCAAGGTAGAATGTCGTAACAATGAGACTTTTACTGCACCATATAAAAGTCCACTTTTTTTTTTACTCTATAGTGACTCTTCCAGACCCCTTTCCATACCCTAACCATTTTTCTTTCAACCCTTACATGTCCCAAGCCTAGAAATCAAGCTACATTGTGAAAAAAATAGGGCAACAACAACATTAAAAGCCATTTTGAAGAGAGATTACCCAATAATAACAAACTTAAGAGCATATTGGCTAAGTGTTGAAGGATTCAACCAAGAGCAAGGCTTGATTGGAAGCCATATTTCTTTAAAAATATTCAGTTTAGATTGGTTATATCATGTTTATTATTGTATTTAGCCATAAAACTCTTATCATATTGCACTAAATCTATTTACTAGGAATATAACATTGAACTTAATATGTGGACTCGATTGATTTAATCCCATTATTATAAACTTAGTTATTCAATTTGTTTGTTCTTGATGCTTTCAATGTATATGGCTAGTTATTAAATGATTAGGGAATGTTAGAATAAACTTGAAAAGGCATCTTAGTGTTAAGCCTAGGACAAATTGATATGATCACAGTGTAGTAGTTGTGAGTTTCGATTTAGGATAAGAATATACCTATATGGCATGTGTGGTCAATACAACTTATTCATAATGAATCTTAATTTATTCGATCTACCATAGAAATATAGGTAATTGGTTGACTAAGATATAATCGCTTGACCATCGAAAGAGGCTTGTGATGAGATTCGTGTTGTGACCAATAATTGAACTGAAAAATTAATATTTAGGATAACATTTTTAGAAAATCATATTAAAGGATAGCTATAGTCCTAGATACTCTCCATATATTAATTTTAACATTATATAGCCTAGACATGTAGGATTGATCAATAGTGTTAATGTTTAGTTTTAGCAACAAAAAAAAAAAAAAATCAAGGACCAATTGTTTGAATAAAGATGAAAAGAAATAATTTTAGTATTTATAAGAATATACACAAATTCTTTGTGGGATCGACAACCTTCTTGTCACTCTATTACTTATTTACGATAGCATGCATTTGAGTTTAAAAATCATACAATAAGAGGCAACTAAAACAACTCTTAAAATGGCTTCATTTTACCACTCAAAGACTGTTGAAAATGATTTTGTTTTACTTCTACATTTAATCATACAAGACAATGTCATTTCTGAATACCAAATAATAAAAAAATTCTATTTTAAAATTTTTGAAAAAAGAAATAATAACAAAATGATGACGTTTTCATCTACGTGCATTGGGCATAAAATTACGCCGTATATGTATTTTGATTGAAAAAAAAATTAGATGTTAAACGGTGTTATTTCTTCTATTCTTAAAAGAAATACTGACACAAATGACATAGTTTTTTTTATTGTTATTTTGGCATTAAACAATGCCGTATAGATAATTTGGAAAAAAATATTTGTCACTCAGCGACATTGTTTCATATAATCTGAAAAAAAAATAAAAAAGATATAATACCAAAACAACGTTGTTTTAGACATTCTAGAAAAAATAAAAAATAAAAATCACATTACAATGATGATTTACTTTTTATGTATTACCACGTTAGTTTCTATCACAAATTTCTGGCACATATTTTTTGATATGTTTTAGTATAAATTTGTGTTAAATCTTATCACAAATTTGTTATAAAAAAATTACTAATTGTGATAGAATCTATAACAAAAAACTAAAGTCGTAAAATACATGATAGTTTCTATCACTAAATCTTTTTTTTTTTCTTATAGTGAATGAGATCTTTTTTAGCTTTAATGTCATTAAAAGACTTAGAATACATGCATACTTGAGCCTTTTCATTACATGCAAAAGAAAAACCCTAGGCATCTACATTAGGGCACACGACACCTTTGCCTTTCATTCTCTTTCTTTGTTCTTCAGATAAGAACCTACTCATCACTATTGTTATATGCAGTCCGATATATCATTCACACCATTGATAGATCCTAAGAGTTTGAATACAAGGTTCTAGAAGCGTGTTCCTCATAACTGTCACAAGTTAAGGTTTAGCAACATAAACCTTACTTACATCATATACTGCAACCTCATATAGGTGTTTCTAGCATCCTTTACCATCTCTAGGCATACCATATTGCCACATGTTTCTTTATTATTTATTGTGTAAGCTTATCTCCCACACATCTCATAACTGGTGATTAGATTCATTCGTTTTATCTATTTTCATCCTTTTTCTCTCAAATCGGCATGAGTAAATTCACAACATCAGCTTCTTGGACTTTAGAATCTCTTCAGAAGTTTGGTAGGCATTAATGTCATACTCACAAAGGGTTAAAAAGGCTGGCATCTAATATTTTAAGCCTAAGTCATACCGTTCATACAACTTGCCATATAAAGGCGAATAGCTACAACTATTAGTGTTATGCTTGGTCACAGTCTCCTAATATTGCTCCAAACATTTTTGGTGACTTCGATAGGGAGTTTAGCTAGGATCTTATAATGGAAAAGCTTAAAAGGAAAGGTTGAAACTAGAGAAATATTTGTAGAGGTTTAATACGGGGTTTATGAAATACAAGTACATGTCGCACGCCATACAGCAGAAGCATGCTATATATTTCAAAACTATATAAACACAGGCAATTCCATCAATAATAAAAAAGTACATTAAGTTAACAATTTAATAAAATGTACATTGTATAAATATCAATATATTGATACAAAATTGTAATGGCACGTAAGCACTATCTCCAATAATTTTATCCCCTAGAAGCAAGACGAGTCCTCTCGCTATGGTGACACATAGATTAATATACCTTTAGGACCAGAAGAAACCCAAGGAAGTGAGTAGGCTATAGATGCCAATCTATAAAACCATAGTACTACTGTTAAAAGATGCCATATAGTAAACTGTACAACAAAATCAAAAGGAATTACTTGAGGCTATCAATCCAGGCAAAATAATCGAATAACCTGCAACAGCAATAGTCAATCTGAATGCTGCCTAGGGAACTTTTGAGAAAGAGACTAGATAGCTTTTGCTAACCATAACACACTAGAGGGCAAGGTAGAAGCTCTCACTCAATCTGACATTTTAGCCATGACCAACTAGATAAGTCGTGACATTCTACACCTAGTACACCTTGTTACCAATAAGATCTGTACTTATTGTTGGTTGTTGATTAATTATAGGTGCATACATGTGGTATGTGTTCATCATCAAATATACGCATCAAATATATATATTTACACAACGAAAGTCTAAAAAATGATAATAAAAACAGTTATTACATATTAATCAAATTAATATAAAAGATTGAGAATTTAACTCATGAAACCTTTGGATTAAAATTACTTGAAGTCCACCTAAAATGTAAACTTTTTCAATTCTAACAATCAACAAGGGTGAGATTGATTGTCTAGAATAACAGTATATTAATTCAGCAATCAGTTTAACACTTACACATAATTCTAAGTTAAACTCTTTAACTTATTTAATTTTATTATTTATTTATTCAACTCTTGAATAAAAATAAATTTATTTGATTTTAAATGGCTAACTTTAACTAGAGAAGATAATAAATAGAACATATTTTCAACTCTTGAAAATATTACAAATTTTCATTATTAATTTCTCTCTAAATTAGCCGGCCATTATAAAGACACTTAATAAAATATTTTGTTTCTGTTTACTAATATAAACCAAATACATTTAATTAATTCTTAATTTATGCATTTTATTTTAATTTCACTTGAATTTAGATATTTAACTTAGCTAAAGTTAACTTTTAACCTTAGTTGAGTTAGAATTAACTTAACCTTAGTTAATAATATCTAACTAATCTAACCCTAGTTAACTAACTTAACTATAATTAGGTTAACCATTACTTATCTATTAAGTAAGGTTAATATCTAATTAACCTAACTATATGGTTAACTTTTAACCATAGTTAAGTTAAATTATTTATTTAACAATTAAATAAATAAATATTTATTTTGATTATTTAATAATTAAATAATTAACTAAGTAAAATTACTTTTATACCTTTACTAGGTTATCAAGTTAAAGTGGATCCTACCATTAACCATATACTTTAGTTAACTTAACTTTAGTAAATTATTGGATTTTACTATATTGAACTATTCAATAGGGTATGCTGCCCAAGTGCACAACGAATATAATTCATATTACGGGACTCTCTAAGAACATATCCAATTCATCAAATAGAACTATTTCATAAGCCCGTTATCGATGCCTTACACATACGTTACGGATATTACAAATTAGCGTGTTAAACCATACAAGTTGGGGTCACAATGCATATGCATAATCATTTCACAATTTATACCCTGGATATGCAGGGGATATTGATCAGCACCGTCAAATCCCTGTAAGCTCATCCTTGAACCTATCTCCAGATTTATATCTCGATAAATAATATACGCAAACACTGTTACGATATTGTTTAACCCTGTAGAAATCTCTGTAAGCTCATATTTTTCCCAATTTATTCTTGTGGCCACAAGACTTTATGAAATATGATCATAAAGCATCGGATATATAACTTACCTATATAACCTGACGGATCCTGTATTTACGGACATCAGACTCTATGAACATCGGACCATACCTAGCGACACATAGTGGTCAAAGTATGAAACGTTTGTGACACATGGGGAACCAAAGTATTATGAATCACTTACAAGCCCACTATAGCGCTTAGGTTAAATGACCACGAATACTACTCAACTTGAGAAGACCTTCCTTTGACCATTTCATAGGATATCTATTAAGGTCTTCGTGAGTCTATTCAATATCCAGTTCGGACTAGATACCCGCATGCTTATACAAGCTCTAAGCTCATGGTCAGTTAAGAATAACCATCTGTACCATATAGATATAATATATAATAATCTATATAATAGAGATTCACCGATAGACCTGTATTGGTGAACATAGATTAAGAACATAATGTTTGAGATGATACTTGCATAATGACTATTTCTAACACCTATTGCAACTATGTCATTACTAGTATACTCTCAGGTTTTTCTGTAATTTCAGACAAGGCTCCTAACTCTTAGAATTTTCTAACTCTTATGACCTGCTAACTCTTAACCGTGCTAACTCTAAGCATTTATAACTCTCAGCTTTGCTAACTCTTAGCCTCGGTCTAAGCTCCTTTAGAACAGATCTTAGCTCATTCAGATTATACAATATCTGTAGTATTACAAGCATTATACCAAATATTATAAAATAATTTTTATTCGAAATGTTTGTTGTATAAATATTAAATAATTAATATTCATACTATATTAGAATGACACATAAGCACCAATTCCAACAAACTCTCACTTGCTATAGTGTCATTCATACTGGTATTATATACCAATATACTGGACGTGTTTTTCAAACACCATAAGAGTTTAACCTGAAGGGTTCACTATGTTATCCAAGGAATGTATCCTAGATATTATTATTATATTTACAGTAGCTAAGAACTTTCTAATTATGTGGTATTCAAAGTTCATATGATCAGAATTCTCGCGTGCCATATTGCTTCTTGACTTAAGCAATTACTATTATTATTGCATTATAGTGGGATAAGATCCACTGAGCTTAGAACTATTCAAAGCTCTGCAACTAACTTAAATATCTATAGTATTTCGTTTGCAGGCTTCTAAAGTCGCAACATATTCTACCTTAAAGGAAAAATTATCTATGGACATTTAATTACACACATTTAACTAGCTCCAGTACCGATGAGAGAAACACATAACTATATGTAGACTTTCTACTATTTGGATCAAATGAAAATTTTGAATATATATGTCCCTTGTCTTGTAAAAAACTTTCTCCATAATTGGAAAACTTATCCTCTGTACCTCTCAGGTATTTCAGATATATTTCACATCTATCTAATGGTCATGACCTGGATCAAATCAAATCAAACTAGTTATACTTACAGCCATCCAAATTCAGGTCTCGTGTATAACATGGTATACATTAAGCTACTTCTAGCTTATGCATGTGATAAGTTAGACGCTCTAACTCTTTCATCTTCTTCTCGAGGACACTTCTTCCTAGAAAGATGAATGCCATGTCTGAAAGACACATTAACTGTCTTACAGTTAATAAAGTTGTACCTTACAAGGACTTAGCCTATGTACAAAAATTGAAAAGAGTCCCATAAGCCTCATAGCTATATCTTTATAAAGTTTTATACGTAGTATAAAAGAAACCTCTCCTAAATCTTTAATGAAGAAGTTTTTTACTTAGATAACACATACCTGATTGACTTACAACATACCAATGTCATTTTTGACATTAAGTATATATATTCCACTTAGAGAACTAGAAAGATAATTATGTTCCTACTGCCTTTTCTGAACACACATGCTTCGTCTTCATGCTTGATGAAACCAGATTTTTTGATTTCTTTATATAAACGAAGATTTTAGCTTCAGAAAAACTACTTAAGTCCACAGATGGACTTTCTCAGTTTGCACACTATATTATAAGTTAGGTTGGATGCAAAATCATCAAACTGTTCTATACATATCTCTTACTTGATATATACATCCCAGAATGCTGTATTTACATCCATTAGCTAGTTCTCAAATTCGTAATATGCGGCAATAACCATCAAAATTCAAATTGACTTTAGCATGGTTCATAATATATGGAAACTATTCCTAATGTACTTATGATAACCTTATCTGTCAACTACAGGGATTAATATGATTCACCTATTAATATTTAGCACAAAATAACAATTATACAATATGAATGGTTTTGCCAGAAATGAGAAGTGACTTAAAAGTCTTAACTGTTACTATATATAAAAAATCTCCATTTTCTATATGAAACTTAACTTTTCATTTCCAAGTATTGTAGCATTCTTCAAATCATGCAACACCTTGCAAATATGAGAATGATAAGCCGTATCTCATACCCTTGTAGAGTTAGCATCTATGCTAATGAAATGTTTATGATTGATAAACATATATCTAATAAGTCAATCTTTCTAAAGTTAAGGTGTCATGAACAGTAACACTTACTACTTCAAGCCTTATCACAGTGGAAACACTTTTCATTGTGACTTTTCTCTATTTTTTGTTTAAATATATCAAATATTTTTTAATCTAGAACTATTCTTAGATTCATAAGCAAGTCTAAATATTTATCTCGGTACCCTATAATTGGTGTGTATATATCAAGAGTACTAACGAATTGCTTATACTTATCTTATCTCTATAAGACAAGTATCTTATCTCTATAAGATACATTAAGAGATGTGTAGTGAAACATTTCTAATCGTTAATTAATAACACTTTAGATCATAGGTATTGCTATTATACATTTTTTAATCTAAAAAATACCCTCTCATTGCTTTACTTAATCCTTTTAATCTCTTGAACAGGATAACGACAGTTTAAATTCTTTAAACTATACAATGAAAAGTGGACCCCTATTGGCATTTTACTTCAGTATCATACTAAAGCAATATTGGTCTTTGTAAACTCAACATGTTGACAACTTTTGTCAATTGCATATCATGCAACTCTTACTACTGATCCTAAATACACATATTGGGTAAGTGTATTAAAATATATGTTACTGACACTACTCTCACGCTAAAGCAATATTGGATAACACATTCGCATATATTTTACTCATCTCATATTTTACCGGCATTAGGCTAAGTCACTCCGACCAAATTCCTCATGCTAAAGCAATATTGGGAAAGACCATAATGACTCGTCTTACACTGTATTGATAAGATGGACCATTTAAAATATTATCACATAATATAATAAATTTTAATTTGATTAAGAGAGACTTTTAAATGTAAGCTCTCATCTAATGAGAAGGTTGTTCTCAACAAGTTATTTATTTCTGTGCAAACACAATTAACCCCCACCAATAGGACACTTATTGTGGTTACTAACAAAAAAATAATACTTTCGATTTATAATACAAACAAATAACTCTTATTAAAACATCTTATAAATCCCTCACATGTAAAAATAAAAAAAAATTACTCATTTTTTTATTGTCAATGCCGCGGTGTTGGCTTACCAACGCTGCGGCGTTGATCCTTTAGCACTGCAGTGCTAGGCCTTCAAAAGCCTTAGCACTGCGAGGCTGGCTTACCAATGTCGCGGTAATGGAAGCAACACCTTCAGCGCTACAGTGCCAAGCATTAACACTGCGGCATTGGGGCCTAGAAGTACCAATGTCGTGGCATTTTTCATCAACGCCATGGCGTTCACCATGAACACTACGGTGTTTTAGGTACCGTTCTCACCGGTTTTGCATTTTAAACACTTGAAATGCACCCTAATAACCTTGAAACTTGTCCTACAACATAGCCAATACTAAAAAAAAACAAAATTACTCTGATATCAATTGTTGGTTGTTGATTAATTATGGGCACATGCATATGGTATATGTTCATCATCAAATATACGCATCACATACATGTATATTTACACAATGGAAGTCTAAAAAATGATAATAAACACAGTTATTACATATTAAGTAAATTAATATACAAGATTGAGAATTTAATCCATGAAGCCTTTGGATCAATAAGGGTAGGATTGATTGTCTAAAATAATAGTATATTAATCTAGCAATCAGTTTAATACTTAAACATAATTCTAAGTTAAATTCTTTAACTTAGTTAAATGTGTTATTTATTTATTCAACTCTTGAACAAAAATAAATTTATTTGATGTTTAAATGGCTAATTTTAATTAGAGAAGATGATGAATAGAACATGTTTTCAACTCTTAAAAATATTAAAAAATTTCATTCTCAATTTCTCTCTAAATTGGCTGGCTATTACAAAAGCACTTAACAAAATATTTTGTTTTAATTTACTAATATAAACCAAATACATTTAATTAACTCTTAATTTAACATGCATTTTATTTTAATTTCACTTGAATTTAGATATTTAATTTAACCAAATTTAACTTCTAACCTTTGTTGAGTTAGAATTAACTTAAACTTAGTTAACTAATAACTAACTACTTTAACCCTAGTTAACTAATTTAACTATGATTAGGTTAACCATGACTTAACCATTAAGTAAGGTTAATATCAAATTAACTTAACTATATGGTTAACTTTTAACTATAGTTAAGTTAAATTATTTATTTAACAATTAAATAAAAAAATTTATTTTGATTATTTAACAATTAAATAATTAACTAAGTAAAATTACTTTTATACCCTTACTAGGTTACTAAGTTAACCCAAAGTGGGTCCTACCATTAACCACATACTTTAGTTAACTTAGCCATAGTAAATTGCTGGATTTTATTGTATTGAACTATTCAATATGGTACACTGCCCAAGTGCACAATTAATACATTTTATATTGCGGGACTCTCTAGGTCCACACCTGATTCGTCAAATAAATCTATTCTATAAATCTATTATTAATGCCCCACGCATATGTTACAGATATTACAATTCAGCGCGTTAGACCATACAAGTTGAGATCACAACACATACATATAATTCTTCCGTCATTTATACCCTAAATGTGCGGGGATATAGATCACCACTATCAAATCCCCGCAAGCTCATCCTTGAATTTATCTCTAGATTTATATTTCATTAAATAATATACGCAAATAAGTTTGCGATATTTTTTAACCCTATAGAAAAATCCTTTCTCAGGTTTATGTTTGTGGCTGCAAGACTTTATGAAATATAACCTCGGAGCATCGAATATACAACTTACTTATGTAAGTTGATGAATCATGTATCTATGTACACCGAACTCTATAAGTATCGGACCATGCCTAGGGACACATAGCGGTCAGACCAAAAAAGGTCTCAAACATATGTGTAACAAAAGTGTGATGGATCACTCACAAGCTCACTGTGGTGCTTAGGTTAAAAGACCACGAATACTACTCAACTAGAGAGGACCTTCCTTTGATGGTTTCATAAGATATCTATTAGGGACCTTGTGAGTCTGTTCAGTATCCAATCCTAACTGGATACCCGCATGTCTATATAAGCTCTAAGCTTATGGTCAGTTAAGAACAACCATCTGTACCATATAGATATAGACATACAATGATTTATATAATAATGATTCACCGATAAACCTACATTGGTGAACATAGATCAGAAACATAATATTTGAGAACATACTTGCAAAATGACATTTTCTAGCACCTATTGTAACTCTTTGCAACTATGTCATTACTAGTGTACTCTCAGGTTTTTGTCTTATTTCAAACAAAGCTCCTAACTCTTAGAATGTTGCTAACTCTTATAACTTGCTAACTCTTAGCAGTGCTAACTCTTAACATTTATAACTCTCAGCATTGCTAACTCTTAGTCCTAGTTTAAACCCTTTTAGACTAGATCTAAACTCTTCAAATCATACAATGTCTGTAGTGTTATAAGCGTTATACCAAATATTATAAAATTAACAAATTTTATTCAAAATATTTATTGTATAAATATTAAACAATTAATACTTATACAATATTGGAATGGCACGTAAGTACCAGCTCTAACACTTACTTGGGAAGAGATAGCCTCAAAATTCTGTAAAACAATACTTCTAAAATGAAGAAAATGTCATTTTAATTCAACTAAACCAAGCGATGCAGCTATACAGAGCCACGGGTTAAGTATGTCAAACATTTTAAAGATATAATGTTAGACTGCTACTGTTGAGTGTTAATTTATTTAGGGTGAATGCATGTGGTATATGTGTTCATCATTCAAAATATATATATCTCATACATATATGTGCACAGTGAAATTATAAAAATTTACAATAAACACAATTAATACATATTAATCAAATTAACAACGAAATTGAAAATTAAACCATTGAAGCATTTGGATTAAATTGCTTGAAGTCCACCTGAAATGTAAACTTTGTCAATCCTAGTAATCAACAAGGGTGGGATTAATTATCTAAAATAGCAGTATGTTAATCCAGCAATTGTTTAAACAAATTAAGCCTAAGTATTTAATTTTTTTTTGATTAATACTTAATCAATAAATCAAATACTTTTTTTTAATTGGTTTAAGCCTAATAAAAAACCAATTAAAAAGAAAACTTAATTATAAATTCAATAATTGAATTCAAAATAAGAAAATAATTTTCTTTTTCTTTCTCTTTGATGGCTGGCAAAATTACTTAGCAAAAATTAACTTAACTTAATCTTATTTCATTTTGCATACATATATACAAATGAACTTAATTTCACTTAATTTGAATTTACATTTAACTTAACTTAATTATAGTTAATATTTAACCTTAGTTAAGTTAGTTTATTTAACCCTTAAGTTAAATAAATATTTAAATAATCTAACCCCTACTTAACTAACTTAACCATGGTTAGGTTAATTATTACTTAACCATTAAGTAAGGTTAATATTAACTTAACTATATGGTTAACTTTTAAGCATAGTTAAGTTAAATTGTTTATTTAACTATTAAATAAATAAATATTTATTTTAATTATTTAACAATTAAATAATTATTAAGTGAAATTACCTTTATGTCCTTACTAGGTTATCAAGTTAACCTAAAGTAGGTCCTACTATTTAACCATATACTTTAGTTAACTTAACCATAGTAAATTGCTGAATTTTATTGTATTGAACTATTTAATATGGGTACGCTGCCAAGTGCACAAAGAGTACATTTCATATTAAGACTCCCTAGGTCCACGCTCAATTCATCAAATAGAAGTCTGTGATCGATGCCCCACGTAAACGTCACGAGTATTACAAATTAGTACGTTAGACCATACATATTGAGATTACTACATATTCGTATAATCCTTTTGTAATTATACCCTGGATGGGCGGGATATAGATCATTACCATCAAATCCCCATAAACTCATCCGTGAACTTATCTCCATATTCGTGTCTTAATGAACAATATATGCAAACTCTTTTGCTATATTGTTCAACCTTGTGGGAAACTCTCTTCTCGGGTTTATTGCTTATGGCCATAAGACTTTGTAAGATACAATCTCGGAGCATTGGATATCCAACCCACCTATATGAGCTGGCGGATCCCGTATCTATGCACACCGAACTCCATGAGCGTCGTACCATACCCAAAGACATATATTGGTCAGACCATGAAAGGTCTCTAACATACATGAAACCAAAGTATAGTGGATCACCCACAAGCCCACCGTGGCACTCAAGTTAAAAGACCACAAATACTACTTAACTAGAAAGGACCTTCCTTTGACGGATTCATAGGATATCTATTGGGGTCCTCGTAATTCTGTTTAATATCCAGTCCTGATTGAATAACTATATGTTTATACGAGCTTTTACAACTGATGGTCAGCTAAGAACAATCATCTGTACCATACAGATATAGACATATATTGATCTATATAATAATCATTTACCGATAGGCCCTCATTGGTGAACATAGATCAGGAATACTATATTTGAGAACATACTTACATAATAATATTTTTTAGCATTTATTGCAACATTTTGCAAGTATGTCATTACAAGTAGACTCTTAGGTCTTTATCCTATTATAAATAAGGGTCTAACTCTTTAGATTTAACTGACTCTTATAACTTGCCAACACTTAGTAGTGCTAACTCTTAGCATTTATAACTCTCAGCATTGTTATCTCTTAGCACTAGTCTAAGCTCTTTTAAACCAGATCTGAACTCCATCAAATCATACAATATCTACAATGTTACAAGCTTTAGTACCATTTAATAAAGGTTGTAAGCGATTTAATAAAGTATTCATTGTATAAATATTACAAAATAAATATTCATACAAACAGGGATGGACGTAAGCACAAACCTTACAAAATAATTTTTCAAAAAAAAACACATACTTGTATCGTGACAAATCATCGATAAAGAGTACAAAGTATCGAAATTCACCTATTGCAGTGTGATTTATTAGACCGCATACATCATTATGTACCAGTTTCAATAAATCTAAGGCACTGTGTCCAACACCAGTAAATAGAGATTCGATCAGCTTTCCTTGAATACATGATTCACAAACTGGATAAGGTTGTATGGTCAGATCAGGTTTCTAAACATCCTTAACCGGATGGGTTAGGCGTCTCACACTTATGTAACCTAATCTTATATGCCATAATTCTATTTCATTTAAAGTTTTTGAACTACTACTAGTACTTGCTTGCACATTCATGACATTTCTAGTTGTATCTAATATATAATGTTTATTCACTAACTGACAATCAGCTAATAAAATATCATGCATATTATATAAACATAAGGAACAGTTATGAATATACATATGATACCCTTCACTGTCGGGTATAGGAAGGGATATAATCTGTTTGATGATACTAAGAACATAATAACAATTATACAATACAACTGTTTTATTACAAAAGAAAAGTAAATCTAAATGTCCAACTGCTTCAACTTGCAGGAAATCACCATTTCTAGCTTAAAGCTTTACCTCTCCTAGTTGACGCAATCTAACTTCCCTTAAATCTTGTAACATATTACAGATGTGAAAAGGACATGTTGTATATAATACCTAACCTGTATTAGCATCAAATGCTAAAGAAATATCTATGATAGAAAGAAAATACCTGAAGGAGTCTTCTTCAAGCTGGCAAGATATTTGGGGCAGTTGTATTTTCAGTGCCTATTCTTACTGCAAAAGAAACATTTTCTTTTTACCTTGCTTTTCTCTTAAGGTTTGGATATAGGTTGCCTTTGAGGACCTATTTGAGGTGTTTGCCTCAGCTTCTGTTTCTTCTTCCTTTTAGACTTCTCAAAAGCCCTCAGAGTAGAAGATGAAGCACCCTGAACATAGAGGGTCTAACCCTTTTTGTGTATGTCCTCATTTACTGTCTTTAACATACTTAGCATAGGTAGGGGTTAATCCCTATATATTGAAGTTCATGATGAACTACGTGAATGACCCTAAAAGCGATTGGAAAATTAAACTATTTTCCAAATTATTGTTCAATGAAATGCCCATAGTCTCAAGCTCTCAATGTATCTAATAATTTTGAGGATATGTGGACTGACTGGACTGCCCTCAAGAAGTCTAGTCTGAAAAAATATTTTGGCGATACAGTATATTTCAACCTGGGGTCTATCACTCAAAGGCTCTTTCAAGTGGAGCATAATGCTAATAGCATTGTCCATGTAGAGATGCTCTCTCTGCAGTTCATTAGACATGAGAAGCATTGATGTAAGATTTAACTTTTAAATCATCATCCAACCATTTCTGATATGTCACCATTTTCTCTGGGGTGGCATAATCAAAAACATCTTTAGGCATCAATTGATCAATAATATATCAAAGCTTCTCAGAATTCAAAATAATTCTGAGATTTATCAGCCAATCTAAATAGTTTTCATCACCCTTGAGTTATTTAGCATCAAGAATGAGCATTAAAGAGTTGTTTGAAACCATATTAATCTTCACAAGATAAAACAAAATAGAAGATGTCAGTAGATTTTAAATTGATTAAATTGCTAATTAAAATATTTTAAATCATAAGTATAACAATTATACAATTTTTAATTTAAAAACACCCTCCCACTGCTTTACATAATCTCTTTAATCTCTCTAATAGGATAATGATAGTTTAAAAATTTTAAACTATACAGTGAGAAGTGGACCTCATTGGCATTTTATTTCAGCCTCACGCTAAAGCAATATTAGCCTTTGTAAACCCAATAGGTAGACAACTCTTGTCAATTGTATCTCATGCAACTCTTACCACTGATCCTAAATATAATTTGTCCTTACGCTAAAGCAATATTGGTTAAGTGTATTTCAGATTAACTTGTCAATTATCAAATATATGTGACTGACAAACCCTCTCGCTAAAGCAATATTGGATAACTGTTCGCATATATTTGACTCATCTAATATTTTGCCGGCATTAGACCAAGTCACACCAACCAAATCTCTCACACTAAAGTAATATTGAGAAAGACTGTAGTGACCTGTCTTACACCGTATTGACAAGACGGGCCATTTAAAATACTAACTGATTAAAAAAGATTTTAAATATAGGCTCTCATCATATGAGAAGGTTATTCTTAATCAACAATTTATTTCTGTGTAAACACAAGTAACCACTGCCAATAGGGCTCCCATTATGGTTACCAAAACAAAAAATAAATAGTAATACCGGTTTATCATGTAGACTAATAACTCTTATCACTACATCTCATAAACTCCTACAACAAAAATAAAAAGATTACTTTATTTAAATAAATAAAAACCTTTAAGTTAATAAATATTTAAATAATCTAACCCTAGTTAACTAATTTAACCATGTTAGGTTAACCATTAAGTAAGGTTAATATTAACATAACCATATGGTTAACTTTTTAGCATACTTAAGTTAGATTATTTATTTAACTATTAAATAAATAAATATTTATTTTAATTATTTAACAATTAAATAATCATTAAGTAAAATTATTTTTATGTCCTTACTAGGTTGTCAAGTTAACCTAAAGTGGGTCCTATTATTTAACCATATACTTTAGTTAACTTAACCATAGTAAATTGCTGGATTTTACTGTATTGAACTTTTCAATACAGTACACTGGCCAAGTGCACAAAGAGTACATTTTATATTGAGACTGCCTAGGTCTACGCCCGATTCATCAAATGAAACTATTTCCTAAGTCTATGATCGATACCCCACATATATGTTACCGATATTATAAATCAGTGCGTTAGGCCATACATGTTGAGGTTACTACATATTCGTATAATCCTTCTGTCATTATATCCTATATGGGCGAGATATAGATCATCACTATAAAATTCTCATAAACTCATTCGTGAACTTATCTCCAGATTTGTATCTTAATGAACAACACGCAAGCCCACCATGGCGCTTAGGTCAAAGGACCACGAATACTACTCAACTCGAGAAGACCTTCATTTGACGAATTTATAGGATATCTATTGGGGTCCTCATGAGACTGTTCAGTATCCAGTCCTGACTGAATACCTTCATGTCTATACAAGCTTCCACTAAGTTGATGGTCAGCCAAGAATAATCATTTGTACCATACAGATTTAAACATACACTGATCTATATAATAATGATTCATCGATAGACCCACATTTATGAACGTAGATCAGGAACACTATATTTGAGAACATATTTACGTAATGACATTTCCTAGCATCTATTGCAATCCTTTGCAACTTTGTCATTACATATAGACTCTCGGGTCTTTGTTCCATTATAGACAAGGTTCTAACTCTTTAGCTTTCGTTGACTCTTATAACCTGCTAACTCTGAACAATGCTAACTCTTAGCATTTATAACTCTCAGCTTTGCTAACTCTTAACACTGGTCTAAACTCCAAGATCTAAACTCCTTCAGATCATATAGTATTACAAGCTTTATGACCATTTGATAAAGGTTATTAGTGATTTAATAAAATATTCATTCTATAAATATTACAAAATAAATATTCATGTAAATAGGGATGGCATATAAGCACAAACCTTAACAGCTACAAATAGAAAAGAGAATAATAAAATATAGAATTTAGTATTAGCAATATGCTTAGCAAATACAGATCCCACCTTGTAACGTAGGAATAACTTCTTTCATCAAACTCATAAAAGCTAACAAAAGGATTGCTCTAATAGTAAAAATAGTAGCTACTAACTAGCAATAAAGGCTTAGGGAGAAGAGAAGCTAGAGCCACAAACCATGTATATGAAAAATCGTGCTAAGCCATACGATAAATATCCTCTAAGGGGGTATCTTGAGAAGTTGTCTATATTGTTTAGTGAAGAAGACCTAAATACCCTTTTAAACCAATGGATACTCGATGACTTTATATGACCTTACAGTTTAATGAGAAATTTGAACGAAAAGAGATAGAATAAGTTATAAGTTTTGTTATTTGTATCAAACATTCAACCAAGTACTGTAGACAACTTCAGAGATTGATTCACAACAAGTTGAAAGATGTAACTTTGGATATCCTGGACAAGCCTTAGGCTATAGTCTTAAATCCACTCTCTTAACACGAAGGGGAGAGAGCGATTGTAGTCAGGCTATTGGAGTACACTGGGAATGTCAATCCAATAGAAGTTTATAAGTGTTGATGGTAAATGTGCATGCTTGTAATTGTGTAATCATTGAAACATATAATGCATGTCATATATACATTGTATAGCGAAATTGAAATCTAATTTTCTATTTCAACAAATACACACTTAATTAAAGTTTATTACATTAACAATCTCATAAACTTACCATTGATGTCTTTCGGTGAAGTTTTAATTTGCAGAGTGTTGAAAGAAAATCAAATCAAATTATTTAATTTTGTATTTATTCCTCATTTAAATTTGTATTAATTTCCTAGATTATGTCATTGATTCTAGGAGATAATTGTTTCTCTTTTATTTTACCTTGTATCTATATATTTGTAATTTCCTATCAATGAAAAGTGTAAGAAATATTTAGCAAAAGTATATGGTATCACAGCAAGGTTGCTATCACAATCTCAGTGTTTAGCCAGAAACTTGACAAAATATTTTAGAGACTCGTTAAAAGTTCATTGCAGTATCACCGAAAGTTCATCTCCACCTCAGATCTTGTTCATTTTTCTAGCACGTTTTCTCTTACCTCTAGCACCATCAGATTTCTCATCGCCAAATATATCAATCTACAGTGTCTTCTTACCCGTAACCTGATCCATTGCTAACTAGAAAGTTTTTATTCTTATTTTTTTTCATGGTTGCTGCCATTCCCATAGTTTCCTACGGCTAGACCTATGCTTCTGCAAACTCTAATGACCCTGTCGTCTCCTTTCGTAGTGGAGACAGTAACTCTTTCTACATTACTACCCATAAACTTGATGCCAGAAACTTTCTTTCTACCTTAACCTTTTCAATTAATTCTATAGCATCTTGGATTATTGATTTAGGTGCCTCCAACCATATGAATGGTGCTTATAATGTCTTTCACTTATACATACCTTATTCTAATAAAGCCACAATTAAAATTGTCGATGGCTTATTGTCTTCTGTTGCAAGAATAGGAACTGTTAGATTGTCTAATGGTCTTACTTTTACGTCTGCTCTTTATGTTCCCTCGTTAACATGTAATTTGATTTTTTTTTAGCAAGATTACTCGTGATAATCACTGTGTTGCTAAATTTGTGTCTTCCTCTTGTTATTTTCAAGATCTATCATCGGGGAGGACGATTGGCAGTGCTAGAATTCATGAAGGCCTTTATGTCCTTAAAGATCAAAATAAAAAGAATCAATAAAGTCTTTGTATTTGGTGTTGCTTCGGTTTTTACTTCTAGTTCTAGTAAGTTATTGTTGTGGTACTGTAGACTTAGTCACCATAATTTGTCTTATTTGTTGTTTCCTTCTTTATTTGATAATAAAATTTCTATTTCTTTTCAATATGTCACTTTGCCAAACACACTCGATCCTCTTTTCTTCCAAGGTTATACGCTTCATCCACTATTTTCTCTTTGATCCATAGTGCTATATGGGGACAATAAACAATTACAACTTCTCATGAAAAAATATGGTTTATCACTTTATTGATGATCACATATATTAGTTGGGTTTATTTGCTCTATAAAAAAATTTGAAACATGTGAGGTGTTCAAATATTTTAATCGCATGATCCAAACCTAATTTTGAACAAAACTTTATGTGCTTCAGACTAATAATTGTAAAGAGTACTTTAATTCCATTCTTGATGAATATTTGCTCCAGAATGGAATTATTCATCAAAGTTCTTATGTTGATACTTAACAACAAAATTGTGTCTCCAAAAGAAAAAATCATCATATGTTGGAGGTTGCCTGTGCTATCATGTTTACCATTAATGTTCCAAAGTATTTACGACTATCTTAACTACCACATATCTTATAAATCGCCTTTTAAGCCGCACTCTTAAGTTTGAGTCATCATTCTCTATTCTTACAACTCTTAAGTGATAGAACCTAAGTCTTCAGATTTGTCAGGTAATCAAAAAAATAATTCAAGTTCCGATTCAGATCTAGATGTTCCTATAGCAATTAAAAATATTAGGTCATGTACTTAACATCCTATTTCTAAATTTATTTCTTATTCTAACTTTTCATCTTCATTCCGTTCTTTCACTTTGAAGTGTCTAGTGTTCTTATTCCCAGGATAATTAAAGAGGCTATTAAATTTCTTATATGGAAGGCTATAGTACTTGAAGAAATGCAGTCCCTTAAACAAAACAATACTTAAAGGTTGGAGGAAATTCTGCATGATAAAAGTACTTAGGGTGCAAATAGGTAGTCACTGTGAAATATAAAGCTGATGGTTTCATTGATAGGTACAAAGCACAGTTTGTGGCTAAAGGATTTACTCAAACTTATGGGATTTACTACACTAAGACCTTTGTTCCTGTCGCTAAACTTAACACCATTCAGGTTCTACTCTTACTAGCAGTAAATTTTGACCGGCAACTATATCAGCTTTATATAAAGAATGCATTTCTGAATGGTGACCTTGAAGAAGAAGTCTACATTAGTCAACCTCCAAGTTTTGAAGAACAGTTAGGCAGCTGAACTATTTGTAAGCTCAACAAATCTCTCTATATTTAGAACAGTCCTTGTGCCTAGTTTGACCAATTCTCTAGAGTAATCAGGAATCTTTGATATATCTAAGGGCGAACAGATCATACACTATTTGTCAAGCATTCAAAAAATAGGAAGATAACTATTTTGACAGTTTATATTGATGACATCGTAGTCACTAGAGACAACATTAACGAGATCAGTAGAATTAAACAGATGATGGCAAGAGAGTTTGAGGTTAAAGATCTTGGAGCATTGAAATATTTTATAAGGATGAAATTTACAAGAAGCAAGAAAGGTATTTCTATGTCACAAAGAAATACACTCTTGACTTATTAGAAGAAACTGGTATTCTAGAAAGTAAGCCTAGTAAAACTCTGATTGAACTTAGAAATAAAGAAAAAATGTTCGAAAGAGATCCAGTTGACAAAGAAAAGTATCAACGACTTATGGGAAAGCTTATTTATTTATCTTATACAGGACCTAACATTGCTTTTGCTGTGAGCCTAGTGAGCCAGTATATGCATGCACCTTGTTAAAGTCATCTTAATGTAGTGTATAGAATCTTGAGATATTTGAAATAAACACCTAAAAAGAGACTATTCTTTAGGAAGACTGATGATCAAAGAGTTAAAGTTTTCACATATACAGATTAGGTCGGTTCGGTTAATAATAGAATATCAACATCAGGTTATTGTACTCTATTATAGGGTAACTTGGTAACTTTGAGGAGTAAGAAACAACCTTTTGTAGCAAGAAGTAGTGCAGAAGCGGAATATAGAGCTATGGTTCATAGAGTTTGTGAAGTTATCTGGATAAAAATACTAATGAAAGAATTAAAGATTGAATATAAAGATCCTATTCATCTTTACTGTGATAACAAATCAATTATCAATATAGCTTATAATCCGATACTATTGGGATTTGAGCTTATGTGTCATCTCATTTTGTATGAATATTTTATTTTATAATATTTATACAATACATTTTGTTAAATCGCTAATTTCATTAATTAAATGTACAATGCTTGTTAAGTTACAGACATTGTATGATCTGAAGGAGTTCAGATCTAGCCTAAAAGAGTTTAGACCAACGCTAAAAGTTAACAACACCAAGAATTAGAATTACTAATAGTTAGCACTACTAAGAGTTAGTAGGTCATAAAAGTCAGCAAAATCTAAGAGTTAGGAACTTGTCTGTAATGGGACATAGACCTGAGAGTACATCGATAATAATATAGTTGCAAGGAATCGCACTAGGCGCTAAGAAATGTTATTATGCGCGTGTATTCTCAAACACGATGTTCCTGATCTAGTTCAACGATGTGGGTCTGAGAACCTATATCAAATCCTTTGAAGGGATCAAACTCAAGAGCATAAGGCTACTGGAATAATGGAGATGATTTTATTAATTGAATACTGAAATGTTATACATGAGTTTTTTGTTTCAAATAAGTGGATATCGAATCCACCAATAACAACTTTTCAAATTTTAAAATAAACTCTAAAATAAAGAATTTGCATCCTACTCAAACTCTAATATTGACTTAGTAAATTAAATTAAAAAAACAACTAAATATCTTACTGACTTCCAGCAACATTTTGCTGATTTCCAACTTATTTCTTGTCTGAAAAATATCATCTCTCAACACTCCTTCTTGATATTTTTTTTAAGAACACCAAGTTTCCTTCTTATGTATTCAAATTGAGCTCTTGGAAGAGCTTTGGCCATTATGTC
Source organism: Ailanthus altissimus (assembly GCA_946807835.1). Taxonomy (NCBI): domain Eukaryota; kingdom Viridiplantae; phylum Streptophyta; class Magnoliopsida; order Sapindales; family Simaroubaceae; genus Ailanthus; species Ailanthus altissimus. Next base: position 14,905,671 of record OX327696.1, on the reverse strand, counting down.
TGCACCCTACTCTTGGGAGTTACAATGAACAAGCTTGATTTCTCCTGACTAAATGGTTCAGATGGTTGTTCTTAGCTGACCATAGGCTTACTAGAAGCTCATATAACATACAGGCATTTAGTAAGGGCTGAATACTGAACAGGCTCAACAAGGACCTCAATAGACATCCTATGAAGCCATCAATAGTCGGTCTTCTGGGTTTGAGTAATGTACATAGCCCTTTGACATGAGCACTACGGTGGACTTGTGAGTGATCCATCATGCTTTAGTTCTATATATGTCAAAGATCTTTCATGGTTTAACAGTTATATGTCGTTGGGTATGATTCGATGCTCATGGAGTTCGGTGTGCACAGATATGGGATCTATAAGCTCATATAGGTGAGTTGTATATCTGGATGCTTCGAGATTATATCTCAAAAAGACTTATGGTCATAAGCAATAAACTCGGAAAAAGCATTTTCTATATGGTTAAACAATATCGCAAAGGTCTATATTGTATATTGTTTATCTAGAGATAAGTTCACGGATGAGCGCGTAAGGATTTGATGATGTTGATCTATATCCCTGCTATTCCAGGATATGAATGGCAGAAGAATTATATGTGTGCGCTTTAACCTCAACTTGTATGGTCTACTACGTTGATTTATAATATTCGAGGCATGTGCTTAGGGCATTGATCACGGACTTACAGAACAATTCTGTTTGACAAATCGGGCATAAACCTAGGGAATCCTATAATATAAAGTGTACTCGTTGCACATTGGGACAACGTACCGAATTGAATAGTTCAATTCAGTAAATTTCAGTAGACTGGACATTTGCTTCAGTTTCTCTTGGGATATGCATGTGTCAAGACTTAATAGTTACGTACATCAATTAGCTAACAATAGTTATTGAACAATAGAATGATGACATGTGGCACATTATAGACCAATTATTGTTTGACTTAAAAATTACCAAAATAACCTTACTTGTTGGACAAATAAGATCATTATTTTATTCATTAAATTATTTATTGAATAAAATAAATATAATGATATTTTATATTATTATTTTAGTCAAGTAAAATAAATATTGTTTATTAAATTATATATGTGTTTTATTTATATTTAATTTCACTAAATAAACAAATAGAAACACTAAAGCATGGCTTGTAAGGAGTAGGGCCAAAAAATGTTATACAAGAATGGAAATTGTTTCCTCTTCTTCTTGCAAAATTCGGTCAACTCTCCTCCAAGATTTGTATTTGATTTTCTTTATATAAATGAATCAAAAACATGTGCAAATGGGCAAGTCAATGGTGGGACCAAAACTTGCAAATGTCACTTTGTTCTAATTTGCTCCATACGGTCGACCACATATATCCACCCATTGAGTTTCCTTTTGTTTGAATGAATAAAAGAAATAAGGCAATGTTGACATAGCAAGAGTTGTCATGCTTGTGGGCCATTTGTTGTTTAAAAGAGGAAAAAATCAAATGCACCAAATAAATGAGCAATTTTGCTCATTTGTTGTTAAAAAATAGGTTACACGGCCGAATAAAGAGAAAGAGAGAAAAGCTCTTTTTCCAATGGTTGGAAAAAAGTTCAAAGTATTAAACTTCTTCTTATTCTTCCCTTCTTTATATATTTTGGCTAAACCATTAACACACCAAGACTATGTTTGTTCAATTTTCAAATGTTGAAATAGTATAAATAAATTAATACTCTTGTAGTTGGTCCAAAGCTTAAGAGTCAAGCATTTTAGTTTAAGAGTTAAACTAGGGTTTAAGTATTAAATCATTTGCTAGAATCAAGTTGCCATTCTAGGCTTTCCAAGCCCACCAAGTTTGGAGCTAAATTCACAACAAGCACATTTCAAGGCGAGACTCCGATACAACAAATACTAAAGGCTTGCCAAGGTAATTCTCATCAAACTCTTATAATTTCAATTATGTGTATATCATTTAGGAAATTAGATTTTGAGACTTCCACATAAGCACAAATATGTATATGATGCATACTTTGCAATGATGAACACATACCCACATGTATGCACTCTTGGATAATCAATACTCATAAAATGGTATCAGAGCATTTTTGAGTAAATTTGGGTGTAATTGAGTGTTAAAATTATTGTTGGTGAAGTTTCAGTGCTTAAATGGTGCATTTCAAAGTGTTGAAATTGGTATACCAAAGTGAGGAGCATCGGGGCATGTGGTACACAGGGCTTGGCACCGTGGTGCTGGGGATTTTACTCTTAGTGCCGCAACGCTAGGTGCTGGGTACCATGGTGCCCAGGTTCTGTCTTAGGTGCCACAATGCCAAAAGTATGGGCATCACAGCACCGAGCTTGTGCTAGCTGTTGGGTGTTGGGTGTCTCGACGCTAAGGGCTATACCCCTAGTGCTGCAGTACTGTGAACCCAGCATTGCGGCACCGACTATGCACACTTAATATTAATTTTAAATCATTTAAAATATTATTTTGAATATGTGGGGGTTTATGAGATACAATGATAAGAGTTATTAGTTTTTATTATAAATCGAGATTATTTTTTCTGTGTGGGTAACCACAATGGGAGCTCTATTAGTGAAGGTTAGTTGTGCTTACACATAAATTACATCCTTATGAAATAGGGATTAAGTCTTTAAATTAAAAATATCTTTTAATTAGATTAGATAGTATTACATTATGAGATAATATTGTATAATGATTTGTCTTCTCAATACAGTGTTAGTTGAGTTATATTGGTCTTTCCTAAAATCATAACATTATGAAGAATTTGGTCAGTATGATTTGGACTATGCCGGTTAAACATGAGATGAGACAAATATATGTAAAAGTATTGCCTTAGATCGCTACAGTGTGTGGGTAGTACCGGTAGCATATATGTGATCAATGACAAGTTAATCTGGAATATACTAACCCTAGATTACTACAGTGTGCGGATAAGGTGTATTTAGGATCATAAGTAAGCGTTGCATGAGATGTAATTGATAAGGGTTGTCTACCCGTTAGGTTTACAAAGGCTTAGATTGCTACAGTGTACGGCCCAAGTAAAATGCTAATACGGTCTACTTCCCACTGTATAGTTTAAATTAGTTTAAACTATCGTTATCCCATTTGAGAGATTAAATAGACTATATAAAGCAGTGGAAGGGCATTTAAATTTTTTTTTTTAAAATGTATATATACTTTATACCCATAATTTAAAATATTTTATTAACGATTTAATATTTTACATATCCACTAACATCTTTTATTTCTTTTTTTGTCTTGTAAAGCTATAATAGCCTCCAGTAATCCCTTAGCATGCATACTAGATGCACTCCAACTCAAGGGTGCTGATAACGTTTTTGATTGATACGTGAATCTCAGAATTGTTCTGGATTTAAAAAAGTTAGGATATACCATTGACTAGAAAATGCCCAGGGGTGTTTCTGAGGATACCACCGAAGAAAAAAAGGTGACATATCAAAAATGAAAGGATGAAGATTTAAAAGTTAAATCCTACATCCTCGCCTTCATGTCCATTGAGTTACAGCAGGAGCATGTCCGTATAGACAGTGCTAGTAGCATTATGCTCCATCTAAAGGAGCTCTTTGATGATCGACCCCAGGTTGAGATTTATAGGGTCACCAAAGGTCTATTTCAGGTTAAAATTTTTTATGGGGGCTCAATGAGCCCTCATGTCCTCAAGATGATAGGATTAATCAAAAAGCTTAAAAGCATTAACATTTCTTTAAACAATAACTTGAGGGAATAACTTGATTCTCTAATTGCTACCTAGGTCATTTGTAATATTCATTATGAACTTCAACATGCAAGGTTTGACCTCGACTTACGCCGATCTACCTAATATGCTCAAGACAGCTTAGGAGGACATAAGCAAAGGTGACCCTCTATGTCTAAGGTTCTTCATCTTCTATTCCATGGGCTTCTGGAATGTCCAAAAAGGAAGAAAAAAAAGAAAAGTAAAGCAAACACCCAAGATGAATCCTCAGCGGCGATAGATATCTAAGCCAAAAGTAAAAAGAAAGCATTTCCACTACAACGAGGATTGGCATTGAAAAAGAAGTTGCCTCAAATACCTTGCTACCATAAAAAAGACTCCCACGAGTATATACTTTCCATTATTGATATTTCTTTAGCATTTGATGCTAGTGCAAACTAGATATTAGATACCGCATCTCCTTCTCACATCTTTAATGTATTGCAGGTCTGAAGGAAATTATATAGTTGCAGCCAGGAGAGGTAAAACTTTGAGCAAGAAATGGTGATTTCTTGTGGGTCGAGGCTATTGGATATTTTGACTTGATTCTTCATTGTAATAAAATTGTTGTATTGCATAACTATTATTTTATACCCACTTGTATCAGACATATTATCTCCCTTCCTGTACTTGATAGTGAGGGGTATCATGTGTATATTAAGAACCGTTCCTTATATTTATGTGATATGTTTGATGTTTTGTTAGTTGAATATCAGTTAATTAATGGGCATTATATTTTGAATACAACTGAAAATGTTATGAATATATAAGGTATCACTAGTAATAGTTCAGGAACTTTAAATGATACAAAACTTTGGCATTTGAGATTAGGTCACATAGGTGTAAGACATCTAACCCGTCCAGTTAAAGATGGTTGGATACGTGATCTGATCATAAAACCTTACCCAGTTTGTGAATATTACGTTCAAAGGAAATGACTAAAACTACATTTACTGGTGTTAGACACTGTGCCACTGATCTATTAGAACTGATGCATAGTGATGTATGCGGTCCAATAAATCATGCTGCAATGGGTGGATTTTGATACGGATATGTGTTTCTTATAAAACATAAGTCAGAAACCTTTGAAAAGTTCAAAGAGTTCAGACTTGAAGTAGAGAAAAAAAAACTAGCATGTACGTCAAATGCCTTTAATCAGATTGAGGTTGCGAGTACATAAGCAACGAATTTTCTAATTATTTAAAGGAGAATAGAATTCTTACTCAGTATAGTCCTTCGGGCACTCTGCAACATAATGGTGTTTCAGAAAAGAGAAATAAGACTTTATTCGATATAGTCCAATTAATGATGAGTTTCACTGATCTATTAGAATATCTGTAGGTATATACTCTTGATACTGCTGCTTATATATTGAACAGGGTTCCATCTAAAGCTATTCTGACCACTCCACATGAGATATTAAGAGGAAGGAAACCAATTCTTAAATATTTTAAGATTTAGGGCTGTCCTGCTTACGTAAAAGTTTTACAATAAGATAAACTTGTACCCAAGAGGTACAAGTACTGGTTCATTGGGTATCCCAAGAATTCAATGGGATACCAATTCTATGATCCAGAGGAATGAAATGTGTTCGTCTCTTGATATGCCACTTTCCTAGAGAAAGAGTTTCGCATGGATCATGGGGGTTGTAGAAAGATTGAGCTTGATGAAGCCAATCAAAACCAGGATGAGCCAGAAATGAAATCTCAAGTTCAATCTAGCATAATACCTTTAGCACACCTTCTACATAGGTCAGAAATGATGTCTATATCGCCTACTAAGTATGGTCAGATGTCTGAAGGTGCACTTGAAATTTTCTTAGTTAAAGAAAATGATTCTTTAACCTATAGAGAGGTGATGTTGGACATCGATCAGGAAAATAGTAAGAAGCCATAAAATGTGAAATTAACTCAATACATCAAAATCAAGTTTGGGACTTGGTTGAGCTTCCTAAAGGAATAGTTTCTATTAATTGTAAATGAATTTACAAGCAGAAGCATGAGCCTGATGAGAAGGTAGAGACCTTCAAGGCCTAACTGGTTGTAAAAAGTTAGGCTCAAGGATTTGGGATTGATTATGAATAAACCTTTGCACCAGTAGCGATATTGAAGTTAATACAAATTTTAATAACAATTGCTATGTATTAAGACTTTGAGATATCAAAGATGGATGTAAAATCAACGTTTCTGAATGGATATGATGTGCATCATGAAGGTTCTAAATCAACTCAAGAATGTGAACTGAGCATAAAAGAGGTTTCAGATGGTCCAATAACAAGAGCTAAGGCTAAACAACTTCAAAAGGCCATAAATAGTCAAATTAGAGCTATTGAAGCTTCTATGGGCTTAGAAGCTTGCGATCTGAATGAAAATGAACTAAAGGTGTTATTTGTCTTCAATTAGAGATTAGGACGTGATTTAGAGGCGTTTGGTGACGTTGGGCTTAAGGAGGCAGCTGGGGGCTTTCTTTTCATGCTATTGGGCTTAATTTGCTTCTTATGTTCTTATTTTTATTACTTCACTTATCTCTATTTATTTTATATATTTGGGCCATTTTGAACTTGTTTAGCTTTATTTTAAATTGTTAACTCAGATTGGGCTTATTTTGAACTTTTTAAGTTAATTAGGTAATATTAAGGTTTCCCCTTATCTTGTAAGCCTATATAAGGCATCTTAAAGTCTTATAGAGGCAGTTACCTCATTCTTTAATTTTATGCATGAGAAAGAAGAACTTTTTCTCTCAAAAATTATCTTCTCAAGTTTTCCAGCTCTTAAAGATAGTTACTGACTTATCACTCTTTGATCATCAAGAGTGTGGCGTCAAAATCCTAAATTGATCTTTGTGGCGTCCGTTGACTAATCAAGGCTTCTTTTTAGTTCTATCCTCTATCTGATTTACCATTTACTTTTTATATTCAGCCTAAACACTTAAAGAAAAGACCAACAAAAATCAGACAGCAATCTCATCTTAAAAAATCAGTTTTCATTTTTTTTATTCTGAATAATCTATTTTAAGGATCAAGGCACATCAGGATATCTCGAGGAAGAGATATAAATGAAATAGCTTAAAGTTTTTGCATCCAGCCTAACTGTGGGTCTAGTATGCAAGCTGAAAAAGTTCATTTATGGACTTAAACATGCAGCCTGAAGTTGAAATCTTCATTTTGAGAAGTAATCAGAGAGTTTGGTTTCATCAATAATGAAGATGAACCTTATATTACAGAAAGGTTAGTAGGGGTATGATAGTATTCTTAGTTCTCTGTTGTCTAAACAAGAACTTCTCAATGAAAGATTTGAGAGATGCTTCCTATATACTGGTATAAAGCTTTATAGAGATAGAGCTAAGAGGCTGATAGACTCTCACAATCATCGTACATCGATAGTGTCTTAGAAATGTATAATTTTACTAACTATAAGATAATTAATGTACCCTCTAGACATGGCATTCATCTTTTGAGGAGAATGTCTAATATGCCATATACATCAATTGTAGACAGCTTGATGTATGCTATAATGTATATTAGACCTAACATTATCATGGCTCTAAGTGTTACTAGTCAGTATCAATTTGATCCATGTGACAGCTAATGAATGACAGTCAAATATGTCCTTAAATACCTTAAAGGTACAAAAAGATAAGTTTCTAATTTATGGAGATAGTGACTTGCAAGTCAGAGGATACACAAATTCAGACTTCTAGTCTAATCCGGATGATAGAAAGTTTATGTCTAGATTTTTTTTTATCTTCAACAGTGTCGCAATGAGTTGGAAGAGCACCAAACAGAGATCCATAGCTGATTCAACAACGGAAGCGAAATATATTGCAGCCTTTGAGGCAGCAAAGGAAGCAGTATGGATATGCAAGTTTGTCACTGAATTAGAAATTGTCTCTACTTCGATGGATTCTATCCTATTATTCTATAACAACAATTAGGCCATAGCACAAGGCAAAGAGCTTAGAGTACACCAGAAATCTAAATATATGGAGAGAAAGTACCATATAATTAGAGAGATCTTAGTTAGGGGAGATGTAATAATTTGTAGAGTTGACTCTGTAAATAATATTACGGACCCACTGACTAAAACCTTAACTCCAAAGGTATTTAAGAAATATGTGGAGTCCATGGGTAGTAGATACCATTATGAATGGCACTAGAGCAAGTAGGAGTTTGTTGAAATTTGTGCTTACATGCCATCCCATTTTGTAGAATATTTTATTTTATATTATTTATACGGTATATTTTATTAAATTACTAATTCCATTAACTAAATGGTATAGTGCTTGTTACACTACAGACATTGTATAATCTAAAGGAGTTCAGATCTAGCCTAAAGGTTAGCAAAGCTGAGAATAATAATTGCTAATAGTTAACACTACTAACAGTTAGTAGGTTATAAAAGTCAGCAAAATCTAAAAGTTAGAAACTTTTTTATAACAGGACATAGACCCGAGAGTACATCAGTAATAATATAGTTGTAAGAAATTATAATAGATGTTAAGAAATGTTATTATACACGTGTATTCTCAAACACAATGTTTCTGATCTAATTCACCGATGTCGGTCTGTCGTTGAAACTCTTTATTATAGATCAGTGTATGACCATATCTAGATGGTCTAGATAGTTGTTCTTAACTGACCATGGGCTTACCAAAAGCTTGAATAGCATAAAGGTATTCAGTGAGGACTAAATACTGAACAGGCTCAATAAGAACCTTAATAGACATCCCATGAAGTCGTCAATGGTAGATTCTCTCGAGTTGAGTAGTCTACATGGTCCTTTAACCTAAGTGCTACGGTGGGCTTATGAGTGATCCACTATGCTTTAGTTTTACATATGTCAGAGACCTTTCATAGTCTGATTGTTATATGTCACTAGGTATGGTCTGATGTTCATGGAGTCTGGTGTGTGTAGATATGGGATCCGTCAGCTCATATGAGTGAGTTATTTATGTAGATGTTCCAAGACTATATCTGAGAAAGACTTATAACCATAAGCAATAAACCTAAGAAAAGAGTTTCCCATAGGGTTAAACAATATTACAAAAGTGTTTGTTTATATTATTTATCGAGATACATGTCTAGAGATAAGTTCACGGATGAGCGCATGGGGAATTGACGATATTGATCTATATCCTCGCTTCTCTAAGATATAAATGGCGGAAAGATTATACATATGCGCTTTGACCTCAATTTGTATGGTCTACTACGCTGATTTGTAATATCTGTGACGTGTGCATGGGGTGTCAATCACGGACTCATAGAACAATTTCGTTTGACAAATCGGGTATGGACCTAAGGAGTCCCACAATATGAAATGTACTCGTTGTGCATTGGGACAAGTACCGAATTGAATAGTTAAATCAGTAAATTCTAGCAGACTGGACATTTGCTTCAGTTTCTCTAGAATGTGCACGTGTCAAGACTTAATAGTTATATACATCAATTAGCTAACAATTACATGTGGCACATTGAAGACCAATTATGTTTGACTTAGAAATTGTGTGTCAAGACTTAATGGTCTCATTTCACACAAGGTTCTAACTCTTAGAATGTTAATTCTTAGCAGTGACTTAAATAACTTTAGATCAAATCTAAAGTCTTTTAAATCTATAATGTTTGAAAAGTAACAAGCTTAATACCATATAATAAAGATTATCGATTTATTGAAATGTTCATTATATAAATATCAAATAAATAAATATTCATATAAATTAGAATAGCACGTAAACATCATCTCTAATTATAGGCATACTAGTAATTAAGGGTAATTAAAGCTTCAAAGTTCATGGTCTACTAAAGATTATTTTAAGGCGAAATGCAATGATGAAAGATGCAAATAAAGATTACATGTAGTTGTATTTTGGAGAGTAGATGCAAAGCACACTTGTGTTTTGGATCAATTGCAGGATAGTCACCAGCAAGCCAAGAGTTATATTATTGGTAAAGTAATTAAAATTAAGTTTGCATCAGTTAGTAGAAATTAAAGACCAAAAGAAATTCAAGTAAACATACGTGAAGAATTTATTGTTGAGATAAAATATACGATAGCTTGGCAAGCTAAAGAACATGCGTTAAGATTGATAAAATGTGCTCATAAGGATTCGTTTAGATTGCTTCCTGTATACAACTATGTGTTGGAACAATAGAACCTAAGTGTAGTTACTCACTTGAAAATGGACGATGATAATCACTTTAAGTATTTTTTTATAGCATTGGGACCTTACATTAAAGGTTTTCTATGATCCATCCGATAGGTGATCTCTGTTGATGGAACATTTTTGAAAAGTGTCTATCTTGGTACAATATTTATGGTGGTATTTAAAAATAGAAACAATCAAATATTTCAATTGGCATCTGGATTGCTGACTTAAAAATAATGCTTCTTAGATATAATTTATGGCTAAACTGCGAGGAGTAAATAGTGACTATTAGGATCTAATTTTTATATCTAATCGACGTGCCAGTATTGAGACTTGTATTTGAAGTGTGTTTTCTAATGCATGTCATGGGTTTTGCATCTTTCACATGAATTGGAATTTAGTAACAAAATATAAGTTACCAATAAAAAAGAATAAAAAAAAGGATACTTAACTGCTTATTTTCTTGTTGCCAAGGCATATCACTTTTCTAAATTTCAACACCAAATCAGCAAGATGCGGGAGATGAGACCTAATGCAACTAAGTATTTAGAGGATGAGGATGTTGGTACAAGAAAATAAGGTCGATCAGTTGGTACATTTAAAAGATACGACATTATGACTACTAATATTGCAGAGAGTATTAATGTAGTTGCAAAATATGTAAAAAAGCTTTTTATGACCAACTTGGCTGAGTAGATATGAGAGCTAACACAGAAGTGGTTTTTAAATAATAGGAAGTAGCAAAAGGTCTAACGTTCATTATGACGACTTGGGCAAATTGCAAGGTGATGAAGAACAATGATAAAGTTAATCGAATGACAGTTCACCCAATGGATAATTCATGATTTCTGGTTAATGACAAAGGTAGAGATGGAATAGTGGATATCACTGAAAAGACGTGCACATGGAATAGTCCCTATGCGCTTGCCATATGCAAACATTTGAAATTAGCGCACGAGAGTCTTTGTTTGACATATTATATATCAAAGTGTTTATTTAGTACCTATAGCGAGTCAGCACTTCCAGTATGCATCAAATTAGATAGTCCCAAACGAGTTGAGAAATATTAACATTAAGCCTCTAATAGTACGTCATTATACAGACAGGCATAGGACGAAGTAGATTCCATCTCAACGGCCGATTTGTCCAATGGTAAGGGCGGTGCAAGTCACTGCCCCCCATTTGACGGTGGCAGGCAATTGGTCGCAGGCCCCTCTTCACGTTTTGGCCATCGATGGCCACCGCCCCCTCTCCATATTGTTTTTGTCATTTTTTGCCATCTTCCTATCATCTTTACCAAAAATAATTCTACTATTGTGTAGATTATAAAAAATAAAATTTAATGATATAAAATTTAATTATTTTTATCATCGAAATCTGATAGTTGTCGGCATTCTGCTACCGCTGATCAATTGACATAACTATTTTTTATTTTTTTATTAAATTATTAAAAATAAATATTAAAATTGAGCCCTATAAAAATATGTTACGTGTCTTCTTTACATTTTATTTTTATTATTAATCAATTAAATATTGACAGGTGTCTTATTTTATTAGTATATTTTAAATTTGTGTTGAATTCTAATTTTATCTTTCCATTGTCAAATTTAACAGAAACTGGCTAATGAACTAGGACAAAATTATCTATTTTAAAACAATTGGGTAACAATCGAAATATGGTCAAAAAAACAATCTCCATGTGACAGAGCTTCTTCTTGGGCATTAACCCGTACTCTTAGGACAAAAATGTCATTATCTCAAAAATATACTCTCCCTATTACAAATATTAAACATAACTCCACTTCACATTTAGATGCCATTTGATCAAGAATCTAATTTTCATGTCAGATGCCCCGAGGCATTTTCCTAGCTTAGTCCTCGCATTGCATCGACCATGGGTGTATAATAAAAAAATCACATAATATACATGGCAGTTCATGTTGAAAGGAAGATGAGGGAGTGAGAACAGACAATTGCATCAAATGCATAATGCATAATGCAATTCGATCTTAAAGTTGATACTGAAATAGAGAAGTTACATGCAAATCTGAACAACGGCTGAACAGTACTTGACCATAGACAACAGCCACATCTAACTACAAATTTGAACAATGTCGGTAACATTATTGTGAAAATTAACTATGCAAGTGCACTTGTTGTTAAAGGCCAGCTTAGCCCCAATATTCAGTCACAGTAATCCCTTTTTACTCGATTGTAGATCACAGAAAAGAAGTTTATACCATGCATGTTAGTTCGCACTTTACAGCTTCACCAAATGGAGTCCAAAGTAAATGGTTGCTCCTGCTGTGGTTGTGGCACAGATTCTAAGACCTTAGAGGAAGAAGAAGCTTGGAAATGTGAACTGAAATCAGTTTCAAACGGCTGAGAAATTCCTTGTTGCTGAAGAAACGAGTTGTGATCAGTATTTGTAGCTTCCCTTGCTTGATAATTCCTTAGATGTAATGCTTTGAGAAGCAAGGAATTCATCGATAGATTGGAGCCTAGCAAGCTTGGAGGCCATGTAAGGGACGGAAGAGTTGCTGCAGCAGCAGCCCAGTTCATGTTCAGGTTCCTGTTCATGTTAACATTGTTGTCGCTGCTATAACTTTGTGCTGGAATATCATGGTTGAACCCACACGATAAATTTGCAATGCTATTTAAGTTTGGCAACTCAATATCTCCAAAATCATTGATAATAGAGTTTGTATCACAAGGAGATTCCTCAGATGGCTGTGATGATAGCGTCTGCTGCGGCTTTTTCACCATTGATGAGCTCTTTTGGAAGACTCTACACACTACCCATTCCTCCTGTGTAAAAGAATAATTATAATAAAATCAATAAAAGACTATGGTTAAAAAATAAAGAATAATATTTCTTTTATAGAATTGGGATAAAAAAATTTTATTTTACGCTAACACATCACTTATTGATTGATATAATATAAAAATAATAATAATAACTACTTAACAGGTGATTGTGATTGATTAGTAGTACATGAATTGAGATGCAGATGTTATATTCAATTGTATTAATGACATTATTAAGAAATGTGATGATTAATATGAAATTAACGTTCATATATACCTTAGTGGATTTGAAAGGATGTTTATTGTCTAGCCTGTATTCATGCATGACCCAGTTGCTTTTTTCACCCTTGGGAGCTCTGCCCTTGTAAAAAACTAGGGTTTTCTTCATCCCAACAAGGACTCCGGCTCGAAATATTTCCTTGTCTTTTCCTGTGGTTTTCCAATAGCCGGCTTCAGTGGCTCGGTTTGTTCGAAGTCCGGTTGGGTATTTTCGATCTCTCAAGCTGAAGAAATACCACTCTTTCTCACCCATCGAAGCCTTGGCTGCACCGTATATACAATATTTGCTCACTTAGTTACATAACGATGACCAATAACAACCAAAAAAAAAAACGAAAATATAGGGAACCCTTTTGGCTCTTCATTTCGTCAAGTAAATATAACATAATAGTAATCAAAAGTTAAATATAAATTAATTTTCATTGTTCCTAGAAAATGGTCATTCATATTGAACTTGGTGACAAATTGAAGGTCCATTATTCATTTTAATTGGATCGTCTAGCTAGCTGGTATCATTATTACTTGAAATGATTATGTAGGGAGAAATAATCAAGGACTATGCCAATTTAAGAGATGTAGATCAAAAGACAGCTAAAGGTATAGGATAATGTGAATTCTTTTTGAGTCCGATTTTGAGAGTAATAAAAACAGACATCAGCAATCTTCACCAAAAATTTGGAAACTGTTTTTGATGAACTAAAAACCTGAAAATAAGGAAATCATCTCATTTCCTAAAAGAGGTTTTTCTGAGAAAACATTTTGCGGAACAACCCAACCAAATCTTTTCGCTTTTTCCTCCATTTCCAACCAAATCATTAAATAAAATAAAACAACTGAACCAAAAGAATACAGACTATCTAATAACTTATTCAAATTAAGCATAGAATGAAAAATTGAAAATTATAAACAGAAGAGTACTGCATGAATCAGAAAGTTAAAAGGACAGAAACCGGCAGGCAGATTCATACAGACAACAATTAATTAGTTAAAAGAAAATGAAAACCCTTAAACTGAATACCTGGGAGGTCCCAAGGTTCAGATTTGTTGAGATCAACATCTACAATTGCTTTGGATGTGAAACTGATATCAGAAACTTTTCGTGTAAGATAATAAGTAATGAGTTCTTCATCTGTTGGATGGAATCTGAACCCAGGAGGGAGAGTTTCCTCCATTTTGATCAACACTCAAAATTGTAGCCAAACCAGTTATATTTATAGAGATTTCTGGAAGCAAAAGCAAAAAAGCAACCAGAAGCTCAGCACGTATGATGCTTAAAAGTAAGCTTTATAACATTAACGACGATGAGATATTAATGATGTGTCCTTTTTGGTTTGTATGACTCACCCTTGAAGAAGAAGCTGCTGCAGCCATGGTTATTAGTCTTTTTTTAATCTTGATAATTACAGCTAACACTTTGACAAAGATGGAGCATGGAAATATTGGTTTTCTTATGCATAATAATTTACCATTATGCCACTACAGGGTATGATCTTAAACATTGTTTTCCCAAATTTTCTTTATGATTTGGAATTATTACCAAAAAACCATACATATTTGGCATTGACTATGAGGTATTTGAGTGGCAATAAGAATTTGTGCACGAGGGGTTGAGTCTTGTTTACACCAACGTAACAGATTTAAAGACAAATTGTTTCTTCTATGATCCTGTCCAACCACCTTCACCCATTTCTACCCACCAAACCTTACCTAGTCCAATCGGAACAAGGCCTTAACACCATCTCCATCAATATATTAATGGCACTTGTCGCCCTCTATCGTCATCAATCTCTCTATTTTTTTAAACCATGAAGGATTGTTAAGTGTTTAAATTGCCTTTTCTTGTGTAGTTTATTCATTAACAAAATTCAATATTCATTGCAATAATTGATAATATAAAATATGACTCGTATATAGTTTGATATGACAGTTTATAGGAAGCAAAAGTTGGATCTTGTTGTTATATTGTATATGTGCAAGAAATGTCGATAGGACTTGGAATGAGTATGGTTATCTCATCATCATCATATAGCCAGCCATTTGATTTTCCTGGGTGATGAGATAATAATAATATCATTGAAGGTGAAGCTAGATCCTAGAAGCATCTTATAATATCTGTCGTAGAATATGTATTTGAGATCACTCGTGGCTGCACCTGCATGCATATATAATATTTTATTGTTATTATTAAATAAATATGGACATGGAGAAAGAATACTAAGAGTGGTTAAAATGGTCACCAACCCACAAGACTGATCTTCGGTAAGCATTTCTGTTGGAACTTTTCTTCGTTACATTTCTACTATTTGCCTTCAAAGTTCAAACCTTCCATGAGTTTCAATCCTAACAAAAACTATCATCTGTTGTACGTCTACATTTTTCCTACACTTGGAGCTTCTAGAAACTCACCTGCAGAACTATATATTCATGCAAAAGACTTGCTTTATATATATATTATATATATACACACACATGTATATATTAAATCGAGAAGAAAAAAAAAAGAATAGACACTGATTTCTTTAGAGCATGGACGATATAGCCAAGCTGGACTATTGTATCTCTTCTGTCAATAATCGAATTCTTATGGTACAAATCTCGGAGGAGAATTATATGTGTTTAATTTGTATTTATATATACAGAGAGGAATGAGTAGAATGTAAATTGCTTCAAAGAAATCATCTATTATGAAAATAAAATCATATCAATCATCTATTACGCATTATAAAACTTTCAACGTATCAAATAATTATGAAATTATATATAGACAAGTTGCTATCTAATATATTCAACAAACAATCTCTGTCTATGATATATATGTTGACCATTTCCTAAGTAATCGAAACAGAAATTCAAATCCATTTGCAGAGACTTTGGCAATATTTATAAGAGAAATTAATAGTTATTATCTGTGTTTTTATGCAATTACTCATTTAGTCTTTAATATTTTAAAAATTATTAATTACATTGTTTAAGAGTATTTTTATTATTATTTTCATTCTTAAAATGTGAACATTTTTATTCTTAAAATATTTAATTAATAATTTTAAAAATTTAAAGAAGTCATGGATAATTTAATAAAAATATAAGAATTAAAATGACAATTATTTATTTATAAAGGTCAATACATAATATCTCCAACATTTGAAAATGAAGAGAAAAATAACAATTTCTTGTGCCAGCTAATAGTGAATACGATTGGTGATCATCAATAATCTAAGACATATCATGCATATATATGATTCTTTTGTTGGAATTTGTCCTTTTAGGCCCAAAAAAAAGTCTGTACTAAAGTTTTGACCCTGGTTAAAAGTTCAAAATACCTTAACTATTTACCTAAATGTCTCCCACTTTTACCTTAAAAAAAGGCACACACATTTCTTCTTTCTCTCTCACATTTTTGCTTTATACACTTGATCAAATCAACAAAATCAATTAAACAATTTGTACATCAGCTATTAACGCATCATATTTTAAAGATTTGAAGTAAAACAATTTATTGTAGAATTAAAAAAATTAAAAATATATAAAAAAAGTAATGAATTTTTATTTTAAATTTAATTTTGTTATATTTTTATATTTTAGTTGTTGAAATATGCAAATATAATATTAGTAAGATATAAAAGAGGTTAAAAATTAGTGTAAGTGACCAAATATAATTGAAAATAATAAATTTCGGCCATTTTTGAAGTCCAACCTTACATCATGCACTAGAATTGTGCCTCACATACCAGGGCCAAGTAAGCCAACGGACGCACACGCATAACCCTCACAAGTGCGTTGTGCTGTCATGTGGCACACATAAGGGCGCCATGTGGATATTTTTTCCAAAATGTTTTAAAAATTTTATATTTTATTTATTTATTTTTTTTAATTGAAAATATTAAAAATTTGCATATATTAGTTTAGTCACTATTTTAAAAACTTTTGTCATTATTATATTGATTTCATTAGTTAAAAAGGTTTTAATAATTTTATTTTTACTAATAATTGTTTTTAAATTTTAGTAATTATGTGAATTATATAATTAGTTATATACTAATAATTGTTACTTTTTTTTACGAAGGAGAATGTTTCGAAGGAATATATAATTGTAGAAAAGGAATTCTATCGATCGACTGTAACTACTTGCTCGAAGTTGTGGGCTATCGATAGAATAAAAATCAAATTAACTTCAAGTCAGATTCAACTATTTAGAACCACATGTTTTGGGCATTTTTTAGGTGTACAGGATATTACATTTTCAGGTATATTAGTACACGAGGTTTTATTAAGATGAGTATATACTAAAACATTACATGAAGAATTATGGTTCTATGTAGGCAACACGCGTATTAAATTCTCTCGTCTAGAATTTTATTTGATTATTGATTTGAGGATATGGATTATCTCTTAGTAAGGGAGTTGGATGATAGACTGTGGTATAAATACTTTAGGGGTAGAAATGAGTTGACCTACAAGGATTTAGATCCATGGTTCAACAATGTTACGTTTTACAATGATATAGATACAGAGAAAATATATCTATTTTATATATTTCATAAATTGTTGATGCCACATGATCATTATAGAGCTGTCCAATATTTTATGCTTCACCTCACAAATGATTTGAATGAATTTAATGCATATTATTGGGGTACGATTGCATGGACTATACTCCACTATAGTTTAAGTACAGTGATAATTAAAAAGTTGGCGCCCCATAAACATTAAAAGAATGTGAACTGTCACATGGTGGAAAAATTGTGCATTCTATCAAAAAAAATAGAAAGGGACTCTGAAGTTAGAGAAATTTGAGATTCTGTACACCCAATTCACCGATCGTCAGGTTGATATGGATGTTCAGTGTGAATACGAATTCCAAGCCCTGCCAATGACTGAAGCAATGGTATGATAATTTAATTTCTTTTCATAAATTCACTATTATATGTTGTTAATAAGTATTACATTGTGAAGAATGATTATCATTACTCATGTATAGTTTGAACCGGGCACGTCATCATAGTATCATGTCTTGGAGAAGAGGATTAATGATCTTCAAGCAAAGCTATTTAACAGGATTTATAAGGTTAGCTCAAAGCTTTCCACAATGATTGATATGGTTAGCTCAAAGTTTTAAGCAAAGCTAATTAGTATGATGAACAAGGACAAAGAAGACATCTTATATTAGATGTTTCTCATGATCAGCACTTGAAGTCATCTAGGATCTCTAAGAATGCAAGCCAGACTATATTACATTTTGAACCTAAATTTCATTGGGTACAAAGTTAACAAGTCAATATATTGATTAGTATTATTTTGTTTTAGGTTACCGAATTCATGGCCGTTGACTTTCAGGCTTACACTCCTGCAAGTGAGTCTCAACATCAACCCGTGCCAATGAAAATACAACATGTAGCTGAGAGCCCTGTAAGTATACTAATTATACCTGCTATATTAGCTCAAAGGATGATCAAGTATGGGCACTAGTACAGGAAGGCGCAAGCTGCAAGCAGTCTCTATACTAATCTGTTCTAAAAGCCCATGAAAAAGAAACGTGTGGAATTGGAAGTTGAAGCTACAGTTGACATAAATAGGTAACTGATTCCTATTCATAAAGCAAAACTTGGGAAAATTGTGGATTGAATAAATAAAATGACCCAACGTAGCATGTTTCTTTAAAACAGGATCGATGTGTAACAACATATGGTTTAACGAGCTATTTGTTTCATTGGCTTAATGATAAGGTGAGAAATTTTTTATTTTTATATTTTTTTATTATAAGTTTTTTAACAGTATCAAAACTTATATACATTCTGTCACAGTTTTGCAACATATAAATGAGCACCTAAAGATTCTGCATACATAACAGAGGATATTTCCCAACATGTACTCATAGGAATGCACAACTACATATGCATATTTTTATGTTAGTATTTTTTACCCGTTTATTGTGCACATTACATTATAATACCATTGGTAAACTATTAATGAGTTTAATGTTATATATATTTATCTTTAGGAGTACATTAGACAAATGCGGCAAACGTCCTCTAAGATCAGTTCAAGCTCTGACGTTAAATAAATCGGAGCATTGTTGGCATATACACAATGAGCAAAGATTGAATTATTTGGTGCTAAAACATAGGCGTTGGTTAATGAGGTAGTGGAAGTACAGTAATAACTTTTTAATATTATTAAATACAATAAGTTCAAAATAATACAACAATAGTTTTAGTAGGTATATATTCTATTGAATATCAATCAAGAATATTAGCAGATGTCGACCTTGTTCAAATGAGGATTACGCTATATAATTTCAACGTGAATGGGCACTTCGACGCAGCCATTAAAAATCTTATGGAACCACTGAGTGTTTCTATACCATTTTATCTTCGTAGATGTAGATTTTATAGTTTAAAGGAAGAACAAAATGCAAATATATCGCCTTGGCCAATTATTCGTTTGAAGGATAACGTACCTCAACAAGCGGTCAAGAGTGGGGATTGTGGCACTTTTACCTATAAATTTATTAAGTATCTTATGTTAAGTCGACCATTTGATTTCTTCCTTGAGATTGGTACTTTTTATAGACAAAAGATGGTCTTTGATTTGTGGATCACCATAAACATTGCTTTATGGATGTGGAATATATGTTTCATTTGTGTATTTATATCCTATAATTATTTTGACGTTTGCATGTTGGGTAGATGTGTGCGGAGATGATATATAATTATATAGAAGTGTGTTTGTTTTCAATATGCAGATTGGGAACATCCATATAATAAGATAGATTCTACTAAAATTTCATTAAAATTTCAGACATCTTACACCTGTAACTTATAATTTTTACACCTAGACAGATATTTCTATAACTTATCCATAACTAAAAATTATTAACATGAACATCAATATTAAATTAAAAATACATCTATCATCAACAATTTAAGTGCATAATAAAAAGTATAAGTGAATTATAAAAGTTATGAAACTCAATACCTTAATGTAAAGTGGAATAATTAGAAAATGGTATATAATAACCCTTCATACAATAAAATTTTTATATAGAATTGTGCCTCAGGATCCAGTCATTTCCCCCATCTCTTACCCGTCTAAAATAAAAAAAAATATTAGCCTTATATTATAATGAAATTAAAAATTAAATATCAATTTTTTAGTTTTGTAAACCAACATACATCACCTGCTATATAAAATGTCAGGGTTTCAACATATCTGTCTATTAAGTCCATATTGTCTAAAACGATTACAAATATTTTTTTATGGTTCCTTCCCTTGAAATGGAATCTGATTCATCCAATGTCCGTCTGCCTGATGCCATGCTATCATAGGATGGATGTCTATATTTTTCAAATTCTCTGGGACTATCCAATCCAACATATGGCCAACCAAAAGTATTAACTTGATATAGCACGGAATAAAAGTCTTGGATATGTAATAAGTCAAACAAAGATTCTCGTGCAATAATCTTATGTATCTGCATACATCGAGTGCATGAGGACAAGCCAATTACCGATAGTCAAACTTCTAATAGTTATATGTTCTATTAAAAATGTCTACTATCCTATCTTTGCCACCGTCCTTGACTAAAAATTATGAAACATCAACGGGGTAAACTATCATTTGACTTACATCATCATTATGTTTCATTATTTTATGATTTGCCCAAGTCATCAAGACGGTCATCATATTTTGTGTCATCAATCGTCTATGATAAAATCATAGTTGCATTAGCTCTCATATCTACTCCATCAAATTGATCATAGGAAGCTTTCTTGCTTCTTTTGTAACTGTATTAATGTTATCTGCAATATTAATGGTCATGACGTCGTACCTTCTAAAAGCACCAACTGATCGAGCCCATCTTACCATTTCAATATTTTCCTCTAAATACTTAATTACATTAGATCTCATTTCTCAAATCTTATTTATTTGGTGTTGAAAGTTAGATAGATGATATACCTTGATAGCAACAAAATAAGAAGATAAATATACCCCTTTTTAGACTTATATATTGGTAACTTATATTTTGTCACTAAATTCTCCTTTAAATAAATATGCAAAACCCATTATATACATTAGGAAACACACTTGGTAGGCAGGCTACTTTAGAGCACTCTTGAAGCTAGGAAGGCATATGACCATTAATAATGCTGAATCGCGGACATGTGAATCAAATCAACCACAGATCTAAGTAGAATTTAATCTATATGAATTGATGCTCTTCTAAGCTATGAACCAATCCACTGATTAAGTAACCATATTTTACATAAACTAGGTGAAACCAAGTTTCTATCAACCTTTTATTCATTTGGATGTAAAATACAGGGTTAAATTATCAAGTTAAATTCTCAATAACTTGTCTATGTTCGCAGTTTGGCACTATATTGGCCATGTGCCTTCTTAACTTCAAGAGTGCTCTAAAGTAGTCTACATAACTCTTATAGGAACCGACCAAATTCCACACTCATATTTGAAATAAGTATTTAAATTCTACTGCAGAAAAATTAATTTTATCTCTTCAATCATTTATCTTTCTAGTTTTCTATGATTTTCATAAGATTATTCTTGATAAGCTCTAGAACTCTTTTATTCCACAATGACTTAAGTTTTTATATTTTTAGGGTTAAACTTTTGAACTTAATATGTAGTTGAATTTTATTGACTTTCATAACTTATAAATTTAATATATACAATTGATTCATTCTAGCTTTAATCAATTTTATTAGTTTAATCTCCATTAATCCTTGCAAATAATTTAAAATTAAGGTAGCTTTTATAAAATTATGTTGTGAGTACTTATAGTATTTAGCATAAATTTAAAAGAACAAATCTCATAAAACGATACTCATACTCATCATTTTATCACTTAATTACGACTCGTACACTTGTAGTTTTTATATATGCGCGTGTCAGCAAATTATGCGCTTAGCATATGCTTGTGCCTTGACAGTACATTTTCGATCATTTTAGGTCATTTGTAATCATTTTAAACTATTTTTAGCCTTTTTTTTTATTATCTATTTAACTCTAAATCTAATAATTTTTACTAATTATTAACAAAAACACAAAAATACACATAAAAAAATTGAAACTCACTAATTTTGTCCATTTTTGAATGTTCAACTCCAATTCTTTTAATTACCAATTTTTAATATGGGTGCCTAAGCAACCGATTTACTTTATTTGCTCGAACTTTTAGAGTGTTTTTGGAAGCAAAATGGTTTAACTCTAACTCAAAAGTGGAAGAAAAATACAGTTAAAGATAAAATGATTTAAATTTGTGTTATTTAAATATAAAAGATTAAAAATATATTGAGGAGCTAAAAAAGATTAATGCACGGGCCATTTAAAAAAATTTCCCTGTTTATAAACCAAACATAATATACAGACTTAAAATTGAATATGAGAGCCAAACAATCTCCAGAAACCCCATGTTTATTTGAAATTCCACAAACTCAAAACCAGACTACTGACTATCTGTCGACGGCTTTTCTTTCACTTCTGTCGGAGAATGGCGGGAAAGCAAGTCTCCGGCGACGGATTACCGACCAACCTCGCTGGTATGTCGAAGAACCAGCTCTATGACATCATGTCTCAAATGAAGGTACTACTACTTCTCTTTCTCTGTCTCCGGAATCTTTCCCTCTCTAATTTCCCTTTTTTGTTTCCAAAAGAAAACAAAAAATAAAAAAATAATTTCAAAATTTTATCACCTTCTCTCTGAAAGTTAATAGGAAACGCTCATAACGTGGAACATGTTTTTTCAATTGTGTATTCAGACGCTGATAGAGCAGAACCAGCAACAAGCGAGACAGATCCTAATTCAGAACCCTCTTTTGACGAAAGCTCTTTTTCAGGTTTCCTCTCCTCCCCCTCCCTCTTTAGAATATACCTTATTTTTCTGCTATTAGGGTTTAATTTGTGCTTCTATTTTTTCAATTTGATTAGAACATTTTCTTGCATTCGTGAAATATTAGAATGTCATTACATTGTTTCTAAGTTCAATTCGATTGGGGTTGTGTATACCATGGCTTAAATTTTGTTACAATCATTCGATTATTGAACCAGTTATTTCGAGAACTGCATGACCAAGTGAACCCTAAAAAAGGAAATAAGTAGTCCTTGTATTATGTTAGTCTCTAAATGTGAAACTATAAGTAATTTCAAAGAAAAAAGAAAAGTAAAGGAATAATATATATATATTTATATATATATATATATATATATATATATTAAAAAAAGTAACACAATAAGAAGTTATTGAAGGAAACTGACTGATGGTTGTCATGCAAGTTTTAAGTTTGAGGAGCATGAAATATCAAGTATGATACTTGTACATTGTTCACCCGAGTACGCAAAAATCTCTATATGAATGTTTGGCAAAAAATGGATAGTGCTGATAGGTTACTCTGTTTCCTAAGCTTTTGGTATGAATTTGGAGACCTAGTGACTGGCAATAAATTTTGGGAAATCAGCAATATGCTGTGCTCCTCTTAATCCTTCTCTCCTTATCTGTCAGCCTGTGATTCCAATTATTATGGCATTAAAGGCAGCACTTCAAAACCCAATTATATTGTAGTTACAACTTAGTGTGTGTGAAGCCTTCATATGGAAAACTTTTGTCATCATGGATAATATGTATTACCGATTTACCGTACCACTAGTGGTGTATGATGCTTTGGTTGATTTAAATTCACTTGGTTATTTTCATTTTTCTTATTAAGATTTGTTTGCCTTAATGTTTTGGTTTATTTAACTAGCAGCTGCCTTTTTAATGGCTGATCAAAATTCATGCTTTATCTTGTTTAACTAGGCACAAATTATGCTGGGGATGGTAAAGCCTCCTCAAGTGGTATGCTTTTAGTTTCTGTTGAATTTTGTCTCTGTTGCTTTAGCTGGTTCATTTGTGTGTATCCTAAATTTCATAATGTCATCAGATTCCAAGCATCCAATCGCCATCATTGCAGCGTCCTCAGCAATCATCACAGACGCTTCCGCAGTCAAACATCCAGCCTACACAGACTTTGCCTGGTCAAGTTGGTTTGCAGGACCAAACAAGTGCATCTCAGACCCAAACTTCAGTAAGAAAGCAACACCAGAACCAACCTACAATGCCAACCTCATCTACATCTCTTCCTGCTGTAACTCTTCAGTCTCAACCAACGCATTCACATCCCCTCCAGGTGCCACAGCAGCCTAAGGGACAGCTGAATCCCCCGGTGACAACTATATCTCTTCCACAATCCTCTCAACTCTCAAACATGCCTCCAATTCCTCATCATTCTGCTTCACAGCCTCCTCCGCTTCATCAACCCCCGATGCCTACTGCCTCTGGCCAGTTGCAGCAACCATTGCAGTCAACAGGACCTCCTCATATGTCACTGCAACCACCATTGCCACCACAACCTAGACCATCTTCAATGCCATCTTTCCATCATCAGTATGTCCCGCATATGGGGCCCAATGTGGGTTTCCAGCACCCTGGTGCTCAACAACATCTGTCACAACCTATTTTTCATGTAAGTTTAGTTTTGTAGTTTGTATGCATTTTGGGTGAATCATACGTACCTTATTTGGAATAATTCTTTGTTAAATTGTCCAGTCAGGTACCAAACCTCCATCTAGCATTGGGCCTTCATTCCAGCTGGGACAGCCACCACTTCCAAGTCAGCGACCACCTCAATCAGTATATCAGGTGTGTATTTGCTCTTACATATCTATTGATAGATCCACGTTGTGTCATTACTCTTCTATGGGTTTGATTAACTATGATGATGTGTGAGTTTAGGGCTTTCTAACTGACTTCCAACAATGAACTATTTAAAGGTAGGTACAGTGTAATGGTCTCTGAAAAGGAAAAAAAATTTCCAGTTAAAAAGATACTGATTTTGGTATAAAACATGTCACTTCTCTTATACCTGTATGGGCTTTAAGATCCATTGCTTTTCTTAGCATACCAGGATAAACTAAAATCAGAAATGCAGACTTTAATCTTGGAATGGAAGGAGTACTGCCCCTTTATATGTTTAAGATATCTGTGGCATAAGTAATGCCCTTTTCTCACTAGTTCTGTGGACTTTTATCTACTCTGACATCTAGACTTTGTAATTCAATAAATTCCATTGGACGTAAAGACTATCTCTCAGATAGCTGTTGTAGCTTGAGAATTTGTAAGTTTCACCCGGTGCTTATTCAGGCAGGAGGTTCGCATGTGGGGGCAGAGTTTAACAATCAAATTGGAAGTTACATGCAAGTAGATAGAGAATCTTGGATGTCAGGTCTGCCTGAGAATCCAGCGATGATACAGCTTCCAGGACCAGCACCAGTTGTTCCTGGTCAGATGGGCGCAGGCAGTCAGCCCCCTCGCTCAGCATCTGTACTTCATTTGACCTTTAAATTTTCAGTCATCCAAAGTTTTATAAATAGCTCAAATTTGCACATCAATATTTGATTTCCTTTGTCCTCATTGTGTAGCTGAGTCCTGAGATGGAGAAGGCACTTCTTCAGCAGGTCATGAGCTTGACACCAGAACAGATTAATCTCCTACCTCCTGAGCAGAGAAATCAAGTGCTTCAGCTGCAGCAAATTCTACGCCAATAAATGGATAATAAATGATTTTTGTGGAAAGAGTTAGGAAGTGGTCAACTTCTTATTGCAATTTTACTGGTTGAGATCGTGTTTTAAGCTATGGGTTGCTGCTGGGAAGAATTATTGCGGAAATTGTTATAGGATCCTATCACAGTAAAGTCACAAGTCAACATGCCGAAGAAAGTTTTTGTTTTGGCTGTTGCGGTGTTTTGCTTCTGTCCAAGGCAGTGCTTTTTAGGGATGACATTTCTTTGTAGTTTCCTTCATATGATCGTGTGATTAATTCTCAACCATCTGTTTTTATCGTTTTCGGGACGATATCTTATTGAAATTTTGACTTGATTTTTGGCTTAATAATTGCATAAAATAATGGTTCTCTGCAGATGTACTTGCAGATCCTATGCTGACATCTCTCTCTCTCCAGCAGATTTCTCTATATTAGTTTACAATTTTTCATTTAATAGTTAGTATAACTAATGCAAATCTCTCCATTTAGTGAATGTAGGGTATGGTTGGCAGTCCGCACTTTATTATATTATTTCAATATTATGTATTAAAGATTTTTATTTTATATTTAGTTGTAAAATTACAATGTACTGTATTTACAAAAATATAAACTAGTAATCTATGGTGGAAAAATTGACCTTTAGAAATTAGAATGGACGGTCAAGGGTGGAGTAAATTAATTATATAATGTTATTATATAATTAAATAACAACATTTTAAAACATATAATAAAAGGCAATGGTAATATCATTTATAACAATATAATAATCATAATATTATTAAATAATAAAATATTTTTTTAACATTATAAGCATTATAATTCAATTATTTCATAACAATGAATATAATATTGTACTAAATTTTATATATTTCAATCCATTTTATTACAATTTAATTCAACTTTTCTTATCCAATTTAGTGTCACATACCAAACACTCGTATTGGTTATCGAGAAAAAAAAAATATGGCTCTATCTTTGAGACAAGTTACTGCATTAGCTCCGCGTAGTGCAAGTTCTTCAGAACAGCACCATTGATAAATTGTTGAATTGCGCTTGCTCAATGCATTCTCTGTAATTTTAAGGATTGTTTTATGCACAACGGTCGAAACAACAAAGCCTACCGGCTTCTTTTTGTTTTTTGTTTATTAAATAGAACAGTGCATATTGCTACATGATATTTATAAATTCATAGTATTTTAAGCTTGAAGCGTGAATGGAAAGGCCATCAAAACCGGACTTACTAATGGTGGGCATACGCCGGTAGAAATTGGACTGAACAGGCCTACTGTTATTTGATTCTTTCTTGTAAAAGAATCAAATAAAACCGATTTTGAGAGAATAATCTAACTAAATTAAATCGATTTTATTTTTTATAATTATTCAACTAGTTACTAGTTTGAATTTTCAATTTTAGGCCCAAACCTCTTTTAAAATATTCAAAGTAATACAATTTGGTAACAATCCAATTGAATCCAATCTCTTGTAAAATAGAATGACGATATCATAATGCCAATTCTTAGCTGATTATAACGTGCTGCATACAAGACTTTTTGGAAAATGAATCGTGTAACCTAAACAACGAATCTACGAGGAACAAAGAAATACAATTTGGTAACCGATTCTTAGCACCAAACAAAATGACAAATGGGAGGAGGGGGTTGCATGCGAATCATGTAACCAAAAATTAATGTGCTGCATTAATATTGATTTTACCTGATTTAGAATTTTCTTTGAGGAATTTATTAAGCTGGGTTTCGTCTTCAACATTGAGCACCGAATCTTGAGGTACAATTTTGAAAAATGAAGCCACCGATTTACGGGAATTTTCAAGCAAAGATGAGAGCTTTCCTTTCGAACCCGTTTCTTAAGAGAACAGAAACAACGAAGTGAATTTTTGGAAGCCATTGGAAGCCTGGTTCTTGTCAAAGGGGCAACAAATCCAATGAAGTAATCTTGTTTTAATGAATACTTGCTGATTATATGGAGAAGAAAGTAGTTGCCGACACAGTGCTTGTAGATGAAAGAAGATCAAGCTCAACCAAATGAGCTCAGTCTAATAAGGTTAAAATACATTCTCTTTCTATATTTGATTTAAAAAATTAATAATTAAAAAAAAATTGGTTCAATTTTGATTATATGTATAACCGGCCAAGAATTAGATCAAACCGTTCAATTATCTTAATGATAAAAATCGAATGATTTTTTTTAAAGTATTAAAACTAAATTGAATCAGTCGATTCGATTTGGTACAGTCCAATTTTTTTGGTCTCGATTTTTTTGCCTACCTATACATATAACCCATGAATGAATTTCATATAAGTAGGAGTTACAAAAAATAAGAAATCTCAATTGTAACTATGTACAAGAGATTTATAAAGTATTTTATTCATCTTCGTATTTGAGATTTTATTTTGTTACTGTTGGCCTACACGTTTTTAAAGATTTTGATGATTCCAAACAATAGAGAAAATAATATTTATAGACTAAAATGCAAAATTTTGAAAGTTAAAGAAAATTGACCAAAATGTAAAAATTCAAAATTTTGGTCACTGTAGCAGCACACTGTAGCATGATCCTGTAGTAACGGCACTGTTCCTTAACAGTTAAATCACTATGCAACGACTAGTTACTATGTGTAATGATTGAATGGTCAAATCACTGTGGTTGAAACTGTAGTAACAAGCTGAATACTGTAGCGACGGGGCAGAAAACTATAGCAATGACTAAAAATAGCTAATTTCTCCATCTTTATAAATACAAACCTCATTCAAGCTCAACAATAAGAAGAAAGAACTTTGTAATCTTCATATCATTTAGAAAGAAAAGAAACATCCATATTTGTGTGAGAATTATTGTATCTACTCTTTAAGAGAGTTTAAATTGTAAGGGTTTGATTAAACCCAAAATCGATCTTTGTAAGGGTCTAGTTAGTACTTGGTAAAGCTAACATACTGTGAGGGTTTGATTAGTACCTGAAAAACTAATTAGGGTGTGATTGGTACCTAAAAAAGTCAAATTGTAAAAGTTTAATTAACACTTGAAAAGTTAATCAAATGATATTGGAAGATAGACATAACTCATGGAATCCTCAAATACGGTTAGCTTCGAGGTATGGACATAAGTCAAGATAAGGGCCGAACTACGTAAAAATCTGGTGTTAGCTTTTTCTTTCCCTACCCTTTTATTTATTGTATTTACTTGTACTTTAATTTGTTTATATTATTAGTAAGTGCATTATTTTTTTAAATACCCAATTCACCCCCCTCTTGGAGTGCCATTCTTAAACCTTTTTAAACTTTCATTTGGTATTAGAGCAGGTTCTCTATTTAAGGGCATAACCGTCTTTAGAGAGATCTTAGAATGGCATATGTAGAAAGACAATGTATCATTAGGTCACCATACTTTGGTGGAACTGATTTTGATTATTGGAAGGATAGAATGATCATATATTTACAAGCCAATGATTATAAATCTTGAAAGATTATTAGAAAAGGTCCTTATGTCCCCCATTAAGAAAAATAGTATAAATAAAGACATACCTAAATTAGAAAATGAATGGGATGAGGAAGATATTAAGAAACTTTATGCAAATGAAAATTTTTTAAATCAATTATATTGTGCCATAGATAGAAGAGTAGTTGGTGATATCTCTAAATGTACAAATGCACAAGAATTATGGAATGCCTTAACAATAAAATATAAAGGAACTAGTGATGCTAAGGAGTCTAAGATAAATAGACTCATGAGTGAATATGAATCATTTTCTATGAATATTAATGAATCTATTAAGTCTATGATTTCAAGATTTACAATGCTTATCAACAAGCTACAAGCTCTCGGAAAGATTATTTCTCAAAGTGAACAAGCTAAGAAAGTGCTAAGAGTTTTTCCATCAAAATGGGCTTGTGTTAAAGTCTATCAAAGCCACCATCGATTTTGTGAATATCAATATGGAGTCCTTCGCTAGCAAGCTTGAAGATATTGAGTTTGACTTAAAAAGAGAAAATCTAAATGACAATAAGAAAATTATTACCTTTAATTCTAACGTGAAAGAGGAAGAAAGTGACAATGAAGAAGAAGATGAAAAAGTTGCCTCATTGATTAGAAATTTGAAAAGAGCAATCAAAATAAAAATGATCAAGAAAAGACAAGTGACTTGCTATCAATGCGTGAAACAAGGACATGTCATGAAAGATTTCCCCTACAAGAACAAAAACAATTACAACAACAAAAGGTTCAAGAAGGAAGCAATGATGGCATTAACTTCAACATGAGATGATAATTTGTCAAAAGAAAATGAAGGAGAAATAACCAACTTTGCACTTATGGCTATCAACGATGACAAATCCGATAGTGAGGTAAGTGATTATGAATCTTCTATTGAAGAGCTTTATTTACAATTCATTGAAGAAACCAAAATTATGAAAAAGAAATTGAATAAAGAAAAGAATTTATTGCAAAAAGAAATTAAAGATCTAAAATTGAAAATTGATGAGTTAAAAAAAGACAATCAAATTTTGAAGGGATATTATCAAGAATACCCTGAGGTATGGCCTAATTTCAGTAATGCCTAACTGTTAGTGAATTTTTTGTTAAAATTAACTAATAAAAAGATAATATCGTTATTTTAATGTTGTTTTATCCAAATAGCCCTTATCCTATATTCAAATACTTTTATTTGTCTAATCAAATACATTTATCCCCTTATCCAAACAGTATTATTATTGTATCCAAACACTCAATTTTTTAAAACTAAAATAAAATTTGAAAAAAACAAATTTTTGCTGCTGCTATGGTTGCTATTAACACGGTCGAAATGGTCGTTGATAAGTGGCTAAAACGGCCGCTGTTAACAGTGGCCACCGCTTTACATTTTTTAAAATTTTTTTTAATTTTTAATAATTTAAAATATTTTACAATTTAAAATATTAATTCATTAATAATTTTTTTTTTAAAAACAGTGCTATGTTATTAATCATTTATTAATAAAAATTTAATTTGTTTTGGAAATTGTGCTTTGTAGGTGGCATAATATATTTCAAAGGGTAATTTAGTTATTTCATGTAATTCTGTTAATTTTAACGGAATATTATTTAATAGTTGGACATTACTGCTTATGTCCCAAACTAGTGGGTATTATTGATATTAAGCCATACCTCAGGGGTATTCTTGATAATATCCCAATTTTGATGAGAAATTGAATAAAGAAAAGAATATGTTAAAAGAAGAAATTGAAGGTCTAAATTAGAAATTGATGAGTTATAAAAAGACAATCAAAATTTAAAAGATGAAAAAAAAAAATTTATAAAAAAGGCTCATAACTTTAATAAATTTTTTTAAAATTTACGAATAGGTAAAAGAATTTTGATGAGATTATTTGTGTTAAAACATATGACAAAGGTAATTTGAGATATAAACCAATTCTTTTTTTTTTTTTGATATAAGGTTCTAATTTCATAAAACACAAGAGGAAATGTCCTCAATTACAACATGTTCAATTTGTGTTGGTACCTTGCCATACCAAATAGTTTAAGAATCTAAATTAAGGGCAAGTCGTGCTAATTCATGGGCCACCCTATTGGATGAGTGATAAGCATGACTAAAAAATAGCGTTGAGAAAGTGATGAAGCAATTGTCATAATGTCATGAAGTACCAAGCCCAACTCCGAGGCAAAAGTAGAGCAATTGTTGATGTCCTAAATGACACCCGCAACATCTGAAACTACCTTAAGGGCAGAGATACCTAGCAACCTAGCTAGTCGAAGTCCTCGTAGTAGAGCCAAGGCTTTAAGGATATCCACAGGAGGCTGTGCCTCAATAGGAATGGATGAGGAGGTCAAGATAGCCCCAGAGTAGTCACGTAGCACCACCTTTAGCCCAGCCTTGAAGTGTTTTGAGGATAGGCCTGCATCAATGTTTAGCTTTATAGAGCCCAGCCCAGGAGCCAGCCATAATCTACGAGGTGACATTAGGGTATTAGAAGGAGGGGCCTGAATAGTAATCAATTCATTCTTGTAGCAATGCACCCAACTCAGCACCTCTGACAAAGAAAATACTTTTTATTCCAAAATGAATTGGTTTCTGATAAACTAAAGTCTCCAAAAAAGAATTAGCAGAACATATTTTAAATCCTCCATTAAATATGATCCATATTCATTTTATCATTATTGTAATAAAAATGGATAGTTTTTAATTGTGTTATTAAAAAATTTGGGTTCCAAAAGAAATAATCGCTAATATTGAAAGACCGAAGAAATATTAGATACCAAAATACATAACTTGAATTTATTTTGTAGGTATCAGCATCAAGATATGTAAGAGATATTTAACATAAAAAAAGATTTATGAAATATTGTGATGCATGTATAATTTTGTATTAATCTTAATCATATCATATTTTGATGCATATATTAAAAAGAAATTTTTTTTTTCTAATACACTTAGAGGGAGCATTGTAGAAATTATCTTTACAACATGTGAATTTATATTTTGGATTTTGATGATTTATTCTTTATATGGCTATGTTTATATAATTATTTTTTGATGATACCCAAAGGGGGAGAAATATATGCATGCAATTTATTTTATGATTTATTCTTAAATTGCTTAACATGTGCCCTTGTATTTTAGTAAAAAGGCTTAGTAAAAATATAAATATATGAGGAGCACAAATTGAGAAGGAGTTATACTTTTTAAATAGAAGATGTTGCCTATATTGTTTGTCATCATAAAAAAGGGGGAAATTATTGGCCTAGACATCTTTGAAGATTTTGATGATTTTAAACAATAGAGAAAATAGTGTTTATGGACTAAAACGCAAAGTTTTAAAAGTTAAAGGAAATGGACCAAAATGCAAAAGTTTAAAATTTTGGTTACTGTAGTGCATACTGTAGCAACGATACTATTCCTTAACAGTTAAATCACCGTACAATGGCTAGTTACTGTGTTAACAGTTGTTACAGTCAATCACTGTAGTCGAACTATAGCAACGATCAAACTACTATAGCAACGAGCAGAATTTGTAGCAATGGGCAGAATGTTGTAGCAACGGTTAAAAATGGCTAGATTCTCCATCTTGATAAATACAAGCCTCATTTAAGCTTAACAACAAGAAGAAAGAACTTTATAATCTTTATATCATTTAAAAAGAAAAAGAAACATTCATATTTGCATTAGAATTATTGTATCTACTCTTTAAGAGAGTTTAAATTATAAGGGTTCGATTATACCAAAAATTAATCTTTCTAAAGGTCTCGTTGGTACCTGTAAAGTCAACATACTGAGGGTTTGATTAGTATCTGAGAAACTAATCAAGGTGTGATTGGTATCTGAAAAAGTCAATTTGTAAAGGTTTGATTAACACTTGAGAAGTTAATCAAAGAGTCTTGGAAGATAGACCAAACTAGTAGAATTCTCATGCACAGTTAGCTTCAGTAGAATTCTCATGCACAGTTAGCTTCAAGGTGTAGATGTAAGCCGAGATAAGGGCCGAACCATGTAAACATCTGGTGTTAACTTTCTCTTTTCCTACTATTTTATTTATTGCATTCATTTGTGCTTTAATTTATTTATATTATTAGTAAGTGCATTATTTTTTTTAAATACCCAATTCACCCTCTCTTTGAGTGCCATTCTTAAACCCTTTTAGACTTTTAATTATATTAGTCTGAAGTATACTCAATTCCACAATAGTAGCTATACTTGACTTCTTCTACTATATCTTTATACAATTGCATATATTCTTTTACGGATTATAAACTGGTCAATTAGTGGATATATAAATCATATGTAAGAAAATAATTTTTTTCATCGAATTCATTTTTTAGTTCTAGATTAATTGCTTTCCTAGTCATATTTGATAAACCAAATACTATCATATTCATAAAAAAAATGCTAAGGTAGTATATGTTAATCCTCATTTTAAAATATAGTTGGTGATAATTAAAGATAGTAGTTGAGGTTTAAATAACCTCAAAGGATCTTACATAACGAGGAAGCAAAGATCCATTCAATCATTCTCCTAATCATAAAAAAAAACACATGGTATGATTTATGTGCTATAGCGAATTCTCTTAGAAATATATAAATATATATGTATTACAAATTCACTATATAGATCTTAGTACAAATGCCACTTCAGCACTTAACTTGAGTTCTCAATAAGCACCCTTACGAAAGTGTTAAATTAAAAAATTCACATCTGATTAAATCACGTTTTTATGACAATGGATATATTATGATCAGTCCAATACTAACTAAAATAAACCTCATCTTGACTTAGATAAGGCAACACTCCATTTATACAAATAAATATCAGCTTCACGAGAACAAATCATCTTTTTTATTTTTATTTTTATTTTGTATCTTATCTCAACATGCCTTTCTAACAACTAAAGTGACTGCTCATGTAAGAAAGCCAATTAAAACCTGATAATATATTTTTCATCATTTCATGTGTGTAATATGCTATCTATAATTATAGATAGAGATATAATATCCAATCAAAAATTTATCATGTATAATATCATAATCTACACATTTTCAAAGATCGTGCATGTGCGACATAAAAAATATTCCTAGTCATAGATTTGTAAGCAAATCTATTATCATGTGACTTGTAGATATATATTATTTGCACAAATCGTTTTGTACTACAATACCACTTAAAATTATATTTTGTCTCTATGTATTTCAATCTACTATAGTAACTAATATCTTTTACAAAAAGATGTTATTTGGCTATTAAAACAAATGTTGAGATCCTTTAATAATTTTTTAAGCCAAATACTCTCTTACACTATCATTAAACATGTTATATTCATAGTTCCTATGATTTGGTACAATTATTAATTAAAAAAATGCATATTCTGAGGTTGATTTCACTTATGATAACCACCTCCCCAGTTAAAGTTTGTATATAAGCACAAATTACCTCCTAGATTGCATAAAAAATAGTTTGTAATATTTCTAGAGTGTTTTAAAATCCTCATAATGACATGCTAATGATTTACATGAGGATTTGTTTGGTATCCACTCACCAATCCCATAGTATTACTTATATCTTGTCTTGTACTCATAAAAGTATATGTGAGGCTTACAATAATACTTGAGTATAAAACTTATGTAATGTATCTCTTGTCCTTTAAAGAGTCTTAAGGAACCTTTCAAGACTAAGAGTTTACCCTTTTAGCAATGCAAGTATCCATAAGCTTATAATTTAACATAATTGTTCTAATTTAAGACTCTCGTGCAAATTTAGAAGTATTCTTAAAAGATCCGTATGGATTTAAGTCCCAAAATATAGGTCACCTCACTTATATTATTTATTATAAAATATAGTCTTGTCCTATCTATTATAATGTAGTTATTTCTTATGTGTTTTGTGGTAATAAGCTTCCTTTACTTTTACTTTTTCTACTGTGCTTGAAGCCTTGAGCTTTGTGCAAATGAGACTTAGTCATATAAAGGTGACCAAAAGCCTTTAGCTGCCTCTAGTGTTGATTCTTTAGTTTTCAAATAATGTGAGATATCATCAAACACATTAACATTATCATTATACACCATACGTACTTTAAATGCTCTAATTTTTTTAAGAAAATACCATGTAATTATTTGAACCTATCATTTATTAATTATTATATGTCTAGCACCATTTAACTTACATATCATATTTAGTAATCAAAATACCACCAAAAACATCTTTTCTAGGGAAAGCCACTTTTATAAGTTGCTTAATACTACTTAAACTTACACTTGTAAAGTCTTTTAGCATACAGCTCAACAATATACAACAAGCCTTGCTATTTTGTAGATTTGAAAATCCTCTAAAACCTTCTTGTATTTAGCAATAATACTATAATCTAAAAATGATTATTGAGCAACAATATTATAATTTAATAGTGATGTTTGTAAAATCTCAAAAGACTATACTAGGATGTATTGAACTTTATGGTGCCAAATATTGTTATCATTGTTCAATATCTTTCTTTATCTAATTTGACCAAGATATTTGACTTTAAATGCACTAACTATTTAACAAATACATAAACATAGAAATAATTATACTAGCATAAATTTAAATAATACACACATTTACTTATTTTGTTGCAAATACAAAATCAAAAAACATGGTGAGTTAATACAAGAATTAGATTTGAAAAGTCGTCAAGGCTTTTAATCATTTTCCTTTCTAAATATTAAATCATCATAAATTTTAGTCTACTGTTATACACCATTGAGGTTATGTTTAGTAGTCAAGATACCACTATCAAAGTTGTTGGTCGACAATCTAGCAACAGAAGTGTAATGCACCTTTACTTGTTGTTGTTTGACAGTGAAGATATAGTGGCCATTATTTTTTTTCTTCTTTGGCACTTCTCTTGTGCTTAATTAACAAAGCAACTACACTATTGTGCACATCACAAAATTTTAAGTCCGATGATGTAAAGTTTGAGTTAATCCACTACTGATCACCAACGATCGATTGCTGCCCGGTAGTAGTCACTATTGACTAGCAGTCGTTGCTTCTTTTTTTTTATTCTTTTTAAATTTTTTTCTTTAATTTATTTAAAGATGTTCTTATTAAAAATTATAAAAAAAATTAATAATATGATGACATGCATCATTAAATTTGTTTAAGTAGTGATATAAAAGTATTTTCTATATTTGTTTACCTTTTAATCATTTAAATAGATCAAATTAGTCATTTTACAAGTTTTTCTTTTTATCCCTTTTAAAATCAAATGAGTGGATAAGTTCCTTTCTATAGACCTTAAGAGTCCATGTGTATTTTCTTCTATAAATTAAGTCTACCTTCCTTTGTAGTGTTAGAAGTATTTCAATAATTAGGCTACTTTTTTTTTCTAATTTCTATCTTTGTTTCTAGCTCTTATGCTCCACTGCTTTGTTCTTAGTTCTTAAGCATCTGGAGATCATTTGAAAGATTGTAAAAGTGATGAATGGAATTTTGACCAATTAGGATGGCTACGTGCTTGTCTTTGTGATTCTTGGAAATATTAAAAAAAATGTCTTAGATTTGATATTATATATAAATGTTGAGAATTCCACTCAAGTTAAAAAAATGGATAGTTTATATCATGGCACGTTAAAAGAAGATGTCTTCATATAACAATCTATGAAAAGTGGATTAAAAATCATCCCCAATCCTAAGTGAACTAGGATTTTGTATCCTAAATGAAATAGGACTTCTTAAACCAAATCCCACTAGGTTTAGGAATAACCTAAGACACCTATATAAAGGGTCTCAATAGGTTTGTAAATACATTATAAGAAGTCTTAGTGATATCTTAGTGATCACAACAAATCTTATAATTTTTGTGAGTCTTAGTGAGAGAAAAATCCTACATTACAAGTGAGAGCAATTTAGAGAGTTCTTTATGAGTTCTTGAATTCTTTCTTATAAAAGGCATACTTTGTGAGTGCCTTGTGATTCAATAATAAGAAAGTGAGATCTCGATCTGCCGTGGACATAAGCAAGCTGCCAAACTATGTAAATTCTTTGTGTTTTCTTTCGTTCTTTTTGTTT
Source organism: Ailanthus altissimus (assembly GCA_946807835.1). Lineage (NCBI taxonomy): Eukaryota > Viridiplantae > Streptophyta > Magnoliopsida > Sapindales > Simaroubaceae > Ailanthus > Ailanthus altissimus. The sequence goes on along the minus strand of OX327696.1, from coordinate 14,868,552 downwards.
AGTTTATTCTTAATTGCTTTGTTATTGCATTATATACTTAGGATTATTGCTTCAACTTTAACAGAGTATCAGAGTTTGGTTCAAAAAAAAGATATGGCTGCACTCAAGTATGAGGTAGAGAAATTCAACTGGACAAATGACTTCAATCTATAGAAGTTTAAGGTGAAAGTGTTGCTGGTGAGCCAATAGCTAGGCTCCATATTATAGAAGACTGCAACTCCATCTAGTGAAGAAGAAAAGACACCAGAGTCATCTAAGGCTGAAGTAGAAAAAAGACACATTCAAGAAAGAGCTCACAGTCTAATTGTTCTATCATTGAGTGATGATGTATTAAGGGAAGTAGCAAATGAAATGATGGTGATTAGTCTTTGGAAGAAGCTTGACTCCATTTTATATAAGGAAATTATTGGCCAATAAATTGTATATAAATAAGAAGCTATATCAGTTGTTCATGTTAGAAAGAACACTGAAGAAAGACCATATAGACGCCTTCAACAAGATCATTATTGATCTTGAATCTATCAACATCAAGATAGAGGATGAAGATAAGGTGATCATTCTTTTAAGTTCACTTCCCATGAGTTATGAGAGCTTTGTTGATACATTACTCTATAACAGAGATAGTTTAATGATGAGTGATATGAAATCATCATTAAACCTAAAGCTATTAAGAAAACAGATTAAGGTTAATATAGAGGGGTTATCTGCAAGAAGAAGGTCCTTACATAAAGATGAAAAGAAGAGGGGCTCTGGATCGAAGTCCAAGACTCTTAGAAAGTGTTATTGCTGTAAGAAAGGTGGGCATTTCATAAATGACTATTCGACAAAGAAAGCACAAGATAAGAAGAAAGCAGATGTTGCGCTTGCCTGTGATGATAACTACAATAACATAGAGACTCTAGTCACTACTAATGCTAAGAATGTTAAACATTGGGTTATAGATTCTGGTTGTACTTTTCACATGTACCCACACAAATAATGGTTTTTTAATTTTCAACCGATTAGTGGTGGTAAGGTGTTAATGGGTAATGACGTTGTTTGTCAAGTGATGAAAATTTATTATATCAAACTTAGGTTGCACGATGGGCATATGAGAGAGTTGTCATAAGTTAGGTATGTTCTTGACCTCAAGAGGAATTTGATCTCACTAGAGACTTTAGATCAAAATTAGTGTTTCATCAGGATTAACGGATGGGTTTTGAGAGTTTTAAAAGGTTTCATGGTTGTGATGAGAGGTAAGAAGTACAAAGGTGTTTATATGCTGAAAGGAAAGGTTGTAAATGGCTCTGTATTATTCTTTATAGATGATGAGAATATATAAACCAAGTTGTGGCATCTTAGACTAGCACACCTAGGTGAGAGAAACGTGAAGAAGTTATTTAGTCAAAAGCATTTGGTGAGGATAAGTTCCAGCCATTGAAGTTTTGTGAGCATTGTTGCTAGGAAAAACACATAGAGTGAGTTTTAGTATTGACAAGCACAAAACTAAAAAGACTCTTGACTCTATACACTCGAATATTTAGGGACTAATTCAGACATCTACTTATGGTGGGGCTTGGTATTTTCTTAGTTTTATTGATGACTATTCGAGAAAACTGCATGTCTATGTGTTGAAGAGCAAAGATAAAGTATTTGATACGTTCAAGAGTTAGATGGCTCTTGTTAAGAATTAGATTAGCAAAAGGTAAAAAGGCTAAGAATTGACAATGACCTTGAATTTTACAACAGAGAGTTTAATGGGTTTTGGGTCAAGCATGAGCTTGTAAGGCATAAAACTGTGAGATTAACACCATAACAGAATGGTGTAGCTAAGAGGATGAATAGAATCCTACTTGAAAGGGTTAGATGCATACTTACTGATGCAAAGATGTCTAAGAAATTTTAGGGTGAAGCTGTGATGACTGCAGGTTAATTAATTAATAGAAGTCTCTAATTAGTGATAGAGAAATGGTCTGGAAACCTTCCCAATTATGACCACTTTAAAATATTTTGTTGCCTAGTCTTTGTTCATGTGAAGGAAGGAAAATTGAAACCTAAAGTTATCAAGGGGATATTTATAGGGCATCCCAAATGTATAAAAGGATACAATGTGAGAGTTGACACCACCAAGATGTATCATAAGTCGTGATGTTATGTTCGATGAGACGGTAATGTTGAAAGCCTCCCAAGAAGATGAGAAAGAAGAACATGTACCCAAGGAAGACTCAACATCTGAATCAATTGAAATTGAAATAAAGACTGTGTCTAGATTTGATATACCCCTAGATCAACATTTCAACAAGAAGATCCTTGATTTTAAGCCAAGAATACCAGTAAGTTCTTCCATATCCACCCAAAATAACTTATGAGATAAAACTTGAAAAGTACCATCTAGCTAGAGATAGGCCCAAAAGAATGATTAACTCACCAATCAGGTATGTACAAGTAGATATGGTTGGTCGCGACTTTAATTATGCTTACACTCTTGAATTTAATGAGCCTATGACATATAGTGAAGCTATAAAGAGTAAAAATAGTGATACATAGCAGCAAACCATGGATGAAGAGATTAGTTCTCTTTAGAAAAATATTACATGGGAGTTGGTAGAGAGAGATAAAATAAATTAGTGAGGTACAAGTGGGTGTATAGGGTTAAGGAGGGGATACCGGGGATAAAGCCTACAAGATTCAAGGTTAGGCTAATTGTACAAGGTTTTACTCAAAGAAAAAGAGTAGAATTTCATGAGATTTTCTCTCCAATCGTCAAGAACACATCCATTAGGGTTTTATTAGCCATATGTGTGAACCTTGATTTACATTTATAGTAGATGGGGGTAAAGACAGCTTTTCTACATGAAGAGCTTGAAGAGATGATTTATATGGCACAGCCGTAAGGGTTTGTAAAGCCTAGAAAAGAGTACCATGCTTATTTACTGAAGAAGTCATTGTATAGGTTAAAACAATCACCTAGACAGTGGTATAGGAGATTTGATGAGTTTATAATGACTTATGGGTTTAGTAGGAGCAAGTATGATGGATGCATGTACTTTAAGAGTTTAAGCAGTGGAATGATGTGTTTCCTTCTATACGTGGATGACATATTGATCGCATATAGGAATATGGAAGAGATACAGAAACTCAAGAAGCAATTGAATAACAAGTTTGAGATGAAGTATTTGGGAGCAGTAAAAAGAATACTAGGTATGGATATTATAAGAAAAAGAAGAGATGTTATCTTATTGTTACAACAACGATATATACTCAAGATCCTAGACAAATTTAGTATTTCTAATGCAAAGACCGTTTCCACTCATTTGTCCATGCATTTCACTTTTAACATAACAATCACTGACATCTGAAGAGGAGAAATTGCAGATGAATAAAGTGTTGAAACTAGTACTTACGTGCCATTCCAATATTGTATAAACATTAATTTTATGATATTTATACAACAAACATTTTGAATAAAATGTTTGGAATATTTTAGACATTATATGATCTGAATAAGTTCAGATCTAGTCTAAAGAAGTTTAGACAAGGGATAAGAGTTAGCAGCGCTGAGAGTTATAAATGTTAAGAGTTAGCACTGTTAAGAGTTAGCAAGTTATAAGAGTCAGTTAGTTCTAAGGAGTTAGATCCTTATCTGAAATAGGACAGAGACCTGAGAGCATGCTAGTAATGACATAATTGTAAAGGGTTGCAATAAGTGTTGAAAAATATCACTATGCAAGTATGTCCTCAAACCCTATGTTCATGATCTATTTTCATAGATGTGGGTCTGTCAATGAATCCATTTTATATAGATCAGTGTATGTCTATATATGTATGGTATAAATAATTGTTCTTAATTGACCATGAGTTTAGTGGAAGTTTGTATAAATATGTAGGTATTCAGTGAGGAATGTATACTGAACAGTCTTAATTAGGATCTCCAATAAATATCCCATAAAGCCGTCAATTGAGGATATTTTTTAGTTGAGTAGTATTCATGGTCTCTTGACCTGAGCACCAGGGTGGGCTTGTGAGTGATTCACCATACGTAGGTTTCACACATGTCAGAGACCTTTCATGGTCTGACCACTAGGTGTCGCTGGGTAAGGTCTGATGCTCATAGAGTTCAGTATGTATAGATATGGGATCCATCAACTTATATGGGTTAGTAGTATATACTGATACTCCAAGATTGTGTTCCAGAAAGTCTTATGGCCATAAGCAATACACCCAGAAAAATATTTTTCGTGTTAGAAATAATATCGCAAAAGTATTTACAAATATTGTTTATCAGAATACGAATCTAGAGATAAGTTTTTGAGTCGAGCATACAGAGACTTAACGGTGATGATCTATATCTCTGCTATTAAAGGATATAAACAACGGAGGGATTATATGAATACGTATTAACCTCAACATATATAGTTCAACACGTTGTTTTGTCATTTCTATAACGTGTGTGTAGGGCAATATTTATAGACCTACGGAAGAGTTTCGTAAGATGAAATGATTGTGAACCTATGGAGTCTTACTGTATAAAGTACACTCCTTATGCACTGGGGTACCACACCAGATTAAATAGTTCAATCTGGGAAGTTCTTGAAAAAATAAAATTATTTTAAGGTCTCTCAAGGAGATTATGGGGTTAAAGTATTAAGTTTGGGATTTTGACAAATGGGACTTACCATTTTTACCTTTTTATTGGGTATCACATATTATGCCATTAATTTATTAGAGCGTGACATGTGGCAGAGTTTCATTGGCTTAACATATAATTTGCAAAAGTTGAAAAATTATATAAATGATAATAAAGTGTAAATGAAATAAATTGCAAAATGTTTGCAATTTAAGCCAAAATTCGGCCATGTATGGAACAAGCCACCAATTACATTGTCATGCTTGTCTAGAAGCATAAGGTGTCAAAATAAATTACAAAATGAAACAAGTAATATTCGGCCAATTTGCAAATTGAATGCATTGTAACAAATGGCTATTATAATATTATAAGCATGACTTATCATGCTTTTCTCATAACCAATAGGTGGCATGCATTCACGATGCATCCGGCCATTTCATGAATTTAGCAAGTGGTGGCAATATATTAAGGTAAATTTGACCAACACATGTTTTTGCCAAAGCATGAAATGGAAAAATAATAATCCTCGCTATGCTTCTGTTAAATTGGCCACCAATATGAATTCTATTGACGAAACCTGTGGCAGCTTTGGCTATAAATAACCAAGCTCTATTTCATTTCATTAAATGTAGACAAGTGAAGTAAAAGGCAATAGTGATTGCTAAATCCGAGAGAATTTTAAGGAAGCAATTGTTGCTTCAAGTTAAAAATTTCAAGCGAGAATAGGAAGCTACCGTTCTAGCTCAAATGATCCCACCGAGTCCTAGACTAGAACTGCGTAAAGCACGCTTCAAGGGTGAGTTCTCTAATATTTCATTAGAGTAATGAAATGTTTGTTTATTTTTCGCTGCGTACTTATGCATGTGATGTGTAAATTTAAAAATAAAAAAATGTACACGCTTACCGAATACATAGTGCACTTTCAAATTAGTATCAGAGCGCATGATTGCGTGCTATTTGTGTACTTAATCAGGCTGTCCTAGCGTAATTAAGATGTCCCTGCACTGTTGATTATGCATTTCAAATGCTAAAAAAAATGCGTAATTGGAATACAAATAAAAGGGACATTGCCGCAACGCCGGTAGGCCAGTGCCATAGTGCTAGGTTTCCAGGCCCCAATGCCGCAATACTAGTGGCTTGGCATTGCAACACTCGTGGTTTGGCACCGTAGCGTTAGAGAACAAAATCTCCAACATAATAGCACCACTGATCCAATGCCACAGCCTTGGGTGGTGACCCAGTGCCACAACGCTGGAAGCTCAGCACTACAGCATCGAGGTGGGACCTTTGCACCACAGTACTGTAAAGGTTGGAACTACGACACTAGAGGCTGGGCTTTTAGCATCGTAGTACCGGAGACCTAAGAAAAGCTATAATTATGTTAATTACTCTGATTATTTGTTTTTAAATTGTTTAAAAATATTTATTATTTATTTTATGCAATTTATAATTGTTATAATAATTGCAATATAAATTGTCCCATTTGTTTGTGCTGAAAATCATAATAGAAGCCCAGTTAGTAGGAGTTAATTATACTTGCAATAAATAAATGTGTGATTAAGAATCACATCCTCATAAGATGAGGACAAGTATAAAAAAAATCTCTCTTAATCAGATTGAAAGTGTTTTATTATGAGATAATGTTATGCAATGATTCATCTTGCTAATACAGTTTTAGACGGGTCACGGTCTTTTTTCAATATTGCCACAGCGTAAAGGTAGTATCAGTAATATATATTTGATTATTGACAAGTTAATCTGAAATATATTTACCCAATATTGCTACAGCATTAGGATAAGGTGTATTTAGGATCAGCAGTAAAAGTTGCATGAGATACAATTGATAAGAGTTGTTTACCTATTGGGTTTACAAAAGCCAATATTACTACTGCATGAAGATAAAGTAAAATGTCAATGGGATCCACTTCCTATTATACAGTTTAAAATAATTTTAAATTGTCATTCTCCCATTTGAGAAAATTTGAGAATTATGTAAAGTAGTGGGGGGCTTTTTTTTTAGATTAAAAATGTATAAAAGTTATACCCATAATTTAAAGCGTTATTAATTAATGATTAAAAATGTTTCGCTAAATATCTCCTAGTTATCTTATAAGGATAAGATCAATTTAAGCAATCTATTAGTATAGTTGTTTTTAGCACAACAACAATAGGGTATCAAAAAATATTTAGACTTGCTAATGAATCTAAGAAATGGTCCCAAATTCAGATAAACTTGGATATATTTATCATCAATAGATGAGGTGTTTCTGATAATATCTCTTGGGTAAAGATGGAAATTTATCAAAAATGGATTAAGGATGATTTGAGAGTCAAGTCATATATTCTGACCTCAATGTCTAATGATTTTTAGTAGGAGCATGTACATATGAGATGTGCAAGTAGTACAAACTCCGTCTAAAAAATTATTTAATTTATCTAAACTACACGCAGAAAATAGTAACAATGAAAATTGTTTTCACTCTGATGAGGTTTAAAAATAGCAATCGCTTTTATTTAATGTACATTACCTTAGGAAAGATAAACCCTTTAGATATCTGTTTACCAATTATAGACATTTCATTAACATGTGATGTTAAGCAGAACAGGGGTATGAGATACCGCCTTTCATTCTCATATCTATAAGTTGTTGCATGATTTAAAGTATGCTAAGAAGTTATGAAATGAAAAAATACAGCTTCACGTTGGAAATGGAGATTTCCTGGACGTAATAGCTGTTAAGACTTTTAAGTCACTTCTCTATTCTAGTGAAAGCATTATGTTGTATAATTGATATTTTGTGCCAAACATTATTAGGTGAATCATATCACTCTCTGTAATTGACAGAGAGTGTTATTATGGATACATCATGAATAGTTTCTCATGTAAATGATAATGTTTTGCTAGTTAAATGTCAGTTAATGAATGACCAATATATCTTAATTACAAAAGAAAATGTCTAAGTGACCAGAATAAATAATAGTTCAGGAACTTTAAATAATAATGAATTATGGGATATAAGATTAGGTCATGTAATCATGAGATGACTATCTCGTCTAGTTAAGGATGACCAGATACTTGATCTGACTATTAAACCTTAGCCAGTTTATGAATCTTAGATTTGAGAAAAAAATGACCAAATACTTATGTAAGTATTAGATACTAACCCACTAATTTATTGGAACTTATACATAGTGATGTATACACTATAATGAATTATACTATCATTGGGTGAATTTTGATACTTCATCGAGATTTATCACGATACAAATATGTGTTTCTAAGAAACACATTATGGAAACCTTTGAAATGTTCAAAACTTTTCGACTAGAAGTAAAGAAATAAACCCTTATGTATATTCAATGCCCTTGATAAGATCAAGACAATACATCAATAGTACATTCATAAATTATTTAAAAGAGAATGTGATTCTCACTCAATATAGTCCTCTAGGTACTCCTCAACTGGAGTCACTACTATGTGAGGATGACTAAAGATGCGGAGATGAAAGGTCTTGGATACTTCGTGGATGATTTTGAATCAAGAAAGAGATTTGTAAAAAGTTAATTAAAAATTATCCCTATCCTAAGTGAACTAAGATTTTGTATTATAAGTGAAATAAGACTTTCTAAGCCAAATCTCACTAGGTTTAGGAATAACCTAAGATATCCAAGGCCTATATAAAGGGTCTTAATTGGCTTGTAAGTACATTATAAGAAGTCTTAGTGATCAGAATAAATCTTAGTGATTTTTGTAATTCTTAGTGAGAGAAAAATCCTATGATTTTTGTAATTCTTAGTGAGAGAAAAATTCTAGATTACAAGTGAGAGCAATTTAGAGAGTTCTTTCTTATAAAATGTATACTTTGTGAGTGCCTTGTGATTTAATAATAACAAAGTGAGATCTTGATCCGCCGTAGACGTAAGCGAGTTGCTGAACTACATAAATTCTGTGTATTTTTTTTTCACTTTTTCTCTTTAGTTTATTCTTAATTGCTTTGTTATTGCATTATATACTTGAGATTGTTACTTCCGCTTTAACACAATCAGAGAACCTAATCTCAAGATAAGTTTGGCATAAGAATGAAGAATCTTGGTCAAAGGAAATGGTCCTATCTTGAAGCTAAAAGATTTCCTTAGAAAGCAAAGATTTAAAGAATATGCTTCTTGCTTTTTTCTTTTATGGCCAATTAAAATAATTTATTTGGTGGTTGAAAAGTTCTCCTTAAAATTCTAAGAGTTGCTTTTAGCCATTGCAAGACAAACTACGAGTTCATTTCCTACCCTTTCAAATTTGAGAGAGACTGATTAAATTGAAAATATAGCAACATAGAATCAAGCTTGACAGCTTAACAAGATTGGAGCAAATCATAAAGAATATTAACCAACAACTAATTCTCTAAGAGTCAACTATACAATCACATTTTGGAAAAAAAATCTTCATAATTTGTAGTAATTTCTATCTTTCTAAAATTAGTCTTCTGTTTGTATATGAAATTATTCTTTGGTTAGTTGAATAGACAAGTTGAAAAAGACTAAAATTTCTTACTTCTATCTTGTGAGTTCTTTATGAGGAAATGCAGCTTCAGTTAAAAGCTTCATCTACTTCCTTGCCAATTCATCTTCAAGCAAGGCAACTCCCAACTTTTAGTCAGTTGAAGCTTAAAGTTGATGTAGTTAGTCAGTTGAAGCTTAAAGTTGATGTAGCTATTTTTCCAGGTTTATATGCACGTGGAATTAGGACAATGATTAGAAATAACACAATGTGATAGTGGCTATGTTTTTATTTTTATGTTAGCAAATGTGTAGCAAATTTTAAGGGTTATTGTTGGCTTGTTGAATGAATTTGAGTTCAACATTGTTAAAACAAATTCAATCAAAAATGTTCTCCTTTAGTGAAGACAATGTTCTCCTAAGGATTAACAATGCAGTGGTTAAATTACTTGTAGATAATTTTAGGAGGGAGATGAATTTTGTTGTTTATAATAACCTAACTAAATTTGCACTCATGCATGCATACAACATTATGTAGGAAGATGCTTTGCCTCATTGGATTTCCTTTAGTGGCAAAGCCAAAACTTCAAACAATGAGGGACTAATTGAAGTTACAATAACTTAATTTAATGAGTTTCAATAAAAATTATAAGTACCAAAAGTTCAAACTTCATTTTGAGGGATAAGGACATTTTTGTTTTTGGAGTTTGACCTAATTCTCAATTTTGTCCCACGAGTTTTAAAAAATTCAATTTTGTCCTAATCTGTTAGTTTGATTTTGTTAGAATTGACAGAAAATATCTTTTAATAATATATTGATAATTTTACCCTTCTTTATATGTTAGTTTGATATGGTGATGCAAGTACACTATACAATGTACACGTGTTAAATTTTAATAGGTTTTAAAAAAATAAAAGACACATGGCATGCTGTAATAGGTTAAATAAATAAATAAAGGGGGTAGCAAAACAGTGGCCGCGGTCATTGGTGGCCAACCGACCGCTGATGACCAATTACGATTTGACTCAAAATTAACATCATTGGACTCAAAATTTTGTGAGCTACAAGATGGTGGGATTTGTTTTAACAACAAAGCACTGTAGATGTGCTAAACGTGGGCAAGAACATGGTGGTTAGCGGCGGCCACCGCCGTTCGCCATCGAACGGCGGCATCGCCCCCACCATTGGATAGATCGGCGGCCAATCTATCCAATAGTAGGGGCGGTGTACGCCATCGCCCCCCGATTGACAATGAACGGCGGTGGCCGCTGCCCACCACCACGGATTGGCGGTCGCTGATGAATGGCTTTTGGACAGATCGACCGCCGATCTGTCCAATGGTAGGGGCGGTGCACGCCACTGCCCCGCCGTTCGATGGTGAACGGCCGTGGCCGCTGCCAACTACTATGTTCTTCCCTACTTTTGGCACATCTACAATGCTCCGTAAAGCATAAGTACCAAAAAGGCATATAAAAGTGGTTTTTTCTTGATCTTTTATAGCTATCTCAATCTGGTAATATCCTGAATGCCCATCAAGAAAGCAATAAAAAGGATGTCCAGTTACATGTTTTAAAATTTGGTCGATAAAAGACAATAGAAAATAGTCTTTCCTGGTGGCTGTGTTTAGTTTTCTATAATCAATGCACATTCGCCAACCGCTTACTACCCTAGTTGGAACAAGTACCCCATTCTCATTTTCTACAACAGTTGCCTCATATTTCTTTGAAACTACTTGAGTTGGACTTACCCATTGACTATCAGAAATTGGGTAGATTATACTTGCATCTAATAGTTTCAAGACTTCTTTTTTTACTACTTTCTTTATTGTTGGGTTAGGTCTTCTTTGTGAGTCCCTACGAGGTTGGGCACCTTCCTCTAAATGCATTTTATGGAAGTATATCAATGGAGAAAGACCTTTAATATCAGCTATGATCCAACCTAGTGCAAACTTATGTTCTTTTAACATTTTTATTAATTTTTTCTCTTGTTCAGCATTAAGTTCAAAATAAATGATGATAGGAAAGGTATCACCTAGTTCTAAGAATATGTCTCAAACATTTGGACAATAGCAATGGGACGGAATAGAGTTGGAAGGTTTTCCGTATCCGCCTCATTTTTTATTTCAAGTATTATTTTTATTCTATATTTTTTTGAAATTTTAACAATATGGGGATGAAAATTTTTTATGTGGAGAATGATTTCATTCTCTATTTTTATTAATATTAAATATTAATTTATATTTATAAATTTTAATAATATAAAATTAATTTATATTATAATAAAAATAAATTAAATTAACAAATTAGAATAATATAATAATATTCTTAAATAATGTGAATAATAAATAAATTTTTAAATAAAAAAATTAAATAATACTTTAGTGTTTAGTATCATTAATCTTTCTATTAATTACTTCATCTTCTCTTATTAAAACTTATGAGATTGAGACTTCATTGCTAAAAATAAATAAATTATTTTTAACTTTTTATTAATTTATTTAAGACAATATAATAAATAGTTTAACACATTAAACTTATAAGAAATTAAACCAAATTTACCTCTATTAGTATCTCCAATAAATGTGTAACATTGAATTTTTATAAAAAAAACTTAAATCTAAACTAGATAATAAAAACAAATCATATAAAAACTAGTTTGTTAAAATCAAACAAAAAAAAATTAATTTTTTTACAAATAATAAATAATTATATGTCATACTTTTAATTTTTTTCATAAACAATGTTAAGTAAACATCAAAACTTCTAATGTCTTTGGATATAATTTGCTACAATGAGAACTTTTAAATCTATTATTTGTACTAAAGGCAAATTCTGATGCTACTAAAATTGATTTTGTTGTAATTTTAAATTTTTTATTCAAGACAAGAGAGCAAGTTTGATGAGATGACAAAAAATGCAACCGAACAAATTTGATAAGAGTTTGAGAGAATAAAATTAATGATGACTGACGACTTAACTCAAAAATAAAAGCCTTTAAATCTAGATTTTATATTTTTTGTTAAATATTTTTAGTTTTTATTAATAAAATTATATTATTAAAATATTTCTTAATAACCTAGTTAAATACAAATTATAAAATAAAAAAAATTGGTAAACTATAAACTATATACTAAAAATTACATTTAAAATATTTATATAAAAGTAGAGCTCATGGGGCAGGGAAGCTTAATCTCATCCCACCTCATTAATAATTCAAAAAATAATTTTTGTTCATACCCTACTCTATTTTCTTAATAATTACTCTATCCCCATCCATTCGGTGCGGAGTTTCACTGGTCCCATTTCTGCAGGACATTTTGCCATACCTATAATAAAAAAAGTATAAGAGATGGTCGTGTTGATCCAAGATGACGAAATCTGAATTTGTTTTTAATAATAATAGTAAAGGCATGGTTGATGTGGCCTTTTTAAAAGAAAAAATAAAAGTAAAATTTTTAAAAGTAGAGTTTTTTTAAAATAATTTATTGATTATTTAATTATTAATTAAAAAATTTTAAATAATAAATCATTTGATTACATATTATTAAAAGTGTTTCATTATTATTAAAATTTTAAAAATAATACTTAATAAATTTTACTTTTAAATTGTAAACAGTTCAATTTTTTATAAAATAATATTTACAATTAATTTTTAATTAACTTACATTATTTTCTTGAAAAAAAGAAAGAAACAATGTAAAATTAGAACTATTAACACAATCATGGCTCTCTTATTATTAATATTTTCAACAACAGAATCTTTAAATGCTATAAAATTGCTTGGAGATCGTCAAATATGTTGAAAAACGAGCTTTAAATAAAACATACATAAACACTTTATGTGACAAATAAATTAAAAACTTGTGTAATAAGAGAATTTCCGTGTGTAACTCGTATTAAGATTCAATTTGGCTTATTATGAAACAATGGTCAAAATAATTAGAATTTTAAATATTTATAAATATAAATTTGTAAAATTTTAAATAAAATTAATATATAATAATAAACAAATAAAATAAATCATTGTATTTGATATAAAAATTAAAAATAAAATAAAATAGTACTTACATATAACAAAATATTATTTTCTTAAATGAAAAGATTTTTTGATGTAGAATCTTGTAAAGATATAATAATTGTAGGGATATAAAAGTTATCAACAAAATGATAAAATCATATTAGTTAATAGAGTTTATTTTTATTAAGAGTATGCCATATATAATATTAGAATATATGTGTCAATATGTATATAAAAAATTTTAAAAGCTCTACTTACAAAAGCTAAAAAATTTGAGCTTTTGTAAAAAGTAAAATAACTTTTTTGTAATTATAACCAAATATCATTAAAATTTTAAAAATAGCTTTTGACAGTAAAAAAATACTTTTGAGCAGTAGAAAAGCACATCAAACATGCACTAAATCATTTAAATAACTATTAAAAAAAAGTAATAAGAAATTCACCCTATTTATGAAAAAAAAAATTAAAAAGAGAAAAAATAATAATAAAATAAGTAAATAAAATAAAAAAACCAAATTTCAACTTGAAAAGAAACTTTATGATTCTCGAAGAATGAGGGATAAATTGATTGATAAAAAAAGATCTATTGTTCTAAAGTCGTATGATTGGATCTTAGGTGTTTGACAAAAAAAAAAACTTCTCCTTTGTGATAATCAAAAGTAGAAAGTATTCAATTGAAATATGAAAAGGTGAATGAATTAGTCTTAATTACTCTAGAGGACAGAGTAAAAGAAGAGAGGAAATTATCGAACAAGGCAAATGACCTAATAGCTCTGAAAGAATTGAACGATGAGTCGTATAAGGTGAAAACTGCATGTATAATTCTGTAGAATGATAGTAAGGGTGACTTATTTGTTAACTTATCCTTTATCACCCTTAAAATCAAACTTTACCTTATGTAAAGTTGTTAGAATACATTTAACCTCTGGGTTTGAAATTATTGCTTATATACTATATATTGATCATAATTCAAAAGAACATTCTACAGTCTTAGTAAGAGATGGGAGGGTTAAGGATTCACTAAGTATGGGATATTACATTGTTTGAGGAACCTTAAGTGTCGTCTAAGTAAAGGATCATTAATAAGGGTGTTCTAGTGCGTTGTAGATTCTTATCAAAGATATGTATCAAGTAATGATGCCACGTGAATTGCTAAAAATATGTGAAATGTAACCCAATAATGAAAGTTTCGATAAGAGGACTGGAGCAAGCTTTCATAAAAAAAAAGATATCATTTCTAAAGAGATTCGATTTAGAATTATTATATGTCTAAGGTTCAATATTAAAATAATTTTAGAGGTTTTTTCTGACTTTGTCCATGTCAACAAATAATTTGAAATGGCTCAAACTTTTAAAATAAGTCCAGATCAAATAGCAAGATTCGAAGCATTTTTCTTTTTCTTGCACTATTTCAGAAACCCGAGGACTTAATCGTATGGATTATTAAAGTATAGAATTTTTAATCTTAGCAGGAAAAGGGGAAAAGAATACTCAATTTAAAGTGAGTAAACGAAATTCCATACTAAATCTCACAAATACATATAAAATTCCATGGAAAGTTGTATTCAATTCATCATCGCCCTTAAAAAAACCAAACTCTATCTTATGTAAAGTTGCCAAAGTACATTTAACCACTGGATTTGAAATTACTACTTATATATTAGGTATTTGGTCATAATTCACAAGACCATTCTATAGTCTTAGTAAGAAATGGGTGGGTTAAGGATTCACTTAGTGTAGGATATCACATTGTTAAAGGAACCCTAGATTCCATTGAAGTCAAGGATCGTCAAGGGCATTCTAGTGTGCTGTAGATTCTTATCCAAGAGATTTATCATTTAATGATGCCATATGAATTGCTAGAAATATGTTAAATGTAACCCAATAACGAAAGTTGCAATAAGGGGACTAGAGCAAGCTACTATGTGTTAGTGATTTTAAACCTAGGGTGCATGCATGTGGGTTTGTGTCTATCATTCAAATTTGCATATGTATCATATACATATATGCGCAGCGGAAGAACGGAATACTAATTTTTTAATGATAAACACAAATAAGTTTTACATACATCTCATAAATGTAAACTACGTAAAAATTAGGAATTTATTACCTTGACAAGCCTTTGGTTTTTGGTGGAACTAGAGTACCCGCCTTAAAGTAACTTGTTCACAATTATAGTTTCTCAATATAATGGACTTGAGGAAGTTAGAATAGCAGCTTTTCCAACAAAGGATTCAACCCTTAAATCATTGTTTCTACCTTGTAATACAGGTGGCCAAAAGAAGAAGACTAAAATAATTGTGTTTTTAGGCTCTCAACACTTGAGAAGATTTTCTAAACCTTAGCAAAACTTTACTTCTCTCACCCTATTATGCCTTGGCCGAATCATTCACCAAATTGGGCAAGATATTGCTCATTTATTTATTTTTTACTTAATGGACAACACTTGTCCCATTTAATTACATAATGCCCTCCATTATCATGGTCAATGTTTGCCATTAGTATTTTATTTATTATTGTTTACAATAAACTAAATGAAAACAAAATAAAATGAGAAATCATTTAGATGAACTTGACCTAAATTTAGGCCAAATGAGAAACACTTTCTCATTAGCAAGAAACATGTTAAGCCCTACCATTTACAAGTGCCACCCATTTATTTTTATTATATCATTTAATCAATATTAAATAAATGATTCAATCATATTAAATTATGGTAGAAACATATGCCAATTTAAATAAAAAATAAATTGTTTGACTTCAATTTAAATAATAATATCTTATATTATTATTATTATTTTATTCAATAAACATTTTAATGAATAAAATAATATTATTATTTGTCCAACAAATAAGGTCATTTTGATAATTTTCAAGTCAAACAATAATTAGCCCATAATGTGCCATATGTCAATATCCCATTGGTCAACAACTAATTGTTAACTAACTGATATATTTAACTCTTAAGTCTTGACATGGCACGACTGAAGTAAATGTTCGATCTACTGGAATTTTCTAGATCTAACTATTCAATCCAGTATGTTGTCTCAGTGCACAACGAGTACACTTTATATTGCGGGACTCTCTAGGTCCACCCTTGATTTTTCAAACAGAATTATTTTGTGAGTCCGAGATTGATGCTTCACGCACATGTCATAGATATTACAAATTAGTGCAGTAGACCGTGCAAGTTGAGGTCATAGCAAATACGTATAATCCTTCCGCCAATCATATACTAGAAGAGCGGGGATATAAATCACTACCGTCAAATTCCTATGTGCTCATCTGCGAATTTATCTCCAGATGCGTATTTTGATAAACAATATATGCAAACAACTTTGCAATATTATTTAACCTTATGGGAAAATCTTTTCCTGAGTTTATTGCTTATGGTCATAAGACTTTCTAAGATACAGTCTTTGAGCATCCGGATATAAAACTCATCCATGTGAACTGACAAATTTCATATTTGTACACATCAGACTTCATAAGCATCAGACCATACTCAGCAACACCCAGCAGTCACACTATAAAATATCTGTGACATGTGTGGAATCAAAGTATGATGGATCACTTACAAGTCTATTGTGGTACTCAGGTCAAAGGACCACCTATACTACTCAACTCAAGAGAACCTTCCATTGACGGCTTTATGGGATGTCTATTGAGGTCCTCGTTGAGTTTGTTTAGTATTCAGTCCTTACTAAACACTTGTATGCTATACCAGCTTCCAGTAAGCCTATAGTCATTTGAGAACAACCATATAGACCATTTAGGTATAATATACACTGGTCTATGTAAAAAGAATCCACCGACAGACCTGCATCGGTGAATTAAGACTAGGAACATATAATTTGAGAATAGACTTACATAATAACATTTCTTAGCACCTATTGCAACTCTCGCAATTATGTTATTATTAGTGTACTCTCAGGTCTTTGTATCGTTACAGATAAAGGTTCTAACTTTTAGACTTTACTAATTATACTAACTTTTTAGTATTTATAGTTCTTAGCGTTGCTAGTTCTTAGCATTGATCTAAACGTCTTTAGAAAAAATCTAAACTCCTTCAGATCATATAATGTATGTGCATCACAAGCATTGAACCATTTTAATGATTGTAATTAACGATTTAACAAGTAATAAATTATATAAATATTATAAAATAAAATATTCATACAACAATGGGATGGCACGTGAGCACAAATCCCAAACTCCCACTTGCTCTAATGCCATTCATAGTGGTATCTTATACCCATAGACTCCACGTGTTTCTCAAACACCTTTGGTGTTAAGGCCTTAGTCAGTGGTGTTGTTGGAGATCTAATATATGTGGTGTATGTATGTGCAATTGTGTCTATTGCCTAAAATACGTATCATATACATACTATATATGGTAGAAGCGTAAAAATATGCAATAAACACAATAAATAAAATATATTAATCACATTAATATATTAGTGAGGTTAGAGAACTCACCTCAACGTGTAACGTTATATACGTATTTCCTCGGAGTCCGCATGTAAACCAACTCGTGGGTAGTTCTAGTCACCAACATGGTGGACTTGGTGAGCTAAAACAGCAGCCTCATATCCAACACGAGATTAACTTCTAATCACCAAAATGGATGGGTGTGTGTTTTTATTATTTTCTCCAAAAGGATAAGAAATGAAAAATTTGAAACAATTCACAATTGCTTCAATAGGAATCATAGAAAAAAAATAAAACAATTACATTTTTTTCTATTATTTTTTTCTTTCTTCTTTTTCTCTATTTCTCTTCTCTGCTTCTCTCGACCAAATGCCAAAACACACTTTCTCTTTTCAAATTCACACAATCTCTCTTTATATATATATATATATATATATATATATATATAATATTAATATATTATATAATATAAATAGTAATAAAAAATACATAATAGGTGCCAACTATTTGGCACCCAAATAAAATATTATAATATATAATATAATATAATAATATATTATAATGAGAGATATTTTAATTATTTAACCATTAAATAATCAAAGTGTAAAATGACCATTTTGACCCTCATAAATAGTTACCAAGTCTACCCTTAGTAGGTTCCACCAAATTCCACACTTAAGTAAACTCGACCAAGGGTCCACAATGTGTCACACATCATTATACAATTAGTAAATAATAATTATTGACTAATTGTTATATTTAATACTTAAATACAGACACACACGTATTCCTATGGTAGTGTTAAATATTGCTGAATTAAACAATTTAATTCGGCATGCTACCCCAGTGCACAACGAGTACACTCCATATCGCAGGACTCTCTAGGTCCTATGCTTCGTCAAATGAAACTATTCCATGAGTCCGTGAGCAATGCCCCATGCACACGTCACAAATATACAAATCAGCGCGTTGAACTATATAAGTTGAAGTTTGATAAGCATAATTATATCTATTATTTTCATTCTTTTAACTTGATTAATTGCTCATTTTAATAAGAATATTAGACTTTTTATATGTTTAATTATTATTTTATAGGTTTAGAGTCAATGGAGCAATTGGGGATGAAAATCTAAGAAAAACAAGGCAAAACATTAGATTGCTACAGTGATTAGCTACAGTGCCACCAACAATAATTTGCTTTAGTGACATCGCCCTAGCAATAAACAGTATATCGCCCCAACGAAGTTTCAGCGCCCTAGTACCCAAAGAATTTTGCTTCAGCAGTGAACAGTAGTCGCGCTACAGTAAACCTTAAAGAAATACAACTCAAATACTCCAATCAATCTCTACATAAAGGCTTCTTATTTCAGACCTAAAGGGGACACACAACTTAGGGCTCTTAGAGCCACAACACATTGAAGAAAAGTAATTTTAGAGAAAGAAGTAAGGGCAATTTAAGGAAGCAAAAAATTATTGGCGAATCTTTGGCGTATAAACCAACTGCGAATTGACGTTTATATTGGTTTGCTTTTGGTTATATCATATTTATTTTATTTTTCAGCCATAATTCTCTTGTTATCATGAGCTAAATTTTTTTGCTAAGGTTATTACTTGAACTCAATATGTGAGCTTAATTATTGGATCTTTTTAATATTTATTTAAACTCAATCTTCATTATTCAAATTATTTGTTCTTAATGCTTCATTATATCTGATCAATATTATAATTGATTTGGTAATACTTTGATAAACTTGAAAGAGGCACCATTGTATTTAGACCTAGATAATTTGATGCATGATTGTAAAGTAACATTCAATGTTGCATATACAAGTTTCAAATTAGGATAGGAATATACTTAATTGGCATGTATGGTTAATAAGACTTATTCTTAATGAATATTAATTTATTACAAGTACCACAAGAATATAGGTATTTGATAAATTATGATATACTTGCATGACCTTGGGAGAGGCTTGTAAATACATTAGTGTCTTGACCTATATTAAGAATTGAGGGATACAAATATTAAAAGGATTAATCTTTAAACAATATACTGAAGGATAGTAATTAACCCTAGGCTTTCTCTATATTGCTATTTTTTTATTTTATTTGAGTTGTATCATAGATTTTCTGCACTTTTATTTTACTTAAATTTATTACAAAATTAAGATTTGATTTTTCTGAATAATTACAAGAAAGATATAATTTTAGTACTTGGTAGAAAATAAAAATTATCCCTGTGGGTTCGACATTCGACTTTATAAGTCCCTTTATTACTTGTTACGATAGTGTATACTTGCACTTAATTTTAAGATATAGAAATATCGCACCAAGGTTACAACGCATACGTATAGTCTTTCCATCATGATATCCTGGATGTGCGGAGATATAGATCATCATTGTCAAATCCCCTAGTGCTCATCCTTGTCTTATCTCCTGACTTATATTTCACTGAACAATATGTACAAACTCCTTTGTAATATTATTCCACCCTGGCGAAACTCTTTCCCGGGATTAATACTTATGGCCATAAGATTTTTCGAGATACGGTCTCGAAGCATCTGGATATCTACTTCTTATGCGAGCTGACGGATCCCGTATTTATGCATACCGGACTCCATAAGCATCAGACCATAATTAGCGACACCCAGTGGTCACACCATAAAAGGTCTGTGATATGTGTGAAACTAAAGTATGGTAGATCAGTTACAAGCCCACCATGGCACTTAAGTCAAAGGACCACGTATACTACTCAACTCAAGAGGACATTCCGTTGACAGCTTACATAGGATGTATATTAGAGGCCCTCGTAAGTCTGTCCCATATCCAGTCCTAACTGGATACCCATATGTCAATACGAGCTCCAAGCTCACGGTCGGCTAGGAACGACCATCTATACCCTATAGGTATGACATATGCTGATCTATATATGAAAAGTATCCACTGACAGACCTGCATCAGAAGAAATAGATTAGGGACAATTATTCGAGAACATACTTGCACAACTAGCATTTTCTGGCACCCGATTCAACTCTTGTAACTATGTAGTTACTAGTATATTCCCAACTCTATGTCCTATTACAGACAAGGCTCCAACTCTTAGATCTGCTAAGTATTATAACCAGCTAACACTTAGCTGTGCTACACATTTAGCATTTATATCTTTCAGCATGGCTAACTATAGGCCCTTATCTAAACTCCTTTAAATCTTATTTGAACTCTTTCAGATCATACAATGTTTATAACGTTACATTGCATAGTACCATATAAATTTGTATTGGCGATTTAATGAGAATGTACACTTATATAAATATACAAGTATATGTACATTCAGGGATGACACGTAAGCACTGACCCTAACAATCTCTCACTTGCTCTAGTGCCATTCTTGATAGTATCTCATACATATCGACTCCACATGCTACATAAACACTTTTAGAGTCATGGCCCTAGAAAGTGGATCCGCTAAATTATTTATAGAAACTTCTACAAATAATCACATCTCTTTAAGCCAAGATCCCTCTAGTCATGTGAGACTCCTCTCAGCATGATTAAAGTACTAGTGTCCTCTTGGTACCTTGGTCTATACAATAGCCTATTTTTATTGCAAACTTATGGGATAGGATCCATCTGTCTTGGAACTCTTTCAAACCCAGCGATAAACCAACAAATCCTTACTACCGCTTTCGCTGCGCCAATATAAATTAGCAATGAATCATAGTTTGGTGCAATTTCAACTCACCTAGTACTAATGAGAATGAGCACATTCTTAGATGTAAACTCTCTATCACCTAGGTCAAACTAGAAGTTTGACTCTCTGCATCTTCTCATTTGTAAACTATTTCCTCCATATTTGAGAAACTTATCCTTTGTACCCTCAAGGTGCCTCAGGTTATTTTTGACTACCATCAAATGGTGGTCACCTAAATCAGACTGAAACCCGCTCATAACTCTTACAGCCAAACTGATGTCAAGTCTCAAACATATCATAACATACATCAAGCTCTGAAGAGCTGATGTATTTGGTGTGTTAGACACTCTAACCTTCTCATATTTCATCTGAAGACACACTCTCCTTGAAAGATGAATATCAGGTCTATAAGATACGTTAACTAATTCATAATTAACAAACCGTACCTTTCAGACGCTATTGATGTGAAATAATTTGGGAGAGTTCTATCGACTTCTTAGCTCTATCTCTATAAAGCTTTATACCTAGTATAAAGAAAGCATTTTATAAATCCTTCATGAAGAAATACTTACGAGTTACTTTTGACCGATTATAACATACTAACATCATTCCCAATGACCAGTATGTCATCAACAAAGAGCATCAAGAAGACTATCATGCTCCCACTGACCTTTCATGCACACTAGACCAGAAGTTTGGTTGGATGTAAAATCTTTTAATTGTTCCATGAATATCTTTTACTTGATGTATCAATCTAGAAATGTCATCCTCACATCCATTTGCCAAACTTTAAAGTTATAAAATGTTGTAAGAGCCAATAAAATACTAATACACTTTAACATCATTATTGGTCCAAAGTTTTCCTTTTAATTGATCCTAGATCACTGAAGATTACCTTTTTAGAACCAATATAAGGCCTAAAAGGTTTCTACCTTCCTTCCGACTCCCACTACCTCTTTGTAAACCATTTACAACCAATGAGAACAATTCTTACGGGTAGCTTTACCTAAGTCCCGGACTTGATTCTGATGCATATAGTCAATGTTGTTTTCATGGCTTCTTGCCATTTTTCGAATCGACGTCTGACATCAACTCCCTATAGGTTAAGGATTATTTTTTTCTACCAAAAAAACTCCAAGTTCATCTTCAGGCATCAGTCATACTTAAACGGTGACCTAGACATCCTTTCCGACCTACTAGAAAGTGTGCAAAAAGGTCACTGCTTAATTAAGTCCAAGCTCCAATTTTTGGTTCATTGACTTCTAGATTGACTTCACCAAATTCAATATTTCTATGATTTCCACGACCTATGAGAAACTCTACCTCTAGAATAGTGGTCTACCGAAAAACGAACACACTTCGCTTCTCTAAATCATAGAACTAGTATCCTATTGAAATCACAGGATACACAATGAACCTATACATGTACCTCTTAGGTGCTAGTTTATCTTGTTGAGTAATTATTACAAAACAAGATACCCTACTGCGTAACTCTTACGTTAGCGGGACCACCTCAAGTCTTAATATGTTTAAGATACAGCTTTCTTCATTTCTATATCTCATACAGAATGGAAGGAATAACTTTTGATAGAACTTTACTTAATAAGCAGCTATCTTTGAAGCATATACTCACAGATATATATTGGTAATACTCATTATTAATCAGACCATATATAATAACGTCCAATTTCTCCTTTCCTAAACATCATTATGTTGAGGAGTACCCAGAGGACTATAGTGAGTGAGAATCTCATTCTCCTTTAAACAAACGGTAAGCTTCCTGTTAATGTACTCACTACCTCGATCTAATCGAAGATATATGATGTACATTCTAGTATGTTTGGTCATCTCCGTGAATACATTATTCATAAATTGGTTAAGTCTTCATGGTCAAATTGGGAATCCAACCATCATTAATCAGATAGATAAGCGTCTCACGCTTATATGACCAAACTTATATACCACAGCTCCGTATCATATAAGTATTCCGATCTATAGACATTTTTAATTATATATAATGTCTATTTATTAACTGACATTCAGTTAATAAAACATTATACTTATTATGCAATATAACTATTGTATTGCATATAAGAAATAAGTCAAGTTGCCCAACAACTTGGACTTGTAAGAAATCACTATTTTTTACTCTCAACTTTACTTCTACAAGCTGTTGCATTGAAGTCTCTCTCAATCTTTGCAACATATTATAGACATAACAGGGATATGTAGTATCTCATACCCAGCTTGAACTGGCATCATATGCCCTAAAAATATCTATGTACGTCAAACACAAATTTGTGGGAGTCTTCCTGACAGTTATAAGGCTTCTAAGGTATAGGGATTTTCAATACCTAACCTTACTATAATGGAAACACTTTTTATCTACACGCCCTCTTTTTTATCTTTGGATAAATGCTACCTCTGAGGATTTATTCTGGGTATTTGTCTAGTCTTCTTCTTCTCATACATCTAGTCTCACCAAATATACTTGGAGTAAAAGGTGAATCACCCTAAACAAAGATGGTCACACTCCCTCTATTGAATATCCCCTAGAGAGGTGTTATCAGAAATACCTTACGACAAACTCTGATTAATAAAAAATCCAATATTTTCTGAATCCAAAACACTTATGAGATTCATCCACCGGTTAGAGTAATTCCTAGCACTCAAGAGTTGGACTGCATCAACTATGCACAACAATTGGTTCATAATGGCCATTAGACTTGACATGCCAAAATAACGAGAGATGTAAGAAGAATAGTTATTAAATCGCTAATAGAACGTTTTAATTCATGGGTATACTAATTATACATTTTTGATTTAAAATGCCATTCCACTGCTTTACATAATCCTGGTAATCTCTCAAACGGGAAGACGATAGTTTAAACTCTTTTAAACTATACAGTGGGAAGTAGATCCCATTAAAATTTACTCGGGCCTCACACTGTAGTAATATTGGCCTTTGTAAACCCAACAGATAGATAATATTTTGTTAGGGTCGGTGCTTTCGTGCCATCCCTGAATGTACATATACTTGTGTATTTATACAAGTGTACATTCTCATTAAATCGCTAATACCCGATTATATAGTATTATGCATGTAACATTACAAACATTATAGATCTGAAGGAGTTCGGAACAGATCTAAGAGATTTAGATAATGGCTCATAGTTAGCCACGCTGAGACATATAATTGCTAAATGTTAGCACAGTTCAGTGTTAGCTGGTTATAATACTCAGCAGATCCAAGAGTTGGAGCCTTGTCTGTAATAGGACATAGACCTGGGAATATACTAGTAACTGCATAGTTGCAAGAGTTGCAATCAGGTGCCAGAAAATGCATGTTGTGCAAGTATGTTCTCGAATAATAGTCCCTGATCTATTTCTACTGATGCGGGTATATCGGTGGATACCTTTATATATAGATCAGCATATGTCGTATCTGTCAGGTATAGATGGTCGTTCCTGACCGACCATGAGCTTGGAGCTCGTATTGACATATGGGTGTCAAGTTAGGACTGGATATAGGACGGCCTCACGAGGACCTCTGATAGACATTTAATGTAAACCATCAACGAAGGGTCCTCTCGAGTTGAGTAGTATACATGGTCCTTTGACCTGAGTGCCATGGTGGGCTTATAAGTGATTTACCATACTTTGGTTCCACATATGTCACAGACCTTTCATAGTGTGACCGCTAGGTGTCGCTGGGTATGGTCCAATGCTTATGGAGTCCAGTGCGTATAGATATCGGATCCGTCAGCTCTTATATGAAGTTTGATATTCAGATGCTTCGAGACTGTATCTCAGAAAGTCTTGTAGCCACAAGTAATCATCCTGGGAAAGAGTTCCGCCAGGGTGGAACAATATGGCAAAGGTGTTTGCGCATATTGTTCATTGAGATACAAGTCTGGAGATAGGACATGGATGAGCACATGGGGATTTGACGGTGATAATCTATATCCCCACATATCCTGGATATCATGACGGAATGACTATATGTATGCGTTGTAATCTCAGCTTGTATGGTTCAACGCGCTGATTTGTATATCCGTAACGTGTGCGTGGGGCATTGCTCACGGACTCATAAAATAGTGCCATTTAACGAATCAGGCGTAGGACCTAGGGAGTCCCGCGATATGGAGTGTATTCGTTGTGCACTGGGGCAGCGTGCTAGATTAAATTGTTTAATCCAGCAATATTCAGCGATTCCACAAGAATACGTGCGTATCTGTATTTAAGTGTTAAATACAATAATTAGTTAATAATTGTTATTTACTAATTGTATAAGGACACGTAGCGTATTGTGGTCCCTCAGTTGAGTTTACCTAAGTGTGAGATTTGGTAGGACCCACTAGAGGCTAAACTTGGTAACTATTCATGAGGGGCAAAATGATCATGACACACTATGATTATTTAATTGTTAAATAATTATTCTCTCTCTATTTTTTTATATTATTATTATTATTATATTATATTATATATATAAAGCAAAAAAAAAGATGAGAAGCAAGAGAAGAAAGCCAAACGGTCGAGAGAGAAGAGAAGAAGAAATGGAGAGAAAGAAGAAAAGAACGAAAGAAGAAGAAGAAGAAAAAAAAGGAAGAGAAGAATCAATTAGAGTAATTATGAATTGTTTTAAATTCTCCATTTCTTATCCTTTTGGAGAAAATGATCTAAATTCACTCCCGGCCATTTTGGAGATTAAGAGTTAATCCCAGGCTGAATATAGAGCTGCTGTTCTAGTTCATAAACCCACCAAGTTGGTGACTAGAACTGCACGTGAGTTGGTCTCCATGCGGACTCTAGGAAAAATACGTGTATAACGTTACACTTTTGGTAAGTTCTCTAACCTTATTAATATATTAATGTAATTAATATATTTATTTATTGTGTTTATTGTAAAATTTATATTTCCGTTGTGTTAGGCAATAGACACAAGTGCACATGTATACACCCACGTGTCTAGATTTGACTGCGCCAACACATTTGTCAATTGCATCTCATGCAACTTTTATTCCTTGATCCTGAATACACCTTATCCTCACGCTGTAGCAATATTGAGTAAGTGTATTCTACATTAATTTATCAATGATCAAATATATGCTATCGATACTACCCTCACACTGTAGTAATATTGGGCAATACTTTCACATATATTTTTCTCATCTCATATTTAACTGGTATAGTCCAAGCCCAACCGACCAAGTCCCTCACGTTGTAGCAATATTGAAAATAGGTCGACATGACTCGTCTAACACTGTATTGACAAGACGGATCAGAATAAAATATTATCTCATAATGTAATATTCTTTAATCTGATTAAGAGAGATTTTTGTATTTAGGTCTTCATTCTCTTAGGAAGAGTGATTCTCAACTAATTGTTTTTTCTAAGTAAGCACAACTAACCCCTACCAGTAGGGCTCTCATTGTGGTTACCAACACAGAAAAATTAATCTTAGTTTATAATGAAGAATGATAACTCTTTATCATTGTATCTCATAAACTTCGATTTATAATGTAGACTGATAACTTTTATCATTACATCTCATAAATCTACACATGCAAAATTAATTTTGAAACACTGTTAAAAAAAACTGTAGCTGTGAACAGTAAAACATATTGTTCATGTGCTACTGTGCAAGTGAACAGTACACCGCCATGGCGCCAAATGTCATCGCTGCAGCGTTGGGAGGTCAAACCCCCAGCACTATGGCCCCAGCCCATTGGCGCCGTAACGCCCCGTGCTTCCCCTTTGGCATACCCGTTTCAATACTTGAAACGCTCCATTTACATTGGGTCTTTTGCATCCATTCACTCAAACAACACCCATATATGTCCTAAATGGCTTTGATACCATTGTTGTTGAGGATCTAATATATATGGGTGTATGCGCGTGTAATTATGTCTATTTCCTAATACGTATCATATACATATTATACACGGCGGAAGCGTAAAAACATACAATAAACACAATAAATAAAATATATTAATCATATTAATATATTAGTGAGGTTAGAGAACTCATCTCAATGTGTAATGTTATACACGTATTTTTTCAGAGTTCGCATAGAGACCAACTCACGGGTAGTTCTATTCACCAACACGGTGGACTTGGTGAGCTAGAATGGCAGCCTCATATCCAATACGGGATTAACTCTTAATCCCTAAAATAGTGGAGTATGTGTTTTTATCCTTTTCTCCAAAAGGATAAGAAATTAAGAATCTGAAACAATTTATAATTGCTTCAATTTGAACAATAGAAAAAAATGAAACAATTACATTTTTCCCTCTTTTTTTTTTTCTTTTTTCTTCTTCTTTACTTCTCTCGGCCAAATGCCAAAACACATTTTCTCTTTTTCAAATTCACACACTCTCTCTATTTATATATATATATATATAAAATATTAATATAATATAAATAATAATAATAAAAAATACATAACGGGTGCCAAATAGTTGGCACCCAAATAAAATATTATTATATATAATATAATAATATATTATAATGAGAGATATTTTATAATATAATATAATATAATAATATATTATAATGAGTGTGAAATGACTATTTTGCCCTCATAAATAGTTACCAAGTCTACCCCTAATGGGTCTCATCAAATTTTACACTCAAGTAAACTCAACCGAGGGTCCACAATGCGCCACGCGTCATTATACAATTAGTAAATAATAATTATTGACTAATTGTTGTATTTAATACTTAAATATAGACACGCACGCATTCCTGTAGTAGTGTTGAATATTACTGCATTAAATAATTTAATCCGACACGCTGCCCCAGTGCACAACGAGTAAACTCCACATCGTGAGACTCCCTAGGTCCTACGCCCGATTCGTCAAATGGAACTATTTTATGAGTCCGTGAGTAATGCCTCACGCACACGTCACAAATATACAAATTAGCGCGTTGAACCATACAAGTTGAGGTTACAACTCATACGTATAGTCCTTCCGTCATGATATCCTGGATGTGCGAGGATATAGATCATCACCGTCAAACCCCCTAGTGCTTATTCATGTCTTATCTCCAAACTTGTATCTCACTGAACAATATATACAAACTCTTTTACCATATTGTTCCACCCTAGCGGAACTCTTTCCTGGGATTAATACTTGTGGCCACAAGATTTTTCGAGATACAGTCTCGAAGTATCTGGATATCTAACTCCCTATGCGAGCTGATGGATCTCGTATCTGTACACACCAGACTCCATAAACAGATATCGAACCATACCCAATGGTCACACCATAAAAAATCTGTGACATGCGTGAAACTAAAGTATGGTGGATCACTTACAAGCCCACCATGACACTCAAGTCAAAGGACTATGTATACTACTCAACTCGAGAAGACCCTATGTTGACAGCTTACATATGATGTATATTGGAGGCCCTCGTAAGTATGTCCCATATCCAATCCTAACTGGATACCCATATGTCAATACGAGCTCCAAGCTCATGGTCGGCTAGGAACGACCATCTATATACTATAAGTACGACATATGCTGATCTATATATTAAAGGTATCCACCGATAAACTCGCATCGGCAGAAATAGATCAGGGATAATTATTCGAGAACATATTTGCACAATTAGCATTTCCTGGCACCCAATTGCAACTCTTACAACTATGCAGTTACTAGTATATTCTCAAGTCTATGTCCCATTACAGACAAGGCTCCAACTCTTGGATTTGCTGAGTATTATAACTAGTACCATATAAATTGCATAGTACCATATAAATTGTTATTAGCAATTAATAGAAATATACACTTGTATAAATATACAAGTACATGTACATTCAGGGATGGCACGTAAACACCAACCCTAACAAGTGGGTTCACTACATTTTTTACAGAGTCAACTCTACAAATTATTACATCTCCCCATAGCCAAGATTTCTCTAATAATGTGGTATTTCCTCTCTACATGCTTAAATCTCTGGTGCGCTGTTGGCTATTTTACTTGTGCAATGGCTCCGTTGTTATCGTAGAATAAAGGGATAAGATCCATCGAGCTTGGGATAATCCCAAGCTTAGCGACAAACTTACGTATCCATACTGCTTCCTTTGCTGCCTCAAAGGCTGTAATATATTTTGCTTCAGTTGTTGAATCAGTTGTGGATTCCTGTTTGGACCTCTTCCAACTCACTGTATTACCGTTGAGGATAAATATATATCCAGATGTAGTCTTTCTATCATCTGGATCAGACTAAAAGTCTAAATCTGTGTATCCTCTAACCTGCAAGTCACTTTCTCCATAAATGAGAAACTTGTCCTTTGTACCCTTAAGGTATTTAAGGACATGTTTGACTGCCATCCAATGGCTATCACCTAGATCAGATTAATACTGGCTAGTAACACTTACAGCCATATTAATGTCAGGTCTCGTACACATCATAGTATATATTAGGCTGCCTACAGCTGATGCATATGGCATCTTAGACATTTTAATTCTTTCATCTTTCATCTAAGGAGACATTTTTTCTCGAAAAATGAATGTCATCTGAAAGGTACATTAACTGTCTTATAATTAGTAAAATTGTACCTTTCAATGACACTATCGATGTATGATGATTAAGAGAGTCCTATTAGCTTCCTAACTCTATCTCTATAAAGCTTTATACCTAGTATATAGGAAGCCTCTCCTAAGTCTTTCATAAAGAAATTTTTGTTTAAATAACTCTTGAATGATTGTAACATACCGATATCATTACCAATGATCAATATATTATCCACGTAGAGAATTAAGAAGATAATCATGCTCCTACTGACATTTTTATACATACATAGTCCTCATCTTTTTTTATAAAACCAGACCTTTTAATTACCTCATCTAAATGAAGTTTCTAACTCTGGAAAGCCTACTTAAGCCCATAAATGGACTTCTTTAGTTTGCATACTAGACCTGTGAATAGGCTGTATGCAAAACCTTCAGGTTGTTCTATGTATATCTCTTCCTCGAGATATCCATTTAAGAATGTTGTCTTTACATCCATCTGCTATATCTCATAGTCATAATATGCAGTAATGCCCAATAAATTTTGTATTGACTTTAATATCGCTAATGGTGCAAAGATTTCCTCATTGGTTGAGACTCTAGTCTCTTCAAAGGCAAAGTCAAGTTCTTAACTCACTAACAAAGCCATAACATTGACCTTCCATAGATGGAAGTCATTCTATTTATTAAACTTCTCAACTTTATATTTGTGCGTTATCATAACCACAACTCTGATACCACTTCTTAGGATTCTTTAACCACAAGTAATTGAGAATGCAAAATTATAAAAGATTAAGCAAGAGAAGGAAAACAAACTAAAGCACACAAGACAATATTTATATAGGTCAATAATTACCAATGTTCATAATGGATCAAGATCCTAAACTCTTTTATTAAATCACATCTCTCTCAAAAATCTCTCTCTTGAGATTATAATGGATACTTTCTTGTTTGATGATGTATTTCAAATCAAAATATTAATTTATTTATAGCATTTCTCATTATGTACAAACCTTAGTTTGAATTATACAAAAAAAAGAAGTTTAGACAAAGAGAAAAAAAGAAATTCAAAATAAAAAAGTCACATTAACATTGCAACGCTAGCTTTCTCAAGTGTTGACACTGCAGCAGTGGTGGTTCTAACTTAAGTGTCAAAGTGCAGGAAGGTTGACGCCATTGTGCTCAATCTTAAACTCAAAATCCAATAATCATTATTTTTAAAAAACATTATGCCTTTCATCATAATTTCACCAATAAGATACAAAAAAAAAAAAAAAAAGAATACCTAAATGGAAGACGAATCATCACGGAAAGCAAATTCAAAAATTTATGTAAATATTGTATATTATTAGACAAAAAGTTGCTTTTGAATAGAGAAAAGAGATCCACCCATGAAGAGAAGAATTAAAAAGACACGACACGACACGAGTAGAGTAGAGTAGAATAGAATAGAATAGAATGGGACAACCCGTGAAATAAGGGTAAGCTGTCCCCTAACCCAAAGCTTGTTGTGACATTTTTATATGCTGATATCAACATTCCATAAAAACATTTCTTCCATCCATGTTTTGATCTTCTTGATATCATAATATTTTTATCTAGTATACAATTAACTCTCTCAGATCTTCCTCATCTTAATAATATATATTGTTTCTCCACGACTAAAATCTATCCAAGTTCTTTGAACATAACTATGATTTGCATTAGTTAAGCACTTGACCCAAAATGACAAATTATTATTTATTAGGGATTTAACATGAATATTTAATTCTAAGCCTAATAGGCCTCGTAATGTAAGGGCAGATCTAAATGAAACTTAACAGTACCCAGACAGGTGTAGATATATAGGATATTAGACCAGAAAATTGACTAGCGATTTTGTTGATTAATTCAAAGACGTGAGAATTTGAACATAAAAAACTTAGCGTGTTAATTAAATCACTTAACCTGTAAACTTACAATGAGATGGTGTCTGACATTAGTATCTAAAAAGTCAAGCCTAACAATTTTTAATAAAAAAGAAGAAGACGAATTCGGAAAGATTAGATAAATAATTAATTAAATGAAAATAATTACAAAAACACAATCACTTTTTGTTCCTCTTATCTTTTGATCCACTGCTGCGCAAGAAAGAACCAAAACCAAAAAGAGCTGCAGATCCTTTAGAAATGTAAGGAGGAGGCACATTTAAGACAGGACTAATCTTGACAGCATTTACATTTCCATAATTTTTTTTCAATGAAAGCTTTTGCTGTGACTGATGATATGGATGAGAAGAAGTTGAAGATGTCTGCAGCTTCTGTGAACCGGGCTTCTGAAAATCCTTGGACGTTCGTTTATTAGGCACTGAACCAGTTGAACTGCTGCGCGACAAAAGTGGGAGTGAACATATTAGACTCTTCTTAGCATCGCAGTTGAGACTGCTACTTCTCCTAAAACTCCCCCAGAAATAATTAGATTGACCCTTGTCTTCGAAATTATTATCATTGTTCGCAAGCATGACTTCCTTTGTGCTATTAAAATCTTTCTTCGAATTCTCGTTACGAGGAAGAGGAGGAAGCGAAAAAGTTGGAGGGGGAGCGCATCTTTGGACTTTTACTTTTGAGCTCTCTTGATGAATTTGAACTGGAACTGGAAGTATCACACCATTTGCGAAAAGCTCGTCTGCTGAGGAATATTCTTGCTCAAAGCTGCTTGAAATAATGCTGAATTCAAAATCACTTTCACAAGTCGAGTCCAAGAGCGTTGTGTCCCTTCGAGACTCGTTTCCATCATCAATCGAGACTCTTTCTTTTATGTGGCCCAGATCATCATGGGAAAATGATATTCGGGGACTTACCTCTGAGCACATAATGATCAACAGATCAAGGATTCGATAACTTTTTTAAAAAAAAAGATGTTGATATTCAAGGACTTAAAACAATTCAAGAATGTGGTGTCATGTATTTAAGATGTTGAAAAAGTGATAGATTTGGAAAAATAAAAATCACAAATAAGAATGTTTTAAGTTTGAATAATTGACCAATATTTGAGTTTTGGAATAGGAAGTCAAGAAAGAGAGGCTTGGATATGTATGAACAATGCATGAATTTCGAGGAATAAGAGAGGGCAAGAATTATTGAAGATTCATAGGTGAGAATTTCTATGAAAATTTGGTCGTCGGAGACAGAGGTAGAATGTTCTTCTGCACTGGCAAACGGAGCAGAGGGATCAGGTTGCCTGTTTATCCCTTAATAAGAATAGACACAATAATCTTCCTGTAACACAAGTTGCTCAGATATATAATTAAGTTAGAGAAGCAAAAACCACAAGATAATTAGTAAAATATTGAAGTTGAGGTAAATCCCGAAGGCCAGCTAGATATTAAGAGGAATAATAAGATAAAATTTTTGGGGAAATTTGGAGAGGCTGCAAAGAAGATGAGGAAAATGAGCCTATGAGATTGAAATTATCAAAATGGAGAAAGAAGGGTGAAAAAGATGAAGATGCTTGGTATTAATATTTCAAGAGTTGCCTTCATTGAGAGGCAAAGAAATTCTGCACATTCCTTTTTCCGATGGTAAAGAATAGTAAAGAAAAACTAGTGGGAATAATTTGTGGGAGTTGAAGAATTAAGACAAAAAGTGCTCATAAAGACAATAAATTATACTAGTAAGAAATGATGGAAGGAAGCAACAGGCAAGAGCAAAGTTGTTTGAAGAATTGGTAAAATATATTAATTATGTATTGGTGAGGATTTTGCTCCTTTTTTTTTTTTCAATGAGATAAGTAGACTTAACCTTCTCAACAAATAATTGACTTTTTCTAGCAGCCATCTCAATTCTCAACAACTGAAAAAAAAAACTCTTACCCAAAAAAAAAAACATTTTGTGTGTGTTCTCTTGGAAGGAAAATAAAGGTGGGCAACAATTCTGCCAAGTCTAATTTGAACAATTCTTCACTCAATCTCAATGTGATTGTAATTGATTACCATTTTAAAATTTTTAAGGTCTCGGTAATTTACTTTTCAATTAGATCATTTTTTGTAACATAAAAATCTGATTCAGGTAACTGAGTAGCTTTTCTTTCATCTGCTTACATTTCCTCTCCTCATCGCATCGGAAAACATGTGGGTACGCTTGATATTGTTGGGCAATGAATGACCCATGACTTTGACATATGAAGTTTTCGCTTTGCCTTTGTTTTCAAGCTTGCATGAGGCATCCCACCTTACCTATAATATTTTGCAATTGAATAAGATTTTACGAAAATGACCATTATCTAGCTAATATTCATTTCATTTATTCTTTGTAGATTTTAAAACGAACCAAAAGCCCTCTTTTGTTAGAAATTTTTGTTATCTTTTAATTTTTTATATGATTTAACAATTTTATTTTTAATAATAAATGACTTAACAATTTTACTTTTAAAAATTGAGAGTAAAAAAAGAAATTCAAAAAGTACCAAAACCCTTCTGTCATTAGAAATTTTTTATTATCTTTTAATTTTGTACATAATTTGATAATTTTATACTTGATAATAAATGGTTTAATAGTTTTGTTCCAAAAGAATTGAGAGTAAACACTTTGTAGTTAAGAATTTTTGTTATTTTTTAACTTATTGTATGATTTAACAATTTTATCTTTGATAATAAATAGCTTAACAGTTTTACCCTTAGAGAATTGATAGCAAAAGAAAAAATTCAAAGAGTACCAAACCTCCCCGTCATTAATAATTTTTTATTATTTTTTAACTTTTTGCATAATTTAACAATTTTATCTTTAATAATAAATTGCTTAATAATTTTGCCCTTAAAAAATTGAGAGCAAAAGAAAAAGAATTGAGTTTAAAGGAATTCAAACTCTTAACCTCAAAAATAAATACCATCAATCTTCACCACTTAGCCAAATTTAACTAAACTTGACATTTTATGAAGACTAATATATACCCTATAAATAAATTAGATGAATTATTAATTATAAACTAAATAAAAGTTGATGATAAAAATCATAAATAACAATAAGTCTAAAAGTATTTTAAATAACATTTAATTTTAAAAAGTTTATAAAAATAGAACTAGCAACGTTCTTATAAGAAAAAAAAACCCTAAAATTCTCTCCAATGCGCCGCCTCACATACAGACTACCCTCACTAGAGAGGGGTTTTTGCCCCCTCTCCGGTGGTCTTTTAAGTTTTATTTTATTTTTTAGTTTTAGATCTTCCTTTTTTTATTTTTATTTTTTCAATTTTTCTTGTCTTTCTCCCTCTCTTTGTTAGTTGTCCTACGTAGTTTCTAACTATCTCCATAACCATCGTTGAGCCTCCGCAACGTGCACCAACCCTCCATGACCTTGTCGTGCACCTTTGGCCCATGTTGAGCGATTTCTAACATAAGCTAATCTTTTTTTCGATTTCTGTCAGCATTCTCCTGCCACCGCAGATCCCTCTGAGCCATTGTGAGTTCCTTGACATTGCTATTGCCATTGCTGAGTTCTTCCCCTTAACTCTAATCTAATCGAAAAACATTCAACCTATTGCCGAGGTTGAGGCTAACCAGTGTCCCTTACCAATATTTTAGGTCTTTGGTCGAATGATGGCCAAATCCTGTCGAATAGTCTCCGAATTTCGTCATCTTTGTTCTCCATCAACAACTTTAGGTAGCTCGCAATTGAAGGCAACCACTATTGACATTAGCCTTTACTACTCGAGCACTACTCTCCAGCTTGCAAAATCATTTGATCCTATCACCACAACTCAAGTTTAAATTGTCATATCTATTGTTGTTGTGTTACTTTTGCGATGTATTATTATATTGGTTAGATGTAATTGATTGTGTATGCTTGTATTGAGTGGACTACCCCTTTTTTAAATACTGCATGACATTTGACCTTTTGTTTTTAATAAAAGATTTGATGCTTTTAATGCTAAGTAGTTGTAAATATAATAATTAAAAAAGATAAAATATTATCTTATATAATTTTTAAAAGAAATACAAAATTAAAACCACAAATTGGTGATAAAGTAATAATTTTGTATTTTAAATGTTATAGATAGTCTAAATTTAATTTTAATTTCAATTAAGTTAAATGTTATAATTTTGATTTCAATTTTAATTACGTTAAATGTTTAAAGTTCTAAATTCATATTCAATTTTAATTATGTTAAATATTATAATTTTGAATCTAATTTAATTTTAATTCTAATTCAAATTTTAATTACGTTAAATGTTATAATTTCAAATCTAAAATTAATTTTAATTACATTAAATGTTATAATTTCAAATACAATTTCAATTTCAATTACATTAAATGATATAATTCTAATTTTAATTTAATTTCAATTACGTTAAATATTAAAATTCTAATTCAAGTTGAATTTCAGTTACATTGAAAGTTATAAGTCCAAATCCGATTTTAATTTTAATTAAGTTAAATATTATAATTTTAAATTAACTTTCACTTTCAATTACGTTTAATGTTATAATTTCGATTCTAGTTTTAATTTTAATTACGCTAAATGTAATCATTTTCATTTCAGTTCAAATTTCAATTACATTAAAAGTTATAATTCTAAATTCGATTTCAATTTCAATTACTTTAAATATTATAATTCCACATTCGATTTCAATTTTGATTATGTTAAATGTTATAATTCCAATTTCAATTCCAATTCTAATTTCAATTTAAATGTTATAATTCTGAATCTAATTTTAATGTCAATTGGTTAAATGTTGTAATTTTAAATCCATATTCAATTTCAATTATGTTAAATATTATAATTCTAATTCTAATTTAATTTCAATTGCGTTAAAAGTTAAATTTTCGATCTTAATTCAAATTTTAATTATGTTAAATGTTATAATTTTAAATTTAAATTTAATTTCAATTGCGTTAAATATTATAATTAAAATTTTAATTTTAATTAAGTTAAATATTATCATTCTAATTTTAATTTTAATTTCGTCAAAATATTACAATTTCAAATTTCAATTATAATAAATACAATAACTCTAATTCAAAATTTAATTATGTTAAATTTATAATTTTAAATTTAATTTTAATTATAATTATGTTAAATATTATAATTTCTTACTTCAATTTTAATTTCTTAACCTTGTGGCGGCCAAATCCAATATAATCCCACCAATGCCCCGGCTACCATGATTGTGTGGTATGTGCCAAAAATCTTCTAGTTTTTTTTCTTTGAAAGCCATAGTTTTATGTTATCTAGGACAATCGTAATGATGACTTAAGTTTTTGTTCACAGTATTTCATAGCACGCTGAAATATTTTTACAGAGGGTCCATTGACCTTAGCTAGCATGAGGCCTATATTGGTTGCATAAAATGGAACTTTTTGTTTAAATTTTGATACCGCGTGGGGCCTTTAGTTTCAACAATTGACTAGCAAATTAAAGCAACTTGGGTGCATTTAGTTACTCCTGAGCAGAAAACTTGTCTGAAAGTTTGTGTACCAATTACTCTACAAATAATTTCTCTCTTATACGGACGAAATATAAGCCAAAATATGAGGATGTCAATTACCATTGTGTGCGAAATTTAATATCTGTTTGTTTATACTAATTGGGAGTCTAATTATGTTATAAGGTATGTTTTAACATAATATTTTTGACAGCTTTTTGTTTTGGTATATTTATATGGCCTAACTTTTTATATAACTTAGTAGTAATTATTGAACAGAATTTAAAATCAAAAATAAAAATTGAATTAAAAATAATTCATTTTTTTTTAATTCAGTCTTTTTGATACAGAGGATCCTTTAAGTAAGGGTAATTGTAGAGCATACTTGACTAAATAAATTTTTTTTAAAATTTAAAAATTGATCAACTCATTTTATACTAAGGGAGACTTAGAGAACCACTGGAGGGAGATTTAAAAACTCATGGAATAAGGAAACATAAAATTTTTATTTTATTCAAGTCTGTCTTATATAAAAGGAGGGAGTGGCTTTATATAGCCTGGAACTCCAGATACAAATAAAGAAATAAACTTTTGACATGGCACACATACCACCATTCAAAAAAAATCTCTTGAAAATAACAAACTTTTTATATAGCACACAAGCCGCTTATTAACCAAACACACGTAAAAAATGATAAAAATATAATATTGGGCTACGTGATAATTATGAACACAAAGGCTCCGCTTTTTAGAATTGCTTTTTATCACGTGACTTAAGATCTGAAGCTTGATCAACTGGATCCATTGGGGCTTCCGTTATCATTGAATTGTTTCCAAACACGCTTGGCCATTTTGCTTTCATATTCTTCCATGAATTCTTTCAGGAGTTTGATGTCGTCAACGCTTTCATCACGAATTTCAGCTTCTTGTGGGGCTAGCTCATGGGATGACAGTCTTACTTCTTATTAGACTTGTGACTCGGTAGGTGGGGGTTGAGCATCTTGGTACAGGGAGAGGGATAAGTCTGGTGGTCTTTGAGGGATTTGTAGGACATCGTGCATCTGTGTGTCTATCTCATGGGGTTCTGATGGGATGATTATAGGAAGAGAGTTTTCATAATCAATCCTGGCTCAGTTGTACTGATAGTACTGTTGGAGGTAATGTTGGTGTTGTTCACTTTGTCTGTATTTGTGGATGTTGGATACTTGTTGGAGTCTGTATGAGAATTCTTCATCTGTGGTTTCCCAAGAGGCACAGTCTTCAAGGTCCATCCATACTACTAGTGGGATGATCTGATTTTTTTCTACGATGACTCTTTCTAGTTTTTTCATTTCTACTCTGTGGTTATCTCGAAACAGATGAAGGGAGTATAAAAACATAAAGTAGTCCTTGACGATAGAATAGTAATGCACCTCATGATCAGATATAATCATTCCCTTACGTTGGAAGAGAAGGATGATATGAAATCTTATGGGTGGCATTCTTGATTGACTGTGTTGGTGTATTAGCCTTTTGAATTTGACTAGCCATTATTCACGGGGGAAGAACCATTGTAAAAATGTGATTGCATCGTGGCTAGACAAGACTGTTTCGAGCCATTTTTTCATTTTTAGGACCGAAAATTTCATTACAATAGTGTATGAGTCCAACAGGTACCATAATAGGTAAAGAACACTTTTAGACTAGGCTTCGAAAGAGGTGATAGTGAACAGGTAGAAAAATGGGTAGGTTAGGTTAAACAGTGGGGTGCCTAGAGTGTTCCATCCGTTTTCTTCAACAACTTTGATGACATACTGTCTTATGAGTTCGGTGGGGTTTGACCTGATGGTTTTAGTCCTGATTTTTTTTTCAAATTCTGGAGGAGCAAATGGGACTAGTAGATGGATGATAAAAGGTTTTGGTGGAACAGGAGGAGGCAGAGGACGAGGAGGTTGTCATTAGAAGGATAGTGGAATAGGATTTGTGTTTTTATTTTTTGATTGTATGTTTGGTAGTGATGTGGTTGGTGAGTAGGTTGTCGGTATTTATAGGGTTGCGGGAGAGGAAGTTTGCAACTGTGTTATCCTTGCCTTTAATGTGTTTTACTTCAAAAGAAAAATTAGAGAACCACTATTGCCACCTTAGCAGTTGCTGGTTTGGAATGCGCTTCTGTTTGAATTTCAGTATGTGAGAGAATGTCGACATGTCTAATTCGACCATGAATTTATGTCCAATTAAGTGGAATTCAAAATTTTCAATTGCCTGTTTTATTGCCAATATTTTTTTGAAGGTGCTGTGGTAGTGAAGTTCTGAGTTTGAAAAGGCTCCGCTTTTGTACTCGCATATCTGTCTTTTTTCATTGATTTCTTCTAAGAGGATGGCCCCTAGTGGTAGTCACTTGTATCTGTCTGTACTATTCTTTTTTTCATGTGATGGGATCTGTAAGGGTAACAGACTTGTTGCTTTTTCTTTAAACAATTTTACAGCTGACGTCTGTTGTTGTTACTACTGTAGAAGATTCTTTTTTAACATGTGGAACAGAGGTTTTGTGATCTGTGAAAGATGTATGAAATCTGACATGTAATTTACGACGTCGAGAAATTGTTGAATTTTAATTTTTATCAAATTATCGTCAAAGAATTTAGTCAACTGTTCAGCTGACGTCTGTTGTTGTTACTGTTGGGTGTTTATCATAGAGTGTGTGATTATACGAGTGTATGCGTAATTTCAAAAATTACTATATGCGCAGCGGAAGCATGTTACAAAATACACTCATTTTAACAATTTGAACATATATCACATATATGCATAAGTATAACAATTATACAATAATAAATGATGAACAATATTGTATTATAACATAATGTAAAATACTTACCTAATGAAGGTAGCTTTACAAATTCTTCAAGTATTTCACCAATCCATGTGAAGAGCTCACCTTGAAGTATATGTTGAACAATTCTAGTCCATAACTTTTGGTGGGATTAAGGAGCTAGAATGGTAGCTTAGTGTTTAGAATTTTCAGCACTTGTATTCAAACTCTTTTGAATACAATTTTGTTTCTTAAATGAAGATGGTAAATATTTTCTATACAACTCTTGTATAAATTAAAAATCTTTAACATACAACTCTTGTATATTAATCTTATAAACAATTTCTACATGATAATTATTTTGAACAACTCTTTGCAAAATAATTATCTTTTTCTTCATTTACATAACATTCATTTTTGGCCATCCATTAAAGAAGGAGATGAAGAGAAGTTTGTTTATTTTTCAACACTTGAAAGAATAAAACTCAAAGAACTCTCTCTTACCTCTCTTCCTTGCCATTGCCAAATCCTTCTCCCAAAATTGAATGAAATGAATGAATTCAATTGTTTTGCCAAAAATTCATTTTGTTTATTCAACACTTTGATTAAACAAAATAAACAAAATGAAGTGCTCCACCAATTTTATTGTTGGTCTCCCATTTAAAATTAATTAAACCAAGCACTAGAATAATGGTCACCAAAATTAATCTTTACCTAACAATTATAATTACTTTAATTATAATAGGTAATTAAATGGCCAACATCTAAGCCACTCATTGTATTAAAATACAATGCCATGATCTATATATATTATAATATTATCTAATAATATAATAAAAATAATATATTATTTAATTATTCAAAACAATTTTGAATAATTACTTTTTACCTTACTAATTTTTACTACCATGGTTAAATGGTAAAAAGGTAAAATCAAATCATGAAACAAATTTTGTCATTTGTCAATATTCTATTAATTAACAACCCTTATTAATTAATTAAGTGATGTACTTAACAATTAAGTCTTGACAAATGTACAATCCGAGGGATCCCTAAACAATCGTTCTCTTTTGCTAAAATTTATTGGATCGAACTATTTAATCCAATCCGCTACCCCAGTGCACAACGAGTATACTTCATATTGTGAGACTCTCTAGGTCCACACCTAATTTGTCATATAGAGCTCCTCCATACGTCCGTAAATAATGTCCCACACACACGTTACGGATATTACAAATTAGCATGTTAGACCATACAAGTTGAGGTTATTACATATTCGTATAATCCTTCCATCATTTATATCCTTGAAGAGCAGAGATATAGATCATCACCGTCAAATCTCTATTTGCTCAACTACGAACTTATCTCCAGATTTATATTTCATAAAACAATATCCACAAACACTTTTGTGATATTGTTTATTCCTCCGAAATATCTTTTCCGAGGTTTATGCTTGCGGCCACAAGACTTTCTGAAATACAATCTTAGAGCATTAGGATATACAACCCACTCATATGAGCTGATGGATCCCATATCTACGCACACCGAACTCCATGAGCATCGAACCATACCCAGCGACACCCAGCGGTCAGACCATGAAAGGTTTCTGACATGTGTGGAACCAAAGTATGGTGGATCACTCACAAGCCCACCGTGGCGCTCAGGTCAAAGGACCACAAATACTACTCAACTCGGAAGACCTTCCATTGACGGCTTTATGAGATGTCTATTGGATGTCTTCGTGAGTCTGTTCAATATCCAGTCCTTACTGAATACCTGCATCTCTATACGAGCTTCCTATTAAGCTCATGGTTTGCTAAGACTAACCATCTGGACCATCCAGATATAGACATACACTAATCTATAATAATGGGTTTCACCGATAGACCCGCATCGATGAAATTAGATCAGGAACATTATGTTTGAGAACATACTTGCATAATAATATTTCTTAGCACCATCTGCAATTCATTGCAGCTATATCATTACTAATATATTCTCAGGTCATTGTCCCATTTCAGACAAGGCTTTAACTCATTAGATTTTACTAACTCTTAGTACCACTAACTTTTAGTGTTTATAACTATTAGCGTTGCTAACTCTTAGCCCTGGTCTAAACTCTTTTAGACCAAATCTGAACTCCTTCAGATCATACAATGTCTAAAACATTACAAGCATCTTACCATTTAATAAAAATAATATTAACGATTTTATTAGAAATAATAATTGTATAAATACAATTACTATATATTTATACATTATGGGATGGCACGTAAATACAAATTTTAACAGTTACTACTGTAGAAGATTCCTTTTTAACATGTGAAACAGAGGTTTTGTGATCTATGAAAAATGTATGAAATTTGACATGTAATTTATGACGTCGAGAAATTATTGAATTTTAAATTTTATCAAATTATCGTCAAAAAATCTAATCAACTGTTTAACAATATGAAACTGGAGTTTATATTATTCATTTTTTATTTACATCTTTAAAAAATCTATTTGTTCAAAATTCGCATAGCACTTGTGGGTGAAACCGCAGATATTTTGTTTAAAAAATAAATAGACTCCTATGTATCACATTTTAATTTATTATCTCTTCCAACATCTGTTGTATCCATTTTTTCATTGGCTCTTCTATCAGCCATGATCTAATCCAAATCTTTAAGTGAAGGGAATTGTCCAATCCAAGTGACTCGTACCGATATTGCTCGCTCATCCTCCGATAATCACTGTACAATTTATTTATTTATTAGTGAAATAATAAATATTGACAATACAAGGATTAACTTGAAGATCGATTTGATAAATAAAAATAGAACCCTAGATTGTGAGTATCATCGATATGGGTGAAAATGTGGGAAGACAATTATAAGCTATGTAGAATTAGAAAAAGAAAACGGGTAGTGGAGAAAAGAGGGCCATTGATGAAAATCAGATCTTGAGAAAAAGAAAAGATGTGAGAAAATTTTGGATAAATTTAAGATTAAAAGAACATAATTGTGAACGCATGCACAATCAAGTCATTACCCGCATGGCCAAATCAATCTTCTCAAATTAGAGATAGAAAAAGAGGAAAAACAAACATCAAATTTTGATTACAAAGTGAAACCCATGCAAATAAAAAGAAAAATTGACCAAATCTAAAAGAATAATAATAAGATGA
Organism: Ailanthus altissimus; assembly: GCA_946807835.1. NCBI lineage: Eukaryota > Viridiplantae > Streptophyta > Magnoliopsida > Sapindales > Simaroubaceae > Ailanthus > Ailanthus altissimus. Next base: position 14,825,434 of record OX327696.1, on the reverse strand, counting down.
ACCCCACAATGAATGCACTTTTATTAGATGAAATAATACAGCCCAAAACCTTTTTCAGTTTATTAGCTAGAGTTTTAGAAATTAACCTATTTATTATATTACATAGGCTTATTAACTTAAAATCAATTAATTTCTGGGGGTTTAGAAACTTTTGGATCAGAGCAATGATAGTATGATTTAGAGCTTGAATATTATCTCTCTGGTTTAGAATCTCTAGGTACACCTTCACAGTCTTATCTCCAACCTACCCCCAATGCTTCTTATAGAATTCTACCGATAGGCCATCTGGACCCAAGGCCTTTGAGGGATTGACTGCCAGATAGCTCTCATAATCTCTTCTTTTGTCCAAGGTTTCCTCAGCTCTTCATTCATCTCATCTGTCACTAATGGTTCCAGCCCCTTGGTTGCTCTATTTCTTTGCTCTAGAGTGGAACCCGTTGATTCAAACAGCTTCGAGTAGCTGCTTAATATTTGCTGCATTCCTTGTTCTTCCTCTATCCATGCACCTTCTTCATCATGGAGTCCTCTTATCGTATTCATTCTCTTTCTGCTACTCGCTCTTGCATAGAAAAACTGTGTTTCTGTCTCCCTCCTTCAACTAGAGGTGGGCATTATTCCCGTTTCCGTTTTGACCTATCTTAAAATTTCGGATTAGAATGAAAATAAGAATGGCTTTGAAACACGTTCGAGACAGAAATTTTTGTTCCGAATCAAAAAATTTCCAACCTAAATGAATTTTTTTAAAAAAAATTAAAATTAAAATTAAATTTAGAATTGAATTTAAAATTAATCAAATTATAACATTTAATGTAATTAAAATCAAAATTAAATTTAGAATTATAATATTTAACATAATTAAAATCAAAATTTGAAATTATAATATTTAAAATAATTAAAATCAAAATTGAATTTGAAATAATAATATTTAACGTAATTGAATTCGAAATTAGAATTAGAATTAGAATTATAAAATTTAACATAATTAAAATCAAAATAGAATTGAAATTATAATATTTAACGTAATTAAAATCAAAATTGAATTTAAAATTATAATAATGTAATTGAAATCGAAATTGGATTTAGAATTATAATATTTAATGTAGATATTAGAATTATAATATTTAACATAATTGAACTCAAAATTGAATTTGAAATTATAACATTTAATGTAATTGGATTTAGGATTGAATTCAAAATTAATAAAATTATAACATTTAACGTAATTAAAATTAAAATTGAATTTGAAATTATAATATTTAACATAATTGATATTGAATTAGATTTGGAATAATAACATTTAACGTAATTGAACTCGAAATTAGATTTACAATTATAACATTAAACTTAATTAGATTTGGGAATGAATTCGAAATTAATAAAATTATAATATTTAACATAATTGAAATCAAAATTGGATTTGAAATAATAACATTTAACATAATTGAAATAGAAAATGAAATTGGAATTATAATATTAAACGTAATTGAACTCGAAATTGGGTTTACAATTTTGGCATTTAACAAAATTGGATTTGGAATTAGATTCAAAATTAATCAAATTATAACATTTAACGTAGTTAAAATCGAAATTAGAATTAGAATTATAAAATTTAATGTAATTGAACTCGAAATTAGATTTATAATTATAACATTTAAGGTAATTGAATTTGGAATTGAATTCAAAATTAATCAAATTAAAATATTTAACATAATTAAAATTGAAATTGAGTTTGGAAATATAATATTTAACGTAATTAAAATCGAAATTAGATTTGGAATAATAACATTTAATGTAATTGAAATCGAAATTGGACTTTATAATAATATTTAATGTAATTGAACTCGAAATTAAATTTATAATTATAACATTTAACATAATTAGATTTGAGATCGAATGTAAAATTAATCAAATCATAATATTTAACATAATTGAACTCAAAATTAGAATTGAAATAACAATATTTAACGTAATTGAAATCAAAATTAGATTTGAAATAATAACATTTAACAGAATTGAAATAGAAAATGAAAATGAAATTATAATATTTAATGTAATTAGATTTTGAATTAGATTATAAATTAATCAAATTATAATTATGTATTTGAAATTAAAATTAGATTTGAAATTATAATATTTAATATAATTGAACTCGAAATTAATTTGAAACTATAATATTTAATGTAATTAAACTCGAAATTAAATTTATAATTACAACATTTAACGTAATTGAATTTGGATTTGGATTCAAAATTAATCAAATTATAATATTTAAAAAAATTGAAATTGTATTTAAAATTATAATATTTAATATAATTGAAATCAAAATTAAATTTAAAAAAATAACATTTAACATAATTAAAATTAAAATTAAAATTATAATATTTAATGTAATTAAAATTTAAATTCTTTTTTAAAACAAATTCCGACCGGTCCCAAATTTAGCCGAAATGAAACTACACGATTTTGCTATTTAAAAAGAAATTTCAAAAATTCTTGATTCGTCCCCACCCAAAGAGTGAAGAGTGTCTCAACCAAAACACTTTTCTCGTCCCGATTAAAAAAGGAAATAGTTTAAGAATTCCCGAATCTAAAGGTGCCCACCCCTCTCTTCAATCAATTTGCTCAAGACTGTTGCTTCCATTATACTTCTTCCTCGTGATGCATGCTATCGGCTTGTTTTCCTTTCTATTTGCTGGACATTGGTATTTGGTTAATATTGCTTATGTGATAGTTGGGGTTTGCTCGTCAGTATCTGGAGATTCTAATAGTAATGCAAAACTTATTATATGTAGCAATTTATTAGTTATACTCGAATATTTATTGCAACGGAATGAAATTAAACAAAAATCATAGTAGTTGTGTGAAAATTGTCCTACAAATAATAAAATGTGTCACTATTTTAAAATGATTGTTCCTTACGAGCTGAGCTTAGATGGGGGTGATGGAGGTGCACGCTTTTAGGCTATTTATTTCCCTTGAGTAGTTGCCCCAAAACGGTTGTTCATGAATGCATTGAGCGTCCTCAGCCACTCAAGTTCGAATAAAAATAGAAAACAAAAGTAGTGTATAAATGTATCACAACGCCTCTAATACTAGTATAAGGAAAAAGGATCCAGCAAAAACTGTTTCAATATGTTTGTAATCAGTATAACAAATGAATGACAAAAGCACAATGCTTCTTGATTCCTCTATGACCAATTGGTTCTTAAGAATAATGCATAGAAGATAGAGTGACCTCCTAATACCCTCTTCATTCTACAGACAAGCATTCTTACGTTTTAAAAGCATATTCTAATGGTAAAGCCATTAAGTGTATACCAATGATTACCTTGGAAAAACATTTACCTATCCGGATACACGGCAAGATTGTAATCACCGAAGATCAATGACATCAAATTTTAGTGTGGGGTTCATATATACATCTGTACAGCACTTGTAAATAGGTCCACCATCAGGAGGTGGGTCATGTGGATGAAAGCCACGTTGCTGACACTGTCTTATTACTGACATGCCACCTGGTGTTGTCAAACGAAAAATGCCATGCTTTCTGCACATAAAAGAATTAAATACTAAAGTCACTCAAAAATATATTATACAACAAAAACTGAAAATTCATAATCAGACAATTGGTAACCTTGTACTATCTCTGGGAGCCATGACAATTGCAACAGCTTCCGGCAGCATAATCTGGAGAAAGAATAAACATTATTATACCTATATGATAAAAAAAACTGGGATAATAAACCCAAAAAAAAATATTCAAGATGAAAAGCATAATATAGCATAGCCACTCTGTTACTACCTGCATATAACAATGAACAAAGGTAAAGGCAAGAACAACAGACAGGAACATATTTTGTATATATATATTGACAAGCGAAAAACAACTCCTACTTTATTTAACAAAGCCAAAGTAGACAAACGATAAGGAAAGAAGGAAGCTTGTAACATATTTCATTTCTTTTCTTTCACACGAACAAATCAGACAATGGAAGAGGGTCAGAGGTTGTCAATGCTTTCAGTTCTGCCCAAATGAAGCTAGGTATATAAAATTGGATGACAGAAATTAAAAGTTCAAGGCACCCTAACTGATTCTTCTATATCACTTACACACATGTTCCTTTGCTTCCCTTCCAATTTCACCCTCTCCTTCCAATAATTTCTTATGTCAAAAATTACATTCACCTCCCCAGAACAAAACATAATTATTTGAAACAGATGTATGCGTTAACCAGTTTCAGTCATTGACTGAGTTGTGAAATAACTTTGTTTTTAGCAAGCATAACTGTTATCATAATAAGATAAGGCATGCGTACCTGATATGAGTAATGGGTGTGAACATCAATCGAAGACATGAAACAAGATTGAGTAGGATGAGTCTGGAAATTGCACAATTGTAAATAATTAATTCCCCAACACAAAATTATGTAACATATGAAGAAATTATAACATTTTAAGAATATGCCTTTAACAGCACGTAACTAAACCTCAACAATGATCAGTAACAAGAAATATGTGTAACTGCTACCTTGCACAAACATATTGCCACTTGGACATTTGTCCAATAATAACCTTTAGACATTTGTCCAATAATAACCTTTAGACATTTGTCCAATAATAACCTTTAACTAAATCACAAAATTATAGTTCAATCATAAATTATAAGTGTAATAGTTGTAGTAATACTACTAATAGAAATAGAGATAAGAAGAATAAAAACAATAATAAAACGCAAGGACATATTCATCTACAGGATTTTTCACAATTCCTCCCTAATGACAGCACTAGCTTAACTGATATAATAAAGAGATCTTAACCAAAAACTGGTTGTTACCAACTGCAAAAAAAATCTTACCATGCTATCAACTAAAGCAATAGCAGACTCAAATATCGCCATCACTTAATGTATTGTCATTCAACACCCACAAATTCCCAATGTTGCTTTCAAATTGCATTTCTATCTGGCTAAATAAAATCTATAGATGATAATGATTATCCACATGTTGGCAAACACAAGACAAAGTAAACAACTCAACACCTGCAGTCTTACCTACATGTAACAATTCCCAAAATTGAGATCCTCAATTTCCTTTATTTCCCTTGTATTATCAATTATACCTGGTATTATATTTTTCTAAAATTCACAGAAAATTTTTTCATTTTAAAATTATAATTGAGTCATGATTAAAGCACTATGCACTACAGTATCTACACCTTATGTAACATTACAAATTCAGTACCATCTTTAGGGAGAAAGAACAGGAAATTGTAAAAAATAGTTCATCGGAGAGATAGATAGATGACTTGAATGTCAAACTTCTTTATTAAGCGACAGTTACTAGAAATCCCAAGACACTATAAAGCTATGTAGAGTAGATAACAAGAAGAATTGAGATTTGCTGGTAATAACAATGATTGAACTATGTAAAGGACACTAAATGTGTTTTTGGTGATAAAGGATGAACACCAAAAGGGCATAATATAACTATCTCAGCAGATTTATCAGAAAATTACCCGTTCATCCTAAATATGAGCAAGTATATGATTAATCTAGCAAGCGAAAAAATAAAAGGAATAAAAAAAAAGAAAAATACAAAAACAGTGCATGTGTAAGAATAGAAGGTATAACAATTAACAAAGAATAGCGAGTGTTGTTAAGCATATACTGAGTTTTACTAATCTCCCATCTAATTAAGGCCTATTCTACATATATGTAGCATGATCTTAAATTAATTAAATTAGATCCTGTAAAAGCAAAAGAATAAAATGTAATGTTTTGATCGATGATCACACCAAGTAAAAGTACTCACATGAATCCACCCAAGGGGAAAAAGAGATCGTTTATCTTGTACTTCAAATATTTCTTCTTCATTTGTCGTCTGACACTGCTCACAAAGTACAGATTTATAGCAAAAATTATTAAAATATGACCATTGCATGAGATATGAAAAAAGCTTTCTTCAATGCAGCAAGAAGCAAACTTACTGAATCTGATGTTGACTCCTGCTTTGGTATAATCAGAGCAGTAATATAAAATTTTCTGTTTTTCTGCAGAAAGAAAAGATTTGACTATTAGCATCACACAATGTAAAGATTGACTACAGTAGTGTAAAAGTTTTGGCACTTACAAGTGAACCTGCAAGGACACCACAGGTTTCTAAGTTCTTATCAGTATTTGACTTTGCCAGCTTCATGAAGTTATCCATCATTGTAGTAGACTGCAAACAAAAATACTTGTCAGGACAAATTATCAAATTCCCTAACACTGTGTTATTCCTGATAAAAAGCTAAATGGAAAATGAATAGAACAAGCATAACTAAAAGAAATAAAGGTTGTCAAAAATCTTACAATGTGCAATTGCAGGGGTTCTGAATGATCATAACCATTTGACAAGGAATTCTCAACTCTGCATTCTGTTTCAGTAGCTTGGGGAGACATTGGAGGGATCAAATCTTGTACTTCTGCAAGTAGAGTTGGAGGGGAAGGTTGTCTAATGATATTTTCCAACACATGGGTTTCTGTTGTTTCAAAGGAAATCATGGAACGAGGTTCCTCAGCATGGTGCTTCTCAGTTTCATCATTTGGGATAGTAACTGATTGAACACTTGATTTTTCAGGTCCAACATGGATACAATCTGTTTTTATTGTAAGTCCACTTTCAAAGGGTTGCCACGCACTGTTTTCCACCAAGACACCAGATGAAGTGAATTTGCAACCAGAATTTTTTCAAGAAAAAAGATCAACACACAAAACATTATCATGGGCAATGACTGCTTGCAGAGTACAGACTTCACACCAATCAAGTACCCATCAAAATTGTACATGAACAAAAAGAATTTCCAAAAATTTAAGTAGGAGACTAACCTGGGGATTTCAACTGGAGTCAGATCTATGTTGTTTGGATACTTGACCTACATAGGTAAAAGAAAAAAATGTTAAATTGGCATTATTCCTGCATGCAGGACCAGACATTTAGTCAAATACCATCTTACCAATTTATCACTCTTCGGAGGCTGCCAATGACCATAGAGACCATTTGGACCCAAAATAGAATGTCTGGACATGGTTTCTGCCTTAGGACGTGGAAAGTTTAGAGACCTACAAGAAACAAGTGAACAAGCTAGATAATCAAGGATGGCAAAGATGGCTGACGACCCAAAATCAACTCATGTTTTCTTCATGGTCGCATGTATTAAACCTCTTATGCTAAATCCTAGTCCAAAAAAACATCTAAAAACAGAATAAACAAGATGCATATCTCAAGGAATCTATACATTCATGCAGAATGACACCTGATTCTCAACTTAGTTAAGTCTTCCAACAGTAGAGCACCCAACATGCATTAAAAAAGTGAAAAAAAAATATAACAATAGATAAAAGGCTGGATGATGATTTGAGCAACAAACAACTCACTCTATTAGTCCATTACTCACATGCACTTCTAATTCTAAATCACCTCCCTATTTTCACAAGGCCCCACGATATATTAGAATTTTTTATTTCCCATTTTCAGAAAACTTTTCTCCAAATAAATTTGTTTTTTTGCTCAGAAAGAAAAAAGAAGTATATTATTTCAAAATTCTGTTAGCTAGATATTTTTTTTCCTAATTGATTCCATTTTCAGCAAAATTGTTCTAAAGCCCCTCTATTTCTACAACAGTTTGTCCGGTTGCTTTCAATTTTTCTTAATAATCAAATAAAAATGATCTTTTCTAGATGAGCTTGAGACACCCAAACTAGATTGGACTAATTCTTTAAAGCTGGGGCAAAAATGATTTGGATTGTATAATATACAGTACTATTTTATGTTCCATATGGTACCACAATACACATGATAGTACATTAAATGGTGAGTAAGTTCAAATTTCACATTAAGCTAATTAAATGAATAAGTTCACACTTAATTATTAAATATTTATTGATATTGTGTCTCTAATAAAAACTTAATAACTGAGTATTTTATATCATTACTTAACACTTTATACAAGAACTGATGATATTTGTATTGTTAGCTAAACAATTCAATTTACATGGAAGCTAATAAATATTGGATTAAATTAATAAATTAACATTTATCAATGTCAAATTCATGATAACAATTTTGCAAACATATATAAATTAAACATATATTCTCTATTATTTAATTATTCATATTATTAACCATAATATTATCATTTTAATTATTACATAAATAATTAGTTATAATAATAGTAATTATGGGATTTAATTTTATAATTAGTCATTTAGAATACAACACAGAATTTAGTCCCATCAATATAAGATAAGCTAATTTCAACGTCACCCGTAAGATTAGTTATCCCATATATGTGGTGTTAAATTGGGGGACCCAAGATTAGTCATTCATCTCCTTTTCAGAGACTAATCGTATAAAATAGTCCAATCTTGTATACCAACATAGGTGCATTTAGTAAGTAGGAGAAGACATGGAGCTAGATTACTTCTAGGATTACACATGCAATCCAAAGTTCTAGCTAATCTTGAGACCACCAATTAGTCCAACATCCATAGGAACATATGTCTAGGACTAAATTTTACAACATAATCTAAGTTATATAATTATGGATAAATTACATAAGTAATCAAAAAAGTTAAAATGACATTGATCTATATCAATCTATATCTTCATACAATGGATGCTTTGGTAGAAAGGTGCATCTACTTCTACAATGCAGTCTATTGTATTTGATCTACATAATGCTGATTCAATCCAGTCCGCTCATTTCATTTTAGATTTTGAATTGTGATCCGTTTCATTTCTTCAATAATCTCAACTCTTTTTTTCTTTTTTCCCAATTAATAATTTATAATTGTAAATGATTAATCAATAACAGAAAAATACTCTTTACATATATATAAAATACTCTTTACTCTTTAATTTATTTTATATATAAAACGTTATTGATAAACAATCAATGGTTAATTTAATTTAATATTTATATTTAATTAGTTCTCATTTAAATTTATTTTAACTAGTTACTAATACAAATAATACAGCTTATAATATAAATATTTAACAGATAATATATAAATTTATCTATTTGCAAATTTACAGTTGTAAATAAAACTTTAAAAAAAAATTTATTTTAAATGTTCAATTAACATTCATCAGAATTAACTTCGATTGGTAGAAATGTGAAACTTGAGCATATCTATATACAAACCTATCCAATTTGATACTACACCAAACACAAGATAGCCCTAAATATAGTTCAATTCTGTCAAATCCAATCTGATCCAAGTCAGTCTAATGTATTAAATGACACTATGGGCTTCCCAATTTCCAAAAAGGAAAATTGGAAAAAAAAAGAAAAGCATATCGCTTTTACATGAATAAGGTACACAATTATTGATCTTGGTAACAAACTAGATGCTTCCAAGCATCCAAACATATATCAGTCCTGAAATCAAACAAAGATAGTGTTCAGCTCGTGAATTGGTGTCTATGAGGATAGAGAACAGAAAAGCCCGCCAACTCAAATCTATCTTACCTTCAATTTCAATCCACCAAATTTGTCCTAATTTTTTGATTTCATGTCTCTTTGAACTCACTAACCTAATAACTATTGCAATTATTGGACTACCAGCATAATCCTCTAATAATATCTTTACAAAGATACTTATTTGGTTGTCAGACCTGTGACTTTGTATATAACCCCAAAACGAAGATTATATCATGAGGTTCACTCCCAGGTCTCCTGTATCAACCTATTAGATAAAAGAAGAGAACCTATAGGGCATCTTAACTACTCAACAAGTCCACATCTTATGCCTAACTTAGCTAAAACATGTTTGGCTATGGTAGAGACGAGAGGAAGGAGAATAAGAAACAAGGTGGAATGTGTAGGAGGCTTGTGTATGAATCATGATCTTTTCATTGGTTTTAAATTAAGAAATCTGCATTGCAGCCACTTCACCCTTAAACATCTTAATTAGTATATTAAGATATTCTGCAGTAATTATGACAAAAAGGACTGAAGAAACAAATTGAAATTTCATAGAAGTTCAATATAGATCTGTAATCCAAGATCACGATGCAAAAAGGGTAGAATTGAATTTTAACAACTCTCTTTATGCATTAATTTGCCAACAAAAGATATTAAAGCAAGCATACACTTGACCTCATGTAGCAGGCCTATAAGCAATTGGCATCATTGTAAGGACATGCCCGTAACTAAAAATATTCAAGAAAATGCCTCAAAACAAGTAACATCCACTTTAAACAGTAAAAAAATGAAGCACCTGCGTATCCTAGTTTTATAATAAAAAAAACTGGGGAGCAGGTAACCACATGCGGCACTTTAAAAACATTTAAACTGTTAGAACACTTACGTTCTACAGAACTGTTCATCCACTTGCCTGGCAGGGGCAAGCTGTTGAGTCCTTGAACCTTGATAGGCTAATTCTCGAGCAGCAGGTCTCACTGCCTATCACATGTAGGACAGCATATAGATCAATAATTTTATCTTAATATCAAGTAAAATAAGAGTAACTAGAAAAAGAAAAGGACTGGCTTAGTTATGGAAGAATATTATCATTGCCAATGCCAAAGACTCAATAACTAGTTGCTGCCAAGAATTGCTTCATTCATTTATTTATTTATTATTATTATTTTGGTGAGAAGAAACTTAAAAGGATATAATGATTGAAGAAAAATAAGTGATACAAAGTTGAACCAGGACACATAAATAAAGGAAGAGAAAAAAGAAAAAAAAAAGGAGAGCAAAACAATTTTTATAAAACCCATCCAAAAACCTCAAGGAGTATCCATTCCCACCCTAGTAAAAAACAAATAATAATAATAATAATAATACAAATAACAATCTATACAAAATTAACCCAAAACACTTTCCCAGACTGAGATGTATAAGGAAAAAGGAACAGTCAAAAGTCCTTTGTAACTGAAGCTATAATTTAGCAAAAAGCCAGATTGTATCCCACAAAACATCTATGCTTCTTTCCCTTTCTCTCCAAAAATATTTTATTTCTTTCTTGCTATACACCAATAAAAGAGCTCAAACAGCAGAATTCCGAAGAATTTTGCCTTTCTTCCCTTTCCAGAAGGTGAAAATATTATGTGAAAGCCAGGAATCACATGAACCTGGTATAGCCCACAAAACAACATGCCACCAAATTTTTGATCGCACAGCTAATCAATCAAAACCAAGAAGATTGAGAGAAACAGAAACTCCCTACCAATATGATGAGCGTTTTCATACCTTTGTTTCAATATAGTTAGTCAAGGTCTGCTTCTTCATAGAGGGCCGCTCTGGTGTATCATTTTGAGCAACATGGCCCCAACCAACCACTTGATATGTTTTCTTTCTGTTCAATTCATTGATCTTCTGTTGAACTGCTGGCTGCAACTCCTCTAACTCACTCAAGGCATTCAACAATTTCTACAAGAAAAATCAAATTGCCAACAAGACCTTGAAATATTTACCGAATTCCTTTTGAAACAACAACAAAACACAAGAAGAATTACCTTTTTCAAGTAAACTTTTTTGTTCTGTGGAGATGCTCTAAAATCTTGATGATAAGGAATTGTCTCTTGGACCAAACTGAAGAAAAATGAAACAAAGCAGTTTCAGCAACATTTTGGAGGTCAGAAGAAATGAGAAATAAATAAATACCCAGTATTGTGAATTCTAAAAGCCTTGGAACCTGCATATTTGACTAACTAGATATTATACAAAACAAGTTGAAACAGGAATTAATCTTAACAAATCTCTATCTCACCTTGAAAACCTTAGGAGCATAACGTAGAGATCAATAACATTCTTTTCTTCGCGGAAAATGTCAGCCTACAGTATCATTACCATATTAAGAGCCAAACGTTATTTAACACAGGAGAGCAAACTAGAGAAGGTAAAAATATTATTTCTATTATTCTAGATGATAACAAAGCACTTATACAGAAGAATAGGAAGAAGCACAAAAGCACACATTGATCGAGAGAAAGAAACATTACTACATATTTGATAAGCAAAACAAGTGAAAAGCACAACTATTTTACCTCATCATACATCAAATATTCTAGTGTCGACAATTTAATGACTGAACAAACGCTCTTTAGCCAACATGCTTGACTAATTACCACACATTTGTATTTCTAACACCAAAATTTTCTTTTTCATATCAACAACTGATCATTTCTACAAAAAGAATCACTGAAAATGAAGTAGCAATTCCCTTATATATTACAGTAAAGGCACTCTAGCCTTAAACCATATCATACAAATGCCAAAATGACATCATCTTTCAGCAATAATTTCTTTCTGCACCTGACTAGACCAAAACTATCTAAAGGTTTTGCAATTAGCAAAAGCACCAAAGTTTATCAAACAGAACGATCAACTTAAACTCCACTGGAATTAGAACCAATAAATTTGTAACGGTGACAAAAGCCGTAAATAAGTGAAAGAATCGACACCTGTTTGAGGATATTGTCGGCGATCCGGTAGTAGTGTCGAATGGCGATCCGGTTATCAATGTCGAGCCGCTGAGTACTGGCAGCGATGTTGATGCTCTCTGAAGAAGACCTCATGATTTTCCTTTCGTTTCTTTTGTTTTCCGTTAGTATTTTCTGGTCGTCCAAACAGCATTCGTCGAGGATCGGAGGGTTTTGGGTCCGGCCAGGGAGGCAATTGTCAGAGGCGAGGCCTTACACAGAGGTCGTCGATGACGGCTGGGGGCATGATAGATACAAGGAAGTTATTTTGGCGTTCAACGGAGGGCAAATATGGCAATGTAAGTACCTGTTTGGCTTGCTTGGAAATTCATTCTCCATTTTGGTAGCGTTTGTTGCGTGCAGTGGGTCATGGCGTTTTTACTTTCATTTTATTTTATTTTTTTTAAAAAAAGTTTTGAAACTTCCTTTTTTTTACTTGTGTTGGCAATAGAACTGAAAATAAAAACGTTTCTTGACAAACACGAATTGTAAACTCTGGGACGGGTTAACGATAATTACCTCTTAGAAGTTGCCAAAAATACAGTTAGGTACTTTCATCTTGTGATGGGAAATTTTCTAAAACAGCCCGTAATTTTATGCGTTAATCTTCTTTAAACACACATTAAAATTTTAATTTTTTATAGTAAAAAAAATTAATTTTAGATAATTTTACTCTTAACTTTAAATTTTTTTAATTTTCTCCGAGTTTCTTTCTCATCTAAGCGTGTAAATTTATAAAAAAAAATTAATAGATTTTAACTTAAAAATTTAATAAAAATTAATTAAAAAAGAAGATAAATAAACAAAAACATTGATTTTAGGTGTCACATACGGCGGCTGTACTTAAAACACACGGGCTCATGGCTTTGGCCATGCCATTTTGGGCGAGCCATGTGGCGCGCCTGGGAGGCTATGCAATGTGCCCTAATTTTTTTATTTTTTTAAAAGGTATTTTATTAAATTTATTTTGATTTCTATTTCAATTAATTTTAATACTTATTAATTTATTTTAAAATAAAATATAAAATTAACAACTATTGAAAAATGAATTTTGGGTGGCATCACATGGGACACCCTAATATTTTATATTTTATTTTTTAAAAGTTTTTTATTAAATTTATTTTAATTTCAATTTAAATTAATTTTATAAAAGTTTTTTTTTCAAATTGGTGTAAATTATTTTAAATATTATTTGTAAATAAAATAATATTTTAAATTGTAAAAAATGAAAAAAGTTAGTGATAAATGAGTGAAAAAATGGTCTGAAAGACTAAAAAAATAGCCACGTGGTAGCCATATGACGCGCCAAAATAGAATAGCCAGTTGTCATAGGTCGAGCGCTTATCATTGACAAAAAAAATTAGCCTATTAAGTAATGTTGTCTACCCACCCATAAATATCCAGAATCTATCCAATATTTATTCGATGTGAGACATGACGTTCTCTCTGACCCAATCACATAACGCTCTCATCACAGTTTAGCCCAAACTCAAGAGTTAATCTGGCTCGTATTACTTATCTCCCTAGAGCTATGAGACTCATTACTTACGTGACAATCTTTATTGGGAATTTAGGCACAAGATTTTTAGAGCTCACTTAACTAATAATGTCTATCCCCTTGGGGATAAGGGGGACTCACTTCTCATGTGATAATTTTTATTGGAGCGATTTTAGGAGTCATATGCGAATGTGAATTCAAGTCTACTCTGGTACCACTTACCACAGGTTAGGCATTTGCCATTGACACAAAAGACTAGTCTTATAAAGTAATGTTATCTACTCATCCATATATACTCAAGATTTACTCAATTTCTATTCGATATGCAACATAACGAAAGGCATGGCCTCGCGCATGGCCAAGCACAAAAGCCATGCCTTTTGTGCATATGCGCTAATGCGCATATGTGTGTGGTAAGTGTCGTTATCGTATGTGATACTCAAAATTGGTATTTTTGTCAATTTAGTTTTCTCTCCGATCATTTTTTTCACTATTTTTCATAAAAATTACCTATTTCTTTTAATAAATTTACACTTGGATAGAAAAGTAATTTGGATGATAAGAGAGAGGATAAAATCGAAGAAATTTGGGGTTGAAGCAAAATTATCCAAAAAATGTTTATTTTAAAAGATTAGAATTTTGATGTGTGCTAAAAACAGATTAATAAAAAATCATTAAGGGTTATTTTTGACAATTTTCCACTTGTGATTAGCATCTCATAAGGCCGTATCCATCCCTTGTGTTGAGGTCGAACCCGTTTAGCAATATTTTAAATACCCCCTAAATTTCGTTCGATATACAGAAATGTCCACACACATTCAATAATATACAATCATCTAATGAAAGTTCTTAGAAAATGAATAGTCTTATGTTTAAGAATATAATTTCTAGTCAACCCATCCCAAAACAACTAAGAAGAATCGAAATTTACATACATATCTTCTACTTTTGGGAAGTTTCTTTAAATAGTGAAATACTAGTTGAATCTTGACATACTTACTTACCTTTTAATATGGATATGCCAAAAAGGTGCTCCAGTATGAAAATAAAGGTTGTATTTGTTCACGAGAATGAATTCCTTGTCAAGTTATTTTGGGGGGTTATAGATAAACTTTCATTATTCAATTAACTACTACTAGAAATATTGAAAATAAAATTGTATATTATTAAAGGGAATTCAAGCTACGCTCTCTAACCAATACTCCATAGGTATCAATTCAACCATAGTTATAACATCCTTTTATTAAAGGAGATCAGCCTTAGCACTAATATTATAAGATTAGCTTTTTGCACTGATACCCCATTACCTTATGCGCGTATAGAAGACTTAACTAAAAAATAATCAAAAATATATAAGATTAACACACCAATAAAGATAAAGAAACAAATCACAAAACACAAGATATACATAGTTTTACCAAAATACCTACTATTGTGATATGGTGAGTGATGTGTATAGATGCATATAATTTCAAAAATTATATACGTAACGGAAGTATTCATACATGTTATACAATATGTAACAAACTCAAGCATGTAATCACATGTATGATCATTCAAGCACATATATATCTCATATATATTTTCATGCATGATATAAAATGAATAGCAAATAAATAACCTACCCGGTTATGAAGGTAGCTTTACAATTCTTCAAGAACTCCAAGCTTCAATTTGTTGAGCTCACCTTAAAGTGTTCCCTTGCACAATTCTAGTTCACAACTAAATCCGGTAGGATTGTAGAGCTAGAATGACAGCCTTGAATTTTCAGCAAATGATTGTTTTAACACTTAAAATAATTTGTCCTTATGAGTGATTACTACTAAGAGATGAGAAGAGTTAAGAGTTTTCTTTAGTTCTTTACAACTCACCTTGGTAAACCTTTGTATTTTCTCTCAACACTTTGAGAAAAACACTTAGGAAATGCTCTCAATTCTCTCTTCTTTCTCCTTGAACGAAATTCACTCTCTCTTACACAAATTGAACTCTTTTAATTCTTAATTAAGTGCAAAGAATGATTTCTACTCTTAATGCTCTACCACCACTTATCTATGTTTGCCATTACAAACATTAATCAATCATATTTTTCACTCATCAATTTGATTCAACCATTTGAATCAATTTCTAGAGAGTAAATTGCATTTAAACAATGTTAAGTGGTTTTACCACTTCCTTAGTGCATCATTTAAGAATTACTAAGTGGCCAACATACCTTATTATTAATAACAAGTGCATTCTCTATTAGTAAATGATGTTTGCCACTTATTCCAATTAATAATAATAATTTGATTAATATATAAAATATTAATAATTCAAAAATTATTTTGAATATTTACATTTACCATATATGTATTTACCAAGCAAGGTAAATAAGTAAATACATGGTAAATTATTTATGGAGCAAGATTACGTTACTTGTCAATTTCTTATTGGTTAACAACTCTTGTAAACTAATAATATATTTTATATTCAATTATTGACAAGTGAATAATAAAAGGAATCTTAAAACATTTTTTATTTTACTGAAAATTGTTGGATTAATAGTTCGATCCAATTTGCTGCCCCAGTGCACAACGAATACACTTCATATTGTGAGACTCTCTAGGTCTATGCCTGATTTGTCATATGAAACTATTTCACACGCCTGTGAACAACGTCCCACACACATGTTACAGATATTACAAAATGGTGCATTAGACCATACAAGTTGAGGTTATAACATATTCATATAATCCTTCCATCATAAATATCCTTGAAGAGCGGAGATATAGATCAACACCGTCAAGTCTCCATTTGCTCAACCACAAACTTATCTCTAGATTTGTATTTCAATAAATAATATCCGTAAACACTTTTACGATATTATTTTCCCGAGGATAAAATTAATTCTCGGATATGTCTTCTTATGGCCATAAGACTTTCAGAAATACAATCTTGGAGTTGCAGGATATTTTACTCACCCAATTGAGTTGATGGATCCTATATCTGTACACACCGGACTCCATGAGTATCGGACCATACCCAGCGACACCCAGCGGTCAGACCATGAAAGGTATCTGACATGTGTGAAACCAAAGTATGATGGATCACTCACAAGTCCACCGTGGCACTCAAGTCTAAGGACCACAAATACTACTCAACTCGAAAGATCCTCTATTGGCGGCTTTATGTGATGTCTATTGGAGATCTTTGTAAGTCTGTTCAATATTCAGTCCTTACTGAATACTTGTATCTCTATACGAGTTTCCACTAAACTCATGGTCCGCTAAGACTAACCATCTGGACTATCTAGATATAGACATACACTGATCTATATATATTAAAGTCTTCACTAACAGACCCGCATTAATGAAGATAGATCATGAACATTAAATTTAAGAACATATTTGCATAACAACATTTCCTAGCACCATTTGCAACTCATTGCAACTATGTCATTACTAATATATTCTTAGATCTTTGTCCCATTTCAGACAAGGCTCTAACTCTTTAGATTTTACTAACTCTTAGTTCTGATCTAAACTTCTTTAGATCAGATCTGAACTCTTTTAGATCATACAATGTCTAAAACGTTACAAGCATCTTACCATATTTGTATATCAAATAATTAGTGATATATTAAAATCATAAATGTATAAACATAAAGCAAATATTTATACATAAAAGGGATGGTACGTAAGCACAAATCCCAACAACTCTCACTTGCTTTAGTGCCATTCACGATGGTATCTAATACCCATTGACTCTACATGTCTTTTAAATATTTTTGGAGTTAAGGCTTTAGTAAGTAGGTTCGCTACATTATTCATAGAATCTACTCTACGAACTATTACATCTCCTCTAGCCAAGATTTCTCTTATGACATGGTATTTTCTTTCCACATGCTTAGACTTTTGGTGTGCTCTTGGCTCTTTTGCTTGTGCAATGGTTTCGTTGTTGTCGCAGAACAATGGTATAGGATCCATTGAACTTGGAACTATTTCAAGTTCAGCGATAAATTTGCATATCCAAACCACTTCTTTTGCTGCTTCTGATGCTGCAATATATTCTGCCTTTGTTGTGGAATCAGCGGTTGATGACTGTTTGTTACTCTTCCAACTGACTGCAGCATCATTGAGAATGAATACATATCCAGATGTAGACTTTCTATCATCTAGATCAGATTGGAAATCTAAATCTGTGTATCCTCTCAACACTAGGTCATTTTCTCCATAAATCAAAAACTTGTCCTTAGTACCCTTAAGATATTTTAGGACATGTTTCACTATCATCTAATAGCCTTCGCCTGGATCAGACTGATAGCGGCTTGTAACACTTACAGCCATACTGATATCAGGTCTCGTACACATCATGGCATACATCAAGCCTCCCACAGTTGATGCATAAGGTATGCTAGACATTCTAACCTTTTCATCTTCACTCTGAGGACACATTTTCCTCGAAAGATGAATGTCATGTCTAAAAGGTATGTTAACTGTCTTACAATTACTGAAACATACCTTTCCAAGACATTATCAATGTACGATGATTGGAAGAGTCCTATAAACATCCTAGCTCTATCTCTATAAAGCTTTATACCTAGTATATACGAAGCCTCTCCCAAATCCTTCATGGAGAAATTCTTACTTAGGTAACTTTTAACTGATTGCAACATACCAATATCATTTTCGATAATGAGTACGTCATCCACATATAGAACCAAGAAGACTACCATACTCCCACTGCTCTTTTTATACACACATGATTCTTCTTCGTTCTTGATGAAATCTGATTACCTCATCAAAATGAAGATTCCAGCTTCGGGAAGCTTGCTTAAGTCCATAGATAGACTTCTTCAGTTTACATACTAGACCAGAAGTTTGGCTGGATGTAAAACTTTTGGGTTGTTCCATATAGATTTCTTCCTCAAGATATCCATTTAAGAATGCTGTTTTCACATCCATTTGCCAAATTTTATAGTCATAATACGCAGCAATTGCTATTAAAATCCGAATTGACTTAAGCATCGCAACTGGTGAGAAGGTTTCCTAATAATCGATCCTAGATCGTTGAGTATAACCTTTTGCCACCAATCGGGCTTTGAAAGTCTCCACTTTCCCATCGAGCCCTCGCTTCCACTTGTAAATCCATTTACAACCGATAGGAACAATTCCTTCAAGAAGCTCAACCAAGTCCCAGACTTGATTATGATGCATTGAGTCAATTTCAAATTTCATGGCCTCTTGCCATTTTTCCAAATCGATGTCCAACATCACCTCTTTGTAAGTTAAAGGATCATTTTCTTCAATCAAGAAAACATCAAGAGCACCTTTAGATATGGAACCATACCTTTCAGGTGCCCTTGATATCCTTTCTGACTTACGTGGAGGGTGTGTCAAAGGTATTCTGCTTGATTGAGCCTGAAGTTCCATTGTTGGTTCATTTACATTCTGATTGAGTTCATCTAACTCAATCTTTCTACAATCTCCATGATTCATAAGAAACTATTTCTCTAGAAAAGTGGCATAATGAGACACAAACACGTTTTATTTTTCTGGATCATAGAATTGGTATCCCATTGAATTCTTGGGATATCCAATGAACCTATACTTGTAACCTTTAGGTGCAAGTTTATCCTGTTACGTAACTTTTACGTAAGCAGGACAACCCCAAATCTTAATATATTTAAGACTTGGTTTTCTTCCAGTCCATATCTCATGTGGAGTAGATGGAATGGCTTTTGATGGAACTCTATTCAATATGTGAGCAGCAGTTTCTAGTGCATACCCCCATAGATATTCAGGGAGATCAGTGAAGCTCATCATCAATCGGACCATATCCAATAAAGTCCGATTTCTCCTCTCCTAAACACCATTGTATTGTGGAGTACCTGGAGGACTATACTGAGCGAGAATCCTATTCTTCTTTAAATAATCCAAAAATTCACTGCTCATATATTCACCCCCTCGATCTAATCTAAGGCATTTGATATACATTCCGGTTTGTTTCTCTACGTTATTTTGAAACTCTTTGAACTTTTCAAATGTTTGACTTGTGTTTGATAAGAAACACATCTCCATATCGTGACATATCATCGATAAAGATAACAAAGTATCGAAAACCACCCATCGCAGTGTGATTCATTGGACCACATACATTACTATGTATTAGTTCCAGTAAATTAGTGGCACGGTGTCCAACATCAATAAATAGAGCCTTAGTCATTTTCCCTTGAATACAAGATTCACAAATTGGATATGATTCTATGGTTAGATCAGGTATCCGACCATCCTTAACCAGACGGGATAGGCATCTTACCCCTATATGACCTAATCTCATATGCCACAATTCTGCATCATTTAAAGTTCCCGCATTACAATTAGCATTCACTTGTACATTCATGACATTTTCTGTTGTATCTAATATGTAATGCCCATTTATCAACTGACACTCAGCTAACAAAACATTATCCAAATCATACAAATATAAGGAACGATTCCTAACATGCATATGATATCCTTCATTGTCCAATACATGAATTGAAATAATTTGCCGGATAATGTTTGGCACATAATAACAATTATTCAATACAACAATTTTATTACATGGAAGTAGTAAATTAAAACATCCAATAGCCTCGACCTGTAGGAAATCTCCATTTCTAACACGAAGTTGTACTTCTCCTGGTTGTAACTTTCTAACTTCCTTCAGACCCTGCAATACATTGCAGATGTGAAAAGGACAAGC
This sequence comes from Ailanthus altissimus, assembly GCA_946807835.1. Classification (NCBI taxonomy): domain Eukaryota; kingdom Viridiplantae; phylum Streptophyta; class Magnoliopsida; order Sapindales; family Simaroubaceae; genus Ailanthus; species Ailanthus altissimus. The sequence continues at coordinate 14,804,740 of OX327696.1, read as the reverse complement.
GGTATCTAATACCCAACCAATGCTAGCATCAAATGCTAAGAAAATATCAATAAAAGGCAAGTGTATACCTGATGGTGTCTTCTTAATCATGGCAAGGTATTTTGGGCAGTTACGCTTCCAATGCCCATCCTCACTGCAATGGAAACATTTTTCACTCGCTTTGTTCTTTCGTGGGTGCTTGGATATGTATTGCTTTCGAGGACCCATTCTAGGTGCATGCATTACTTTCCATTTATTCTTTCCTTTGGACTTCCTAGAAGTCCTTCGGGTAGATGATGAAGCACCCTGAACATAGAGGACCATGCCCCATTTGTTCATGTCCTCCTAAGTAGTTATTAGCATGTTATGCAGTTCAACATAAGTAGGAATCAATCCTTACATATTGTAGTTCATTATGAACGGTACAAATGACCTTGGAAGTGATTGGAGAATCAAGTTATTCCTCAATCCATTGCTCAGTAAGAGATCCATGGTCTCTAGCCTCTCAATATATGAAATCATTTTGAGGACATGAGGACTTATTGGACTACCCTCGGGTAGTCTAGCTTGAAAGAGCGATTTGGCAACCTTATATATTTCAAATTGAGGTCGATCACCAAATAGCTCTTTTAGGTAGAGTATGATACTCCCAGCACTGTCCATGTGGACATGCTCCCTTTTGAGCTCCGTAGACAGAGACTCGAGAATGTACGATTTGACTTTCAAATCGTCATCCAACCATTTTCGATATGTCTCCTTTTTTTCTGGAGAAGCATCATCAGAAATAGCTTATGGCATGCGCTGATCAATTACATATCCAAGCTTATCATAATTCAGAACTATTCTGAGATTTATAAGCCAATCAGCATAATTTTCTGCACCTTTTAGTTGGTGCGCATCAAAGATGTGAGCTAGAGTGTTGTTTGAAGCCATTTGATCTTCACAAGATAAAAGAAAAAGATGTTAGCGGAATATTTCAATCACTAATAAATAACGTTTTAAATCATTGGTATAACAGTTATACAATTTTTTAATCTAAAACGCCCTCCTACTATTTTACATAATCCCTTTAATCTTTCGAACGGGAAAACGAAAGTTCAAAATTCTTTAAACTATATAGTGAGAAGTAGATCCCATTGGCATTTACTTCAGCCGCACACTTAAGCGATCTAGGCCTTAGTAAACCCAAAAGGTAGACAACTCTTATCAATTGCATCTCATGCAACTCTTAACACTTGATCCTAAATACATCTTATCCGTACACTTTAGCGATCTAGGATAATACTTTAGCATATATTTATCACATCTAATGTTTAAACGGCATAGCCTATATCACACCGATCAATCCCTCACACTTTAGCGATCTTGGAAAAAATTGAAGTGACTTGTCTAATACCGTATTGATAAGACGGATCATATTTAACATTATCTCATAATGAAAATATTACAATCTGATTAAGAGAGATTTTATTACATACTCATTTCATCCAAATGAATAATATAGATCATTTATACATAAAAGAAATACGCAATCACAACTAACCCATACCAATAGAACTCCCATTTTGATTATCAGCGTATTTGAATGATCACATAATGTTATGACAATTATTGAAGTAAATTACAGCAACAAAATAAGTCAAAACATGATAAATGAACAAATAAAAAAATATTCTGTAACAGTGACGAACGTTGCGGCGCTGAAAACGGGCGCTGCAGCATTCATAAAAAAAAGTCTGGGCGCCGCGGCGCCCAGAAGCTAGCGACGAGCGCTGGCCAAAATACAGGTTGGCACTGTAGCGCCCGAAAAATAGCGCCTCGGCGCTGGTTTCCAATATGTGGGCGCCGCAGCGCTTCCAGCCTGTCACCGCGGTGCTGGCCAAAATTAGGCTCGCGCCGCAGCGCTGGACATTGTTAATTTGCCCGGTGTACAAAAATCAATTTTCTTCTGTTCCAGCACCCAAATCATCCGGTTTAAAACATGATCAAATATCATATAAACAATTATAAACATCAACATGTTCAAGAATTCATAAAATATCAACATGTTCAATTCTAAACATCAACATGCTTGAAATCAATCATCATCATGATGTTCATCAATATAACATCAACTTGTTAACTACAACAACATCTCAACATCAAACATCAAACACCATATCAGCATGCTTTGATACCACTTGTTGTGATATGGTGAGTGATGTGTATAGATGCATATAATTTCAAAAATTAAATACGCAACGGAAGTATTCATACATGTTATACAATATATAACAAACTCAAGCATGTAATCACATGTATGATCATTCAAGCACATATATATCTCATAAATATTTTCATGTATGATATAAAATAAATAGCAAATAAATAACCTACCCGGTTATGAAGGTAGCTTTACAATTCTTCAAGAACTCCAAGCTTCAATTTGTTGAGCTCACCTTGAAGTGTTCCCTTGCACAATTCTAGTTCACAACTAAATCTGGTAGGATTGTAGAGCTAGAATGACAGCCTTGAATTTCCAGCAAATGATTGTTTTAACACTTAAAATAATTTGTCCTTATGAGTGATTACTACTAAGAGATGAGAAGAGTTAAGAGTTTTCTTTAGTTCTTTACAACTCACCTTGCTAAACCTTTGTATTTTCTCTCAACACTTTGAGAAAAACACTTAGGAAATGCTCTCAATTCTCTCTTCTTTCTCCTTGAACGAAATTCACTCTCTCTTACACAAATTGAACCTTTTCAATTCTTAATTAAGTGCAAAGAATGATTACTACTCTTAATGCTCCACCACCACTTATCCATGTTTGCCATTACAAACATTAATCAATCATATTTTTCACTCATCAATTTGATTCAACCATTTGAATCAATTTCTAGAGAGTAAATCGCATTTAAACAATGTTAAGTGGTTTTACCACTTCCTTAGTGCATCATTTAAGAATTACTAAGTGGCCAACATACCTTATTATTAATAACAAGTGCATTCTCTATTAGTAAATGATGTTTGCCACTTATTCCAATTAATAATAATAATTTGATTAATATATAAAATATTAATAATTCAAAAATTATTTTGAATATTTACATTTACCATATATGTATTTACCAAGCAAGGTAAATAAGTAAATACATGGTAAATTATTTATGGAGCAAGATTACGTTACTTGTCAATTTCTTATTGGTTAACAACTCTTGTAAACCAATAATATATTTTATATTCAATTATTGACAAGTGAATAATAAAAGAAACCTTGAAACATTTTTCATTTTGCTGAAAATTGTTGGATTAATAGTTCGATCCAATTTGCTGCCCCAGTGCACAACGAGTACACTTCATATTGTGAGACTCTCTAGGTCCATGCTTGATTTGTCATATGAAACTATTTCACACGTCTGTGAACAACGTCCCACACACATGTTATAGATATTACAAAACGGTGCATTAGACCATACAAGTTGAGGTTATAACATATTCGTATAATCCTTCCATCATAAATATCCTTGAAGAGCGGAGATATAGATCAACACCGTCAAGTCTCCATTTGCTCAACCACAAACTTATCTCTAGATTTGTATTTCAATAAATAATATCCGTAACCACTTTTACGATATTATTTTCCCGAGGATAAAATTAATTCTCGGATATGTCTTCTTATGGCCATAAGACTTTCAGAAATACAATCTTGGAGTTGCAGGATATTTTACTCACCCAATTGAGTTGATGGATCCTATATCTGTACACACCAAACTCCATGAGCATCGGACCATACCCAGCGACACCCAGCGGTCAGACCATGAAAGGTATCTGACATGTGTGAAACCAAAGTATGATGGATCACTCACAAGTCTACCGTGGCACTCAAGTCTAAGGACCATAAATACTACTCAACTCGAAAGATCCTCTATTGGCAGCTTTATGGGATGTCTATTGGAGATCTTTGTGAGTCTGTTCAATATTCAGTCCTTACTGAATACTTGTATCTCTATACGAGTTTCTACTAAACTCATGGTCCGCTAAGACTAACCATCTGGACTATCTAGATATAGACATACACTGATCTATATATATTAAAGTCTTCACTAACAGACCCGCATTAATGAAGATAGATCATGAACATTAAATTTAAGAACATATTTGCATAACAACATTTCCTAGCACCATTTGCAACTCATTGCAACTATGTCATTACTAATATATTCTTAGGTCTTTGTCCCATTTCAGACAAGGCTCTAACTCTTTAGATTTTACTAACTCTTAGTTCTGATCTAAACTTCTTTAGATCAGATCTGAACTCTTTTAGATCATACAATGTCTAAAACGTTACAAGCATCTTACCATATTTGTATATCAAATAATTAGTAATATATTGAAATCATAAATGTATAAACATAAAGCAAATATTTATACATAAAAGAGATGGCACGTAAGCACAAATCCCGACACCTACGTCCACGGAGGATCCATCATCTAGCTTCTTTTTATTAATTAGATTACTAAGTATCTTATTACATCACCGTGATCGTATAAGACCTCTTAGTATCTCCTATTGTAGACTTCTAAGTACCTTATTAAATTTTTATAATCTTTAGAAGACCTTTTAGTATCTCTCATACCCTATTAGAAATTTAACTCAAGGAATACAAAAATAGCCCGAGCACTCTTAAAAGGACCTTTGGTGCTCCTTTTGTTCATTTAAGAACAAAGAGATCCTCAAAGATTACACCCTAGTGCATCATACACTTAGTGTCTTTCTAGCTCTTCTACTCTCTCTTATATTTACATTTTGATGTTGTAGATGCTTGACTATCTCTATGTGTTTAAAAGGGTTTATATAGTTCTTATAAAGTCCTTAAAAACCATAAACCTAATTAAAATAAGATTTTATGCATTTAGGAGTTCAAAACCCCCTAAAAAAGTCAATTCTGAGCCAAAAATGGACTTCCCGAAACTATGCACCATGGAGCCAGCGCTTTTATCTCCAGCGCAGCGACACTAAGCCCTAGTACTGAAACTTTGCCTCTTCTCACTTCCAATCCATTCTTACTCCTCTTTTGTATACTAAATGCGTACTTGACTTCATGATGATTCTTCCTCTTGGTATCCATATCAATTCATGCCCATACATGATTATTGAATCACAAATTCTAACATACATAATAGAGAATGAACTAAACTTGTAAGCTATCAATGGTAGGGATAATTATCCAAGTCTTATATTAAAATAATGATGATAATAATAATAATAATAAAGCGATCCTGCTACTACAGTAGTTTAGTTCCTTTGTTGTTGCTTAAGAGCTATAAACATAGAAACTTTAGGATAAGTAGCAAGTAAGAAAAAAAATTTGGCTCAAGAAAATGTCAGCAGGACAAAAGTTGGTAAAGAGTTTAAGAATATGGAAGGTTCCCTCTATGTTGAAGAAAGAAGCACGTGTTTCCCTCTAAAATATTTTTTCATAGATAGGGTATAGTCTCACTCTTTTTGTCGATGAGTTTTTCCTCTCTTTAAATTTTACTTTCTACTTTAAGTTTGTCAACAAAAAGAATTGAGTTTTATGTACCTTTAATCCTTGTCCGACTCAGTGTCACGGACCTTTTTCCTGACCATGCAATCTTAGAGGCTTCTAGTGTGAAGCAGCTTGCAAACACAAATAAAGAAAATATGCATACACATCAAGTGTTTGAGAAAAATCTATCTTTATATAATTAAAGAAAAGCATAAGCTATGATGATTAGGTGCAACTAAAGGCCTCCCTTATTTATAACATTAGTTCTATACAATTAATGATAAGGATTCACAAAGTCATACAATAATCTAACAATATACAATTTAAGCTGAAAAAATATACTAAGGAATATTCTAAGATGCCACCAAATACCCCGTGGAATATTTTCATTTCATAACCTTCCTAACTTGTCCACCAATAAGTAGGCTTGTCCTATTTCTCCAAGTCAACAAGCCTTTTAGAAACTTTGGCTCCTGTAGCACTTAATGAGGCCAAGTATAAGGACGACAAAATTACCCATAAACCCATTAAAATCTGCTTGCATTGGGAAAGATTTGATAAAGTTTAAAGTAAATTGGTATGGGTTTGATATACAAAATTGAAACCCTCAACGGATTTGGTACAGGTACGAGTGTGGTGAAAAATCTACAAATACTCGCAACGAGTATCCACATATATTATATTTTGTAAAACTTTTTTTTAGCGAAGAATAAACATATGAGTTGATTTTTTTTGCATTTGTTATTAGCCCACATAAAAAATGTCTAGATTTGGTTTGATGTCGCTCATAACGTTCAATAAAAAATAAATAAAATTAGTTCAAATGGATTAATGATTGTAAATTGAAATTGAAATTATAGCATTTAACGTAATTAAAATTGAAATTGAAATTATAGCATTTAACGTAACTAAAATTGAAATTCAAATTATAGCATTTAACGTAATTAAAATTAAAATTGAAATTAGAATAATATTTAATATTTAACATAATTTAAACTGAATGTAGAATTATAATATTTAACATAATTGAAATTGTTATTGTAATTAGAACTAAACATTTAACGTAATTGAAATAAAAATTGAAATTGGATTTGGAATGATAACATTTAATATAATTGAAATTAAAATTAGATTTGAAATTATAATATTTAATGCAATTGAAATTAAAATTGAATTTAAAATTATAACATTTAATGTAATTAAAATTAGAATTAGAATCGGAATTAAAATATTTAACATAATTAAAATTGAATTTGGAATAATAACATTTAACGTAATTGATATCAAAATTGGATTTAGAGTTATAATATTTTAATGTAATTGAAATCAAAATTGAAATTATAATTATAATATTTAATATAATTGATATCGAAATTAGAATTAGAATTATAAGATTTAACATAATTGAAATTAAAATTAGATTTGGAGTTATGACATTTAACGTAATTGAAATCGAAATTAGATTTATAATTATAATATTTAACATAATTGAAATCAAAATTGGAATAAGAATTATGACATTTAATGTAATTGAAATGAAAATTGGATTTAGAATTATGATATTTAACGTAATTGAAATCAAAATTAAATTTAGAAATATAAAATTTAACATAACTGAAATCAATATTAGAATCAAAATTACAATATTTAACGTAATTGAAATTGAAATTATAACATTTAACATAATTGAAATCAAAATTAGAATTAAAATAAAATTATTTAACACAATTAAGATTGAAATTAAAATTATAATTATAACATTTAATGTAACTAAAATTGATATTGAATTTAAAATTGTAATATTTAACGTAATTAAAATTGAAATTAAAATTAAAATTATAACATTTAACGTAATTGAAATTGAAATTGAAATTAATAATTGATATTTTAATTGCCATATTTTATGGATTTTCAATTAAATTAAGATTATAATTTTATTTTTTTATTATATTAATTTAAAATCTCTTAAAATTCATGAATAACCTATTGCGGGTTTGATAATAAGTACATACTCAGTAGTACGAGTTTGGTAATGGAACTTCAGACCTACAACAGGTTTGAAAAAGATTTGGTATTTTATTTTTTAAACTAATAGAAATACGAGTTTAGGGGTATCCGTCCTAAACTCGATCCACTGCCATCCCTAGCCAAGTAGCCTCTAGAAGATATGGCACATGCTAAGTGTTTGATAAAATGTCCAAAAAATCACTTGGAGTGTGAAATTCTCTCTCACTAAATTAATGTGATGCCCTTAATGTATCTACATTAAAATTCGCAAACCTTGTCTTTAAAATGCCACAATGCATTCTCTGATCCCTAACTTGTTTTACTATCAAGTAACTCCATCCACTTAACAAAGCACTCCCAACTTTAAGGATTGTTCAGTCGCCATGCTATCATTACATCAATGATAAGTTCTATTTCCTTATCATAAGTAGTAGAAAGTCCTAAAGGTGCCTGCTTCTATTTGTGGCCTATGCTTCATATCTTTCCCATTCCTATAATATAGTTTCAAACATCTCATATGAAAGACCAGGTGTAGTTGTAGTCTCCAAGGTAACTCTACCATGATCTTTACATTTTTAACTCTTTTAACAATAGGAAATGACATGTCATACTTGTGAATAAGACTTTTATGAAGTTGGCAGATGGACTTGTTCTGAGTTTGAAGTATGTGTTTTCATAATTTGTTGACAATCTTCCAATAGTGTATTGTTGTCCAACTTGTATGAAGTATATCCAAGTATGCAAAAGTTGTAGATTATAAGTACGTGTTACATTATCTGCATTTTCTCATTAAAGAGGAAATTATGGGTTGTAAATCCTCTATATATATTCTGACTTATACGAAATATATTTTGTTTCTCTAGTTTTCACCAACTAACGTGTTAGTTTATCCATTAATCAACTATTAATAAAGATTATTTGTAGGTTATTATAAATTATCCCTGCCTTTTTATCGTGTAAACCTAAGCCTTAAGGAGCAATCCCCATTATCTGTGGCTTTTCATTCTTGGTTGATTTTATCCAAATTGTTGCATTAGTCTTAAGTGAGTGAATGTATATTCTAACTACTCATAATTTGGTAGTGGTTGGTATTGACCCTAAAATTTGGTAATTTGAGAGTAAATGAGTTGAATTTATTTTTCTAGGAAGGCTTTAGATTTAGATGTAAAGTATATGATAAAAAAAAAAACTGAACCAATTAGATCGCTTTCTTCCCCCCAAATGTTGCATTTGATAAGAATCTTGCAATTAAGTAAAATGCGAAGCTACGTAGAAAGTTTTTTCAGCATGGTCACTTCGATGGTTTATTTCTATGTGCTTTTTTGTGTATCCCTTATATTTCACGTATGTGATAGTAAGGTTAGAAATAGTCAGCCTTTTATAGTATTGTTATGTACTATTGATCTCTTGATGATAATAATTCCTTATCTATCTATCTTTCTATCTATCTATAATTCCTCCGTGCTAATTTTCTCCTCTGTTTATAAGGTAAGGATCTTTGTTTAGCCTATACCTTTGGAATCTTTTTTTGATACGGTAGCCTGGTGGACATTCATTTTAGGATTCTACTTTTAGACTTTTCTTAAAATTGCGCTGGATCTTTCTTGCTATAGTAAAACATATATCGTAATTTTAGGAATGTCCCTTGAATATAGAGATTTTTTCTTGATAAGATTGACCTTATCTATAACTTTCTATGTCTTGTAAGTTAAGTTCTTTTTATAAACTTCTTTTGATCTTTTAGGGTGATGATTTTTTACTTTATCTGCTCGATTTAAACAGAGATTTTTTTCCCTCATTTAGAGTATAATCAAACAAAGTAATCGAGTTATGACCATTGTTCTAACTAGTCTTGAGAGTGATGAGTTTGATTGAGTAGGGTAGCTAGGTTTCGACTATTACTCTGACCAGCATGAAAAGAGCGTAGGCCTCATTTTGGAGTCTGATTGAACAGGATAGCTAGATTTCTATCGTTGTTCTAACTAGCTCAGAAGTTATAGATTGTCTTTTCTCCTTTGAAGTCAGACAGAACAGAGTAGCCAAGTTTCAACCATTATTCTGACTAGCTCAGAAAAAGGTGCCTTAGGCTCGAAGGCATTTTGTGGGCCAATATTTTCTTCTTGGTTTTTGTAGACTGAGATAATTTTTTATGCAAATGAAGCTGCACAGCCTGTACGCATACAAGAGAAATAACTCACATATGGGCATGGAAGTATTCATGAGACTTTTGTAGGCTTAGGTTGGTATCAAAGCCTGCCCCATATAAGCGCCCACGTTACAGAAGAGATACATAGGAAAGAGAGACCTAAAAAAGGGTAACCTGAAAAGGCCAGAGTGGGCCACCCGGAGTAAGCCACCGTAGATGTCAGTAATGGAAGCTTAGTGGTATGTTAGGATCCCATATTGGTTAAGTATAAGATTAATTGGTGGTTTATTAACTTGGGCACCATTCCCTTATCACCTGATTTTTAAGGGTGAATTCTACCCAAGGGTTCATAACATTTGGTATCAAAGCTTTGGTTTCAAGGTAAGTTTGAATTATCCCTTTAATTATTTTATTGTTCTATTGAATCTTGTGTAAATTGTGTTGGTTAAAAAAAACCCTAATTGTGACTGCATTTTATCTTGAAATCTCTAATTTGTTATAAATTCATATTTCATATCTCTGGTTTATGATAAAAAAAAAAAGCAAAAACTTAAAAGGAAAAGAAAGAAAAAAGGAAGAAAAGAAAGCCAAAAAATTGTTGCAAATTCATCTTCATCGAAAATTTGAATTTTGATCTATCTTTCAGTAATTTTGAATTGACTTTGCCACGTTGATTGCTAGCATCAGTTTCTTAAGGATTTCTTCTTGAATCTTGTGACTTGTCTCGGTTACTTCTCATATTGAATTCTCACTTGAATCTTAATTGTTCTTGAGTCTGATTAAGGGTGAAAAAAAAGACACACAAGTGGAAAGAGGTAAGAGTGGTGAGATCATAAAAGGGCAAAAGCCGTTTGAGTGCTAAACACGAGAGTGAGTGAATTTTCTTGAGTGAAACACCTGAAGGAGTGCTTGTGAGGCGCTTAACCATGTTTTTATTTTTTTGCAGATTCTAAACATGTTACACAATCAAGAAGAAAACTCAACCGAAGAGGTACAACAACCAACCAATCCTAACCTACAACTGCAATCATTATTGAGCGAGAGGTGAATGATGAAGATTGAATTGGAGTAAATTCATGAGAGGATGGACAGGTTAAAAGATAAAAGGCAACATTAAAATGCCTCCTATTGGGCAACCACATAAGCGAATGCAACTAAAGGTACAATGGAGAGATGTTGAAGAGGAGTTGGATAAGTTGGATGAACCAAAGAAGATTTGGATGTGAATATGAAGATATAAGTGTTAGAAAGGGAAGACCTAGGCAGGCTGACGACTTGAGAAGCACTAAGTGAAGATTCCACCATTCCAAGGTAAAAATAACCCTGAGGCATATTTGGAATGAGAGATGAAGATAGAGATGATCTTTGATTCTCACAACTACTTTGAAGGTAAAACTAGTTGCAATTGAATTCACTAACAATGCTATTGTTTGATGGGATCAATTGTTGAAGAAAAGAAGAAGAAATTGTGAACGACCTATTGAGACATGGAATGAGATGAAGGCCATCATGAGAAGACGTTTTATTCCTAGCTACTATCATCAGGAATTGTACCATAAGTTACAACATTTAACTCAAGGATCGAGGAGCGTTGATGAATACTACTAAGAGATGAAGGTTGCTATGGTCCAAACGAATGTAGAGGAGGACAAAGAAGCCACTATTGCTAAGTTCTTACATAGCTTAAACTGAGAGATAGCGGATGTGGTGGAGATGCAATGTTTTGTGGAGTTGACAGATATGGTGCATTAAGCTATCAATGTTAAGTAGCAACTGAAGCAAATAAACATAATTAGAAGGGGATCCAGCATAATTGCCACAAACTCATGGAGACTAGCCCCTAAAAGAGATGAAGATCCATCAACTAAGCATAAGTTTGAGCCATCTAAAAATGCCAAACAAGCTATAATGTTGAAATAAGGTAAAAATGAATCCACCACTTTTAGTAACCGAGACATTAAGTGCTTCAAATGCTAAGGCATGGGACATATAGCTAGTCAATGTCCGAATAAAAGAGTGATGGTGATCAACACTTAAAAGGAGATTGAGTTAGAAGATAAGTAAGAAGACGGAGTAGATGACATGCCATATCTTGAAGATGACTATGAAGGGCAATATGCGGTGGAAGGAGAACATTGATGGCAAGACGAGTTCTTAGTGCACAAGTCAAGGAAGAAGAAAATATTTAGCAGGAGAACTTATTCCATACTCGATGTTTCGTGAACAATAATGTTTGCAGCGTTATAATTAATGGTGGGAGTTGCACCAATGTGAACAACTCAAGGGAGATTCCTATATATAAGGAAGGTAGGAAGTAGTAAATATAACACTACAACAAATAATTCTTTTACTTATTCTTATGTGAAAAAAAATTAGGTTTCTCATGTTCTCTCATATTTGGGTACGTATGAATTTTAGGTACTTGTAAATTTGAAAATTATGGAAAGATCCACATGCCCATACGCGTAAGTTTGAAGATTAAGAATAATAAAAAAAAATTAAGAATAATAGAAAAGATTGCAATAGCCAATTTAAAATTTATCAAATGTGGAATAGAGATAATCTATTGTATTTATTTTGTTAAAAAACAAAATTTTACCAACAACCACACCATTAGTTTGGTGAGCAAATGTAAAGCGTACTGATGGACGCACATGGTCCATGTTCAACCTATCCCAATTGTTGAATATTTTCTCCTTGTCCTCGTTTTCTCTATGTGACCAAGGTGAGACGTTTCCTGGTAAGGTATCTTTTTTATGTTATTATCTGACTCATTTACAAACCAATCATCATTTGGGGGTCCACACTGCCATGGCTGCCTCTAAAAGTTCATGAAGCATCTCCAGGTTCAGCCAATTTATTAGAAGAACAACCACATTCTTATACCCCTTTCCTCTTATGCTTCGGAATCACTCTATTAAGAGAAAGAGTGTATCCCCATATATCAAGCATACCCCATTTGTCTGATCCATGAATCATCTTTCCTAGTTACCAATTACAAAAAATAAAAAAATAAAAAGCTACAACATTGTAATACTAAGAAATTATAATAACATAAGAATTCAACCAACATTATACGACCCACTATAATAGGAAAAAGTAAGCATATTACCTAGTGATTTTTTACAGAAAGATATATAATTACAAGTATTACCAAGTAAATGTTGATAAGGTTTGTGCCATACATCATATTTTAGTATGTGAGGGGTGAAAGAAAATGTATATAATAGGATGGAAAATATTTGGCTTCAATTTTCAAAGTTATAAGACAAAATAAATATATTCCTTGTATTTATGCTTTGGAGCACAATATCGACAAATGCACTGTTCAAATACACGATAAATGATCACTCTATGAACATTTGCAGTCAGGGCGTGAACCCCTTCCGGTATAAAACGGGAAAGTTATCACTTTATTGGGACAATTTGTAACATTTATCCATCTTCCCCAGCACACACGTTGAGTATGTACTAACATTTATGCTTATATCCTAACCGGCGGTTTTAGGTAGACATAATTCTCTTGAAAATGCATCATGAAGGTTTTGCATCCTATATACCATTTTCATATTGCATTAGAGCATTCACTTTATTAATTTCCTATAATCGACCAAATTATAATGTTAACAACACTGAAGTTTGAAAAAAAAGATATAAGAAGTTTATAAGTGATCAACATCAGAGCTTCTATGATAGAGAATCTATATTCTTTGACGTGGATCTTTACACAAATCTAGCAAGTGATCGACATTCATATATTTTTTGTCACATGCATGTGGTAATTATACTTAAACTAATTAGACGATGAAGAACAAAGATTTAGAAATACTCCTCCATTGTAGAGATTTAAAAATTAACATTCACAATTAAGGATAGTACCTTAAAAGCATGTATTTATATATTTTTTATTTTCATGAAATAAATAAAATTGTAGTTTCATACTTGAAAAATGTACATAGTGTTAATTGTAAATATAAAAAAAATCGAGTTTATATATGTGACCATAACTTTAGTATATAATTATTATATATAAGATGATTAAAATTTAGATAATAATTAAAAAATTTCGTAATTAAAGTTTGAGATCTTTAATTAAATATTACTAGTGCAATCTATAGACATTAAAAAGTAGTAATTTTATAACATAGTGACATTATAATTGAGGCACTTTATATAATATGATTATGTAGGAATGGATCAGACGCAGTTTGAATTCTTATACAAAATGTCGTTGTTAGTTAAGAATTCAAATAACACCAACTAATGAGTGATCATAATCTCCTGTTTATGTTATTGTGTCGTTTAAGATACTCGTTACGGCTTGTCTTAAAATAGACTAAAAACTAGTGTTTATGGAGCACAGTGATGAACGGTTAGAGCGCTTAATTTGTAATATGTTTATATTCACTGATGAATTAATGGTACTTAAGGATAAATGAATAATTAGAGGAGTAAAACAATAATTTGATCTAACTTTAATTATGAATCATCTGTGAAGGTTTGAATTGTATGAAGAATTAAATCAATGGACTATTTTAAATTTTCTAAGTAAAATATATCTGTGATTTTAAAAGTGTAATTTTAGATTTTTAATGGAATAACATTGAAATCAATAAATTAGATTAATTAATTAATTAAAAAGTTTAATTAATTATTCAAGATTTATTAGAGTTTTGAATTGTAGGTTCGTAGGTCCCTAACACCACATCTTTAGTTACACAATCATTGTATCCATAAAATAATTTTGTATACGTATTATCTATTGGATAAAATTAATTATTTCTAGAGATAATGTCTTATCCAAATAAAAATATAATATTTAATTTAAAAAATTAAATAAATTAAATTTTAAGGATAATTTTTTAAAATTATCTAAGAGATTTTTTATTTTTTTTATAAGGGAAACACATTCAATGCAAATGAATTTCCTTTATGTTGAGCAAGTATCTCCTTTTAATTGGGGAGAGATTTTTATTTTTTAATGTTTTCTTTTATAAAAGATTAATTTTGTAAAAATTAATTTTGAAAGATTTTGAAAGTAAAAAGTTATGAAGTTTTGTAATACTCAATTACTGAGTGTTACACGTGAACAAAAGAAATAGAGTCTCTCTTTGGCTCACATTTTTATTTCCCTATTTTTAGGGATATAATTATTTTAATTAATTAATTAATTAAATTTTATTAGTTAATTTATCCAATTAAATTTATATTGTTTTTTTAAGTGAGTTAAAATAAAAGGAGAACCTAGGATAATTTTTATGTAACCCTATGATTAAGAATAGGAAGTCTATTTTTCCTTTTCACTATAATATAAGAGGATTAATATAAAATCTTATGATGAAAGAAAACAAAGCAAAGATCCCTTGATAGCATTTCCGTCGAGTTAGTTAGAATATTGGTCATAACTTGACTATCTTATTCGGTCAAACTCAAAACTCTCCAAGTTGATTAGAACATTGGTAGTAACTTGGCTACCCTATTCGGTCAGATTCTAAAATAAGGGAATGATCTCCACTTTTATCGAGTAGGCACAGTTTGAACTCGACCACCCTAAAAATTAAAGACAGTTCCTAAAAAGACTTAACTTACGAGAGTTATAGATAAAGACCTACCTTATCATGAGTAACAATTTCTAAAATCATGCTACAAATCCTACTAGTGCAAGAAAGATTTAGTTCAATTTTAGAAAAAATTTAATAGCAGAATCTTAAAATAGAAAGTCTATAAGAGTTCTACGTCCTAATAAGATTCTAATGTTACGGATTAAACCTACACCCCCACCCTATAAATAAAGAAGAAAGTCTATACTGGAAGGGGGCTTTAAGATCATTGTGATAATTAATATAGTGATCACACGCACAAGCATACAAGAATATACACTAAAAGCACACATACCAAGCTACTTATTATTCTTTCTCCCTTTATATTTTCTTGCCTATTTTTTATTTTTAGAGTTGTTGTTGACTTAAGCATCAGAGTGCCTACGTCAAAAAAATTCAATGTGGTTTCACTTCTATTTTAATTGTATAATTCTCATCAGATGCAAAATTTGTGGAGGAGAACGACTCGATCCAATTTAGTATCCATTCGATCATAAATGTCATCAAACCTCTCCAAAGAAATAAATTCAACTCGTTGACTTTCAGTTTACCAAATTTTAGAGCCAAGAGTTTGGCGCCATCTATGGAAAGCAAACGAAAAAGCTATTTAGACAAGAGCGAGAATATGAAGGATGGACGATTAAAATATGTCACCACTCGCTCCATGGCCACACAAATGATAAGGGAATTTTATACATCATATTGTATCTCTCACAAATTAATGTTTATTTATTTTGAGCATGAATATGTAACTTTTTTATATGTGTTAATATTATTTTGTAGGTTCAAAGTTAAGAGTTATTTGGGAGGAAAATCTAAAGAAAACAAGGCAAAAATTTCAAATATGCTACAATGGATTGCTACAATGAAATGCTACCATGATCGTGAACAGTATTTTATTATAGTATTTTTTATGGAGTTCCATGCCTAGTGTTATAGACCTTTTCGAGATCGTGCGGCCTTAGATGCGTTGCATGTTAAGTAGCCAAGAAAACCACACAAAGAGAAGAAAAATAAGCACGTCAAGTGTTTGGACGAATGCTCTCTATATTGCTGAAGAGAAAACAACGCTATGAGATGAATTATACAAGTGAAGGTCACCCCTTTATATATTAGCAGCCCTATAAAATTGACGGCTGAGATCTAAATGATCTAACGGTGTATATACAAGATGGAATAATATTCCCTATAATATTCCTAGATGCCATTGCATATTCCTTGGAATATTCCTTTCCTAATTAAGATTAACAACCCTAATAAGTCGTGGGCTTAGCCCGATTCTTCACCTATGTCAGCGGGTCTTCTTGAAGCTCTGGCCTGTGATCTGTTCCAGCAGCCCTTAAGGCCTCTAGGAGGCTTTGTCGTGCACCAAGTGTTCGAGGAAATACTTGAGAATGCTTGGGGCGTGACATTCTCCCCTACCAAATTCACGCGACACCCTTGTTGCATCTTCACTGGAAACTGCACACCTCATTCTTCAATCTGTCATTGTACGCTCTCGTATTTCCAGTGTGCTTCAATATCGGGTACCTCTTTTCACTTGACAAAGTACTCACACCTTGGAGGTGGATCTTTCCTCTGCACCATTCGTCTATTGCGGATGAGTTTCACCCGTTTGTCTTCCCATGTGGAAATCTCTAAAGGTCCCTGTTTCTGCTCCATGTTTTCCATACCCCCTTGGTATAGCTTTAAATAGCTCTTGGAGGACACCGAATGTAGCTGCTATCCCGAAGGTATCCCCACCTTATACGAGACGTTGCCAACCCTCTTGGCAACAGTAAATGGCCCCTCGTCCCTGAGATCAAGGCCCATGTGAAGTGGTCGTGCTGTCTTGCGTTGTGGTGGAAGTATCATCTCCATCACCAAGTCCCTCGCACGATGCTTGACACGCCGCTGCTTGTTCTTAACCCGCTTCTTGTGCTAAAAGCACACATCATACGACGCCTTAAGTTGCTGAGCGACACCCACGCTCGCCAACTCCTTGAGCTACCGCCACAACTGATCTAATCCCGGTTGAGGCATCTGTACTGTAGTTGAAAGCATCAACCCCAACTCTAACTATTTCCCATGCTCGGTATCACCTTGATGTGGCTGCACCTGTGGTATGTCAGTTGGCATGACTTTCTTGTGCTCTTCGAGCACCTCGCAACTCCCGTTGGTAGCTTACTCTAGCCCCTTGTCACCTTATCATCCATCCCTCTCACTGTGGCTAGATGTACTTCTCATTTACACCTAACAACTTCCATTAGTTGAATGGAAGAAAGGATTTTAGTGTTGGCTTTCGGCTGAGATTGCCCACCCTTGGGCTTGTCTACCGTCGGTATCATGTAAGGCCCTCATTGCATGATGCACACATAGTCGTGTCGAGGAAGCGGCACCAAGTCATACTGCCTCAAGAACTCTATACCTAACACCACATCAAAATCATTAAGAGGTGCTACAGAGAAATTTACCTCATTGCGCCATTTACCCAGGTGCATATCGACCCCTCGAACCACCCCATCCAGTGGCTTGGCTGTAGCATTCACTGATTTGAGGAACCCCTCCTCTTTCTCCACGTAAAGTTTTAAGTACTTCACCTCTACACGCTTGATGAAGTTGTGTGTCGCACCCGTATCTATCAGCACTTAAGTCTTTATGCAGTTGATGTAGGCTTCAACATACATGAGCGCCTTTCCCATTGGCGCGCTGGCACCCCACTTGGCTTTCATTGTGTTGAGCAGCCGCAAACACCCCATTTAACCCTGCTCGCAAGCCTCGTGTGCTGTAACCATGGAATTGATAGCCTTCTTCTTCAGGCAGTCATTGACCTAGTGATCCCCATCGCAAAGGAAGCAGCTTGTCCTCTGTCCATTCCCTCTATGGCCGTTGGGCTTTTGCTTTTCCCATTTGGGTGGCTTACTTTTCTTCTCCTCATCCTCTGGAGGCTGAAACTCTTTGGCGCCCCCACCTTTACTGTGATTGGGTCTCGAATGCTTGGACTTTCCTGAGTCACCCTTACGGCAATCCATGAGCGTTTCTACTAATGTTAGAGCATCGGATATTCTGGTCACCCCGCACCGCTTTAACTCATTGGATGCCCATGTTTGCAACCTGTCCAAGAAATTGAACAGCAAGTCCTCCCTGCTCATGTTGGGAATCTAGAGCATTAACATGGAGTACTACTCGACGTACTTACTGATGGACTTGGTTTGCTTCAATTCCTTTAACCGCTTTCGAGCGTTGTACGCCACATTCTTCGAATAGAACTGGCACTTCAGCTTTCGTTGCAATTCTGCCCAAGTGTTAATTGTGCAGGTACCCTTGTGTATCTCCTCACTTTTCCTACGCCACTATAGAATTGCATGGTCGAAAAGATATAAGGTTGTGGTATTTACCTTGTCTTCATCTCGCATGCCCATAGCATCGAAGTATTTTTCCATCTGCCAAAAGTAGTTATTGAGCTCCTTGGCGTTCCGCTTGCCGCTGAACTCCTTCGGTTTAGGAGCCTCAACTCTTGGCACCCCTTGAGCAGCAATAGACCCATTCACCACTGCTCACTTCCATAACACCACATCCTCATTGACAGCATCAAACCCTCTACGCAGCTCCTCCACTTGGGCTTGAACTTTGTCAATAGTGGTGTATACCTTCTCCTAGAAAGCCTTGATCCGGTCACATTGCCGATCAGCGTAACTCTCGATGGCTGTGTCGATGAGGGAGCGCAGCTCATCCCCTTAAGCATCGAGGCCCACCTTGATCTTCTCTACTTGCTACTCCAATTCTCCAAAGCGATCCGTCGCCTTTCCCACAGCGCCACCGAGTGATTTCACCATGGTCCTGAACTCATGGCCTAGATCGACAAAATTATCGCGAGGTACACTACCGTGTCTCTTCGCTTTGGGGTTCCGACCCCTCTCTTCAGTCAAATTCGCCGATACACCATCTTTCTCCATCTTTGAACCTACTCTGATACCAACTGTCATTGACCTTTTTGAGACCGTGAGGCCTTAGACACATTGCGTGTTAAGCAGCTGAGAAAACACATAAAGAGAAGAAAAACAAGCACGCCAAGTATTTGCACGAATGCTCTCTATATTGCTGAAGAGAAAACAAAGCTATGAGATGAATTATACAAGTGAGGGTCTCCTCTTTATATACTAGCAGTCTTATACAATCGACGACTGAGATTTAAATGATTTAACGGTGTATATACAAGATGGAATAATATTTCTTAGAATATTCCTAGATGCCATCGTATATTCCTTAGAATATTCCTTTCCTAATTAAGGTTAACAACCCTAATAAGTCGCGGGATTGGCCCGGTTCTTCACCCATGTCAGCGGGTCTTCTAGAAGCTCTGGCCCGATTCTTCACCCATGTCAGCGGGTCTTCTAGAAGCTCTGGCCCGCAATCCGTTCCAACAGTCCTTAAGGCCTCTAGGAGGCTTTGTCGCGCACCAAGTGTTCAAAGAAATGCTTGAGAACACTTAGGGCATGACACTAGGCACCAAAAAACGTAGGTCTTGGCACCAATCGAGACCTCGTGGCAGATACTTGGTACCGCCAACACTCCAAATCCTTTTTCAACCTCGTGCCCTAATTTTCAAGCCCATTTTTAGGCCTATATAAAGAATATTAAGAGCCTCACTTGTCAAGAATGAGAAACTAGGAAATTGGAGAGAAAAATAAAGGATTTCTAGTGAGAGAAAACATTTTGGAGTTTATTTTTTTAAAGACCCTTGAAAATTGAAGGCCCAAAGAGACATCTCCAACTAGTTTTCTCTTTCCTCTTTCTCATTTACTTTAATTTAAAGTTTATATTTATAACTTGTGTTTTTAAACATGGTTACTTTTGTAAACTTTTGGATTTTTGTAATTATGTACTTGATTATAGTTAGATAAATTTCTTGTTCTAAGACTTGATGTAACTCTATATTATAATATGTTTGGATACTTTTAATTGATTAATGACTATTTCTTGTGTTATTCATTTGTGCGCTTTTGGATTTAATGCTTCTAATTTGATTGAAAAATTGATTAGATAAACTAGACTCGTGGGCTATATGCTTGGGAAAGATTAACCTATCTGTTGGATTTGAAAAACATGACCTTAACTTCTATTGAGTTTGGAGACTAATAGAACTTAGGTAATCATTTAAGGGTTGCATAATACATGTGTAAACATACGTGTTAGATATGGATATAAACTTGAATATATATGCATAGAATCTTATTTAACGCTCGAGAGAGGTAATGAGATTAGTTTTAAACCATTGATGAATGAATTCATAAAAATAGTTGTTAATCATTAAAAAATGAAGAACATTGGAAAGGTAGAGTGAAATCAAGATCCTAAAACCCCTTTACTATAGAAATATCACCTTTTTGATTTGTTAAATTGTTATGTTTAAGTATCTTTAATTTTCTTAACCAACTTAATGTTTGAATTAACCTAGATAAAATAAACCTAATTTAGAACATCAACCCTTAATTTAGCACTATAATATTTATCACTAATTTAGAACATCTATCCTCGTGGGAATGATATTCAATCAACACTTTGTTACTTGCTCATGACCCGTGCACTTACGGTTAATATTCACGTATGTTACTTTCACAATCATATTTTTGGCACCATTGTCAGGGATTGTAAATTTTGAATTTTTGCTAATATTGTAGATAAGCAGCTTGATTTAATTTTAGGTATTTATTTTTCTTTAGTTCTTGTTGAATTTAGATTGTTGTGTGTGTTTTGAAGGTGTATGAGAAAAGGTCGTAGCTTAGAGCTTTTGATATAGAAGTAAACTACAAATTATGAAAAATGAGGAGAGAAAGTGGAAATTAAGCTCAAGCTATGACCGACGACGATAACAACCACCAATAACCATGAGCCTTATGGGATTATTTCAAGCCTATAGTTAATGATAACTATTCAGGGAGCATCAAGGAATTCATACCAATAATTTTGAGTTGAAGTCAGCCCTTATTAGTATAGTGCAACAAAATCAATACGGGATTTTTTCAAGCGAGGACCCACATGTTTATCTTTCCATGTTCTTGAAGATATGCGAAACCATTAAGATGAATGGAGTTCTGGAAGAGGTCATTCAATTACACTTGTTCCCTTTCTCTTTTAGGAAAAAAGTGAGGGTTGTGCTCCAATGTTTGTAATCGGAGTGTATTGCAGCATAGAAAGATCTAGCACAAAAGTTCCTTACCAAGTCCTTTCCACCATCAAAGACTTCTCAACTTTGGGGAAAGATATCTCAATTTTGGCAAATAGACTTTAAGTCACTCTATAAAGCTTGTGAGCAGTTCAAGGACTTTATTTAAAAGTACCGTAACATGGATACCAAGATTGGTTCTAAATTCAACTTTTTTTATAATGGACTAAATGGCCAAACTAGAACTATTGTATATGTGAGGATGGGTGGTACTTTATTGTTGAAAACTGTGGAAGAAGTTCAAATCTTGTTAGAGGACCAATGGCCTAATGAGAGGTTTATTGTGATAAAGGTCACTGGATTACATGAAGTTCACTTATTGATTGCACTTTCAGTTTAAGTTTCAGCCTTGGCTAATCAAATCTCCACACTCAATGCTAAAATGGCTTCAACAAGTAAGTATCCAACTATGTTAGAAAAGGTGTCCTACACTAGTGAAGGGAGTGATTAAGAATAAGTGCAATATGTCAACAACCAAAGCTTTAACTATCAGAGTAACAACTTGCCTATACATTACTATCCGAGACTCCAAAATCATAAGAAATAATCTTATGGTAAGTAACGCAAGGGATTTTCTACAACCTTCATCGGTGTATAACTAACCAATTGCTGAGAAGAAGCCATTATTGAAAGATCTCTTATGCACTTTCATTATTGAGACAAAGAAGAGGTTCAATAAAGATGAGGCCCAACTTAATAGTATAGAAACTCATTGCACCAATATGAGTGCCACTATGAAATCTCTTAAGGTGTAAGCTAGCTAACTTGCCAATGCAATCAAGGACTAATTTTTTAACAAGTTCTCAAGTGACATGAAGGCTAACTTAATAGAGCATTGTAAGCCTCGGTTTTAGGAGTGGAAGCTCCAAAGCCAAAAAAGAGCGAATAAGAGAAGAATGAAGTTGAACCGAAACCATAAAAGGTGAATCCAAAACCCAATTCCATTTTTTTTGAATAATCCTCTTATTATTACTCCCTCATTACAAAAGAAAAAATTAGATTCTCAATTCTCCAAGTTCCTTGAGATCTTCAAGATACTTCTCATAAATATCACTTTTATTTATGCATTGGGGCAAATGCTGAACTATACAAAATTTATGAAAGAGATTATGTCGAAGAAAAAAAAGTTAGAAGAGTATGAAATGATCAAGTTAACAGAGGAATGTAGGACAATTCTTCAATGGAAGTTACATGAAATGTTGAAGGACCTCGAGAGTTTCACCATTTATTGCACTATTGGTGATTATACTTTCAAGAAAGATTTTTGTGATCCTAGGGTAAGCGTCAACCTAATGCCTCTATTCATCTTCTGAAAGTTAGGTGTTGGAGAGGTGAAGCCCATCATAATTTTCTTGTAAATGGTGGATAAGTTTCTCACTTATCCAATAAGTGTTATTGAAAATGTGTTAGTCAACGTAGATAAATTTATCTCCTATTAGACTTTCTTGTTCTAGGCAGGTAGAAAGATTGGGTTGTTTCTATTATTCTTAGGCGGCCATTTCTTGCTACTAGCAAAGCCTTAATCTACATAAAAAAAAAAAAAAAAAAGAATTGACAGTGCGAGTTCAAGATAAAAAAGTAACATTTAAGATCTTCAAGGAATTAAAGTTGTTAAATGACTACAAAGAATGCTTGAGGATTGACAATATAGATCTGGATGGAGAACAACGTGTCTCATCTTAGAAGAAAATAAATGCATTTCAACATTAAGTTCATGATAAGGCAATGTTGCACTGAACAAAGAAGAAGATAAATGATGGTAAGATCATTATGGAAAAGCAATCAAATACCAACTATCGATGTTGATTCTTCTAGCCAAGGTTAAAACTCTTTTTAGAAAAGCTTAAAACAAGAAAATTAGGGTCATTCCTTAATAATCATCTTATAAAGCTTTGGAAATCGAGGAAAGAAATTAACAATGTCATTAAGCGCACACTGAAGCACTATAATAAAGGAGTGTTCCATAGGTGAAACGCCTCCAAAGTGTGATTTAATCTCCCATAAATTTGAAAGACGTTAAATCAAGCACTTCTTATTAGGCAACTCGAGTTAATTTTAATTTTCAATTTCAATATTAGTTTTTTTTTTCTTTCTTATAGTATGTTAAAATAGCAAGGCTACACCTCATAAAGCATGAAAAGAAGGAGCAAAAGTAGAGCCAACAAGGTGCAGGCTAAATGAGCTCACAACTGAAGCAATTTAAGGGATTTGACAGCAAGTGGCACTTAGGCACCACCTTTTGGTACCTAGGCACCAAAATCTGGAACTATGGGTTCTTAAAACCTAGCTTATGGCACCAAAGCACCATCGCTTCAAGCCTACATGCCACTCAACCCCTCACTCACTCACATCCACTCTTAAGCTTATTTGAACATCCCCTCACTTCTCCTAATCATCCTTACACCCTCCAAACACCACATTATCATCAATTCCACCTCAAATATCATCAAACAACATGGTTCATCAAATTGTAAGTTTTGAAAAGCATCACTCAAGGGCTTTGGTCACTAACTCAAGCAACAACTTTAGTCTCACGATTCAAGCACTGCCGTACTAAGCCATTATCTACGAGGAAAGTTTCTTTTACTCACTCGTATTCTTGTCATTAAGGACAATGTCAACTTTAAGTTTGAGGAAGGAAAACATTATTCAATGTTCATATATTGTGTTTGATCATGCTTATTCTTTATTATACTATTTCTAGTTATTTTGTTTTACATGCCATTTTTTGTTTTGTTTTTGTAGTAGTCGTGGATTGGTTAAATGATTAGTAGTTAGTTTTAAACGCCGCCAACACTTTTAAATCTTTTTTCAATCTTGTGCCTTAATTTTCAAGCCTATTTTTGGAGCATATATAAAGAAGATTAAAAGCCTCACTTGTCAAAGAGGAGAAAGCATGAAATTAGAGAGAAAAACAAAGGATTTCTAGTGAGAAAAAACATTTTAAAGCTTAGATTCTTGAAGACCTTGAAAATTGAAGGCCTAAAGAGACATCTCCAATTTTTTTTCTCTTTCTTCTTTCTCATTTACTTTAATTTAAAATTTATATTTGTAATTTACATTATTTTAAATATGATTACTCTTGTAAACTTTTGAATTATTATGATTGTTTACTTGATTATAGTTAGCTAAATTTCTTGTTCTAGAGCTTGACGTAACTCTACCATATACCATGTTTGGATACTTTTAATTGATTAATGACAATTTCGTGTGTTATTCATTTGTGCCTTTTTGGATTTAATGTATTTAATTTAATTAATAAAATGAACTAGACTTGTGGGTTATATGCTTGGGAAAGATTAATCTATCTGTTGGACTTAAAAAGCATGACTTCAGTTTTTACTGAGTTGGGAGACTAATAAAACTTGGTTAATCATTTAAGAGTTGCATAATGCATATGTAGACAAATAAGTTAGATAGGATTTCATTTGACACTCGTGAAAGGTAATGCGATTACTTTTAAACTCTTTATTAATGAATTCACGTGAATAATTGTTAATCGCTAAAACATAAAGAATATGGAAAAGGTAGAGTGAAATCAAGACCTTAGAACTAGTCTATCATAGAAATCTCTCCTCATTGATTTGTTAAACAATTAAGTTTAAGCATTCTTAATTCTTTTTAACCAACTTAGTGTGTGAATTAGCCTAAATAAAATTAAGTTGTTAGCACTATAATATTTAGTACTAATTTAGAACATCAATCTTCATTGAAACGATACTCAATCATCACTTTATTACATGCACATGGCCTGTGCACTTGCCAAAAGACACTTATTTCTTAGTCGTATGTAGCCATGTAGTAAAGAAAAATGTGAAGGGAAAAAATGACATTTAAAAGTGTTGCTAACTTAACATTTAGGTTTAGGTATAACAAAGCTTACACTGTCTTTAGCACTTAGGCGCACAACATGCCATTGGTAATGATTCTAGTACGGTGTCACAAATTCACAAGCTACTCTTAAGTAATCCTTGTTGTTCATTGGATTCCAGAAGAACTACTTTGTTTGGATTGCAATTAATATTCGTGTGTATTAATTTCACAACCAATGAAATAGCTATTTTATCAAAATTGAGCCCGTGATCCTATTCATGATAAGTCCTTGATGAGTCATTCCTGGTACGAGCACATAACAAGTCTGTGGACTCGATCTACATCGAGTTCGTGATGGACCGTACCTAAAACAAGCCTGTTAAATTGAAAAGTGAGGCCCAATATAGCACAATGTGCTGAGCCATGCCAACCTACGACACTCTATAGTGTTGTGTCGAATCAGATTATCTCTAGGTTAGTGTGACCCAATTACAAACTCTAAACATTACTCACCATCCTTAAATCAAATTTGCAAGTCGTCATTGTATTATTTCTAAATTTAATGATATATAATCCTGGATAAATGTGATACCAAACATAGGATAATTTCAAATCAGTATTATTTCAAATTTAATGCAACCCAATATTTGGTGTCAAATGCACCTTTATTTCTCTGGTTGAAATTGAGTTTAATTAATCTAAGAAGAAAAAAGGATGGATTTTTATGATTTTATTATTCATAACATTAATTATGATTACAAAATTAATTTTTTTTTTAAATATATATAAATGACTAAAAACTTTTTTAGGTGAAACATGACACATTAATAATAAAGTTTTAACCATGGAGATATTGATAGAGATGGGATTATCAAGCTGAATATGAGAGGTAATAACTGGGTCAATTCAATCACTTGGAAAGTAAGGAAAAATCTTGGGGTTGAGTTTGATTGCAATTCAAACAGGTAATTATGTAGAAAAACTCGAGTTAATGAGTCTAATATGTTAGTTGTTTGTATTACTTTTTTTCATAATGTGATGTGATGAGGTGTATGTTTGACTTTGAGTATGACTATATTTGTGATCATCTGACAAAGTATTACGCATAGACCACTTACTTATTAAACGCAAACATAGGTTTGAGTTTGACTGCCACCTTGTCTTTCAGTTTTTCAAAGCAGAGGCAGAGCACTGAGCAGCCTGTGAAAGGTTCTTTTTTATATTTTTTGTTACTCTTTTGTCGTATTTTCAATTTTTTTTTCATTATTACATGTATCGTTATTGTCGTATGTACAATAGTTTATGAAAGAAAAAAAAAAGTAAGATTGGAGCTAATGTGTAATCCAAAAAAAAAAATATTGTTGAAAATGTTACTATTAACAAAAATTAATAAAATGAGAGAGTATCATGTTAGTAGTGGTAATTAGTAGATCTAATATTTAATGATCGACTTGAATTCTCTTGCACAATTGACAATAATAAATAGTGAAAAGTCATAAGTAATTAGTTAGAAAAATAGAGTAATAAAATTACAATAATCAACGAAAGAATCACTACTTATAAGTGAATTCATTTATTTTAGTAGTGTAACCAAAAAGTTGAGGTAAAAAAAATTTAAATATTTAGTGTAAGTAATATTGAGTGTAGACTAACAAAAAAGTTGGTACGAGAAGAAAGAAAAAAGTTTGTGTACATGTGCACTTCAATAAAGTGTCTAGTATCTATATAAAGTGTTTAGTGTTTATAATAAACAATTAAGTGTCTAGTGTCAACAACCTACCATTAACACTTGAATAATATAGCCATTGTAATTTGTGTAATATAAAAAAAAATACCAACAACTTTCAACGAAAATTTTCAAAAATAGCAAATTTGAGGGGATTTCAATTTTTTTAGCCATTATTTCTACTTTTTAATTATTTTTAACCAAATAAATTACTTGTGGACAAAAATACCATTTCACTATTTGAACAATACCCGCTACAAAGTATAGTATTCACTATAGTTCTATGAGATAAATATTATGAGAAGACATTTATAAAGAGGAACTTTATGAAAGGAACACTATAAGAGGAACTCTTGTTAGAAATGGTGCTTACCTGCCATTCCAATTTTGTATTAATATTTATTTGATATTTATACAATGTACATTTTTATAAATCGTTAACTTTTTAATATGGTATTGTCTTGTTACTTTTCAGACATTATAAATCTAAAAGTTTAGATTTGATCTAAAGGTGTTTAAATCAATACTAAGAGTTCGATTCTTGTTTAAGATGGATAAAGACCCGAGAATATTATAGTATAAAATAATTGCAAGGAGTTACAAATGGTGTTAATAAATATCATTATGAAATATGTTCTCAAAAACATCATTTCTGATCAATGTTCACAAATATGGATTGATTGATAAATCTTCCAGATCAGTATATGTTTATATCTGAATTTTTTAAACTGTTAATCCTGACAGACCATGAGCTTAGTGGAAGCTCATATAGGCATACAGGTATCCAATAAGGACTGAGTACTAAACAGACACATAAGGACCTCCAATAAGTATCCTATAAAGCCGTTAATGGATGGTCTTTTCTAGTTGAATAATATTTGTGGTCTTTTGACTTTAGCGCTACGGTGAATTTGTGAGTAATTCACCATATTTAAATTTTACACATGTAAAAAACCTTTCATGGTCTGACCTCTAAGCGTCGTTAAGTATGGTACGATGCTCATAAAGTTTAATGTGCATAGATATGGGATTCGTCAGCTTATATGGGTAAGTTGTCTTTTCTGATACTCTAAGATTATATTTTAGAAAGTCTTATAGCCACAAGCATTAATCCTGGAAAGGAGTTTTTATAAGGTAAAATAATATAAAAATGTTTATAGATATTTTTTATTGAAATATAAATCTAGGATATAAATTCATGGTCAAGCAAATGAAAATTTGATGATAACATCTATGTCTCTGTTCTTCTAGGATAAAGGTGACGAAGAGACTTTACGAATATGTTTTAACCTCAACTTGTATGGTTCAACGTGCCATTTTGTAATATCCGTAACATGTATGTGGGGTAGTATTCACGAACTTATGGAAAATTCTATAAGACAAAAGAGTGTGAACCTAGAGAGTCATACAAAATGAAGTGTACTCATTTATCACCTTTGGTTGTGGACTAGGTTGAAGAGTTTGATACGAGAATGTTTTGGATAAACAAGATTTGCTTCAGGATCTTTCAGGATGCACACGTGTCAAAGCTTAATTGTTAAGCTTATTTAATTAAGTTAACAAATGCTTTTAACTTAAATTAAATGTGTGACAAGTGGCTTGTAAATGGCTAAATAGTGAACAAGTGTCAATTGGAGAAAGTCAACTTAAAATGCAAAGAAGTTTCATTTTTGGGGGAGACTTTGGTTTGACCATTTTGAGTACAAAGAAGCAAGTAAAGAAAATTGTTTTCTTCTTTAAGAGAGACAGAACTCAAAATAATGAAAAGTGCTTAAGTGTTAAGTAACTTAAGATCAACTTCTACATAAATCAAAGCTATTATTCTAGCAACTTGATCCAACGTAAGTCAATTCCTAAAAGTTTTGTTCACGAAAAATCCCTAACTTGATACTCTACGTAGTTTTAAATTGTCCAATTGCACCAACGATTCAAAGATATAAATTATATTATTGTAATAGAATTTAATTTGAGAATGTGATTGTTAAAATACATTTTTCATTTTTGTTGTATGCCATATGTGATGCGCATTTACATTTTAATAATCACTCATATGTAAACACTTACAGAATTTGGTATCAAAAGCATACTGTGTGCTGTGTGTTCAACACAAGAGTTGTGTTTGGTAAGATATTGAGTGTTTTTTTATGTTTGACATGCCTAAAAATAATAGGTGTCATAGTTTCAAGTGTTGAAACAATAGCATTAGGTCATTGTTTGAATGAACGTTGAGGTGTTGCATGTGTGGTGTAAGGGCATTCATGAAAATTGAAATAAATACTAGGGTGTTGCGTATGTAGCGCTATGTTATTCATGGCATCAAAATGAACGCGAGAGCGGTATGTGTTTAGTGTTGGGGTATTGAAGACACTAAAATAACCATTGGGGCATTGCATTTCTGGCTCCGAGGCATCTAAGATACTGGAATTCATGCTAGAGCGTTGGCATTTATCACACTTGGGCTTCATGTGAGAACGTTAAGGTGGTGATAATTTCTAATGTTGGGGCTATGCTTCTCTAATGTTGGGGCATTAGAGACACTAGAGTTCACAATGGGGCATGTGAATTCCCAACGCTTCGGTGTTCTAGGCATTCACTTTATTTTTATTTTAAATGCATGTATTGTTTATTTTATGAAAGTATATAATTGTGATATGACCCGTGATCATTTATTTACATTGTTAACCACAATGGGAGCCCTACTAGTAGAGATTAGTTGTGCTTGCATAAAACAAATGTGTGTTTGAAAATATTATCCTTATGAGATGCAGATAGTGTCAAAATCTCTTTTAATTATATTAAAATTATTTTATTTTAAGAAAATGTTATACATGATTTGTCTAATCAATACGGTGTTAGATGGAAAACCTCGATATTTCTTAATATTACTAAAAAATAAGGGATTTGTTAGAGTGATTTGGACTATACTGATTAAACATGAGATGAGGTGAATATAAGTGAACATATTGCCCAATATTACTAAAACGTGAAGGTAGTATCAGTAATTTATATTTGATAATTGACAAGTAGATCTGGAACACACTTATCTAAATTTGCTAAAGTGTGAGGATAATGTATCTTTAGGATTAGAGTTAAGAGTTGCATGAGATGCAATTGATAAGAGTTATCTATATTTTGGGTTTATAAAGACCAATATTGCTAAGAAGTTTAAGTAAATGCTAATTGGGTTTACTTTCACTGTAGAGTTTAAGTGTTAAACTTTTATTTTTCTGTTTGAGAGATTAAAAAGAAAATGTAAAGCAGTGAGAGACATTTTTAGAATGAAAATATATAAATAGTTATATCCATGATCTATAGTATTTTTAACAATTTAAAATGTTCCACTAACATCTCTTCCTTTATCTTCTAAGATAAAATGGCTTTGAGCAATCCGTTGGTGCATATACTTGATGCATACCAATTGAAAAAGTGTCAAGAATTATTCTTACTAGCTTATGAATCTTAAAATAGTTATGGATTTAGAAAATCCTTAATATATTATTAATGAATTACAAATGGATATAGTAAATTAAATTTTTTTTAAATGTTGCAAATGTATTAAATAAATTTGTAGTGCTCAAATTTATCAAACGGAATGAATTATGAATTGAATATTGTAAAGTAAAATTCTTAAATATTGCTATTGTATTAATTAAACATGTAACACTCAAAATTTTCAAATGTATAATGAATTATGAATTAGATGTCAATTCTTAAATGTTACAAATGTATTAATTAAATATGTAGCACTCAAAATTGGACATTTGTATTATAAATTAAATATTATAAAATAAAACTTATTCTTGATTGTAATTATATAATGGTAGCCCCTAAATCAATTTCAACGGAGTACGGGGGTGAGGGCTGAATGGCAGCAACGACTTAGAGAATACAAATTTAAATTAATTAAAATACTTTGAACTTTTTTTATGATCTATAATTATTAATTTTTAGCTATGATTATTTTATATGGATGTATACTTTCTTGAATAGTTTTCATGTCTAGATTATAACACTTTTTTGGAAAAAATTTAGAAATAATTCTTTAATTTGTAAATATATTTTTTAACCACATTTTAATTGGATATTCTTTTTTAGCCAAATAGAAGAAATTCATACTATAATACCCCTTAATTAAAAAACACTATCTCTATACTGGAAGCTCTCTCTCTCTGAATTCAAAATTCTCTTAACAAAAATTTGGTTGAATCAAATATTTGAAAGTTGGCATTGTGTAGATCGTACCTTTGCACAACGTATTCATTATTTGAAACTCCAAAAATGGTCGATTCTTAGTAAAGTTTTTGAATTTTAGAAAACTATTTTATTATAAATGAGTAATAAATTATATTTTGAGTTAGAAATAGGTGAAATAGATGAATTGAACGTAAAAAAAAAAATTGGGTTGGAATAATAAATAAACGTGAAAATTTGGCAAAAAATATATTTTATGGAGAATCTTGAACGTAGATGGTGGCTGGAGCGGCGGCCAGCTACTGTCTATGCGTATCCGTGATGTATCCATTAGGTGTATGTAGCTCAGCGTTATGGACCCGTTATCTGTGATATGGCATTGTGTATATCATGTGGCCCGTTCGTAGGGTGTCACGTGGTGCACACAAATTTTTTTAAAAAATTAGGAAAAAATTAAATTTAAAATTTTTTAATTATAAGATGATTTTAAATTTAAAAAGTTAATTAATTATAATTATCAATTAATAATTTAATTAATTAATAAGTTGATTAATATTGTATGTAAGTTACTTTAATATGTATGCTTATTATTTATTAATAATTGTATTTTTTTGTGTATTTTTACTGAAAAATAACGTCTCCAAAGAATATAGAATTTTGTAGAAAGTATACAACAGTTACGTGTTATTTGATGATGTGAGCTCTAAATTTTATAAGGTCCAAATTGACGGCTAATTAGACGGAGATATTTAGGTAGACCTGTATAGAGTATTTTTTTTTAGATATGCACGATATTTCGTTCTTCGGTATTTTGCTGCATGAGATATTATTACGTGAGGTGAAGATCTCTAATTTGTACGATGAGATGTGGTCTTACATCAACAAAAGACGCATCTGATTCACCTAAAAGAAGTTTGTATTGATTGTTGGGCTAAAGATGAGAGATTACTTGTCGGCCTAGAAGATAAAGAAAAAATTAGATAATTGGTTGTAGGAGAAGTACTTTTATTACTGAAGAAAGTTGACATACACCTTTGTTAATAATTGGTACGGATCTCTTAAATTATCACAAATAGACGATAAAGACACAGTCAAGTTGAGTTTATTTTATTTTGTTCAATATATTTTGATCTCATGGGAATAACGTCTTGGGATTTAAAATTTTGTTCTGAGTAAAGTGGACAATCTTGATGAGTTTAATAAGTATTCATAGGGAAAAATTACATGAAGCGTATTTCATAGCTCACTCAGCAAGGCCGTATTCTAGAAGTTGGACAAAATAGGAAAAAATCTGCAAGGAGCAGGATAGAGAGTTATAACATATACGTATTTGCACACACATTTTTGGTACATAATAATTTCTTATATTAATCATTTTGATCTTAATTATTTATTTTTTTATTTATAATGAACTTATGTTTTGAAATTATTTTAGGTATGGATTTATAAGGTCATTCCAGTCAGCAGTCAGGTTTTTAGTTTGGGGTTTAGTGGCCACTTTCCTCGTATTTTGAATTAGAGGAGCAAAGGAAAATTTATAGATTTTTTCAATAAATCATAAGTTAGTATAGGAAGATGACAAGAATAAGGAGGAGGTCATGCGACAGGTCAGATGTTTGGGCATTCCAGCCGAGAGCTATACTGAGGACTTACTATATATGCATGATTTTATATAAAGCAAGAGTCAAAGGAGCTTTCTCTGTTTCACTAACCCTGGCAATGATGATTTGGATGTGGAGGAGAACGAGCATGTAGAAGCAGACCTACCAATGTCTGAAGTAACGTTATTTTTTTACGCTATAGTTGAATTAGTATAATTACAAAAATTATTGACTATGGTAATTTTTTTCTTATAGTTTAAACACAATGCATCTGTATATCATGACATTGCACATCAGATTGAGCAATTGTGAAATGAGATTGGCAAGAAATTTGATCATACTGAAGCTACATTGATGTAGAGAATAGAAAAGAACTGAAAGGAATTTATTAAGAGGGTTGATTAGGTATAAACTGATCTCATGCATCAGTTGTAGCAGATGATGTAGTACTTTCGATAATCATACTCTTTCCAACTTGACAAAGTCAGAATATGGTATGAAAATTAAATTAAAATCATTTATAATAGCTTAATTTTAGTTTGGCTTGTATTAATATCTACTTGTATTAACTGAATTTTAGTTTGGAGAGAATGTAGCAACAAGCTTTTAGTTTAGAGAGAATGCACACCATATGCAAGAATCTCATACAACAAAATATAAGAAAGAGAAAGATTAAGCTTCGGGTATAACCTCAGGTGGATGTGGATCTGCTGCTGCAGCAGATAAACTTGGCCATGCAATTTGAGGTTTAGGCCTAGTTAGACAAGAATGAGGGGTGCAGTCACCTTATTTGGCCTTGAAGTTAACTCGACATAGTTTCGGTCTTTATTACAGAACTGACTGGATGACTTTATAAGTGAAAATTATTTACACATTTATTGAATTAATCATTTGTGTTTAAATAAATTAATTAGTCATTAATCATTAGTCATGGAACAGCTCGAACAAAGAGTCTAAGACTACAATCTGGTCTGTCCGCATACTGCAAGTACTTAGGCATAAGATAGCTACCAAAATTCAAACTTCTGATAAGTACATGACTTCGATGGGATGTCCATTATTTCATTTATATTTTCATTCTTAATGACAAAGCGAGATTGATCTACTGGGTGCACTATTATGTAGGTGGACATATCATTGTGCTTCCAAACCTTACGATAGGCTTAATTCGTCAAATAGTTTATCATACTTTATGTAAGCTCTCATCTTTCAACAAACCATCTTTGTATTAAATCATAAATTCACTCAACCAAGATAGTTACAGAAACGCCATGTACATATTTTAAAATAGCATTAAGGCTCTCTATAATGTTGGTGGTCATGATATCATATTTTTTTAATGCTGCCACTAATTGAGCCTATTTGAAAAAACCAACCTCCTCTTCCAAGTATCTTGTTGCCTCCTATTTCATTTCCTACATCTTCTTAATTTGCACTTAAAAGTTAGTTGGGCAATAGGCCTTAATAGTTACAAAATAGGAAGCCAGGTATCCCCTCATTTCTTCTTTTCTGACGATATCTTGTATCTTGAGATCTAATTGCCTTTCAAGTGATAGATTCATACTTTATGATATGTATTAAAAAATATCTCGAATGACCTTTTCGATACTAGTGTGTTTATCAAATACAAACATAAAATTCTCAAGATCAACCAAGACTCTTTGGAGTTTCACCATAAACTACGACAAAAAAGTATCACTTTTTAAATCAGCAATATCTTATGCTAGTGAAATTTTTTTATTATTTTCATATTTACAAACAATCACAAATATTGTACTCTAGTATGAACCTTTCAAAAATATATCATCAACTGTAATAACCAGTTGAATAAATGATTATAATCCTTTAATACATGGTTCAAGCACTATAAAGAACTATTTAAAGTTATTACAATAGTCAATTTCTGAATAAGTAACAATACTCAGGTTATTTTATTTTAGCATATAGCATATAATAGTATACAAGAAGTAATTTAAAAGAAGCCTTTGGAGTACCTTGTATGAACCTTAATGTATACTCATTAACTTATCAAGCAGTAGGATAAGTTATTTTCACACTAAACTCCTCACATATGTTTACCTAACTCTCATTCGATCTATAAAGTTGACTCACAAATGCAAACTTACTTTTATGAATTTGCTAATAATCCAAGACTTTACTTGTTGCAACCGATTTAGCTGGCATACGTGATCTGCATCAATTTTGTGCACACTAAAATACTTTCTTACATCCGTCTACACTACACATAATCACCTTTGTATCTATTATCATCACATTTTGCCTCAAAACGATCTTTTATCTATCTTAAGACTCTAAAATTTTAATTATCCTCAAGTGCTAGCACACTAAAAGTTTGGTAAAGTCCATCTTTACTATAAAATAACTTTTTTACAAACACATCCTCAATTTCACTACATAAGATCTTATTGGATATATGCAAGTCCAATGGTGGTATTATAAACATAAATACAAAGGGTTTTCAGCTTCAAAATAATCTCCTCTTCTATCTTCAATATTATAAGAGCTCGTTGAAATATAACAACATCCATCTTCCAGTAAATTATCCAAACTGACACTTTTTTTTACATGACCAACGTTTCCAACAACATGACAATCCCTTTTTATATTTTCAACATTTCGTTGAACGCTATAGAGAAAAATAATGATAGTCATTCGTTGTGTTTAAAGGAATCACTATTGCAATTGTTGGGGGCTATGTAGCTCATTTGTTGCTATCGCTTGACAACATGAAATGAGTATGAATTGGTGTGGAAGGGGTTCTAATTGGGGAGTTATGCATCCTCTTTGTAAACGAGAGCTCTAAGATCCATTATTACACATAAAAGACATAATAATTTTTTATTGGCCTCCAAAAAGAATTGGACATTGCTATCATTTCTAATCTCAATAAGTTTTAACTTATACCTCATTACAGCAATTTAATTTTTAAAGTCGCTTTATACTCCACACTGTAAACTTTAATGGCATAACACATAATATTTTAAAGATCTTGGAATTTAACATCTTTTAGAACCCAAATTTTAAAGTTACTATAGTCAACATAACTCTTTTTCTCATCATTAGAGTTCTCCCACATTCTCTCAAAATAAATAACAATTGAATCATTCTTCATGGGACTTGAAACAAAATAAATTAAAAAACTATCCCAAAAATTCAAAAATTATTATTCAAAAAAATCTACAAAATTACAAGTTGCCTGCGATGCAAGACACAAGAGCCCCTAGATGGTTGTGTCACGGGTAGTTTTTGGGGACACCCAAGACACGCAAAGCGGCCATCTTAGCTAACAATTATAGACTTGCAATAGTTGCCCTAAAATCAACTCGAGTGCAACTCTCCAATTTTCCTTCTCGTTACCTCATTTCTCTCTTATTCAATCTCATTTCTCTTCCAAACTTTACAATTATACACTACATTTATATTTATATGTATTCAGTTCAAAACAATCACAATTTCTAACAAATTTAACATCTCATATATATAATAGAAAATATATTAATATAAAACATATCTTACCTAAAGAAGATGTTTTGCAACTTCAAATCTCCTTATTTTGAATTTTGAATATTAAATTGTGTTCTTGGAGATGGATTGATTTAAATCAAGTTTAGATTTATAAGATTTGACATTCAAATATTTTGTTTAATATTATATTATGCATATAAGGACAAATATATCAATTTATAATTTATTTGGTTAATAAAGAATATCAAATTAAAAGGTGGCTAATAAAAATATATTTATAAATTAAAGGGTTATTTCTAAAGATTTTGTTATTTTTTTATGTCGTGTAGGCATAATGATATTTTTTTTTTCATATAAGTAGGATCCTTTGATAATATTTGAATTAACACAAGAATATTTGATATTTAACAAATATAAGAGGGGACATTTGATATTTGTTGTGTATTTGGCTGCGTTACATTTTGATGGTGAGATAATTTGACATGATAGTTTTATTTATTTATTGTACACGAATAATAAATAATTTTTATCCAGTTGCTCATTTTCTTTTATCAGTTTATTTTTTTCACAACAATTAGATATAATCAAACGGTTACAATTTTATCTATAAACTACTGCAGTATAATAGCCCAAGCCAAAAATTAATTAGATTGTTTATAAAACCACACTTTGTTTTTAATATTTTCTTTTACATTGCTAGGCATGCATTTCGTATTATTTAATATTCTTTGGTCTGATTTTCACTAAATTATGTATATAACGACTTTAATATTATTAACTTTTTCATTCATGTTATTGAATATATTCATTTTTTATATTGATATCAAAATTCTTTAAACAATAACACTATGTTTATAAATTAATTGAGATATTTGAATGGGCATTAGCTCTTTTTCTTGTTCTTGAATCAAATAGAATGAAATGAGAAATTGATTTTTTTGTCTTTTTACCAATAAATCAGAATTTTCATGAAAAATTATAGGATGTATGAGATTCTAATGACTAATACCGATGATTCGATTAAATTTTAAATAATTAAAAATCTCAAAAATATCATCTTCTTTTTAGCAAAAAAATTAAAACTAAATAATTTGTGTCTCATTTGTTCATTATCATCAAAAGTGAGAGATAAAAATATCTTTCCGATTGACAAAAAAATAATTAATATTCATTTGATCTTGATCTTACTTGCAGAATGAAAAAGAAACTAAATTT
The DNA here is from genome assembly GCA_946807835.1 of Ailanthus altissimus. NCBI lineage: Eukaryota > Viridiplantae > Streptophyta > Magnoliopsida > Sapindales > Simaroubaceae > Ailanthus > Ailanthus altissimus. The sequence goes on along the minus strand of OX327696.1, from coordinate 14,767,261 downwards.
TATTAATACTATTTAACTTAGAATAATAAATATAATAAATGATGTGTTAGTACTTGAACTAATTGCATCATACCACATTAAATAAATTTATGTGATTTAATTTATACATATATTACTATTTTTTTATAATATTATAATAAATTAATATATCTTGCACTAAATTTCGGTTTTCTTTACCATAGATTTAATAATTTTTTAACAGGGATAATAGATACTAAATCATAATCATAAGTCTGCATAGCACACTATTTGGAAATTTCAAATATAAATATAATTTTCTTAAAAACAATTTAAAGCAAGACTTTTTTTTTTACTAAAAATTTCAAAAAAAACAAGTTGCTTTCAAATTCCCATCACAAATTTAGAATTTATGAGACTTTCAAATATAATAGTACTCAAATCTTTGATTTGGAATTTAGAATTAAGAAACTTTTTGCAGACAATTTATTATTTTAAAATGTCAATTTTTTTCATATTAACTTTAAGGTAAACCCTACTTTCAAAAATAAAACTTAAAGGCAAACCGTTAAAAAATTAGGATGATAATGTTTGAAAATTAAGCGAAAGAGGGATTTACTTTTACACATTTTGTTTTTAAATTATAATTTTGCACTTTTTTGAACAAGTGAAATATAAAACGTATGGTGGGTGGGTCCTCTGTTTGACGGCAAAAACGGAAGTCAAAAGGCGCAATTAAGTTGAGGGACAAGTTACAATCAGTTGGTTGTGCCGTATAGTCGGCTGATGTAGCTGAAATGATTGGCAATATAAGATATTGTCGGTTATTTTAATTTTTTTCTTATAGACCCTTTATATATTATTATAATTAATATATATATTATGTTATAAATTTAAAATTATTTAAGTCCAAAAATAAATTAATAAAAAGAAAATAATTTTATTATAATTTTTATTTTAAAAAAATAAAACATATTTTATATAAAAATTTATAAACATAAATTAAATATTATTTCAATGATAACAATCAATAAAAAAATAAAGATAAAATACATACCAAAAAATTTTACTTTTAATTACAATAAATGTTATAATTTTAAATTTAATTTATATTTTAATTATGTTAAATATTATAATTTTAATTTCAATTATGTTAAGAGTTATAATTTCAATTCTAATTTCGATTTCAATTTTATTTACATTAAATGTTATAATTACAATTTTAATTACATTAAACGTTATAATTATAATTTCAATTACATTAAATATTATAATTATAATTTCAATTACGTTAAATGTTATAATTCTAAATTTATTTTGATTTCATTTATATTAAATGTTATAATTTTAAATCTAATTTCAATTTCATTTACGTTAAATATTATAATTCTAAATTTATTTTGATTTTATTTATATTAAATATTATAATTTTAAATCTAATTTCAATTTCATTTACGTTAAAAGTTACAATTCTAATTTGATTATCTTAAATGTTATAATTCTAATTCTAATTCTAATTTTAATTACATAAAATATTATAATTTCAATTTTAATTTCACTTACTTTAAATATTATAATTCAAATTTTAATTTAATTACGTTAAAATTATAATTTTATTTCTATTTTCAATTTAAATTTAAATTAAATATTAAATATTTTAATTCTAATTTTAATTTTAATTTTAATGACATAAAATAATATAATTTCAATTTCAGTTTTAAGTACGTTAAATGTTATAATTTTAATTTTAATTATATTAAATATTATAATTTTAATTTTAATTTCAGCTTCAATTACGTTAAACGTTATAATTTCAATTCTAATTTTAAACTCAATTTCAATTACGTTAAATGTTATAATTAATAATTTTAATTTTAATTTCAATAACGTTAAATATTAATTACATCAACATTAAATATTATAATTTTTATTCCAATTTCAATAACGCTAAATGCTATAATTCTAATTACAATTTTAATTTTAATTACGTTAAATCTTATAATTTCAGTTTCGTTAAATGTTATAATTCCAAATCCAATTTTAATTTGATATTATATAATTGGTTTATATTTAAAAAAATATTTTTAAAAATAAATTAAATTAAATGATAAAAATTTAAAAAAAGAATCTGTAATTGTCACCAAAAACAACGTCCGACTGGTGGCTAGACGCCATTTTTTGGCGATACTTCAGCGATAAAAAAATTAAATTTTATATCATTAAATTCTTTTTTTACTTAATCTGCACAATTATTGGTCATTTGTTTTATTAAAAAAAAGATTAAAAAATGCCAAATGTAGTGATGAGAGGTGGTGGCCACCACCACCCCGTCAAATGATAAGGCAATGACTTACACTACCCCTACATATAGACAAATCGTCGATCTATCTATAGATGGAGGCGATGCAAGTCACTGCCCTATCATTTAATAGCGAGTGATGAAGGCTGTCACTTCTCACTACCACATTTGACCATTTTCTAGTATTTTTCTTTTAAAAATGTCTCCACCATTTTGTAAATAAAAATAAATAAATTTTAATGACTTAAAATATGATCTTTTTTATGTTAGAGACTCGCCAAAAAATGACGTTGGCAGTTGTCTCCGATGACAGTTACATATCCTTTTTTTTAATGCTTTATCATTTAATTTAATTTTTTGTAAAAATATTTTTAAAAATATTACCAATTATACAATGACATGTGTTATTTTGTCCCACTTCACATACTACACGTTCCCACTTCACATACTACACGTTCCCATTTCATATACTACATGTTCCCACTCAATATGTAATGTGTTCCCACTCAATATACTACGTGTCCTCATTTCAAAGATTACACATTCCCACTTCACATACTACATGTTTCGATACTACACATTCTAACTTCACATACTACACGTTCTAACTTTAGATACTACATGTTCCCACTTCATATACTACACGTTCCCACTTCGCATACTACACGTTCCCACTTCACATACTACACGTTCCCACTTCATATACTACAAATTTCCACTTCATATACTACATGTTTTGATACTACATTTTTTTGCTTTGCATACTACACGTTCCCACTTCACATACTACTTATTCCCACTTCACATACTAAACGTTCTCACTTCACATACTACACATTCCCACTTTATATACTATATGTTTCGATACTACACGTTTCCACTTCGCATACTACACGTTCCCACTTCACATACTACACGTTCCCAATTTATATACTACACATTCCCACTTCACATACTACACGTTCCCACTTTAGATACTACATGTTCCTACTCCAAATACTACATGTTTCAATACTATATGTTCTCACTTCGCATACTACACGTTCCTACTTCACATATTACACATTCCCACTTCAGATACTACATGTTCCCACTTCATATACTACACGTTCCCACTTCACATACTACACATTCCTACTTCACATACTACACATTCCCACTTCATACACTACACGTTCCCACTTCACAGACTATACGTTCCCACTTCACATACTACACGTTCCCACTTCATATACTACATGTTTCGATACTATATGTTCCTACTTCGCATACTACACGTTCCTACTTCACATACTACACGTTCCCACTTCATATACTACACATTTTCACTTCATATACTACATGTTTTGATACTACATTTTTTCGCTTTGCATACTACACGTTCCCACTTCACATACTACATGTTCCCACTTCACATACTAGACGTTCTCACTTCACATACTACATGTTCCCACTTCACATACTAGACGTTCTCACTTCACATACTACACATTCCCACTTTATATACTATATGTTTCGATGATACACGTTTCCACTTCGCATACTACACGTTCCCATTTCACATACTACACGTTCCCACTTCAGATGCTACATGTTCCTACTCCAAATACTACATGTTTCAATACTATATGTTCTCACTTCGCATACTACATGTTCCTACTTCACATATTACACGTTCCCACTTCAGATACTACATGTTCCCACTTCATATACTACACGTTCCCACTTCACATACTACACGTTCCTACTTCACATACTACACATTCCCACTTCATACACTACACGTTCCCACTTCACAGACTATACGTTCCCACTTCACATACTACACGTTCCCACTTCATATACTACATGTTTCGATACTATATGTTCCCACTTCGCATACTACACGTTCCTACTTCACATACTACACGTTTTCACTTCAAATACTATACGTTCCCACTTCATATACTACACGTTCCCACTTCACAGACTACACGTCCTACTTCAGACACTACACGTTCCCACTTCACAGACTACACGTTCCCACTTCAGACACTACACGTTCTCACTTCACGTACTACACGTTCCCACTTTAGATACTACACGTTCCCATTTCACATACTACACGTTCCCACTTCACATACTACACGTTCCTATTTCATATACTACATCTTCCCACTCAATATACTACGTGTCCCCACTCAATATACTACGTGTCCTCACTCAATTTACTACATGTTCTCACTCAATATATTATGTATTCCCACTTAACACACTGCGCATTCCCATTCAATATACAACGTGTTCTCATTTAACATACTAAATGTTCTCACTCAATATATAACGTGTTCCCACTCAATATACTACGTGTTCCCACTCAAATTACTATATTTTTTCACTCAATATACTATGTATTCTCATATACTACACATTCCCACTTCACAGACTACACGTTCCCACTTCAGACACTACACGTTCCTACTTCACAAATTACACGTTCCCACTTCAGACACTATACGTTCCCACTTCACAGACTACACGTTTCTACTTCACGTACTACACATTCCCACTTCATACACTACACATTCCCACTTCATATATTACACGTTCCCACTTCAGATACTACACATTCCCACTTTATATACTACACGTTCCCATTTCATATACTACATGTTCCCACTCAATATGTAATGTGTTCCCACTCAATATACTACGTGTCCCCACTCAATTTACTACATGTTCTCACTCAATATATTATGTGTTCCCACTTAACACACTACGCATTCCCACTCAATATACGACGTGTTCTCACTTAACATACTAAATGTTCCCACTCAATATATAACGTGTTCCCACTCAATATACTACATGTTCCCACTCAAATTACTACCATTTTCCACTCAATATGCTATGTTTTCCCACTTAACATACTAAATGTTTCCACTCAATAGACTACATGTTCCCACTCAATATACTAGGTGTTTCTACTTAATATATTATGTGTTCCCACTCAATATACAAACGTGTTTTCACTCAATATACTATATGTTCCCACTCAATATACTACATGTTCCCACTCAATTTACTACGTGTTCCCACTTAACATACTAAATCTTCTCACTCAATATATAATGTGTTCTCACTCAATATACTAAATATTTTCACTCAATATACAATATATTCCCACTCAATATACTACGTCTTCCTACTCAATTTACTACATATTCTCACTCAATATACTACGTATTTCCACTTATTTATAAATTGTGAGTTTGTATTTAATTTTACCAAAATTTAATATAATACAGAGGGATGATATTTATATGTGTCTTAAATAACTATAGCTAACATAAAAAGCCTCACCACATGGCGCCACCACAGGTCATCATGTTATATTCAAATTGAAATTTTTATATTTAATCTTTAATTTCTTATTGAGTTTTATTTAACTTAATACTTAAAATAGTAATTATTGTTCTAAGTTAATGAATAATTAATATTCAAGTAACCACTTTTTGTTAAAATTATAAATAAAATTTAAAGTATATTAAATATAAAAATATATAACAAAATATTTTAGTTAAGCTAAATTAAAGTTTTTGGTTGTTTTTAAGTTTTAACCTTTACCTTTTATTTGGGTGTTTTAATATTTTGCGTGTATATATATATAAATATATATAAATATATATATATATATATATTAATTTTTATGGCATTTATTAAACTATCTTAACATTTCAACTCTTAATTTCAAAAATATATAACAAATTCAAATTTTTAATTTTCAAAATAAATAATTCACAAACAAAGTTCTAATTTTTCAGAATATATTTATAATTTCAAATTACTGATTTGTTGCAAACAATATATAACAAGTCCAAAATATATTTCTAACTTCCAATTTCATATTTGTTGAAATCTAAATTGGACTTTTAATTATAATGTTTAACTTTATTAAAATTAAATTTAAATTTAAAATTAAAATTATAACATTTAACGTAACTTAAATTTAAATCAGAAATAGAACTGGAATTATAATATTTATACACTTGAAATTGAATGTGGGTTTGAAATTACAACATTTAATGTAATTGAAATTAAAATTAAAATTATAATATTTAACGTAATTAAAATTAAAATTAAATTAGAATTTATAACATTTAACGTAATTAAAATTTAAATAATAATTAGAATTAAAATTATAACATTTAACGTAATTAAAGTTGAAATTAAAATTATAACACTTAACATAATTGAAATTAAAATTGAAATAGGAATTGTAATTATAACATTTAATGTATTTGAAAGTGAAATTATAATTATAATATTTTATGTAATTAAAATTAGAATCATAATTCAAATTATAACATTTCACATAATAGAAATAGAAATTAGAATGATAACTTTAAAATAATCAAAAATTAGAATTACAATTATAACATTGAATGTCAGTGAAATCAAAATTGAAATTAAAATTATGATATTTAACATAATTGAAATTAAAATTATAACATTTAATGTAATTAAAATCGTTAATTAGAATTATAACATTTAATGTAATTGAAATCGAAATTGTAATTAGAATTATAACATTTTATGTACTTAAAATTAAAATTTGATTTGGAATATTAATATTTAATGTAATTTAAATTGAAATTTGAATTATAATAATTAACATAATTGAAATTAAAATTATATCATTTAAATTAATTAAATTTGAAAATAAAATTGTAACATTTAACGTAATTAAAATTAAATTTAAAATTAAAATTAGAATGATAATATTTAACGTAATTAAAATTGAAATTGGAATTGAAATTATATCATTTAATGTATTTGAAATCAAAATTAAAATTCAAATCATAACATTTGATGTAATTGAAATCAAAATTGAAATTAAATTTAGAATTAAAATTATTTAACCTAATTAAAATTATAACATTTAACATAATTGAAATTTGAATTATAAGATTTAAGGAATAACAATAAATTTACCTCAATATTTTAGGCATAAATACAACTTTATTTCAGTTAGAGATAAAATATCAAAAAATTCCTAATCTGTTAACTTTTATCGTTAGTTTTAATGGTGGAAAGATAAAAGAAAAAAGTAATTTAACCATAAAATTAAATTAAAAATTAGAACGTGGCACAAAATAATACGTGTCATTGTATAATTGGTAATATTTTTAAAAATATTTTTACAAACAATTAAATTAAATGATAAATCATTAAAAAAAAAAGATATGTAACTGTCATCGAAGACGACTGCCAGCATCATTTTTTGGCGAGTTTCTAGTATAAAAAAGATCATATTTTAAGTCATTAAAGTTTATTTTTTTTTATTTACAAAATGGTGGAGACATTTTTAAAAGAAAAATATTAGAAAATTGCCAAATGTGGTAGTGAGAAGCGGCAGCCTTCATCACTCGTTATTAAATGATGGGGCGGTGAATTGCATCGTCTCCATCTATAGATAGATCGACGATTTATCTATAGGTAGGGGTGGTGTAAGTCATCACCTTATCATTTGACGGGGTGGTGGTGGCCACCACCCCTCATCACTACATTTGATATTTTTTAATCTTTTTTTTGATAAAACAAATGACCAACAATTGTGTAGATTAAGTAAAAAAAGAGTTTAATGATATAAAATTTAATTTTTTTTATCGCTGAAGTATCGCCAAAAAATGGCGTCTAGCCACCAGTCGGATGTTGTTTTTTATTACAATTACAGATTCTTTTTTTTAAATTTTTATCATTTAATTTAATTTATTTTTAAAAATATTTTTTTAAATATAAACCAATTATATAATATCAAATTGAAATTGAATTTGAAATTATAATATTTAACGAAACTGAAATTAAAATTAAAATTGAAATTAGAATTATAACATTTAGCGTTATTGAAATTGGAATTATAATTATAATATTTAACATTGATGTAATTAATATTTAACGCTATTGAAATTAAAATTAAAATTATTAATTATAACATTTAACGTAATTAAAATTGAGTTTAAAATTAGAATTAGAATTATAACGTTTAACGTAATTGAAACTGAAATTGAAATTATAATATTTAACATAATTAAAATTAAAATTAAAATTATAATATTTAACGTACTTAAAACTGAAATTGAAATTATATTATTTTATGTCATTAAAATTAGAATTGAAATTGGAATTAAAATATTTAATATTTAATTTAAATTTAAATTAGAAATAAAATTATAATTTTAACGTAATTAAATTGAAATTGGAATTATAATATTTAAAGTAAGTGAAATTAAAATTGGAATTATAATATTTTATGTAATTAAAATTAGAATTAGAATTATAACATTTAAGATAATTAAAATTGAAATTGTAACTTTTAACGTAAATGAAATTGAAATTAGATTTAAAATTATAACATTTAATATAAATGAAATCAAAATGAATTTAGAATTATAATATTTAACGTAATTAAAATTGTAATTATAATATTTAATGTAATTGAAATTATAATTATAACATTTAATGTAATTAAAATTGTAATTATAACATATAATGTAAATGAAATTGAAATTAGAATTAAAATTGAAATTATAACTCTTAACATAATTGAAATTATAATATTTAATGTAATTAAATTGAATTTGAATTTGAAATTATAAAATTTTAACATAATTAAAATTAAAATTAGAATTGTAACATTTAACATAATTGAAATTAAAATGATAATATTTAATATAATTAAAATTAAAATTAGATTTGAAATTAAAATTATTTAACCTAATTAAAATAAAATTAAAATTAAACTTATAATATTTAACGTAATTAAAATTAAAATTAAAATTAAAATTATAAGATTTAATGTAATTAAAAATCAAAATTATAAGATCTAATGTAATTAAAATTAAAATTATAATCAGAATTATAAAATTTAATATTATTAAAATTAAAATTATAACATATAATGTAATATATTATTTTTAATTTTTTAATATTATAAAGAAGTATTTTATTAATGATTTAATTTTTAAAGATTTATTTTATATTTAATTAAATATTAAAAAAAAAATTTAATATTTTTTAATTAACTTGCTATGGTTGACATCATCAAATTTTAACTATTAAATTAATTTAATAATTGAGACAGCTGATTATACGACACTGCCGACTGTGTTGAAGGGGAGTTGAACTTCAAAGTCATTTTCGCGGATGTCTATTGAATATATATATATATATATATATTTTTTTTATAATATGTGTATTGAATATTTACCAAGTACCAACAGGTAACAACAACACTTTGCAGCTTAAAAAAAAAAAAAAAAAAAAACAATACTTTGCTCCCACGAAATTGGCAAATTGCGTTGCATTTGCTACCTGCCTGTCCATGCTCACTCACCTCTCTCGCATTCTCCGCCGATGAACTGCAACTGCTTCCTGTCTAGTCTTTGCTCCTTCTTGGAGAAAAAGCTCAAACCCGGAAGAACTGCCTGCGGATCCTCTGAAGACCCCGATGGCTCCGGCCCCGACTCCTTGGACCTCTTCTTCGAGTTCCGTACTCTGCAAGTCGCCACCAACTTTTTCTCCGACTTGAATCAGCTCGGTCACGGCGGGTTTGGTCCCGTTTACAGGGTACTCTTAATGCTTGATTAGGGCCAATTTCGCCGAATTTCAAAATTTTTCTTTATTTATTTATATCATGTTGGCTTTATTAAAATTATACACAAATATCGACCTTTACCTTTAATTTTCTACGAGGGTTTTCTAAATTTCTGTACGAGTTATTAATCAATATTATTAGCATATCTCTAAAGGGATTGATGCCAAATGGTCATGAAATAGCCGTGAAGAAGCTTTCAGTAAACTCAAGACAGGGACTCAGAGAATTTACTAATGAGGTGAAGCTGTTGTTGAAAATTCAACACAAGAATTTGGTTACATTACTAGGATGTTGTGCTGTAGGACCTGAGAAGATGCTTGTTTATGAGTATCTGCCTAACGAAAGCCTCGATTACTTTCTCTTTGGTAAGAAAAGCAGATGGTCTTCCAAAAAAAAAAAACAAAAGCAGATAAATTGAACTCTCATACATTTACTATTCTAATTAGATTTGAAATTTGGCCAGATTGTCTGGTAAAATTAGCACCTAATGATTTGGTTGGTGAAACTCTATAGATAAAACCAAGTCTGCATCGCTGGATTGGACAACCCGATATCAAATAGTTACAGGTGTTGCTCGAGGTCTTCTTTATCTGCACGAGGAGGCCCCTGAAAGGATCATTCACAGAGACATTAAAGCCAGTAACATTTTGCTGGATGAGCAATTGAATCCAAAAATCTCAGATTTTGGTCTTGCTAGACTATTTCCTGGAGAAGACACCCATGTCAATACATTCATGATTTCTGGTACCCAGTGAGTAGTTTCCTAGCTTATTTTCCTCATAAAATTATTATTTAAGTGATATTAGTCCGATGATATTCTAGGCTGATTCATTTCTTTGGGTAGCTGAAAGAAATGGCAATGATTACAAGTTTGTTTCTTGCAGTGGTTACATGGCCCCTGAATATGCATTGCATGGATATTTGTCTGTGAAGACAGATGTTTTCAGCTATGGAGTTTTGGTCTTAGAGATTGTAAGTGGTAGAAAGAATCACGATGGACGTCTTGATATAGAAAAATCAGACCTCCTGAGATATGTAAGTTAATTCCACCTACAATTGGATCATGAATAACTTTATACGTGAGCTTTAAAATTTGTCAAATGTGGAATATGCAAAGCTCATTCTCTGTCACCAAAGCCAAAAAGCAAATGTTGTCATAGGTGCTGTGTTTAATGATCTATGTTGAAGATCGCAATAAACTCCCAAAATTGAAGATAAAAAATGGGCTTTTAAATTTTCGAGTTGAAAGGATTGTAATTGTAATGATGGTTTTTCAGATATCATGGAATTTTCCAAATTATTTCGTAATTTCTTAGTAATTTAAGTATGAGGGCATATGCCCTTTTCTGATCCATGAACATGATTCTTGAGCAATGCATTATTGCACTGTTATCTTTCTCCCTTGCCTTTGACAGTTAATATTTATTGAAATCCTAACCTGGAATGACTGTAATAATATATTTCAGATCTCGTTTTCACCTAATCTTCTAGACCATATTCATAGTTGAATCGGAATTTGCTGTTATTAACAGAATTTGATGGTTTGGATGAAATAATGTATGACTGCAAGTGCTAAATTGATGACACCAACTCTTCTCTTGTCACTATAGCTGCAGAACCTACAAGTTTACATATCAACTTTAAGTAATAAGGGAGCATGGTGAATTATTGATTCCACAGTTTCCCAGCAGTACTTGGGATATTGATGAATTTAATTTATTATAGCAATGAGTAAATGAAATGGATTTTCGGGAGACGTAACTCTTGTGATATTGGTCTGCCAAAGGCTTGTGGTTTATGCTGCTTGTATTGTTTCTATTTGATTCTTTATTTTTGTAAAAGAGAAAGAAACTAATCAGCATGTGCAATAGTTTTTGCTCTCTCATACAGACATGGACACTCTTTCAAGATGGGAAGGTACTGGAATTAGTGGATCCAAGTCTTACCAATTGCAATCACGACGAGGCAGCAATGTGCATTCAGCTCGGATTGTTATGTTGTCAACAAAGTGTTACAGATAGGCCTGACATGAACTCTGTTCATCTCATGCTTTCAGGTGACTCATTCACTCTACCCAGACCAGGTAAACCTGGAACTCAAGGCCGTGGAGGACGCTGGACAACCACCTCTACTTTGACTTTTACTAATACTAATAATAATACCAACACTAATATTAATGCTAGGAGTACCAACAGTGGTGTTACCGGAACTTCTGGCGGCAACAGTTTTGTCGAGGAATATTCTAGAAATTCTATCTCATATTCTTCCATTGATGAAGGTAGATGACCATTCATTATTGCCAGTAATTAGAGCAGTTTATCTTATGTACAGCATTGTAAATTTATGTGAAAATGGTGTGATTCTTTTTAGTTGTTTTATGATCTAGATTTCTTTGTGTTATAGGTAAGGGTGACATAAAATTAAGACAGACTGCAGTTTGATTGAATCTGTTGGTATTCACTTGAACCAAAAAGGGATTCCCATGTGTCTATTCATATTTGCAATTTTGTTTGACGAAGGCGTGGATATTAAGCTATTGCTTTTGCACATGCATGCTCGTCTATATTTCAGATTTCCATCTTTCTTTTTTTAGAGAGGTTAATTTATTAGGGAAATGTTTACTAATAGCTCCTAAAAGGTCATAATTTTTTTAAAATTTATTTAGCCAATTTTTATTAATTAAGAAAGTAATAAATATATGAAGTTACCTTTATTAATAATATAATTTATAAAACTTATTGTTTGTGTCACAAAATCAACCCTAAAAAAGTAAGAAAATATAGTGATAGTATATTGTGATGAAAAAGATAAGAAATAAAATATGTTGGTGAAAAAATATGGTAAATCAAAAAAAAAAAATGGAGAACAAAGAAGAAAAGGAAGTTCAAAATTTCTTGCATCTTGCATGCGAGACTCGTGGAGGGGCCGCATGCTCAATAATGCAACGCGAGGAGGGTCGTGCAACCCTTTCTAACACCTTGCATGCGAGGAGCATGAAGGGTACTCACACCAAGCAGTCTCTTCCTGTAGCACAAGTCACGTGCCCCGCCGCGCAACGTCGAGAGAGGCATGTGGGCCTTTCCAGTGCCTTGCATGTGAGGCACATGAAGGGGTTGCGCATCCAATCTCGCACCACGTGACCAATTCTTATGCACTACACGTTTGCCAAGTTGCCGTTATTTTTAACTTTTTTCTTTGATAATTTTTATTGAATTTTATTTATTTTTTATTATATTTTTGTTTTTTTCAACTAAATTTATTTATTTTCAACTCGGTCTCAACTTTTTTAATGTATACTTTGAGAGAAGTAAAATATAATCTAAATTTAAAGTTATATTTTAATTTTATGACTATAAAAAAGATGAGTTTAAAATATGAGCTATTAATAAATTTTTCATTGACGCATAGATTTTTTTTTCAAAAGAAAACAATTATGTTTCTAGAAAATCACCTTACGCACGCATACAAAAACTCATGCGAAGTTAATGCCCCACATAATTTAACTTTCAAAGCATACTTGTTAATATATTCCGTACACCTTTATTTTTATTAACTAAACATTTATAGGAAATTTTTTTTGTAAATGGCTTATATTTTTAGGTAAATTTTTTAGTTTTAACTTTTTTGTAGTCAAAGAATTTAAAATTGAACAATTTTACCTCTAGTTAATATTTTCCCTCTTTAGAAATACAAACATTCGAAACCAGTAAAATTTCTCTCAAATCGTTAGTGTTTAGATCAATAATTTTGGAGGCATTATTTTGTAGATTGGCATTTTTTTTACACCAGTGGCTAACTTAAAATTCAAAAAATGGCTGATAATTAATAGTTTTTAAAATTTAAGATGAAATTAATAGTTTTATTACACAAAGTGAAAGCTATTATAAACAATCTTACAGCCACCGCTCAATGCTCATCAGACGAAAGTCTACACAAATGATTACAAAGCAACAACTGAAAGTTCGATGAAATTTAAAAAGTCTCAATACAAAAACTATAGTTACATTTTAAAACCGAAATCAAGGGATATCAAGAACGTCAAAACGGGGCTCTCCAACTCATCAAACTAAAGTCAGTGACTCTGTCTACCTCGGCTGGTGAATTGTCCTTGGACTTACCTTCACATTCACAATCTTTGGTGCCTACTCCATCTGCGTTGACTTCTCAATCAAAGCTCGACCCTTTTTCCATTTCAGCGTCACAACTGGAATTGATGATGATATCCCATTATAAGAAATAGATTTTAAAAAAATAATAAAAATCATTTTCCAAAATAAAATATATATATATTTAGCCGCAGGTGTAGCGACCCATATATGGCTGTCGGTCCAACGGCTATTTTTAGCTGCCAGTTCTTCCACTCAACACCCATATTTCTTCCGTTCAACACCCAAGTTTTGCTCTAATCAATCCTTCCATTCAACAATAAACAAGACCTCGTATTAAAAATTAACAAAATAATCTCCAGATTCATCAGCATGCATCATTCGCAGGTGTTGGCTTTACCAACCAAAAGGAGTTGATAATCTCCAGATCAGAGATGAAAATTTCATTGATCGAGTATGCTTCAAGAAAAATGTCATGCTCAAATTCTGGATTGGAACAGTTAAAGAAGTTGATAATCTCCGGTTCTGAGATGAAAACTTAATTTTATTATTTACTATTTATTTTTTGAGAGGATTTGAGTGTTTGAAGATTTAAATAACTTGATTATTTTTGAATTTGTTAATTTTTGTGGTAGACAGCTAACCGGCTAGGCATTTTGCATATTTTGTAAAAAAAAAAATAAATACTAATATCAAAATTTTAAATTTATGAGTTTCGTGAAATTATGTCATACCTAAAAGTATTAATAATAATAATATTTTTTACTTTTATTGAGAGAAATTTTTTGTTTTATAATTATAAAAAATTTGAATTTATGAAACAATAATTGTTTATGATGAATATTTTACATGTCGTAGTAGTGATCACTTCTTGGGCATTTTGAATTGAAAAAGTAAGGGACTACACTATTTATGGATGTTGAATCAACAATTTTAATGAAGGATTTGATAAGTTTTTAATTCATTTTTATAGACCTTAAGGATGATATGGATTTAAGGGTGGCTAAGATGAAGAAGCCTCGCAAGTATTTAGAGCAATGGTATATTATCTTTGTTGCTTATTTAATTTTTTTTATTTATAAAATTAGCTTAATTAAAGTATTAAATTATATATTGATTATGGTTATTTTTATGTATAGTTCGAACACAATACATTATCAAATTATGATATTGCATAGAAGATTAAGGAGCTACAAGAACCAATAAGGCTGGACAAAGCAAAGCTTATGCAAAGAATGGAACGGGACTGAGAGTTGATTTTTGAGATGGTTGACCAAGTCCGGGATGATATTATGTATCAGATGAAGCTGATGATTCAATATTTCCAATCATATACTGTCTAGACAGATATAAGTCAAAATATAGTAAAAGAATAAAAATATAGCTTATAGAAAATAAATTTAGTTTACTTGACTTATCTACTTATGTGTTTTTATTTCAATTTAGAGAAAACATAGTGGATGATGTTCAAATTCTACTAGTTAGGTATAACATGCAATTGAACATGTAATGTTCAAACTCGACTAACAATCCTACTAGTATACATATTTTTCTTGGTCCTACAAAATGTATTAGTATATTTGGACAACAATACAAGGACGCATGGGTAAAACACATCCCATTTATCAATCATATACTATGAAAGATCAAGAAGAGAAAGAAAGAGCTTCAAGTACAATCTCAGTGCGATGAGGCTATAGTGGTGGACATGAATCCATTATAGTCGATAGATTTAGTTGTCCAAGCTGAGTTTGAGGCTTGGGTTCGCACTAGTAAAGGCATAGTCAATTTATTAGGGATTGATATTAACCAATTATGGTTTCATCAAAATTTAAACAACAGATTGGATGACTTTGTAAGTAAAAATTACATATATGTTGGACTTATTGGCTTTTAAATCAACTTATTTTAAATTTTATTTGTTAGATTTTACAGTACATTAATAAGTACCTGAAGTTGGCTTATCAATGGTAGTGCAAGTATAGCGCACATTGCCTCAATGGTCCATTACTATGGATACATATTTTTTTTGTAAGTTTTTAAGTACTTTAATTTTTTTTTAATGTGTCATTCACATTTACTAATTTATTGTTTTGTTGTAAATTTAGGAGTCCAATAATTACATTTATAGCTAGTATGCCTATAACCTATTTGCTATTACATGAGACCTATGCCTGTTACCATATGAATTAAGACTCAAAAGAAGATTTACTTAGTAGCAAATTGTGGGCTGAGGTTGACAAGGTAATTGTTAAAGAATTTATTTATTTATTTATATTATTTATGTAACAATTGTTGAGATTTGTGCTTATGTGCCATCTATTTTATGTATGAATATTTGTTTTATATTTATAGTATTACTATTTCATTAAATCGCTAATTATATGTTATACATGGTAAGATGCTTATAATGTTTCAAACATTGTATGATCTGAAAGAGTTTAGATTCGGTCTAAAGGAGTTTAGATCAGTGCTAAGAATTAACAATGTTGAGAGTTATAAATGCTAAGAGTTATCACTGATAAGAGTTACCAGGTTATATAAGTTAGTGAAATCTAAAGAGTTAGAGCCTTGTTTGAAATGGGACAAAGACCTGAAAATGTATTAGTAATAACATAGCTGCAAAGAGTTACAAATGGTGCTAAGAAATATCATTATGCAAGTATATTCTCAAACACTATATTGTTGATCTATCTTCGCTAATGTAGGTCTATTAATGAAGACCTTATTATATAGATTAGTGTATGTCTATATCAGGATGGTCTAGATGGTTAGTCTTAGTAAACCATGAGTTTAGTGGAAGCTCGTATAGAGATACTGGTATTCAGTTAGGATTGAGTACTGAACAGACTCATAAGAACCTCCAATAGACATCCCATATAGCCGTCAATAAAGGGTCTTCTCGAGTTAAGTAATATTTATGTTCCTTTTACCTGAGTGTCACGGTGGGCTTGTGAGTGATCCACCATACTTAGGGGTGGGTAATTTTGGGTTCGGGAATTCCTAACCCCTACCCGAACCCAATCGGGACACCGAAATGTGTCTCTATCAGGACATATTTTAGGTCGAGACGGGTCGGGAAATCTTGATTTTTTTTTTAAAATATTATTTTAAAACGATGTAGTTTTGATTCGAGTTCGGGACAATTTGGGACGGGTCGAGTCGGGTTCGGGAATTTTTTGAACCTGACCCGTCTAGTTCGGGATAGAATTTTTTATCCCGAACAAGTCCTGAACCCATTCCTGTTCCCGTCCCGACCCAAAATTTTGGGACAGGTCAGGTTCAGGAATAATGCCTACCCCTAACTGTACTTTGGTTTTACACATGTCAGAAACAATTCATAGTCTAACTGCTGTGTGTCGCTGGGTATGGTCCAATGCTCATAGAGTTCGATGTGCATAAATATGGGATCCATCATCTCATTTGGGGAAGTAAAATATCTTGATACTCCAAGATTATGTTTTAGAAAGTCTTATTGTTATAAGCAGTTATACCCGGTAAAAGAGTTTTATTCTAGGAATAAATAATATCGCAAAAGTATTTGTGGATATTATTTATTAAAATACAAATCTAGAGATAAGTTTACAATCGAGCACATGAAGAATTGACGGTGTTGATCTTATCTCTGCTTTTCTAGGATATCTATAATGGAGGAATTATACGAATATATTATAACATCAACTTGTATGGTCTGACGCACCATTTTGTAATATCTATAACATATGTGTGAGACATTGTTTACGGACGCATGGACAAGCTCCATATGACAAATCGGACGTGGACCTAGAGAGTCTCACAATATGAAGTATACTCGTTGTGTACCGAGGCAACATATTGGATTGAATAGTTTGGTCCAAGTAATTCCAGCAAACTGAATGTATACTTAAATGTTTAAGTACATTACTTAATTAGTAGGTAAGAGTTGTTAACTAATAAGAAATTTACAAGTGACGTAATTTTGGTCCAC
Source organism: Ailanthus altissimus (assembly GCA_946807835.1). Lineage (NCBI taxonomy): Eukaryota > Viridiplantae > Streptophyta > Magnoliopsida > Sapindales > Simaroubaceae > Ailanthus > Ailanthus altissimus. Next base: position 14,749,295 of record OX327696.1, on the reverse strand, counting down.
AAATTATTTTACTATGAATTCACACATTTACCTTGCTAGTAAATACTAATAAGGTAAAAGTAATTATTCAATAATAATTTTTGAATAATTAATATATATTAATAATACATATATTTAATTGTTATTATTTTATTGATTTGTGGAGCAAGCACTTATATAATGTAATGAGTGATGTTTGCCAATGATAATAATAATAATATAGTAATGCATTATGGTAGGACATATAAATCATTAAATAATACAAAGATGCATTATAACTTATAATGCACAATTGTATGGCTGACCATGTTTTGCTGGATAGTGAAATTGGTTGAAAGTAATCAATTATCTCCACTTATGTGTATTTATTGTAAGCCATGAAATGTATTAATTAATAGAACCAAAATAGGTATTATTCATTGGTTAAAGAGGGAACCATTTGACTATGTGAGGGAGAGATAATACAGGAATAGAAATAATTTGCCGGATAATATTTGACACATAATAACAATTATTCAATACAATAATTTTATTACATAGAGAAGTAAATTAAAACGTCCAATAGCCTCAACTTGCAGGAAATCTCTATTTTTAACTTGAAATTGTACTTTTTCAGGCTATAACATTCTAACTTCCTTCAGACCCTGCAACATATTACAGATATGAGAAGGACAAGCAGTATTTAATACCCAGCCAGTACTAGCATCAAATACTAAAGAAATGTCAATAATAGACAAGTGCATACCTAAAGTGCTCTTTTTAATTGTGGCAAGGTATTTTGGGCAACTTCGCTTCCAATGCCCATCCTCGTTGCAATGTAAACAATTTTTTTTTGCTTTGTTCTTATGTTGGAAGTTGGATATGTGTTACTTTTAAGGACCTATTTTAAGTGCATAATTTGCTTTCTTTTTATTCTTCCCTTTGAACTTCTTGGAATTCTTCGGGGCAGAAGATGAAGCACCCTGAACATAGAAAGTCTTGCCCCATTTGTTCATGTCCTCTTGAGCTATTATCAGTATGTTATGCATATCAACATAAGTATAGGTCAATCATTTCATGTTGAAGTTAATGATGAAAAATGCAAATGACCCTAGAAGTGATTGGAGAATCAAATTGTTCCCCAATGTATTTATCAATGAGATATCAATGGTTTACAACCTCTCAATATGAGATATGATCTTGAGGACTCACTGGACTGCCCTCGGGTAGTATAGCTTGAAAGAGAGATTTAGCAACCCTGTATATTTCAACTTGAGGTCAGTCGCCAAATAACTCTTTTAGGTAGAGCATTATACTCCCAGCACTATCTATGTGGACATGCTCTATTTAGAGCTCCGTAGACATTGAGCTAAGGATGTATGATTTGACTTTCAAATTATTATCCAACCATTTTTGATATGTCTCCTTTTCTTTCAGAGAAGAATCATTAGAAATCGCTTGGGGCAGGCACTAATCAATTACATATCCAAGCTTCTCAGAATCCAGAATAATTCTGAGTTTCATAAGCTAGTCGATATAACTTTCTGCACCTTTGAGTTAGTGTGCATCAAGGATACCAACTAATGGGTTGCTTGAAGCCATTTGATCTTGAAAAGATAAAGAAAAGATGTTAGCGGAATATTTCAATCGCTATTTAATAACGTTTAGATTATGGGTATAACAGTTATATATTTTTTAAACTAAAAATGCCCTCCCACTGTTTTATATAATCTCTTTAATCTCTCAAACAAGAAAATGATAGTTTTAGATTCTTTAAACTATACAGTAGGAAATGGATTTCATTGGCATTTTACTCTAACCTCACGCTTTAGTAATATTGGCCTTTGTAAACTCAAAAGGTAGACAACTCTTGTCAATTGCATCTCATACAACTCTTACCACTTATCTTAAATACACCTTATCCTCGCGCTGTAGTAATATTGGATAAGTGTATTCCAGATTAACTTGTCAATCATCAAATATATGCTACTAGTGTAACCCTTACGCTATACCAATATTGTGCAATACGTTCGCATATATTTTTCTTATCTTAAGTTTAACCAGCATAACCCAAATCACTCCGAACAATCCCTCATGTTGTAGCAATATTAGAAAAGACTGAAATGAACCGTCTAATATCATATTGACAAAACGAATCGTTGTATAATATAATCTCATAATATAATATTATTTAATATGATTTAGAGAGATTTATTAAATACATTCTCATCTTATGAAAATGATTAATTTAGATCATTCATTTAAATTTTATGCAAACACAACTAATCCTCACCAATAGGGCCCCCATTGTGATTATTTGCATATAAAAATAATCAAATCATGTTATGACAATTATAGAATCATAATACAATAACAAAATAAGTCAAAACATGATAAAAAAAATTTCAGCAACAGTGTTGGACGCCACGGCGCTGGAAAACAGACGCTGCGACGTCCATAGATAATGGGCTGGCCACTACGGAACCCAATAATTGACACCGTTGTGCTCACTCTTGGGCACCGTGGTGCTAAGGTCAGTGAGTGAGCGCTACAGCATCGGACACTCTCACCGCAGCCGATGCCCAAAAATAATTTGTTCTTGTTTTGACACCCAAGTATTCTTATGTTTATCATATCCAAACATCATATAATCAATTCCAAACCTCAACATATTCAAGAAATCACAAAATAAAACCATGTTTAATTTTAAACATCACCATGTTCCAAATCAAACATCAATATGTTGTTCAATAATACAACATCAACATGTTAAATATTCAACAACATCAAACATCATACATCAAATTAACATACTCTGATACTATTTGTTAAGTGGGTGTGTGATGTGTAGAGTGTACGTATAATTTAAAAAAAAATATACATGCAGTGGAAGAATCTCATATAATATATATTCAATATAGCATAATTAAACACAAATATCTTATATATATTTATATGTTTCATTTAAATAAATTATAAGTAAGTAAACCTACCCAGATTGAAGGTAACTTTCAAATTCTTCAAGAACTCTAATCTCCAAGTCTTAAACTCACCTTAAGTGTGCTGTTGCACAATTCTATTTCATTACTAAAATCGGTGGGATTGTGAAATTAGAATAACAGCTCCAAATTTCTAGTAGTAGGTGTTTTAACTCTTAAAATACTTTGTTCCTTATAGTCTTTGTTTTTTTATGAGAAATGAGAAGAATAGAATGTTTTTACTCTTTTTTCTCTCAAAACCCCTTACTTAGAACTTAGAAAGGACTTAGCAAAATTCTCAACACTATCTCTCCCTCACATAGTCGAATGGTAGAATAATATAATTTTAGTACTTGATTAGAAAGAAGATATTACCCCTATGGGTTTGACATCCAACTCTTTTGTCCATTTATTACTTGTACACGATAGTGTATACTTACACTTAATTTTAAGATATAGAAATATTGCACCAGCAGGTGATATTAATAAAATAAAATTCACTACAAGGTATGTATTTATACTTGCAGAAGGAGCTGTTAGCTGGGTCTCTACACTTCAGACTATCAATAACAGCTGAGTATATGGCAGCTACATAAGTTTGTAAAGAATCAATTTGGATTAAAAGATTCTTGGAAGAGCTCGGGTATAATTAAGAGAAGATTTCCTTGTATTGTGATAGTTAGTATGCCTTGCACATTTCAAGAAATTCAACTTTTCATTCCAAAACAAAACATATAGGAGTAAAGAAGTGGAAGCATAGATATGAAGAAGATTCACACCAAAGAAATTCTAGCAGATGCATTAACCAAACCGATCAACACTGATAAGTTCATATATTGTAGATCCTTATATGGCCTGGTAGAAAGGTAAAGTAGCATAAAAATAACAAGTGTAGGTGGAATAATGTGAAGACATGATTATTTTGATCAAGTCTTTAAGTGGGAGAAATATTGTGGTTGGTGGCACACCAAAATTGAAAACACAATTTTTGAAGAAAGAAATGGTTGGTGGCCTAAATTGTTAAATTGAATGGATGCTATTTTTTGAAGACTAAAGAAGATGTGTTCAATTGGAACATTACCACCTCCTCCTAAATAAAGGTGCTTTATTAGTTCATCATCATCATCTTATAATCCAATCTCCTACTTTATTTTTGAATAAATTCTTTAATTTCTCTTTATTTGTTAAGAGAGAAATGTGAGGTTGAAGTGTATCTCATAGTTTCAAGAGAGAGAGAGAGAGAGAATCGTTCTCTCCTTATAATTAAATTGTATTTATAATCTCATTTTTATAGTGAAAATTTCCTATACTTATCGTGGTTTTCCCTCAAGTTGTTAGAGATTTTTTCACGTAATATCTGTGTGTCATTTATTTTCTCCAGTTTATCATCCACTACTTTAAATTAAGATTCTACTTCAACCTCTAAATCCTTATAACAATATATGTATTTTAAATTTCTCTAGACTTTGGATAAGCGCTTGTAGCTTATCTAAAGAGTATGAAAAAAATTAAAGATGAATTCTTCTTTCTTTATTTTTTTGTTTCTTGATATAACACATACCCTTCCTCATTCCCACAACATGCGAGATCGAAACCCCGACCTATAGTTGGGGTGGTGAGCATCAATGAAAGGGCTAGTCAATTTGACTAGCACCCTCAGCTTTATGAATTCTTCTTTCTCATTATGAACTTTTACCATTCATTAATTATAATAATTTATTTACTTTATGATAATTTGTTAGGTAGGATTTGATACGTAAAGATTCTATATAAGAAGCCTTTTACATATGTTAGATTGTCTTTTTTTTATTTTTTTTATTTTTTTGAAGACGTGTGTATAAACATATGTTAGACAGTTTCAACCAAAATATTTTTAAATAAAAAATAGAAATTTGATGCTTCAAGGAGAATCCTAGACTAGACATCAGTGTAGTTGAAACCAAAACGACGATGATTAATCAAAAATAATTTCACTTTTCACTTGCAGGTAGGGAAAGAGACGGGAATGAGTTGGAGAAACAAACGCGCAAAAGAAAAAAAAGTTGAAAAATGAGAAAATTGGCATTCTGATTGTCATGACAATCCACTCCATTTAAATAAAATAAAGCACGAACACGTGAACAATTATTTTACTGATCTTTTCCTGTACCTGTGCATGTTTTTAAGTTTCACATAAATATTTACATGAATTTTGCTATACTATAATGTATTTACATTGCATTTCAAAGTTGCATCGTGTTGGTATTGATAATTCAATAATACATAGTGTTGGTTGATGATTTAACAATATGTATGAGTATGAATTGAGATAAATATCAAATGAAGAGTTAGAAAGAAGTCAAATACGCAATGAGTATATGAGAGAAGAGCAAGACGGAGAATTAAAAGTAAGGAGGAGCACAAAAACGCAGGAAGACAACACAAAGGCGTTGCGTTACAGTGTCGGAGATAGTAGCTTCATTGTCTCGGCGCTGGAATAAGGGTGCGCCAGCACTGCAGTGCCAATTTTGGGGATTTTTTTTTTTTTTTTTGGCTCGCATTCAACTTCTTTGAGGGAGTTTCAAACTCCTAAACGCATGAACTCTTATTCCAAGTAGGTTTAAGAGTTTTAAGGATATTTTTCTCACTATATAAATTATTGCAAACCTTCTTTAGACTCACCAAGCATTAAAAAAGAGACTCTAAGAGAGATTAAAGACTTAGATAGACACTAAGTGCTATGTGCATTTGGGTTGAACCATTGTGAGTATTTATTATTCTTGAGTGAACGAAGGTACACCATATATATATATATATATATATCTTTGAACATTCTTTATTTGTTTTATCTTTGTAATCTCTAGAATAGTTAATAAGAGAGGCAGGATCCCTTTGATCCACTATGAATTTTTAAAAAATTATGTTGTGTTTTTGATTGATTTGGTTATTAAATTCTTAATATTATATTTGCTTACAATTATACACTTCCACAAAACAAAGAGGTATTTAGGCGAAAGGCTGATCATAAGGTGTGGTTGGTATTAAACCTAAATCTCCTCTCTAAAATTCAATAAACTGGTATCAGAGTCAAGTTAGGTAATATACTTAGGTGGTATTCAAACCATGGAAACTTTCAAGCAAGATATATAAAAGTTTAATGGTATAAATGACTTCAATCCATAAAAGAAAAAAGTTAAAGCTTTGCTAGTCAAAGTAGGGTTAGACTCAGCCATAGAGGAAATTTGAGCAACAAATAGTAAAGAGAAGAATCCTTTGAAACTTTGGGAGATAGATTGGTATATCATTTAGAAGAGAGCCCACAACACCATTATACTAGTGTTGAGTGACGTAGTACTAAAGAAGGTAGATGGAGAAGAGACAACTTAGGTCTATAGAATAAACTCGATACCTTGTATATAAGGAAGTCTTTGGCGAATTGTTTACATGTGAAGGACAAGCTGCACTAGCTGTCTATCTTTGAAAGGTCTTCATTAAGAGATCACATTGACACCATCAATAGAATCATCATAAGTCTTGAGACACTAGACATCAAGATGGAGGATGAAAATAAGGACATCATCCTATTAAGTTTGTTACCATTAAGTTATGAGAACTTTATGGATATGTTATTGTATGACAGGGAAACTCTTACAATGAATAATGTTAAGGCATCATTGAATTTAAAAGAATTAGGGAAGAGATCTAAACTAATAGTGCAATATGTTTTATTGTAAAAAGAAAGAAGGACAACTGACCGAGAATGAGATCTAAGAATTATTTTCTTTATAACAAGGAATGACACTTTAGAGGGATTGTTCTAAAATAAAAGTAAGGGATAGAGATACTGTAACAGTGAGTCATGGGTATGACATTAAAGTTGTAGACACCTTGGTTGTCTTAAGGGAAAGTACACTGGTAAGTGGATACCAGACTCTGGGTGTAGTCTCTATATATATCCTGACTGATAATTATTTCTCAACAATAAATCTATTGGAGGTACAACATTAATGGGGAATAACATAGCTTGTGAAGTCGTGAAGGTTGGTGACATAAGGCTGAGGATGGTGGGAAACCTAGGGACTTACAACATAGTGTAAGACATTTTCCTAAACTTAAAAGAAACTTGATATTCCTAGGAAAGGTCAATAAAGAGGGATATTTAGTTAGAGTGAAAAAAAGAAAACATAGGATATTAAAAGGAACAGTAAAGATAGAAGGTGAAAAGCACAATGGAGGCTTTATTTGCTTAAAGGGACGATCTAAGGTGGCCTAACATGGGGTGTTGGGGTAATGAAGACTACAAGGCGACATTCAAAGCAAACTCACTGAAGTGATAAAGGTTAAAAGGGAGTGCGTTGCATTTATATCCTATATAAGAGACATTCATACCTTTGGAGATCAAAGTCACAAGTCCAAGATGAGTTAAGTCTTGATGAAGACTTAACCGGAATAAGCTCTAGGTGATAGAGCATTGATGTGGATGGATTCATAAGCCTTCTTACGGGGGGAAATTTTGAATCAAGGAAGAGTTTGCTAGTGTTGATAATTCAACAATTATGTATAGGCATAAATTAAGGTGGATACCAAGTGAAGAGTTAACAAGAAGTCTACTATGTGACAAGTATATAAAGGAGGACCAAGATGAAGAATTGGAAGTAAATAGGAGTACAAAAACACATGAACGGAAGCTAGCTTTCTGATGCGATATTTCTATATCATAAATTAAGTGCAAGTATACACTATCGTATGCAAGTAATAAAGAGACTAAATAAGTCGGATGTCGAACCCACAGGGATAATTCTTTCTTTTTAACCAATTACTAAAATTATATCTTCCTAATAATTATTCAGAAAAATAAAAATCTAAGAATGAATGTAAGAAATATAACACAAAAACACAATGCAATGAGATTTAAAGATATAGCAACGTAGAGAGAACCTAGGATTAATATTATCCCTCAATATGTTTCTAATGATTAATCCTCTAATATTTAACTCCCTTAGTCTTTATTATTGATCAAGACACTAATGTATTCACAAGCCTCTTCCAAGGTCATGCAAGTATACCTTAATTTACCAAATACCTATATTCCTATGGTACTTGTAATAAATTAAGATTCATTAAGATTAGGTCTTATTGATCATACATGCCAATTAGGTATATTCCTATCCTAAATTGAAACTTGCATATGCAACATTGAATGTTACTCTACAATCATGCATCAAATTACCTAGGTCTAAATATATTGATTCCTCTTCCGAGTTTATCAATAATATTACCAATTCATTCACCATATATTGGCCAGATATATTGAAGCATTAAACACAAGTAATTTAAATAATAAATGACTAAGTTTATTAAATACTAGAAGATATGGCAATTAAGCACACATATTGAGTTCAAATATTAACCCTAGAAAATAAGTTAGCTCATGGCTACAAGAGAACAGCAGTAGAAATAATTATAAAACATGATACAATTAATCGCAAACCGATATAGACGTCGAATTGCTTTTAATTGCGCTGCCTAGGAACTCTTGATGCCGAAGAACGTCTTGTATCTCTCTCTAAAGATGCTTCAATTAAGCTCCTATTGCTCTCCAAGACTCGTGCTCTGTATTCTTGGTGCTCTTGGGTCGTCTTGGATTCCTTTCTGAAGGCTGGGGACGAGTGGCTTTATATAGGGATTGATATGAGCTTGAAAATCTCAATTCTCGTCGGACTAGGACTCGCACTACCGCTGGCGCGCTATGCATCTGTCGCTGGGGCGACGCGTGAAAAAGTCTTCACCGCTGGAGCGGTGGGATCTTGGCGCTGGGGCGCTGCATGAAAACGGCTTCACCGCTGGCGCGGTGACTCTTCGGCGCTGGGGCGCTATACGCGACTTAAGCAAGTCGTTTTTCTTATTTTGATCACTATTTCAGCGCTGGGGCTAAAATCCTTGTGGCGCGGGGGCGCTGGACTCATAATTTGAAAACTTTGCATTTTAGTCCCTGTTTTCGCTCCTTTTGCATTCTTTCTTTAAATTTCGTTCAAGTCCCTATAAATAACAATAATGCACATAAATAGCCATCTATTCTCATAAAATAATAAAATATCAATAATAAAAACATGAGAAAATATATAACAAATTTGCCCTTATCAAATTCCCCCAAACTTAAATACTTGCTTGTCCTCAAGCAATAAAATAAAACTAAGAGAGAAAGAAAGGGTTATACTTGACTCATTTAACAAAACAAAATATACTAATACTAATAAGATGATCAAAATCATTGTCTCAAAGGCTGACGAAATGGTACAAATCCATAAGGTAGACAAATAACTATTGACAATTCTAATTATCTTCATTTAGTCCCTCATTCTTCCTCATAAATAATCACCATGTGTGTGTGTGGAAGCAGCAAGCAAATAGCGAAAACCATACTTTGATTTTCTTTATACTTTAGTTTGTACAGAAAAGATGATGTCTCGGCATTTTATTTGTATAATGACACTTCCATAAGCTTGTCTTTATTACCACTCTCCACTAATGTAGAAAATCACATGTCTAGGGATCTATTTAGGACTTTACTTAGCTTGTAACGTAAGGTTAGGGTCAAGGTGGGATAAAAGGATAATTATATGAAGTTCAAATTACACCATGAACACTTAGACTTTTACCTAGAAATCTCTTGATCTTCTTTTCCTTGTATTATCTCTTCCTCCAAACTTATTGTGTTTCCTATCCTTCTTTTCAACCTTTTTTTCTTAAGTTGGGGGTATTTTATTTTCTCTTCTTTTTTTTTTTTTTTTTTTGAATACCCCCAAACTTAGGTTGACAAATACCATTCAAACTTATTTTTCTCATATCACCGTAACTTTTTCCTTTCAAGAGTATTTCTAAGCAAATGCAAAGTTTATGGTGTTATGGGTAAATTTCTAGATAAGTAAACTTTAAGTCTTGGGCTTGTAATGTGGTTAAACCAAAGAATGGATAATTAGGCTCAAAATAGGGTACTAAGGATAAAATATACTCTAAAAGGTAGGCTAGAAAGGCTCAATCGGTCCAAAGATGGCCTAATGTCATTTCCCTATTCATGTGTTTCCTAGAATTTCGCCTCAAGTAGTAATTAAAGACAAGTTCTAGAGTATCGGTCTTCGAGACTGTGGTGTACTCCCTAAAGTATAAGTATCTCTAAGTAATAGTTATAACTATTCATGCTTATAAAGTGCTCAAAAAAATTGGTGATTATGAATAAGGTCAAATTTGTTCTTAAACTTAAATAATCAAAATTGTCTCAAGTATCTATCATTCCCTATGGATGTGTAAAAATAAATTCAACCATGTATTCTTTTTCTTATCATAGACTAATGATCATCTTATCAAAACCTAATAAAAATGAATTAACTAAAAAAAAAAAAAAACTAAGTAACTAAAAAAAAAATTAAGTTTTAACCCACAAGAATGACCACTCAAATCATGCAGAAAAATGAACACAAGAAAGTGTTTCCCACCCCCAAACTTAATTTAAACATTGTCCCCAATGTCGAAAAATTAAAAAGTGAAAGTAAGAGACTTCCCTGGTCAATTTTCGCTGCCGCGCTGACTCTCCGTCGCTGGGGCGATGTTCTGGCGCTGCCGCGGTAATCGTCTATCGCTGCAGCGTTGAAGGCTGATTTCTGCACAGTTACTGGAATTTGCGCTGGTGCGATGTTGCGTGTACCGCGGGGGCGGTGGTGCTCGATTTTCCTGTCGCTGCCGCGCCATGTTATGCCGCTGGAGCGCTGCAATTCTTGGTTTTTTTTTTTTTTTTTAAATGCTGAAAAAAAAAAAAAATAATAATAATAATAATACTTTCCTTGGGTTGCCTCCCAAGTAGCGCTTGATTTAACGTCATCGGCTTGACGGAGCTTTCTTTTCTTTTATGGTGGGTCGAAGATGCTGATGGAAGCATTTGTGTAAGTGATCTTGCTGGCTTTCTTCTTTTTCGGCTTCCATATTCTTGTAATTAAATCTCGGGCAGTATCTTTTGCTGCATTCTCATTATGTCTCTCCGGAAAGACTTTAATCTTAGACCGGGGAGATGGTTCTTCCTTTTCTTTCTCTTTGCTTGCTTCGTCGCGATGCTGCTTTTTCTTCTTCTCTCTTGCCTTTCTATGCTTCAATGCTCTTTTTCTGATGTGAGGATCCAATGTCTCCATATCTTTAATTTGCTTAACGCTTGGATGCACCACATTAATGCAGAAACAGTCTTCATTTTCAGTTGGTAATTTGATCTCCTTGAAGACCTTAAAAGTGACTGTATCCTCTTGTACTCTCATGGTCAACTCCCCTTTTTGCACATCAATAATTGTTCTTCCAGTGGCTAGAAAGGGTCTTCCAAGGATGATTGGGATCTCCTTGTCTTCTTCCATATCTAGAACAATAAAATCAGCCGGGAAGATGAATTTATCGACCTTGACCAACACATCTTCAATTAATCCCTTAGGATAGGTGAGAGAACGATCTGCTAACTGAAGTGTGATATTTGTTGGTTTGGCTTCTTTCAGTCCCAACTTTTTATACACGGACAATGGCATAAGATTGATGCTAGCTCCCAGATCACAAAGTGCTTTCCCAAAATCATAATTCCCAATTGAGCATGGTATGGTGAAACTCCCAGGATCTTTGAGCTTTGGAGGTAGCTTCTTTAGAAGGATGGCGCTACACTCTTCCGTCAGGGCCACAGTCTCGAAGTCATCTATTCTTCTCTTCTTTGATAGGATGTCTTTCATGAATCTCACATAACTCGGCATTTGCTCCAGTGCATCTGCAAAAGGAAGATTAATATGTAATTTCTTAAAAATATCAAGAAATTTTGAAAACAGCTTATCTAGTTTCTTCGTTTGCAGCCTCTGAGGAAATGGAGGTGGTGGAGTGAATGACTGCGTAGGTTGCTTCTGTGGGTTGCTATTGGTATCTTCTGCTGCATTTTCTCTTTTCTGTTCTTGCACTTGAATACCAGATTCTATGCTTTTCTGCGTTTCAGCACTTTTCTCTTGGTTTCTGAACTGCTGTAATCTCTGAGGAAATGGTATAGGTGGTCTATATGGTTGCACGTCATCTTGCTGGACCATTGGTTCTTTTTCCTTCTCTATCATCTCTGAAAGTTGTGGTTGAGGAGTATTGTCATGTAAGACTTTACCACTTCTTAGGGAGATGGCTTGGCATTGTTCTACACTTCCTTTTGGATTGACTTCAGCGTTGCTTGGTAGAGTTCCTTGAGGGCGATTGTTTATTGCTGTTGCGAGCTGCCCTACTTGATTTTCCAAAGCTCTAAGTGAAGTTGCTTGACTTTGAAAGAGTGCATCTGTTTTCTTCATGTATTGCAGGAGCATGTCTTCAATGTCTGGTTTCTTCTCTTGCTGAATTTGCGTTTGGAAGCCAGGAGGAGCTTTGGAATACTGTCCTTGATTATTGTTGCTCCATGAGAAGTTGGGGTGATTTCTCCATCCAGGATTGTAAAAATTTGAGTTAGGATTGTTGCGGTTGAAGTCCCCTACATATTGAGCAGTCTCCATGCATTGTCTATTAGCATGATTGCTTCCACAGAAATCGCAAGTGATGGGTTGACTCTTGATAGCATTAACTCCCAAGTTGCTTAATTGTTTGGTCAAGAGGTTGACTTGGGCAGATAATGTAGTCAAAGTGTCTACTTCATGTAATCCAGCGATCTTTCTTGTAGTTGACCTTTCGGTGGGCCATTGATAGGCATTGGACGCCATCTCATCTAGTAGATTATAAGCTTCATCGGTGGATTTGTTCATGAGTGCTCCTCCAGCTGCAGCATCTACTATCGTTCTGAATTGACCGGCTAATCCATTGTAGAATGTTTGTACAAGTAACCACTTCGGAACTCCATGATGAGGACATTTTCTTTGCATATCCTTATATCTCTCCCATGCCTCATAAAGAGATTCTCCATCTAGTTGTAGGAATGATGTGATGTCGTTCCTCATCTTGGCAGTTTTAGCAGGTGGAAAATATTTGGCGAGGAACTTTTGCGCAAGATCATCCCATGTCGCTATGGATCCAGATGAAAGTGATAGCAGCCAGCTCTTTGCTTTGTCTCTCAAGGAAAAAGGAAACAACCTTAGTCGGATTGCGTCATCGGATACCCCATTGTACTTGAACGTGTCACATATCTCCAAGAAGTTGATGATGTGCATGTTTGGATCGTCATTGGGCAATCCACTAAATTGTACCGAATCCTTTAGCATTTGAATCGTGCTTGGCTTGATCTCAAAGTTGTTAGCTTGAACAGTTGGTCTTTGAATGCTTGAATGGATTCCATTGACTAAGGGAACGGCATACTCCCTCAGTGGTCTTGCTTCATTGTCAGGTGCAATTGGTACTTGATCTTCCATGGTGTTAACTTGATTTTGCTCTCTTCTAATTCTTCTTAAAGTTCTTTCAATCTCTGGATCAAAATCAATCAAGTCTTCACTTTTCGATCTTCGCATGTACCTCGTAAGAAAGAAAGTAAAACTAAATTAAGAAAAATAAAAATAAAAAAATTCTGAAGTAAAAACTAGAAAGATTGGTATTAATATTGGTGAAAAAGTAGATAATTATCCCCGGCAACGGCGCCAAAAACTTGATGCGATATTTCTATATCATAAATTAAGTGCAAGTATACACTATCGTATGCAAGTAATAAAGAGACTAAATAAGTCGGATGTCGAACCCACAGGGATAATTCTTTCTTTTTAACCAATTACTAAAATTATATCTTCCTAATAATTATTCAGAAAAATAAAAATCTAAGAATGAATGTAAGAAATATAACACAAAAACACAATGCAATGAGATTTAAAGATATAGCAACGTAGAGAGAACCTAGGATTAATATTATCCCTCAATATGTTTCTAATGATTAATCCTCTAATATTTAACTCCCTTAGTCTTTATTATTGATCAAGACACTAATGTATTCACAAGCCTCTTCCAAGGTCATGCAAGTATACCTTAATTTACCAAATACCTATATTCCTATGGTACTTGTAATAAATTAAGATTCATTAAGATTAGGTCTTATTGATCATACATGCCAATTAGGTATATTCCTATCCTAAATTGAAACTTGCATATGCAACATTGAATGTTACTCTACAATCATGCATCAAATTACCTAGGTCTAAATATATTGATTCCTCTTCCGAGTTTATCAATAATATTACCAATTCATTCACCATATATTGGCCAGATATATTGAAGCATTAAACACAAGTAATTTAAATAATAAATGACTAAGTTTATTAAATACTAGAAGATATGGCAATTAAGCACACATATTGAGTTCAAATATTAACCCTAGAAAATAAGTTAGCTCATGGCTACAAGAGAACAGCAGTAGAAATAATTATAAAACATGATACAATTAATCGCAAACCGATATAGACGTCGAATTGCTTTTAATTGCGCTGCCTAGGAACTCTTGATGCCGAAGAACGTCTTGTATCTCTCTCTAAAGATGCTTCAATTAAGCTCCTATTGCTCTCCAAGACTCGTGCTCTGTATTCTTGGTGCTCTTGGGTCGTCTTGGATTCCTTTCTGAAGGCTGGGGACGAGTGGCTTTATATAGGGATTGATATGAGCTTGAAAATCTCAATTCTCGTCGGACTAGGACTCGCACTACCGCTGGCGCGCTATGCATCTGTCGCTGGGGCGACGCGTGAAAAAGTCTTCACCGCTGGAGCGGTGGGATCTTGGCGCTGGGGCGCTGCATGAAAACGGCTTCACCGCTGGCGCGGTGACTCTTCGGCGCTGGGGCGCTATACGCGACTTAAGCAAGTCGTTTTTCTTATTTTGATCACTATTTCAGCGCTGGGGCTAAAATCCTTGTGGCGCGGGGGCGCTGGACTCATAATTTGAAAACTTTGCATTTTAGTCCCTGTTTTCGCTCCTTTTGCATTCTTTCTTTAAATTTCGTTCAAGTCCCTATAAATAACAATAATGCACATAAATAGCCATCTATTCTCATAAAATAATAAAATATCAATAATAAAAACATGAGAAAATATATAACAAATTTGCCCTTATCACTTTCCCCTAGATCGACATAAAAAGGAGTTTATTACGATACCAACCCTTTTTGTTTTGATACTAATCCTCCCTAATAGGGCTTGTAAAAGCGTCTGGGAAGGATAGGGCCGGTCTAATGTAAAATTCAGTTTCTTTATTGTTATTGAACAAGGAAATCTATATTTGCTATTAGCTATAGCCCCACCGGAAAAAGAGAAAGCCCTATCAGGAAGAAAACAGCCTAGAGGGGCGTAGCAGAGAGATTGCCATTAAACTGTAAGGGTAGGGTACCGAACACAGGTAGCTTTACTAACTAATGGAAGTTTTCCACTCAATTGACCAGTGTATGGGGATTTTATTCAAGACGACCAACGAGAGAGAGTCAGGGTAGCAGTGGAGTTGGAAAGCTCAGTGAGTTTTCACTCTATTTACAAGTACAAGTGGAGGGGATAAGCGCTTACCTTTCCTTTTTCGATAGGTAGAAGGAAGACCAACTCAACTTGAGCCTAACTCGAGGGAATGAAGGTTCAGCTTTCTTAAGGAAGAGCATTCAAGGAACTTACATTGAACAATAAAGATCAGATGCCCGGCCTTGTACACCCCTTTCTCATTACAGCCCAAACTCAGGCTCGATAGACCTATTAAAGAGAGCATCCTTGCAGCCACCCTTTGCTTTTTCTTTTCACTCTCACTCCCGGGTTCTTATCGTGGGATCAACTAGGCTGACAAACCTGAGTGAGTTTGTTGTTTTTTTTAGGCCCCTCGCCAAATAGAAAGCATGATAGCTTTGTCCCATTTCCCCTCTTTACCGAATAAGGAGAAGTGACTCCATCACGCCCCCAAGACCAAATTGACTGAATGGTGATTATATGAACGCTAACTCTTCGTTCAACTTTTTCTTTTCATATGGACTGAAGCCGGCCTTTTGTAGTTTAATATGGCACCAGGCTGCAGCAGCGTCGCTAGAGACAGTAGCTCCAGTGCTGGGCTAGGTTTAGAGTTTCTAAGGACTTTTTTACCCACTATATAAATCCTTGTAAACTTTTTTTAAACTTATCAAACATTAAAGAAGAGACTCTAAAAGAGATTAAAGAACTAAGTAGATATTAAGTATTTGTGCACATTTAGGTTAAATCATCGTAGGTGTTTATTATTCTTATGTGAATGAGGGTACGCCAAATAAATTCTTTTGAGAGTTTATTTAATTTTTTCTTAAAATTTTTAGAAGAACTAATAAAAAATGTTAAAATCTCTTCGATGCACCGTTAACATTAATTTTTATCGAATCACGTAAACTAATTATATTATATTTTTTATTGATCTAATTTTTAACTTCTTAATATTATATTTCCTTGCAATTATATGTTTATGCAAAATAAAGCAGTATTAGTATAAAAGTTGCCACTAAACCTAAATCTTCCATCAAATCTTTATCACATCTAATAGATTTTATATGTAAAATTTATCAAATATCATGTGTTATTTTAGTTAAATAGTTCAACCCTTCGTATTAAAAAATGAAGCTAATTTTGGGATTGCGTTAATCAAGATTGAGATTAGAGCAAAAGAATATCAAGGAACATGCCTCCAATCCAGTGCTCCACGCATTAAATATACATAAGAAGAAAATTAATTAAAAACAAAAGTATAATTATTAGATAAAAATCTAATATTAATATCAAAAGCATATTAAATTTTCAACTTTCATATTTATGATAACAGCTGTACCTATAGAATTATATACGATAAAAAAAACAAAATAAAAAATATAAATGAATACTGGAGTGGGAGGTAAGGGAAAAACAGGGGTGACAAAGCCACAAAGTTTTGTCCAGGGAATAGCCGACCCCACAAAGTTTGTGGGGGACCCGATGCAAATTGATAATCAAGTAATGTTTGCGAGAGGAGTCTCTCTCTGTGATTAAGACAACAATGACGTTTCAAACTTTTACTGCTTTTGTTTTGCCTTTTTTCTCGTTTCTGTTTTGGCTTAATGTCTCTCTACGTACTTCCGCCTTCTTATTCTCATGCAAGTGCGTGATTTGTCACTTCAACTTTAAAAAGAAAGTTTAGAAATAATTTTTTTAATTATAAATTCATAATAAATATTATTGAGTTTATTATTAAACGAGTCCAACAGTTAAATTATTATATAACTTTAAAAAAGTTCACAATAATAAAATGGTCAAACTCTATTAAAAATATAAAATTTAATCTAAAATAAATCAATTTGAAATATTCAGATCACGTAGAATTGGATTTGCTGATTCGTGAACTCTAAAATCAGAGTCGTAATATGACAAAGCGAAAAAGAATAATAATAATTATTTTATCAAATTATAATTAAATTAAATACGATTTTGCATTGAGAAGATTTTTTCACGAGTGGATGCTTTTTTCTTCAAATTTTCTCTTTAGTTGTTATATTATAAATTATATACAAACTTAATCTCTAATTAAATGGAGATTAATCACGTTTATTTGTTCATGTATAATTTGAATATAATTTAAGAACTAACACTATAAGTAAATATATAACCATGCTCATAATTCATTCAATTTAAGAAAGAGATAATTATTTAATATTTAATAAAGAATACAAAGCATTCAGGCATATAGAGCATCCGACTGATCATCGAAGTACTCCATACACAAAGCACTCATTTTATGAAATACTAGTTGACTTGAGTATTAAGGTATTTTTTTTAACGAGGATGGCACTCTTCAAATAAATTTGCAGAGTATTCAAGGGCAAGGAGGACAATCCATAAGGTTCCAGACTTAAGAGCTTTCATTGGTGTTGACTGTGGGAAATAAAACAAAATACATATCATCCGGCTTGAGAAATAATCCTAAGATTCAATGATGAACATCAAATATCATTCTATATACCTAAACAATACTAATAATAAAGGTACTAGTGCTTCTTGTCAATCCTAGGAGGAAGTACCTTTTCCAACATGGCATGAGTCGTGGCTGAAATCCTGAAAGAGATAAAGAAAATTAGAAAAGACAGTGAGGGATATCATATGTATGTTCAGAACCGTTCCTTATATTTGTATAATTTGGATAATATTTTATTAGTTGTATGTCAATTGATTAATGGCCATTATATATTAGTACAACAGAAAATGTCATGAATGTATAGGTGAATGCTAATAATAACTTGAGAACTTTAAATGATATAGAATTGTGGCATATGAGATTAGGCCATATAGGTGTGAGATGCCTAATTCGTTTAGTTAAGGATGGTCAGATACGTAATCTGACCATAGAGCCTTATCTAGTTTGTCAATCTTGTATTCAATAAAAAATAACCAAAACTCTATTTATTGGTGTTGAACACCGTGCTACTGATTTATTAGAATTTATACATAGTCATGTATGTGGTCCAATGAATCACACTGTAATAGGTGATTTTCGATACTTCATTATTTTTATCGATGATCTATCAAGATTTGGGAATGTGTTTATTATAAAATACAAGTTAGAAAATTTTTGAAAAGTTCAAAGAGTTTCGAATCGAAGTAGAGAAATAAATCAAAAAGTATATCAAATGCCTTCAATCAGATCGAGCTGGTGAATACATGAGAAGTGAATTTTTGGATTATTTAAAGGAGAATGGGATTCTCGCTCAGTATAATCCTTCAGGTACTTCACAACACAATGGTGGTTTAGAGATGAGAAATTAGTGATCTCCTGAATATCTATGAGGTTATGCTTTAAAAACTGTTGCTTATATATTGAACAGAGTTCCATTGAAAGCTGTTCTTTCTACTCCTTATGAGATATAGAATGAAAGAAAACCTCGTCTTAAATATATTAAG
Source organism: Ailanthus altissimus (assembly GCA_946807835.1). Taxonomy (NCBI): domain Eukaryota; kingdom Viridiplantae; phylum Streptophyta; class Magnoliopsida; order Sapindales; family Simaroubaceae; genus Ailanthus; species Ailanthus altissimus. The sequence continues at coordinate 14,730,511 of OX327696.1, read as the reverse complement.
ATTTGGGGTTATTTTGCTTATGTAAAAGTTACGCAACAGGATAAACTTACACCTAAACGATATAAATATCAATTCATTAGATATCTTAAGAATTCAATAAGGTACCAGTTCTATATCATGAGAAATGAAACATATTCGTTGCTCAAAATGCCACTTTTCTAGAGAAATAATTTCTTATGGATCATAGAGATTGTAGAAAGATTGAATTAGATGAACTCAATCAAGAGGTAAATGAACCAACGATGTAACCTTGGGCTCAATTAAGTGGAATACTTTTAACATACCCTTTATGTAGGTTGGAAAGGTGATGCGATATTTTTATATCATAAAATTAAGTGCAAGTATACACTATCGTATGCAAGTAATAAAGGGACTAATTAGTCGGATGTCGAACCCACAGGGATGATTTCTTCTTTTTAACCAATTACTAAAATTATGTCTTCTTAATAATTATTCAGAAAAATAAAAATCTAAGAATGAATATAAGAAATATAAAAGCAAAACACAATGCAAAGAAACTTAGGTGATAGCAATATAGAGAAAACTTAGGATTAATATTATTCCTCAATATACTTTTTAATGATTAATCTTCTAATATTTAACTCACTTAGTCTTTGTTATTGATCAAGACACTAATGTATTCACAAGCCTCTTCTAAGGTCATGCAAGTATACCTTAATTTACCAAATACCTATATTCCTATGGTACTTGTAATAAACTAAGGTTCATTAAGATTAGGTCTTATTGATCATACATGCCAACTAGGTATATTCCTATCCTAAGCTGAAACTTGCATATGTAACATTGAATGTTACTCTATAATTATGTATCAAATTACCTAGGTCTAAATATATTGATTCCTCTTCTGAGTTTATCAAAATATTACCAATTTATTCACCATATATTGACCAGATATATTTAAGCATTAAACACAAGTAATTTAAATAATAAAGGACTAAGTTTATTAAATACTAAAAGATATGGCAATTTAAGCGCACATATTGAGTTCAAATATTAACCCTAGAAAATAAATTAGTTCATAGCTACAAGAGAATCACAGCAATAAAAATAAAAATAAAATATGATACAATCAATCGCAAACCGATGTAGACGTCGAATTGCTTTTGATTGATGTTGCTCTGGATTCTTGGTGCTCTTGAACTACTCTAAGTTCTCTTTTTCTTGCCCTAAGTTCTTCTCTAGTCTCTTTGGATGATTCTTGAAGGTTGGAAACGAGAGACTTTTTATAGGGATTGATATGAGCTTGAAAATTTCAATTCTCGTCGGACTAGGACTCGCATTACTGCTGGTGCGCTATGAAGTTGTCGCTGGGGCGACGCGTGAAAAAGCTATCACCGCTGGAGCGGTGGAATCTTGGCGCTGGGGCGCTGCATGAAAACGGCTTCATCGCTGGAGTGGTATGTTGATAGCTCTGGGGCTATAGAGCGTCGCTGGCGCGGTTACTCTTCGACGTTGGAGCACCAGACGCGACTTAAACAGGTCATTTTTCTAATTTCGATCACTATTCCAGCGCTAGGGCGATATTATTCTTGGTGCCGGGGCGATGGACTTATATTTTGAAAACTTTGCATTTTAGTCTCTGTTTTTGTTCCTTTTGCATTCTTTCTTTAAATTTCGTTCAAGTCCCTACAATTAACAATAAAGCACATAAATAGCCATCTATTCTTATAAAATAATAAAATATCAAAATAAAATCATGATAAAATATATGACAATTTTGCCCTTATCAAAAGGATATCGAAGTCATCATAAATGTATTATGTTACATTTATGATACAGATAAATGCAAACTCGCATTTTATGAAAGAGTAGGAACACCCTCTTATATTTGTGGTAAGAGGTGCAAAAAATAGGAACATTTCCTACATTAAGTGGGATACAACATACAACAGGTTATGGATGCAATTTTTTTTATCTTAGATACTTTATATTAACCATAGTTATTTAGGACACCTATAAAATATCATCAATTGTATTATATTACTTTTCTAGTGTAAATAAATTCAAACTCGTAATTTATAAAAAAAGTGAGAATACTCTTTTATATTTGTAGGTGACAGGTGCAAAAAGTAGGAACATGTCATACGTTAAGTGGGATATAACATATAATAAGTTGTGGATGTAATTTATTTTTTTTATTTAGGTATTTTGTATTAATCACGGTTATTTAGGACACCCATAAAATATTATCTCCGTGTATTATGTTACCTTTCTAGTGCAGATAAATGCAAACTCGCAATTTATGAGAAAGTGAGAACAACCTCTTATATTTGTGGGTGAGAGGTACAAAAAGTGGGAACATATCCTACATTAAGTGAAATACAATATACAACAAGTTGTGGAAGTATTATTTTTTTTTTGAAGTACCTTATATTAACCATGATTATTTAGGACACCCATAAAATATCATCCCTTGTATTATATTATATTATTGGTGCAGATAAATATAGACTCACAATTTATAAAAAAAGTGGGAGCATTTTCTTATATTTGTGGGTGAGAAATACAAAAAGTGGAAACACATCCTACATTAAATAGGATACACTATATAACAGGTTGTGAATGTAAATTTTTTTAAAAAAATTTAAGTACTTTTGTATTAACCATGATTGTTTAGGACACCCATAAAATATCATTACTTGTATTATGTTACATTTCTGGTGTAAATAAATACAAATTCATATTTTATGAAAAAAGTGAAACATCCTCTTATATTTGTGGTCGATAGGTGCAAAAAGTGAGAACACGTCATATATTAGGTGTGATATAAGATACAATAGGTTGTGAATGTAATATTTTTTATTTATGTACTTTGTATTAATCATGGTTATTTAGGACAGCTATAAAATATCATTTCTTATATTATATTACATTTCTAGTGTAGATAAATGCAAACTTATAATTTATAAAAAAGTGTGAATACTCTCTTATATTTGTGGGTGACAGATGCAAAAAGAGAGAATATGTCATACGTTAAGTGAGATCCAACATACAATAGGTTGTGGATGTAATTTATTTTTATTTAGATACTTTTGTATTAACTATGGTTATTTAAGATACCTATAAATTATTATTTCTTGTATTATATTACATTTCTAGTATAAGTAAATACAAACTCGCAATTTATGAAATAGTGAAAACACCATTTTATATTTGTGGGTAACAAGTGCAAAATGTGGGGACTCGTCATACGTTAAGTGAGATATAATATATACAATAGTGTGGATGTAATTGCTTTTTCTTTTTATTTATTTTAATTTTAGGTATTTTTATATTAACCATGATTATTTAGGACACCCAGAAAATGTTATCTCTTGTATTATATAATATTTGTGGTGCAGATAAAAGCAAACTCACAATTTATGAAAAAGTGGAACGCCTTCTTATTTTATGGGTGAGAAGTACAAAAAGTGGGAACACATTCTATATTAAATGAGATATAATATACAACAGGTTGTAGATGTATTTTTTTTTTAAATTTTAGGTACTTTTATATTAACTATGGTTAATTAGGATACCTATAAAATATCATCCATTTTATTATATTATATTTTTGGTGCAGATAAATATAAACTCATAATTCAAGAAAAAATGAGAACATCCTCTTATATTTGTTGGTGACAAGTGCAAAAAGTGAGAATATGTCACACGTTAAGTGGAATACAACATATAACAAGATTTGAATATAAATTTTTTTTATTTAGATATTTTGTATTAATCATGATTATTTAGAACACTCATAAAATATCATCTCTTGTATTATATTACACTTTTAGAGTAGATAAATGCAAACTCATAATGTTGAAGGAGAAGCACATAAACACGCAAAATCACCCAAGTAATTAAAGAATAAAGAGAGAAAGGGTAGAAGAAGAAGACACAAAGAATTATGTGGTTCGATAACTTGCCTACGTCCAAGGCGGATCAAGATCACACTTAACTCTTATTATAAATCACAAGGCATTATGCCTTTTACAAGAAAGATCACAAAGAAAACTCTCTCTTTTTACTGTAGAGATTTTCTCTCACAAAGAACCACAAAGATTGTTGATAATCACTTAGATTCAATTTACAAGCCAATTGATAGCCTTTATTTAGGCTTTAAGACGTCCTAGGTTTACCATAAATATGTGGGAGTCATTTTAGGGAGTCCTGAAGCAAGTGGGAGACGAAATAAGGAAGTTTTCTTATTTCGGGATACTGTTCTCGTCTCCAGCGCCGCGGCATTGGGATCTCACCGCCTCGGCGCTGGCGCGCCCGTCTGAGTGCTGCGGCGCTCGTCCCTTAGAGTCGCGGTGCTCAAGTGCTGGATTGGATGCCGCAGCGCCTACGCCTGGTCACCGCGGCGCTAGTGCCTGGTGCTCCTTTCTTCGTTTTTCGCCTCCTTTCGCATTCGTCTTCAATCCGTGCGTACCCTACGTACTTGGCTTTCTCTCCAAATCATATCTCAATGATTTTCAATCAATATTCTCACAAATCCCTTTCTTGATTCAAAATCATCCACAAAGTAACTCGATCTCTTATTTCTGCATCTTCGATCATCCTCACAAAGTAGTGACTCCAGTTAAGTCCTTGCATAGGACGAACTTAACCGAGGGCAGTGGCTTAGTCAACATATCAGCTGGGTTTTTAGATGACGCTATCTTTGTTAGACTAACTTCACCACTTTGGACAATCTCTCGAATGTAATGAAGCCTCACATAAATGTGTTTCGACCTCTCGTGAAACACTTGATGCTTACTTAGGTGTATGACACTTTGGTTGTCACCATATACAACGGTGTTTACATCTTCACTAGCCAATATCTCCGCACATATGCCTTTTAACCACACGGCCTCCTTGATAGCTTCACCAACAACTATGTACTCCGCATCTGTAGTAGAGAGTGCAATCACATGTTGTAGAACTGATCTCCAACACACACTATGACAAAACTCGATCCAGAATCCTACAACGTGGACGCTATCAATGAAACGCTTCCCAAAGTCCTCTATCAACCTTGGAAAATTTCATGAAGCGAACCCTAAAATTTCTCTTAATTTCCTTTTAGATATATTCTTATAAATACGGGAATTTGTTTTTTCTAAAATTCCTGGATTAAAACGGATAGAGTTTCCCCTATTTTTTTGAAAATCTATATTTCATAAACCTGCAAAAAATAAACTTCAAATATTCTCACATCTCTTAGCTGTAAATGGGACATCCTATCCCTACCAAAATCAATAAACACATGCATTCTTGATCATACTCTAACAGACATTCATAGTAGAAAAACCAACCATTTCAAAGAGGCATAAATATGTATCTTAGTTCCAAAATCTGTTATGTATGCTATACAACGCAAAACTAAATATGATACATGTATATGCACTAAATATATACATATAACTCTGTACATGCACAGGAGATCATCGTAAGGCTGGCCCACTACTGATTTATAGGAGAAATTGTAGGCTGAACGCTGTTGGCTGTACCTGGGGGAAAAAATAGAAACACCATAAACAAAGGGTGAGTTGATAAACTCAATGAGTGGGTATGAAATCTGAATAATTGTGAAAACATACTAAAAATTATAAAAAGTACTGAAAATTGTTCTTAATCGTTTCTAAATCTCGAATACTAGTAAAACTCTATCGAACGGTTTTCTTTATTTAATATTTTTAAAACTTAATAGGCTACTGTTGAAATCTATAAATATTATTAACAAACAATTTTCATTTTAAGAAAAAAAGCTACATATCTTATACAATTTTCTAAAATTTTCGCTCGGTTCTAGTCTGTCTGAAAAGCACTAATGGTTACCCTAATGTTGGACCCACTCGTCGACGTAGCCGACAAAATGAGTCGGTCACAGGACGGTCTCCTCTAGCAACAACCACTGTGACTAATCTGATAAACTGATAGATCTAAGACATCTCACTGTCTATATGACGGAATATACATCGCAGACATATAGCGAGACAACACCCCGTAGCATAAGTGACTCGCAGACTTGACACCCCGACTCTCCGGAGTTAGCAATACTCAACCCAACTGACTGACCTGCCCACGCATAGGGGTGTACCGGCCGGATCTATACTATCCCCACAAGGATCCGAATCTAATAGCTGATAACTGATAAATGGGGTACCACTGGCCTTTGAAAACTGATAATATTCTAAAAACTGTTTCTTACTGCTAAAAAATAAATCTCTAAACTGTAGAAAATACTGAACTGTAATTCTAACATTTTGGCAGTATTTTCAAATGATAAATTTTCAATTCTCAGTATCTCAAAAATATCAAATAAAATATCACTATACTTTCCTTAATTTTTAAAAATCACGTAACTTGAGTAAATTACTTGAAACAGCAACATTTAAATTACAAAGCACATAAATACTAATAATTTAAAATAAACTGCATTTAATTTCTTTTAATCGCTTTCCCTTTCACTAATTGTCCTTCACTAAAGTTTCTTTTTTGGGCTTGTCCTCTCACTGGTTTCGCCCTTCGGCACCTACAAAGCATAAATTACTCTTTAGCCCCCTTAAAATAGAAAAATTACCAAAATACCCCTAGTACACATCTTCGGTCACCACCCAAAATTCCTTTCTAAATTTACAATCTTCCCCAACAATCTCAATTTATATACAAACTACCATTTTTTGTCAAAGGGGTCCATAATCCCTTATAATTTTCTTTGGATATAATTACCCATAATCTGTCATAAATGATCATTATGCCCCATATCCTAACTTTGATTTCTACCCATTAAAACTCATCTTAAGGGTCCTAAAATTCATTCTTAACCCTCAATTTTAGCTAATTACACTTGTACCACTAAAAATCCCAAAATGGCCAAAATGACCCAAATGAAATTTTTACTATTTTTCAAATTTCTTCTTACCTATGGTCTTATCTACTCCCCAAATTCATTCTCATGCCCTAAATTTATTCAATTGAAGTCCAATTATACAAAAAAAACCTAATTTACTATTCTAGGGTTTGAAATTCTTACCTTTTTAAACAAATCTACCATTGAAATTCATTCTAATGCCCTAAATTTATTCAATTAAAGTCCAATTATACAAAAAAAACCTAATTTACTATTCTAGGGTTTGAAATTCTTACCTTTTTAAACAAATATACCCTTAATCTACCCTTGAATCTTGCTTTGGCACTTGGAAACAACTTGAATTTGGTGTGAATTCCTTGATTTGGCTTAGAAACTTTATAGGTATCACTGTTCATCTCCTTCTCCTGTTTATTTTGAAATTCTCTCTCTCTCTCTCTCTCTTTGTTTTCTTTTTTTTTTTTTCTTATTTCTTAACAATTCTTGAAAAAAAAAACACTTGGCCTTTATATATAAACTAAAAAATTGCATAATGGCTCTCCAAGATATGCCTAATTTTCATTTAGTCCTCTAATTAAAAAGCCTTTGATTGGTGGCTAATAATTTAATAAATATTACTAATAACTAATAAAATATAATATAATAGACTAATATATGCAATTGTCTCAATTTCATTGGTCCATATGTCTTAAAATACATATACTTATCCAACAAAAATAGCTTGCTTAGGGTGTGATGCTTACACAAAAAATTATTGTCACAAATATTGAATTTTTACTACTTAGTGAACCGAAAAAATTTCAAAAATATTCGATGAGCATCCAACGCCCAAATTAACTATGAAAATTTTCAATTGGGTCTATTACAACTCACATAAACACTTAAAAAATTGTTCCAAGAAAGGTTGAAATCTGAACTTCTACGATTTCCTATTATCAAATACAGAAATTTTAGGTATTTAACTATTCATGGAAATTGGGCATTACACATTACACCCAAACACTGTGAATACGTAGCCCGTCAATGATCTTCTCTTGTTTAGATCACCTGAATAATCTAAGTTTACGTACCCTTTTACCATTTCACTGCTGTCTTCATCTCTTTTATATATTAACCCGTGATTTGACGTCCCCTTAAGAAATCTCAAAATCCACGTTACTGCAAGCCAATGATTTTTACCTGGATCTGTCATGTATCTACTCATCACATACATAGCCTGTGCTATGTTTGATCTTGTGCAAACCATTGCATACATGATGCTCTTCATAGCGCTTGCATACGGTACTTTATTCATCTGCAGTTTCTCTTCTTCAGATATCGGCGACTGTGCTGCTGAAAGTCTGAAATGCATGGCCAAAGGAGTAGAGACAGGCTTTACGTTAGACATACCAAACTTCTCCAGAATTTTGACTATATATCCCTGTTGGGACAAGAAGATAACATCTCATTTCCCTCACAATATTTATACCCAAAATTCTCTTCGCTGCTCCCAAATCCTTCATTTCAAACTCCTACTTAACTGCTTTTTGAGCTTCTGTATTTCTTTCATATTCTTGCATGTGATTAACATATCATCGACGTATAGAAGCAAATACATCATCCTATAACTTATGTTCTTGAAGTACACGCATCTGTCATACTTGCTTCTACTAAAGCCACAAGCCATTATAAAATCATCAAATCTTATATACCACTATCTAAGTGATTGCTTTAACCCGTATAATGACTTCTTTAGCAAACAAGCATGATTTTCTTTTCCGGGCTCCTCAAACCCTTACGGCTGTGCCATGTATATTGTCTCTTCAAGCTCTCTATATAGAAAAGCTGTCTTTATATCCATTTGCTCTAGATGTAAATCAAAGTTTACACATATGGCTAACAAAATTCTAATAGATGTGTGATTGACAACTAGAGAGAATATCTCATAAAAATTGACTCTCTCTCTCTGAGTGAAACCTTGTGCTACTAACCTAACCTTAAATCATGTAGGCCCAATCCCCGGTATTCCCTCATTCACCTTATACACCTACTTATACCCGACTAGCTTCTTTTGAGGTCTCTCTACCAACTTCCAAGTATTGTTCTTCCTAAAAGAACTAATTTATTCTTCTATGGCCTGCTGTCATTCTTTCTTGTTGTCACTCTTTATAGCCTCACCATATATCCTAGGCTCATCATATTCAAGAGTGTAAGCAAAATTAAAAGCATAAGCAACTAAGTCTGCTTATGCATATCTGACTGGTGGGTTAATCGTTCTCCTTAGTCTATCTCTGGCTAACTGGTACTCTTCAAGTTCCATCTCAGAAGTCCTAGTCTTTTTTTGGGTGGACTTGGAAGAACTCGTCAGTGTTCTTGGTTTATATTCAAGGGTCTCCTCGTTGAAGTATTGATCTGGGGGTATATTAGATCCACTTTCAGACTCCACTTCAACTTCTATTGACTTGGGTGCTGAGTCTTCCTTGGGTACAGGTTCTTATTTCTCATCTTCTTGGAAGGTTTTCAGCATCGTCATCTCATCGAACGTCACGTCACATCACGGCTTATGATACTTCTTAGTAGTATCAAGTCTTTACACTACACCTTGTATCCTTTCACTCATTCGGGATATCCTATGAATACTCATTTGATAGCTCTAGGTTCCAACTTCCCCTCCTTAACATGTACAAAGGCAGGGCAACCAAATATTCTTAGGTGATCATACTTTAGAGAATTGCTAGACCATTTCTCTTCTGGCATCTTGAAGTCAATTGTTGAGAAGGGACTTCTATTAATCAAGTAAGCTGCAGTCACTATACCTTCTCCCCAAAATGTTTTGGACATCTTTGCATTGGTAAGCATGCATCTAACCCTTTCAAGTAGGGTCCTGTTTATTCTCTCAGCTACATCATTCTGCTGTGGTGTTGATCTTACTGTTCTATGCCTTGCAATCCCATACTTGGCACAAAACCCATCAAACTCTCTGTTGCAAAATTCGAAGCCGCTGTCAGTTCTCAACCTCTTCACCCTTTTGCCAACTTGATTCTCAACAAGAGTCTTCCAAGTCTTGAATACTTTAAGCGCTTGATCCTTACTCTTTAACACATAGATCTACAGCTTCCTTGAATAGTCATCAATTAAACTGAGAAAATACCTAACACCACCAAGAGTAGCTGTCTGAGGTAGTCCCCAAAGATCTAAGTGGATGTAGTCAAGAGTCCCCTTAGTCTTGTGTTCGCCAGTACTAAACCTTACTCTATGTGCTTTCCCAAGCATATAATGCTCACAAAACTCCAAGGGCTGGAACTTATCCTCACCAAACGCCTTTTGACTAAATAACTCTTTTAAGTTTCTCTTGCCTAGATGTGCCAGTCTAAGACGCCACAACTTGGTTTGCATACTCTCATCATCTACAGAGAATAGTACAGAACCACTCATGACTTTACCCTTAAGTACATAAACACCTTTGCGCTTCTTTCCTCTCATCACCACCATAGAACCCTTCAAAACTCTTAAAATCCCTCTGTCGATCCTGATGGAACACCCATTCTGGTCTAGAGTCCCTAGTGAGATCAAGTTTTTTCTCAAGTCAGGAACATACCTAACATCTGTCAACTCTCTCACTCTCTCATCATGTAGCCTAAGTTTAACATTATCAATTCTCATCATCTGACATGCAACGTCATTACCCATTAGGACCTTACCACCACTAATAGGCTAAAAATTTGTAAACCAAAACTTGTGCAGGCACATATGAAAAGTGCAACCAGAATCAAGAACCCATTGTTTAGAGTTCTTACCATCAGTAGCGACGAGTGTCTCTGCACTGTCATAGCTATCATCATAGGCAAGTGCAACATTCGCTTTCTTCTTGTCTTGTGCTCTCTTCTCCGGACAGTCCTTTATGAAGTGCCCCTCTTTCTTGCAGCAATGACACTTTTTAGGAGTCTTAGACTTTAATCTTGAGCCTTTTTTTCTACCCATCTTTATATGAGGGTATTCTTCTTACAGATAAGCTTTCTACATTGCCCTCAATCTGCTTCTCTAATAACTTTGAGTTTAATGATGAATTCACATCACTCATCGTTAAACTCTCTCTACCATAGAGTAGCGTATCAACAAAGCTCTCATATCTCTTGGAGAGTGAACTCAGCAGGATAATTACTCTATCTTCATCTTCTATCTTGATGTTGATAGACTCAAGATCAATGATGATGTTATTGAAGGCTTCTATATAATCTTTCATCAGCGTCCCCTCTGACATGGACAGCTGATATATCTTCTTTTTTATATGCAATCTGTTGGCCAACGATTTTCTTATATAAAGAGAGTCAAGCTTCTTCCAAAGACCTATTGTTGTCATCTCACCTGCTACTTTCCTTAGTACTTCATTGCTCAATGAAAGAACAATTGTGCGATGAGCTCTTTCTTGAATGTCCTTTCTTTCTTCTTTATCTTTAAATGGCTCTGGCATCTTCTCTTCATCACTAGATGGAGCTGCAGTCTCCTCTAATGCCGAACCAAGCCTTTGGCTCACCAACAACGTCTTAACCTTCATCTTTCACAGATTGAAGTCATTCATACCGTTGAATTTCTCTACCTCATACTTGGGTGTAGCTATGTCTGCTTAGAACCAAGCTCTGATACCAGTTTGTTGAAGCGGAAGAACATAAACAAGCAAAATCACCCAAGCAATATATGCAGAGCAAGTAATTAAATAATAAAGAGAGAAAGGGTAGAAGAAGAATACACAAAGAATTACGTAGTTCGGCAACTTGCCTACGTCCACGGTGGATCAAGATCACACTTAACTCTTATTATAAATCACAAGGTACTCACTTACAAAGTATGCATTTTACAAGAAAGATCACAAAGAAAACTCTCTTTTTTCACTCTAGGAATTTTCTCTCACAAAGAACCACAAAAATGTTGATGATCACTTAGATTCAATTTACAAGCTAATTGATAGCCTTTATATAGGCTCTAGGACTTTCTAGGTTTACCCTAAACGTGTGAAAGTCGTTTTAGGGAGTCCTGAATTCCTTATTTCGGGATACTGTTCCTGTCTCTAGCACCGCGGCACTGGGATCTCACCGTTGCGGTGCTAGCGCGCTCGTCTGAGCACTGCGGCATTCAGGTGCTAGATTGGACGCCGCAGTGCCTACCCTTAGTCACCGCGGTGCTGGCGCCTGGTGCGCCCCTCTTCGTTTTTCGCTTCTTTTCACGTCCATCTTCAATCCGTGCATACCCTACGCACTTGGCTTTCTCTTCAAATCATATCCCGATGATTTTCAATCAATATTCTCATACATAATTTATAAAAGTAGGAACACGTCATACGTTAAGTGGGATACAACTTACAACAGGTTATGAATGTAAATTTTTTTTTTAAATACTTTATATTAACTATGATTATTTAGACCACCCATAAAATATCATCCTTTTGTAATATGTAATATTTTTTTAATGATAATTGACAACACGCAAAATTTTTAAGAGTGGGGATATGCAAATATTTTATCGGTGAAAAGTACAAATAATGAGAATACGGGGTATATTAAGTATAATACAACATATATAAAGTTATTTGTAATTCATTCTTAAAAAATATATATATAATAACCATGATTAATTAGGACACTTATAAAAAATTTAGAAATGGGGATATGCAATTTTAAAGAAATATTTTTTGTATTGGGTTAAATTGAGGTTTTTAGTTTGTTTTTGCCTTTTTTTTTAGAGTGTATTTATAATTTAGATATTTTATAAATTTTAATATAATTAAAATTAGAATTAAAATTAAAATTATAACATTTAATGTAATTGTAATTGAAATTAGATATGCTATTTAATGTAATTGAAATTAAAATTATAATTAAAATTATAACATTTAACATAATTAAAGTAGAAATTAAAATTAAAATTATAACATTTAGCGTAATTGTAAATGAAATCGAAATTATAACATTTATTATAATTAAAATCAAAATTAAAATTAGAATTATAATATTTAACGTAATTGAAGTTGAAATTAGAATTAGAATATTTAACGTAATTGAAGTTGAAATTAGAATTATAATTATAACATTTAACTTAATTGAATCAAAATTAAATTTAAAATTATAACATTTAACGTAATAAAAATTGAAATTATGTTTTGAACTTTTATTACGTCTTATTTTTTAAAATAAATATTATTATCAATTTTATTTATCTTTAATTTTATTTAGTGGACTGAATTGATTATAAATTTATAATTATATTTTTATAAGTATATATATATTATCTGCTTAAGAACTTGGTTGATAAAGGCCAAATGATTATCATTTTACTTCCGATTGTTAATAATTTATGAATGTCATCCGCTATTTGGCACAGCCTGATGTACCGGAGGCAAAGCAAACTCTCTTTAATGAACTTTGAGAAACAAAATGTAGAGATATACAGATTTCAGGGTTTTTTTTTTTAAAAAAAAAATACATTTTGAGGAAAAACAATAAACATTAGTAAAATTGTTTCCAAAATCAAAATAGAGTATCAAATCGACAGTATGTAGTATGTCTCTGTTGGTCTAGCTAGAACGATAAATCAATTGCTATTTGCCCCGTCCATAGCCCCATACATAACATAATACTCACGCGAAAATATAAAAGAAATAAATAAATAAATTCTAGGTTAATGCAAGAAAATAGAAAATATATTTCACTTTTTAAAATTATTTATTGTTCATTTCTTCAAAACTGCTACCTTCTCAAAACTGAATCTTTCTTTCTTTTCTAATGAATTATCTAACAAGCTCTTTAAAACTTTTTCTATTTTTCAGGTCCATTTTCTTATCTCTCGCTCTCACTCTCTCTCTTTTTTTTTTTAAAAAAAAAAATTTCATAAACTGCTCTCTTAAACAACTTAGAGGTTTGCTTAAGTTCATTTTGATAAGAGGCTCTATAAAAACTATTATTTAATTATTTTTTTTTTAAAAAGTTGTTAATAATTATTTGGTTTTTAAAATTATTAATACCATTTCATTTCATAATAATTTTTAATTCCCATTTTAGTTAAATAATTTTTTTAATTTAGAATCAAATTCTACCTTAATAATTATTCTCCCAAAAAAAAATATTAACTTAATGTTGTTTACATTTTTTTCTGGTTAAAATAAAATTTTATTTAATTTATATATATATTAAGCATTAATTTTTTGCACAATTAAATAATTTATTGAACATAATGTTTTAAAAAATAATTTAAAGATACAATTAGAATTGCTTTAATCTTTTTATCAATATATTCTCTTTTTAATTTTTTATAAACTATCCTTGATTTCTAATTTTTTTAATATATCCTTGATTTTTAATGTTTATTATTTACACGAAAAGAAAAAATTTAATAACTTGTAGTTTGTTTATATAAAAATTTAACTAATAATTTTATAATGAAAATAATTAAAAAACGAAAAATTTCGAATAATACTTCATCTATAATTTCTGCATAATCTTGAGTGGCCTGATTCCTCCACAGTACTGCTAAAATTGATATGTTATCCATGTATAAATATTTTAGGAATACGTTGTCAAACATCTTTGACATTGTTTTGTCTTTTAAGCAGTTTTTTTTTTGGCACTCACTGCTTTAGTTTTCCATTTATAAAACTGTCAACTAAACTCTTTCTAAATGACGAGGAAGCAGTGCATTTGCATTTGGTCTCCAACTTCACTATCTGAACGAGAAGAAGACAGATCAGAGGATGAGCCCCAATGGAGAGCTAGAAAACTGCACAAACCACGAACAAGTTGTGTTTCTGGTCACTGTCTCCGTCTGCACTGTTGTTATACTTGCTGTATGTTACCTCTTTGCTCTCTTATCCTTTTTACTTTCTTTCACCAAAACTTGAGTACAATGCACCCCAACTTAATCAGAAAAAAAGAGAGGCTAATCTTGCTTATGGTCAAGTAAGGATATTGGTTGAATCAGCGCATTCTTTGTGAACAATGTGTTTGGTTCTTGGCATACAATGATGTTGTTTTCCTCATATTTAACTGGGTACTTTATGTATCAATGTCACTTGACTTCTGAGAGATTGGTCCATTGCTGATTTCCACAAATTGGGTTGTTGAGAGATGTCTCACTTCAGTGTAATTGCTTTTGTGAGTAGTAGCTTTGATCGCATAATTCTTTTTCCTCGACAAATGGTTAGAACTATTGTTGAATAAGATGTATGTGCTGTTGAATAAAGGGAAATAAGACTTTTTGGATAATTTTTAATCCTTTTTTCTAATAATGATTGTTTTAGTTTAATTTATCTTCCCTAATAAACAAGATATCGTTTAGAACATGACTTCCGGCTCAATATCAAACATGACAGAGTACTTGGGATTTAGGAATTTTAATAGCTAGAAGAAAATATTCGGGGTCAATATGGTAACGGGAAGTGAGTTTATATGTTTGGTGCATTAGTTTCCAGAATCTTAAAGCTCTGTATTTTTTATGCATTCTCTGAATGCTGTTTTTGAGATTGAATCTTCATTTAATCACTTCAGTTGGGAAGGACCATACTTCTCAGACCATTCAAGCTCGTGACAGTATTTCTTCATGAGGCGAGCCATGCTTTTGCTTGTAAACTTACATGTGGAGAAGTAAGAACGAGTTTCTTCTTCTATCATTGATCACTGTCTGTTTCAATGCGAAGCATAGTCAAATAACAACAGGGTGCCTGCTGCATTTTTATTTTCTGAACTCTCTTTTAAAATTTCAAAGATTGAAAAGTTATAAAATTTCAAAGATTGCGAGTTTAAGAAATGTGTTATCTCTATCATTATGCATTTGGGTCAGTTGAATTTATGCTTTGAGCTTATGCACAATGAAGGGAAGAAGAAGACTGTAATTGTTATTGATCTCTTGGATACAAAATACATCACTGTACATGGTATATATAAAAGTAACGTGTATGCCCTCAGGCTTATTTCAAAAAGGAATACAATGATTGTTGATGGAATAACTGAATGATCATTGCATGATAATTGCAGTCTTCATTGCTGCTGATTTTGTGCACATCACCACGAATTGTTCTGCACCTTTGTTTCTTGTCATTTTGTGCAACTTCCTCCTTTGTCTTCTAGCATTCCAATGTGTAGACTGATGTGTGCAGTACTGGTGCCAGCTCACCATTGCTTGTTAACTCCCCCCTTCAAGATCAACCATCTGGAATGATGTTGACCTTGTTCTTTAACATGCTGAACCTTTCTTTTGGTAATGCTTTGGTCAGGATGTCTGCTACTTGAATTTCAGATGGTATGTATTTGATCTCAACTTCTCCATTAGTAACCTTGTCTCTAATGAAGTGCACATCAATTTTGATGTGCTTTATTCTTCCATAGAACGCAGGGTTTGCTGCCAAAGATGCTGCACTGGTGTTGTCACACCAGATTTTTGGTGAGGTTGAAAGCTGTATTCCAAGTTCTAAGAGTAGTGAACAAATCCAGGTCAATTCTGCACAAGTGTGAGCCAGTGTTCTGTACTCAGATTCTGCACTGGATCTAGCTACCACCTTCTGCTTTTTGGAGCTCCAAGAGATCAAATTACCACACAAGAAAATGTTGTATCCACTCACAGATTTTCTGTCATTGCTATCTGCTGCCCACTCAACATCTGAGTAGGCAATCAGTTCTAGATTTCCCCCGGTTGTGTAATGAAGTCCATGGTTTGAAGTGTATTGTAGATACCTCAAAATCCTCTTAATTCCCATCCAGTGTTCATACTTAGGATTCTCCAAAAACTGACTCAAGTTATTGACACTGAATGCTATATCAGGTCTTGTTAATGTTACATATTGCAGTGCACCAACAACACTTCTATACAATGTCTTATCTTCAAAGTCTTTTCCCTCTTCTTTCGAGAACCTTACACTTGTACTCATAGGAGTTGCACTTCCCTTGCACTTTGACATTCCTGTCTTCTTCAGCAAGTCCAGAATGTATCTATTTTGGTTCATATGCATTCCTTCATTGTTTCTTTTTACTTCCATGCCCAAGAAGTAGTTGAGTGATCCTAGCATCTTTAATGAGAAGGTGTCACTCAATTTCTTGACTATGGAGATCATTTTCGATTCATTGTTACCAGTTATGAGGATGTCATCCACATAGACCAGTAATAAGACCAGGTTATCAATTTTGAGTTGTTAAAGCCCCAATTCAGTAATGCAGTCTTCAACTTCTCAAACTAGGCTCTAGGAGCCTGTTTTAAGCCATATAAGGCTTTCTTCAGCTTGCATATGTGATGAGGTTTGTATTTATCAATGAATCCCTCTGGTTGCTCAATATAAACTTCTTCATTCAGCTTTCCATTCAGGAAAGCATTATTGATGTCAACTTGTTGAATGTCCCATCCGAAATGCACAGCCAATGATATTACTATCTTTACTGTTGCAGTCTTGACTACTAGGCTGAAAGTTTCATTGTAGTCTATGCCAGCAACTTGGTGATATCCTTTGGCTACCAATCTGGCCTTGTACCTTGCTATGGTGTCATCTGGTTTGTATTTCACTTTGAAAATCCATCTGTGACCAATTGGTTTCATATTTGGTTTAGAAGGCACCAAGGTCCAGGTCTCATTTTTTATCAGGGCACTGAACTCCTCTTCCATGGCAGCTTTTCACTTGGCATTTGATAGTGCTTCACTTGCAGTTGTGGGGATGTCTAAAGGGTTATTATTTATGTTAATGGTGAGGTAGATTTTGGGCTTGAAAATCCCAGTCTTGGATCTAGTTATCAT
Organism: Ailanthus altissimus; assembly: GCA_946807835.1. Classification (NCBI taxonomy): domain Eukaryota; kingdom Viridiplantae; phylum Streptophyta; class Magnoliopsida; order Sapindales; family Simaroubaceae; genus Ailanthus; species Ailanthus altissimus. Next base: position 14,712,912 of record OX327696.1, on the reverse strand, counting down.
TGAGTGTATGTTTGCAGTTGGTTGTGAATATGGAGATTGATTTGGTGGAGTGCTTATTGAGTTACTGTCACTGAAGGGTATGTTGGGTTCATCTTAAGGTGAATTTGGTGTGTTGGATGTGACTTGAGTATCGATTTGTTACTGAGGTTCTTCTTAGAATGGCTCACCAATGGCTATACCTTGAGGATTTACCTGTGAGTGTGGCTGAGAGATCAATTGTAGTGAATTATTGGTTTGTGTGACTTTGTGTGTGCTGTTATTGCTCATGTCAGAGTTTGGTGGATATGGTTTAAAAGGAAAATCATCCTCATTGAAGATGACATGTCTAGATATGAATACCCTGCCTGAGCTGTCAAGACACCTATAGCCTTTGTGCTTTATGCTTTGTGCTGTAGCCAATGAAAGTGAATCTCTTGGTGTGAAAGTCTAACTTGTGTTGGTTATAGGGTCTGAGATAGGGGTAACAAGCACATCCAAAGGTCTTTAGTTGATTCTAGTAAGGTTTTCTTTTGAAGATCAGTTCAAATGGACTCAGATTTCCCAACACCTTTGAGGGCAATCTGTTTATCAAGTATACTGCAGTCTGGAAAGCCTCCCACCAATATGTTAATGGCAGATGTGCTTGAGCAAGCAATGAGAGTCCTACCTCGACTATGTGCCTGTGTTTTCTCTCAACCCTTCCATTTTGTTGTGATGTGTAAGGACATGTGAGTTTGTGTTGGATTTCATTTAGCCTGAGATAGGATTCTAGTGGGTTAAATTCTGTGCCCATATTAGTGTGCAATGTTTTTATTTCTGTTCCTAGAGACTTTTCCAGGTGCCTTTTAAGTTCTATGAATTTTGATGTGGTCTGATCTTTGGTTTGCAGGGAAAGTATCCAAGTATACCTGCTGTAGTCATCAACTAGGCTGAGGTAATACTTGTAACTCTTCCCAGAATTCACTGGTGCAGGTCCCTATAAGTCTGAGTGAAGCAGTTCTAATGGCTTTTTAGCATTGTGATCTAACTCATTGAACTTTAGTTTGTCATTTTTACCATATTGACAGGCTTCACAGAATGGAAAGATCATACTTTTATTTATATAGTCAGCTTGATTACATTGAGACATTACTCTTCTCAGTGTCTGTTCACATGGATGACCTAGTCTCCTGTGAAGAGTTTTACACAGCACTTGTGACTTAGGCTCTAGATCCTTAACAAACAACTGAATGCAGCTATTCTTACTGTGACCACAAGGTACTGACTTTGGTTTTGATGTTGAGGCAAATAAAGATACTGCAGAGTGATTAAGATTTGTGTTTGTAGTGGGGAAAATGTTGTGAGCTGGTGACTTGTTGAGTTCTTTTCTGGTCACCACTTGGTACAGCCCATCTTTAGCCATTCCTTGAAGTATTACCCTCTCCATCTTATCCTTCACAACACAAAATGTTTTATGAAATTCAACATAAAAGTCACAATCATTTATCAGTCTGGATATGCTCAAGAGATATTTTGTTATCTTAGGCACACAGAGCACATTTTTTAGCTCTAGTATATCATTTACACTTGCATCAAACATAGGCAAACAACAAGCACCAACATGAGTAATGTTAAGTTTTTGGCCATTACCTACTGACAGCATTTGGTTACCTTTGTATTCAGATCTTACACTCATGTTGTTTAGATCATTTGTGACATGGTTGGTGGCTCTACTGTCCAGGTACCATCCCTCATCATTTTCATGTTCCTGTACAGCTACATAAGCAGTGGTCTGGTGCTGTGAGCCTAACCTGGGAGTGAAGTTTTCATCAAACCTATGCCAACATTCAGCTGCCTCATGGTTTCTTTTCCAACATATCTGACACACAGATTTTGATTTGTTTTTATCTTACTGCTGTTTCCCCTTTCCCTTTGCAGCATTGGATCCACTTTCTGGGGAATATGTTCTGTTCTGGTTGATGGTGTTTCCATTTCTACCATCATTGATTCTTGGGCTTTGAGGTCCTTTGAACTGACCATTTCTTTTCTAGGCTTGATAGCTTATTTCAGCTATGTTCCTTCTGGGGTTTCTATAACCTCCATTTTCTCTTGTTGCAAAGTTAGCTTTATAGTTGCTTGCCTCCTGTGCATTTCTCTCTAATCTGTTTTCATAGCTTAACAGATCAGCATATACATCATCAAGCGTCATGTTGCTCAGCCTTGAGGTGATATTGACTGCACTGGATTGAAGCTCGAGTCAAGACCTTCAAGAATAAATTGGGCCAGGTCTTCATCTGATACTGGCTTCCCAGTCATAGCCAAGCTTCCAGCAAGCTTCTTCATTTTGTTGTAGTATTCTCCAACACTCATGTTTCCCTTTTTCATAGTGCTGAGCTGCCTTCTAATCTCAATTAACCTTGTCTTCGATTGTGAGCAGTACATCATTTCAACAGATTTCCAAAGTTGGAGTCAGTTTGTGCATTCAGTCACTGCACAAATTACTTCTTCACTCAAGGTTGACAGCAGCCAACTTAACAGAAGTTGATCCTGCTTTCTCCAAGTAATATAACTTGGGTTGCTAGCAGTGACTCTATTCTGGTTCTCATCCACTGTCACCAGAAACCTTGTTGGAGGTGTGACTTCTTCATCAATGAAGACTTCAAGATCGTTTCCTTGAATGAATGAAAGCACTTGGGTTTTCTATATTACATAATTGTTTTTGTCAAGTTTGGTACTCACTGCAAATGACAGATTGTTGGGTGTGTGGGTAACGTTTTAGTTTCTCACTGGATTTGTGTTATCTGTTTCTATGGTTCTTGTGTCTGGAGATGAGCCAGTGTTTGCCATATAATATGGTTTGAACCTGCTCTGATACCAAGTTGATTTTATGCTTTGAGCTTATGCATAATGAAAGGAAGAAGAAGACTGTAATTGCTATTGATCTCTTGGATACAAAATACATCACTGTACATGGTATATATAGAAGTAACGTGTATGCCCTCAGGCTTATTTCAGAAAGGAATACAATGATTGTTGATGGAATAACTGAATGATCATTGCATGATAATTGCAGTCTTCATTAATGCTGATTTTGTGCACATCACCACGAATTGTTCTGCACCTCTGTTTCTTGTCATTTTGTGCAACTTCCTCCTTTATCTTCTAGCATTCCAACGTGTAGACTGATGTGTGCAGCACTGGTGCCAGCTCACCATTGCTTGTTAACTGGGTCTCAATTTGTGATTGCAGCATTAGACCCATTGATAAATTAAACACTTACATATCTCAATTAATCAAGGCTCAATTGTATGCTAGGAAACAAAACAAAGCCTTTTGCAACCCCTCCTCCTCATTTTAGAGATATGACCAGCCTCCTTGCTGGTTGAACTTCTACATAATTTTATTTAATGATTCCATTTGATTAAAAGATACTGTATTACTATTCTTTATTCCTAGTTTGTGTATACACAGATCGCATTTGCCAACATACTTTTGGACCTCTCTAGCTGCTTCAGTAGTGGCTTAGGTTTCGGATTGATAATTGTTAGCTCAGTCCTAAACACGTAAACATAATGAGAATGTCTCCTTGAATAATTTTTTTTTTAATAATATGTTCAATTCAATTCAGGTACTGATTACTTTAGCACACAGGTGGAAGGAATTCAGGTTCATGCTGATGAAGGTGGCACCACACAAACACGTGGTGGCGTATACTGGTTTATCTTGCCAGCTGGATGTAGAGTCTTTACCACTTTTCTCATTAAGTGGTACATTTACATGTAGCTTTTTATCATGGACACGACAATGTTGAGCGTAATTGGTTTTTTCATCTTATATATCCATATTTGTAATGTCTGGATGCATACGGTTTTAAGTCAAAAACTTTAAGGTACTATAGTTGGTTCTTTGTCACCAATTACATTTTGGAATTGATGATTATTCTTTTCTTTTTTTACTTTTTTTTTTTTTAACTGAAATCCAGATCTTGGTACATCTTTCAGGGGGATGCTGCTGATTCTAGCATCACAACTCTACTTACAGTAAAATTGCTGTAGGATGTTTTGTGGTTGCCCTGCTAGTTGTACTCTTGGTAGCTAAAACTGTAGGTAGTTTGGACATCTAGGGTATCTTCCTCATGTATTATTGCTTTCATTGGTTGAAGCAAATAAAACATTTTGAAGAGATTTTAAATTCATGATGTTGTTGAATAAAATTCATTAAATCTGACCTATTTGGAAATCAAATTCCAACGATATTGAACATGTTTGATTGTGAAGTACAGAGACATTCACTGGACATCCTTCTTAAATTTTTATATATGCTTTTTCAGTACTATCAAATTTTGAAAGAAATTGATCTCCTAACATTTTGCATTTCTGAATTCTTTTTACTTGCATCTCTTTGAGATTATTCTGTCACCAAATTCTTAACCCTGTTTGTATGTGTGCTTAATCATCCGACTTGTATAGTTTCTACAGTGGACCCTTCGAGGACTTCGTATTGGTATGTGCTTTGCTAACCCATGTAAACCTGGCCTTTTATGATACGCACACTCTGGTATATTATGGCATCTAAATGTTGAATCATCATGGTTTGTTATTTTCCTTGGTGTAATATGGGTTCTACAAGAAACAACAAATATCCGCATACTTCAGTACATTCTGTTCATTGGTAAATGCAATCTGCTATTTTTCTTTCCATATTTTTCAATGAAGTTCACTATAATGACTGCAGGTATGATGAACAGCTTGTTTTCAGTTTATGGTACATTATCGCAAACAAATTGAAGTATACTTGATTCTCAGTCTGTCTATTTGTCATATTATTGACGCCCTGCCTTATATGTAGGCATATACAATGATTTGGTATCTCGAAGAGTTCACTCTAGTGATGCTGAGAAATTTGCGAAAGTGTGTCCTTGCCAATGTAATGGCATTAGATGGGGCATCATTTGGTAAGTATCTTGCTATTTACTAGAGTAGATTCAGTTTCTTTGGTGAAGAAAAGACAACAGAAATTCCCATGAATCATGCATATAAGGTGTTTCACATCACTCTTAATAAGATAGTTTTACCTGCAGGGGATTGATATCTTTCTCGTTTCTCTGTGGAGCTGTTTACTTTAGTCTTGTGATATCATCTTGAGGTACATTCTGCTTGTACAGTCTCATGGTGAAGTTACCTGTAACCATAATCTGCATGGTCTTTTTAACATGGTTTTCTAAAGCGACCAGTTGGTGGTGGTCGTGGGGTCAGATTTTCTATATTATGGAAATCCTTGAAATGTTACAATAGAGGACCTCATATGCACACACAATCACAGGTCTCATGATTATGATTCTAGCAGAGACTTCATTTTGCATATAGTTGTTCTATTTTAAAGGAATCAGGATAATAACAAAAGTTCGATTAATAAAATCATGTGTTATATTTGAATATCATTGATCGTACACGAAGAGCTCGCCGATGTGGTCTAAATAAAATGATCTTGCATTTTCTCTTTCTTTTATTTTGCATATAGTTGTTGTAGTTTAAACGGAATCAGGATAATAACAGAAGTTCTATTAATAAAATCATGTGTTATATTTGAGTATCTATGACCGTACATGGAGAGCTCATGGAGGTGGTCTTAATAAAATGATCTTACATTTTCTCTTTCTTTTGCTTTACATTAACCAAACTCACTGAATTGCTTTACCATGTAAAGAACCTCATTCTCAAAGAATGACGAAGCCAGATCTAGTTTTTACATTATTTAAAATTATCTGATTTTCGCAAATTTGTTTGTATTCATGATGCTCAGATAGGGTTTTGTGCATTGACATAAAAGTGTTTAACCATCATTTGTGATGGAAAACAAAATTGGATTGATATGATTTCCATGTTTTCTCCAAACATACTCATTAGCCAGAAGAGGCTGTTGATGGTAACTAATCTGAGTTTTAGGTCATTATTAGTGTGCGTGTTATTATGGTAGACTTTATGTGCTTCATGCATTCTCCACTTCCTTAGTTAAATCCATACAGGCCAAACAATTTGCTGGGAGCTATTTAATCGCTATGAAGCCCTGAGATATGTGTGTCTACAATTTCATACTCTAAAGGAAAGCCATCTCATTTTTTGTTGGGAGATATTTTAATAATGCTGATTTCTGCAGTTATAATCATCTTTTGCAGACATTCCTGTTGAATGTATTTGCACCTATAACTTGAGCTTTGTAACAAAAAGGTATCTGTTGGTTTCCGTTTTGTATTTGTAATTTCTTCCAATTGAGCTACCCCTTGACCGGGGGAAAAGGATTTTGGGTAGAGCAAGTAGGTGTTATATTATTCTTACAGTCAACATTTTGATATTAAGTCTATCATCACAATTTGTTGAAAATTTGTGACTAAGTTTAAGACTGAAATAATTAAGAATTTAGAATTAATAATAATAAAAATAAAAATTGAGAAATAATGTTAAAAATTTATAATAATTTAATTCTCATAAACTTGAGTTTATTTTTTGAGCTGAAAATTATATTCTGCATTACATTATAATTCAAAATCATATATGAAATATAATTATAAAGATATCCTAATACTTTCTCTCTTTAAGTAATTTTTTTTTTCTAGAATAATTTTTTTCTCTCTCTCTTTTTACTTAAAAAAGAACGGAGAAGAATTTGGATTAATTTGAGACATCTAAATTCCTGCCCTAGGGTCTAAGTTTCCTCTCTTTTCCTCTTTTCCAAGCGCACCTTCTTCTTTGACTTGGACTCGGATTTTAGCTTCAAAAAAGGACATGACTAGTCCGTTTATTCAGGGAAAAGGAGCAAAAATCAGTCTTTGTTTAGGAGAAGAAATCTGAATGAAAACCGGATTGAATATGGCCATGAAACAGTCAAAGAAGAGTACTGGCTTTGAGAGAGAAGTACCTGGTTGGCAGGAAGTTTAAACTTTTGACTGAAATTACGAAAAACACCCTTAGTGCTGCTGTGCGTTTTGGGTTGAATGTTGGCTTTTGGAAATTATCAATTCCACCTCCTTTAATTTATCTAAATTGCATTATGAATCAATACTCTACATATCTACTTTTGGTTCTCATGCATTTAAGTATCTGTATCAATGCGGTACTTTTTCTTCCGCTTAAATCTATTTCTGCCATTCCCTTATCTATATGCAACAAATTTAAATATTTCTCAAATTTATTCATGGATATTATCTTTGTTTCTAGATCAATAGGATCCTTTTTAATGTTTATATTCTCCAACTTCACTCTTTTATTAAAATCTAATTCCTTAAATACTTGATTTTTATAAAGATGAATAGCTGATTGATTATTCAAAAATACTATTATTATCAATCTAACCAATTTAAGATTCTAAGCTAATCTTTATAATTGTACATCACTTATCAATTTTTGTCCCAAGCCTCTGTATTGGACCTTTGTCTCAGACTTCTATCTTAGTCCTTTGTTTTGGGTCTCTATCTTTGACCTTTCTCTTAGGTTTCTATCTTGAACATTTGTCTATTGATGTGTTAGTTCATGAACAATTTAAGGTTATGAATACTCTTCTAGTTTAACTTGTATATTATTTCCATGAAGAGTTTAGGGCTATAACTCTACCTCAAAGTGAGATTCCTGCACTTTACACTGAATTCTCTTTGACTCTTTCATATGGTCCTTTCTTAAGTACTTATTAACCAATGATAAAAAAATATCTATTATCACATGTATTGTTGTATTTGTTGGTCCTCATAAGTCAATATGGACGTATTCCAGAAATCTATCTACCTTATAATTGCTAGTACTAAAACTAACCCTAAGCTATTTTTTCAATGTACAATATTCATAAAACTTCGGCCCAACTAATTTTCTATTCCTAATGAGACTCTGCTTTTTCAACTGAAATAAGCTTGATTTTTTTATGTGGCTTAATCTCTTATGTCACAATTCACTCTTATTGTACCTTACATGAGCAGCAATAATAGTATATTCGGTGACAGTGCTTTCTTATAAAATATACACTCTAACTTACTAAATATTTTTTATCATAAGCATAAAACCCTTGTTTATTCTCAAGTATCTATTTTTAATTTTACAAGTGTATTATGATTCATCTAAAATCCCTAAAAATATCAAGTTCTTCTTCAATTCAGTAACATATCTCACATTTTTCAAGATTTTTATTATTTCATAATGCAACTTTATAAGAATGTACCTATCTTAATCACTTTACATGAATTATTATTTTTTATTAGTACCCCACCCCTTTCATATTTTTTATATGAACCAAACTAGTCTTTATTAGAACTCATTTATTAAGCACATCTAAAATTTAGGACCCAATATTTCAAATTTTCTTTCACTAAAATTGTGAGAGCATCTTAATTGTCATACTCATTTGATGCTACTGCTACATTTGCATGATTGGAACCTTTTTTTTTTATTTTTCAATTCTTTCATAACAGCTTTTCTTGAAGCACTCTTACTTTATATAAAAATAGTACTTTCTTCCACTAGTCTTTGATTTAGACTTGAATTTTTCTATGTATTATCATTTCTTCTTTTTTTTTTTTTGGTATTCCTTTGGCAAACAAATTTTTTCTGTTATCTTCTTTCTCATATTTTATTTTTTATTCCCTTAATCTTCAGGCAATTAAACAATTATATTTAATTGCTAATTTTACTTCTCTATAAAAACTTGACAATAAGCTTAAGAGAATAATTGTTTAATTCTCATTATTGATTACTTTATCAATATTTGTCAAATCTATACAGATTTTTTTGAATTTATTAATATTTTCTTCTAAACATTTAGAGGAATCTACCAAAAGTCAAATAATATTTCTTTTAAAAGAATCTTACTAGACAAAAATTTAAAAATATATAGGCTTTCAAATTTACTCCAAAGTCTCCTTATTGTGGTCTTTTTATTAATTTGTTGTAGTACGTTGTCATATAACTATAGGATGGTGATCCTAAATATGATTTCATCAATCTTTACCATCTTTTTATCACTTATTGAAGTTCTTTCTTCATTTTTTGGGCTCCAGTAAGAGTTTAACAACCTTTTGCTATATCAGCAAAGTTTTTATTTTTTTATTGCCATAGATTAAAATCTCCCTACCTATTAAACTTCTTTACCTCAAACTTAAGGGTTATCATTTTTCAGATTTTTGGTAAGTTACTCTTAAGTTTTTCTTTAATCTTTTAAATTTTTTACTCTTATACAATTGTTAAAAATTTACAATCCAACTCAAGACTTAAATAATCAAAAATTTAAAATCAATAAATAATAAAAATAAAAAAATAAGAAAGAATGCTAGAAATGTATAATAATTCGAATTTTATAAATTTACGTTCATTTTCTAAGTTAAATTACATATTCAACATTGCATTATAATTCAAAATTATACCAATAACAAAATTATAAAAAATGTTTCTAACTCTTTTTAATTTTAAACAATTTTCTCTCTCTAAAATAATTTATTTTAAAATTTTATTTTATTTTTGGCCCCTATCTCTCTCTTTTGACTCAAAGAGAGTAGAAAAAAATTAAATTAATTTAAGAGGTATGAATTCATGCCCTATATTAAGTTTCCTCTCTTTTATAGTATTTCTCAAGCACTTCTTCTTTGACTTGGAGGACTTGGGATTTAAGCTCCCAAAAAAGGACACGACAAATCCGTGTTATTTCAGAAAAAAGGAGCACAAATCAATCTCTATTTAGGGGAAGAAAAAAAAACCGGATTGAATGTAGCAGTGAAAATGGGGAGAAGGAAGAAGCTGTATGGGGGGAACTTTAAACTTTGCCCAAATTACAAAAAGACGTCATCAGTGATGTTGCTGAGTGTTGGCTTCTAGAAATTATCAATTCCAGTCTCTCTTAAGTTACCTAAATTGAATTATGAACCAATACTTTGCACAATTCTTATAAGGTTTTAATATAACATTTACAATGAGTTGTTCGCAAATGATGGACGGGATTAGTACATATACTGTTGATTATGTTCGACGAACCCTGAGCTCAACGAGGCAGTTTATGATATAGTAGTGCAAATTCTACTTATCATTTTAATTGTTTCAAATTAGAGTTGAATGAATCCCTTTTCTTTCTTCCCATGCACATACATTTCCATCATGAATTTGCAGATAAAAGCTTCTGCTTCTGGATGAGTTCTTACTCAAACACAGACTTTGTCGATTCCTTTCAATCAACATCTCTGATTAAATAATCAACTTGTCACCAGTTTTATAGTTTCGAAATCATTTCGTGAGATTGCAATAATTTGGCATCTTTTATCTTTTAAAATAAATAAAGATCTTCAGATGCGCATAAATTTCAAATTTTATGATGCATCCTATTCCCACCTCAATCCTCATGCACCCCAAGCGCAAATATATATGTCAATTTATTTCTTCTAACTATTGTCCTCAAAGAATAATATCAATATTACTTTTATTTTCAAACATAACTTTTAAATTAGATCCTTCTCAGTAAATCTCACCTGAGATGCAATTTATCTAGTAGCAGTCCCCCCCTAGAAGCTTTGCTGGGAGTTCAAGGCTCAGTTACCAATTGTTTTCCAAATGTTGGATTATTAAATTATATATTTTTTTAATAATAATTTGAAATTTTCTATTTAATGAAACCAATTGTATCCTATATTTTAATAGAAGACATTTAACTAATACTTTCACATTAAAGTTTTTTGGCCACATTATAATTTTCTCCATTAATAATATCACCGAAGCCAATCTATTTTGGTAGTACTTCATTGCTATCTTTATTATAGCAATGAAGTACTTTATTATTGATTATTTTTCATTTATAGAATTGAATATTTGAATTTTTTTAAGGTCTAAAAAATGGGCGTTCAATTTTAGTATGTTTATAATTTTTTTTAAATATAAAAGAAAGGGATTTAAATTCGAGACTTTACATATATTATGAACCTTTTCCCACTAAGTTATTAGCACAAATATAATATATATCTATAAATAGTTTCTCTATGCTATTGGTTGTTTCTTACAATATTTATTTATAAACATCAAATGGTTATTAGTAATGCCTGATGATTGAAAAAATTTAGGTGCATTTGATATTTTGTTATTTGGTAATTTTTGAAAAAATATTTTTAAAAATATTATTTATATTTTTATAATATTCAATGCTTATTAAAAAAAATTATTTTTTTGAAATTCTAACCCCAACCCAATTCACCAAAAAGTCCAATATTTTTCATAGATTATAAGCTCGAACATTCTTGGAATGATCTATCTAAAGTCTATTACACAAACACTCTGAGTCTTGACCCACCATCATTGATAAACTCGATATTAAACAAAGATATATTCTCTTAACTCGCCCGCACTCCTTAGCCCCAAAATATCCTTAGTGTTAATTGTTCTTAGCATTAATAAATATGACGTTCTCAGCTAATGAGTATCTTCAATAATTGATATAGCTGAACCAACCACTAAATGCTCTTAATGGTAAATGAGAAGATATCTACCCATTACTACTGCAAACTTAAATTATCTTTATCTTTGAAAATCTTAATATTTTAAAATTTTTGGTGTAAATGTTATTCGTATAATTTCAGGATGAGTCTAAAATAATAAAGTAAGAATATGACCTAATTTTAACAGAACTCTACAATATAATAAAAGCAAATCTTAAAAAAAAAAAAAAGGGTAAAACAATCAAGAGGACTTTTTAAGCAAGCTAAAACTCCGAAAACTTTTCTTACACATAAAATCTAAAATTCTCTCTTTATTATTTTCTTTTTTTCTTGTCTCTTTTCATTGACCCATCATTGACTTAAATCGCTAATAATAACTTTTGAAGTGTGACTTAATCATATTTGTGGTTGCAGAAAATTTTAGAACTCAATATGCTTCAAGAGAGATTAACTCAACCCAAAACTTCAAGAGATATAGTCACGATTTCTAAAAAAATACAAAATCAACTTGTAAACCCTAAAATTTTCAAATTCTAAGGGTAATAAAAACAGAGATGGTTCTTACCAAGTAATGATCGACAAAATTTTAGGTGCATTTAGATATTTTTTATTTGATATTTTTAAAAAAGTAAAAATAATTTATTCAAAAAACATGTTTGTTTGTGTTAGTAGAAAACAAAGATTCTTTCAATAAAAAAAACCGTAATTAATCTAGTACATGTTTCAAAAAATAATTAAAACATAAAGTAGAGTGAAAGTTTAACATGAATAATTCAGTTATAAAAAGAATTGATAAGTTGACACTAATTTTGACTTCTAATTTCATCTATTAAAATGTAAATTTAATGATTTATAACTTGAGTTAAAGTCTCCAAATAATATTTTTGTTTATTAAAAGAAATTTAAAAACACTTGACCACATTCATTCCTTAAACTTATTTCAATCTCAATGCGAAAAAATTATTGATAACATAATCAAACAGCCACTAGTTTCCAACTATGACGAGTAGACCACCTACGAAGTGCATTTTTAGTTGGAGTAATAGCTTTACAGGAGAAACCAGGACTACACCTTCTAAAGATATAAAACTTATTGAAGGGAGCCCAAGATGAAGTTCCCCTTGCCCCGTAATGGGAGGAGAGGACACAACTCCAAAAATAGTTATTGGAAATAGGTTTTCGCAACTTGAAACCGCACATAAGCGAGAATGGTGCACTGAGTCCTTTAACAGCCACCACCAAGTAATTTTAAAAGACGACAAATATTAGAGGAGAGGAATCCTATGGTTATTATGCCCTCCAGTCTTAAGAGCACTGCTTACACCAAGTCTCTCCTAGCTGCTCTGGGAAGATCTCACATACCAATCCCAAAACCATTGCTGCTAAACATAACAGAAACATGGGCCTCTATAGCATAAACTAGGACCAACTGCATGCTCCATTGTAACAATCCAAAATTAAACCTTAATGCAAGATTGAACAGAACATGACAAATAATAATCCATTGTAACAATTTCCTGCATGCCAATACCTAAATGCCAAAATTTTAAATAGCAACCAATAACAAGGTTTTGCCAGAGAGAAACAATTTGAAAGGTGGCATGGAAATTTAAAATCTTTCTAAGCCTCTGTTACTGGGAACTCAAACACAACATCTTTGCCTGTAAGCTTTCTGTAAACTGCAGCAAAAGTATCCAATTTGTACTCAGTATTGTTTCGTTCCTTAGGATCCAAGAAAACCTGCCAATCAAAGGATAAACTTGAGATCATTATGCTAATTACTTAAATAAGAGGAATCTTTGGATTCTAATCACGAGTTATTTTAGTTGAAGTCATTCCTTGGAATTTACAGAACTAATAAGGTCAGTGTATCAACAAAGATATTACAAAAAAATATAAATGCCATTATTAATATATGAACATTAAACCTAAATAGGTAAATTGATGATTATGATGATTACCTTTATTATCTTTGATCCATCCAATCGGTATCTTATGCGCTTCCCAACAATCTCAGCAGGCAATACAACATCTTCCAGAATTGCCTCATGCACAGCAGTAAGTGTGCGGTTGCGGGGCCTCTGAACAGCAGATCCTTTCTTTGGAGGCCTCAATATCCTCCTGGTGGCAATCAGGATCACATCCTACCGTATGCAAAATTCAAATTAAAATCAAGGATACTAGAAAATACAACTTCCCATGTAATAGAGGAAGAGATGCATTCAATCACAACAATTAGAATTGTTATTATCTAGTATTATTTCGTATTCACAACTAACTTGCCACTGAAGGATTCCATATGGAGATGGAATGGTGCTCAGCCACCTGAGCATGCAAGGCTCATTCACAAGACTAATTAAGATCTCAAATGTAACCTTCTAAGCAATTACAGAAGTGCAATGACAAAATAATGCTTCATGGCTAAGAGCAAGGAACAACAAGCACTCGCATACAGAATAACAAATTTCTAGCGTCTATGATAGAGTTTGGATGAGGGGAAGACTAAAGAGAACGAAGTAAAATCCTCAATCACCTTTCCACTGAACTTCTTTTCAAGTTCCCTCACAAGCCTAACATGAATCTTGCGATAAGCCTTCCTTAATCTATATGGGACATGAAGAACAACAGCTTTCCGGTTCCCAGAAACATCAAATTGCCTGCATGAGGAAGATGGGTACCACTTATAAGATGGCAAAAACCAAAACAGAATTAACTATGCAAGCAAAAACAAACGATTCTTACATAGCAGAGTTTATGAACAAATCCTTTAGCTCACTTTTAAGCTCCTGGTTTGTGTTTTCCAAATCAAAGAATGCCTATTTGAAAAAGAAAAGAGCCGGAATATTAGTCCTGAAGTCTTAAATCTCTAATGTGATAGACAACAGATTATCAGAAAGGATATTTAAACCTGTGCAACAGACTCCTCAAATTCAGTTGGTTCAGCATCCTTATCTTTGTGAATTTTTTTCTGTGCTGAGAACATCTTTCACTAATCTAGGATAGCTGATGCACAATAGGCAGGGAAGCCATTAACTAATCAGATAAGTTACTATGTACAAAAAAAAAAAAATGTTATCAAGATATCCGACTGAATACGGAATTTCTTAAGGAAGTTGTTATTCACTTTCAACTGAAAGTGAACCTTATAACAAATTTGTGTGACATTTATACATCTCCTAAATTCCAATCTCAAATTTACTTGAAATGTTTCCAAACAGCAGAAGAGTCAAATGCTTATGAAAACGCAAACTCATTAAAGAAACTTATAAATAATTCTCGAGCTCCTTCACATAAATAAACATGTAAATAGATTAATCAGCAACATTACCATCCACTTATTTTTTTTCTTCTAACACGCAATAAAGATTCACTTTTTAGTACAAAGATATTAATTGAATCAAATATATAACTGCATAAAGCACATAGAAAACTACTTATATTGACACTTGAAAATATATTATAAACAGCTTTAAATAACCAGAGAAGTTAAACCAATGTTACTCTTCCTAACCACTGAGACAATAAACACCGCCAACCGCAATTTCATTTTCGCTTTCTCCAAATTTTTCTAGCCACCAAACAGACTCAAACGTGTTTAAATGTAAAATAAACAAGATCTGCCTTTTTATTTGAGGAGGCAAATATGATTTGGTAATTTCAGAGCGTACCTGGGGAAGTAGCTGGAGCCAAAGAATAACAGAAAGAGAGGTTTTGGCAGACAAGAGAAACCCTAGAGTTTGGGGCAACAGAGGTTTTATAAGTAATAAATTCAACGGCTGTGATAGTTCTTCAATAGAGCTCCATCGTCAAGATCAAGTTCGGAGAATTATGGGTTAAATTTACACGGCCCAAGCTTGGATCAGCCCATTTATATGTATGAATGTTCTGAGCTCTTCTTCAATTGTACCATGGTCGACGAAAGAGTGACGCTATTTACCCCCCGTTTTTTATCTAATAAAACCCCCTGCCAAATGCATTCCATCTTGATCAACGCGGCAAGCAATTATATTATTTTGAGTATTATTTATTTATGTTTTAAATTATTAAAAAATTCTGTTGTTATAAATTTTTTTTAAATATTAAATCTTATGAGATTTGTTTTTACTAATTTACTTTTATATTACTAGTATTATTACTGTCATCATCCTTTTAGTATTTAAAAAAAATTAGTAATGTATTTTTTAAAAGTAATAATAAATTAATAAAAAATCATAATATATTTAAATTATGGTAGAAGAATGAACACTAGTTATTTTATTTTATATTTAAAATTTTATTAATATTTAATAATTTTAAATACATTAATATTCACTAGAAATAATAAATATGTTATTTTTTATTTTTAAAAATAATAAAATAATAAAAACCATAACATATTTATGTTGTAGTGAAGGGATGAAAATTTTAGTTTTTTATTTTTATTCTTTTATATTTTTAATATTTTTTTAATATTATTGACCCTAAAATTTGATAAGTCAAGAGTCAATAAGTTAAATTTATTTCTCTAGTGAAGCTTGGCTTAGACAGTATGGATATAAAAAAAATTGAACCAATTAATAATTTTTATCCCCTACATATGGCGTCTAATAAGAATCCTGCAACCAAAGAAATGTGAGGCCGTACTTGAGATTTTTAGCACTTCGATACTTAAGTTAATAAAGGTAGAAAAAAGAGAAAATGAAGTAAGAGAATGTAAAATGGAGAAAGAGTGAGTTGCTCTATGTATATTTGTATTTGTACGATATTTCTTCTATGAGAATACTTGTTCTCTTTTCATTCGCTATTATATATATATATATATATATATATATATAGTGTTGATTTCTTCTCCTAGTTATAGGGCGAGGATGTGGGTTCGACTCGTAACTTTTTTGAATATTTTTTAATGTGGGTGTCTTTTAAGATTTTATTATCAGAGTTTTTATAAAATTGCACTTGATCTTGCTTGCGTTAGTAGGATTTGTATTGTGTTTTCAAAAATATCTCTCTTTTTAGAGATTTTTTCTTGATAATCTTAACTTTATCTATAACTCTCTATATCTCTTATAAATTAAGACATTTTTAAGGATTACTTTTGATTATTTAAGGTGGTTATTTTGGACATTCTCCTGCTCGACATAGGCAGGGTTTATTTCTCCTTGTTCAAAGCCTGGTCAAATAGGATAGTCGGTGTTAGACTATTATTCTATTTAGATCTATGGCTGGTGGTCTGACTGAGTAGGGTAGCTAGGCTTCGACCATTACTCTAACTAGCTTGAAAAGATTATAGCTCTCATTCAAGAATCTAACCGAATAAGGTAGCTTGATTTCGATTATTGTTCTGACCAGCTCAGAAGGCGTAGACTTGTCTTTTCTTTTTTAGAAGTCTAACCGAACAGGGTAGTTAGATTTCGACTATTATTCTGATCAGCTCAGAGAAGGTATCATCAGTTTAAGGATGTTTTATAGTTCGACTTTTAGGTCTTATGTATTTGAGGTCCTCTTTTGGCCTAAGGTCTTTATGCCTTATGAGTCGAAGGCTTAGACCTTGTTCGTCGAAATCTAAGAAGAAAAAGGGTCCTTCAATTTTTAGTATTAACTTATTAACACTGAAAACTTTACAAGTGAAGTTCCTGGTTTGAGGTGCTCGTTGAGTGCCTTGAGTTTGACTAACGAACTCGATACTTTGGGCTTTGTTATAATTACTCTTCTATTAAACGAGCTTTCTCTATTTTGAGTACATACTCTTTCGGGCCTATGTTTAATGGATGTGTAGTTTATAATGGTGATTGGACTTCTTATTTTCAGTTAGCACCTTTTATTATATTAAATCTCTATAATCTCTTGAGAAGTTTACCACTGCTTGACAGTCTTAATGAGTAGTTATTCCATTCTCTTTAATGACATGTTGTCATATTAGGAATTAATTATCGATTATATGGTTTAGTTGAAGAGATATATTTTTAATCATGTTTTCGACTTTTGAATTGTAAATCAACGGTTAAGATCTCTATTTATTTGGCATTATATATGCTTTTGTGGTTCTTTCGATTCTCTACTTTTCTACTGTCATTCTCTAAAGAGCGCTTTGTCTTTGTTATTCAAAAAAATTTCTTGCTTTTACATTCTGATGGTACTATTTTTCGGCCTTTTTTTCTGGTAAGTGTTTTCTTCTTTAGCTTTAAATATATATATATTATTTTTTATTTTGCTCATTTCTTGCATTTTTTTGACTTGGTACTCGCTAAGAGTCTTTTTGTTTCTTTGGTGTCTGTTGGTAAGTTTATTTAAGGAGTTTTTTAATAGATTTTATCTTTTAATCTTGTCTAGGAATAAGATTATGTCTTTTATAGATGAACTACAGAATGTCTCTTGTTAAGATGTAGATTGGCTTGGGAATATTCCTAGTGCTGGAAGTAGCTTAGCCTAGGATATGGTCAACATAAGTGCTTAAGAGGGTTAAGAGCTCATTTTGCAAATAGGAAGCTCTGCTCAATGAGAGAGAGTGAAAGAGAAGACGATCTTAAGCGGTCTTCTAGTAATAGGATGTCGCTTAAGGCCTTTCAAGAACTCAAAGAAGCATTTGGTCAGTCAAGTAGGCCAAGGAAAAAAAAGAAGGTTGTTGCTTTAAATACCAAGAATGCTCATTTTGAGTTGGATTATTCTCTTTGCAATCCTTCCGGTGTGAATGAGGCAGCCCTTATTATGTTGGGAAAGATGATGGAAATTCTTAACTCTGTCACTTTGAGGGTTCTTCAGGGATTGAGTATGCTAGTTTGCCATTAAAAGATAAGGTGGCCTTGAATTTAAGTTTTTTACGTTTAGGCTGAGGTTACTACTTTAGCCATTTTTTTAGATATGTTATCCCACTTGAATTTGGCTCATTGCCAATTAAATTTGAATGGCTAGAGGGTTCACGTGGGAATTTACATCATTTAAAGTACGGTGATCTTTGAGGGTCCTTATTTTGAGAGCTGAAAAGCCTACCAAACAAGCGTGAATTCTAGTCCATAGAGGGATTTTTATTACTATACTGTGTATAACAATGAGAAGGAGCCTGCTTTTGTAAAGAATGCATTATAGAAACTTTGGGTGGAAGCACTTGTGGTTTTTCACTAGAAGAGAGTAGAGACAGGTTTATAAAAGTTCTTATGGCCTCTATTATGCCTTCAAATTTGTTTTTTTCTAAGAAAGCTTTTTTGTTTCTTAGTTCATTTTTTTCCATTATTTGATAAGTTTCTTCTTTTGTTCTAACGTCTATTTTTTTTTTCTTTTTAGTTGCTTCTTGGTCTTTGATTTTATTAATGGGTAAAAGTTTTTTCTATGCTTTTGCAACTATGGGAAAGGACAAGAATAGTCCTCTTTTTAATGTTAAGCCTCTCTATGTAGAGGAAAAGAAACACTGCTTATTTTTAATCTTTTCCTTATGGAGATGAAAGGCACGTGAGAGTCTTCATCTGGTATTCCTTTCACCGAAGCTTAAAAAGCTTCTAAGGGGAGGAGTCAATAATAGTTTCCTCTCTTGCTTATAAGAGTCTTCCACTTCAAGGTGTGGATATTCCTTCTCCTTTCGGTGGCATGACTTCTCCTCCTACACCACATCTTTCTTAGTCTGGTGAAGAAGGGGATAATGAAGAAGCTTCTAATGGCTCTTTATTTCTAAGGCCCTTGTCGAGGTATAGATCAAGGTCTCTTCACCTTTTTTATCCATATTTTATAAAGAATAGGAGGTATAAGCACGTGTTGCTTATTCTAATAGAGGCAGAATAAGTTGCCCAAATAACATGCTACACTAGTGCTGACATGCAGCACTTCTCATGTCGTATCTTATAGGATTGAGTGCCTACTGAAGGTAATGTTTTACTTTTTTTGAAATCTCTTCATTTTTATTTCCATTTATTTTTCTTCTAACTTTATACTTGTTTAATTTATTGATTTTCTTTCTTTTTGTAGGAAATGGTTAGCCTTACTAGTCATCGTGATAATATCGTTAGGGTAGTGATTGACATTCAAAGAGCAGTAATTGTTAAGGCTGAGGCCACTAAGGCCAAAGAGGCTTTAAAGTAAAAAATGAATCAAGGGGAATTCTTCGAGTATAAGCTTAACTTCAGCCTTGTTAAGCTAAATTACGTTGGGGAGAAGGCAGAGGCTAAGGTGTGGGCAATTGAGGGAAAAGCTACTCTAACTGAGAGTTAACAGTAGTCATTGTACTCAAGGCTAAGGTAAATAAGCTTGAAAAGCAGGTCAAGGTCCTCCAGAATGAGAGCTTCTCTGTGCAGTAGTCAAACGAGGAGTTAAAGAGAAAGATCGAGCTCTCTAATTTTCAGTGGTCGAAGAAGTATCTGAGGCTCTAACTTAGTTAGTTAACATCTTCAAGAGTCGCTATACTGGTTTAGACCTCTTCTGGGTGTAGAAGCTTTTATCACCTAAGATAAAGTTAATAAGGAAGCTATTATTCATGATGCTAAGGCTACTACTGCTCAGATGGCTAAGTTGCTCTTGCCTAAGTTACTGCTAACTCTTCGACTACTCCTTGGCTAATGATGCTCTTACCTCCACCACTGCTATTGCTAAAGATCACTCTATTCCTCCTGCTGCTTTTTCTTTTTTGATTTTTTGTAATGAAACCCTTCAGGAAATGAATGAAAAAAATTTCATTTTCTCTTCATATTTATATCTTGGTGTTTGAGTTCTTTCTTTACTACACATTTAGTATTCTGAGTATTGTTATCATCTGCTTTCTTATTTAAATATGCTAAATAATTAATGAGGTTTTGAATATATGCTTAATTTTTAGAGATTATTAAGAACTGGTCTTAAGGTCGACCACTAATTTCTTTCGAACATAGTGCCCAATGGTACAGTCGATGCCTTTCTTGTTTATTTGTGTAATCTTACTTTCTCAAGAACTCTATTTTTTGGAGACTATGTTGTGTTTGAGAAGCCTTTAAAGCGAGTCCCTTATATTCTACCATTCATTATTTTCACATTTAATGTGCTCCCTTCATTTTCTGGGCTATTTTCCATTAATAATGTCTTTGGGTATGACTCTATTAATGTGATCGTTTTATAATCTTTTGGGGTTCCTGGGTTATAAGTTATTTTTCCATTTTAACTTGAGAAAGTGTTTTAGATGGGATTCTCCCTAGACGTTAGCTTTAAAAAGCCTAAAGGTCTTTTTATATTGAAGGTAGTAGTTTTTAAACTTTTTGTAATCTACTTTTTGTTTTGCTTCATCCTTAAGAGAGAAAGTTCTACACCTTTCTAGCTTTTCTTTTTAAATTTTCATCTTCTTGGTCATTTTTCAATATAGGTAATGTCTTCTTTACAATTGAAATTTCTTTTGCTCTTCCTTCTTTTTCTACGAATGTCCTTTGGGATGTTTTTCAGGTTTATATTGACTTCATTCTCTTGTTTGAGAAGTAAGGACTTCTGATTTTCTTAATTCTTAACCCTTATTCTTGGTAGCTTTTGGTTTTATTTTAGAAATTATGTCTTCTTTGAATCAAGTTGATCCTTGTAGTTTAAAGGGTCGAGCGAAAGTGATAATTAAGACTAAATTAAGTGATAATAAAGAAGTTTTATTAGTGAGGAAGAATAATATAAGTGTTCTTATTCAATGTAAGTTGCTCTTAGGAATGGAGATTGTATTATCACTCTGACTTCTAGTTTATTTGAATATTGATATATGTTCTTGTTTTTTGGCAAATATATAAGGTGGCAATGATAGTTGGAAGTACAATCGATAAAAGGAGTCTCCTTTTGATCATTCCCCCTATCTGCGAGTCTGGTAGTGGTGTTTCTAGTAAGGACCAGTGGGACTAGTGGTCGTGGTTGATCTACTACTCCTTGTCAAGGCTAATCTGTTGCCTTTAGTCATGGCTAGTTTGCTCCTATTAACTAGAGTTGAGGTGTATCAGGGACTACTCTTTGAAGACCTCCTACCACAAAGAAGAGGGGGAAACAACTAGTTGGGTATTTTCAACTAAATTTTAGCTCACACTCTTAAGGGGGGGAATTGGCTAATTGAGATACAGTTCATGATTTGCCTATAAAGAATCCTTCTATAATGTCTTTAGGTTCCTTTTGATTGCCTTTTGAGGCAAGTATCATCATTTGCTTCCTTTCTTTAGGGAAGCTTAACGCTTAATCAGATCTTCTTAAGTTCAACAGATGTGGGATTGAGTTTTTTTTTTTTACTTTTCAAATGTTTTTAGCAGGTGCGATCGAGGCAATCTTTCTTCTTTATCTTTTTACTTTTGTTAAGTTATCTTCATTATGTATTACTGATACATCCCCATTCTTTTTGCTTTTTTAAGCGATATATAGCATGTCCAGTTATCAACTAACTATTCTTAGGGAGATCTATAATGATGTAAAGATCACTAACCTCAAGAAAGACCTGGCAAATGCTAAGAAGTAATATCAGCTTAAGGAGAGAGAGGTAAAATCCTTAAAGGAAAATTTTAATAAGATGTCTGCTAAAGCAGTGGTGACTCAGAGAAAAGTCTCTGAGCTAGAGCTCATGAGTAGGGTTTACTAAGAGGAGGCTACTAAAGGCGTCGCTTCAATGGAAAGCAAGGCCTTTAAGCTGAAGAGGCAAATTAAATACTTAGAGGGCCATATGAAATATTTGATGGACCTGTCAAAGGCCATCGATGAGGAATTGGTTTTAATACGTGCTCGAGCTGAAGAGGCTAAAGCTTGTGCTAACAAGGCAAATGAAGACTTGATTAATCAGGCTAAAGAGCACTCTTTCACCTCTAGAGTTATGGAGGGCTTTAAGAATTATGTAAATCTTTTTGAGAAGCATTTCCTAACATCAATCTTCAATGGGTGGATGACATTCTGCATATCTCAAATGATGATAAAAATGATTTTGAGGAGAGTAACGCTTTCAATGCTTTTGATAATTATGCTCCTCTTTCTTGATTTCTCTTTTGTATTTTTCTTTTTACTTTGTAAAATATTTTCTTATCCGATGAATGAAAAGCAGTATTCTTTGATGTGCTGCTCCCAGCCTTTTATTTTTTAGAGTGTTAACTGTCTTGTGACCATGGACCTTCTTAACATGAAAAAAAGGGAATTTTATTAATAAATCTACTTTTATTAATACAAAAAGTAACTATAGCTAGTATTCTTTCAAGAACTCAATATTCCACGACTTTTTAAAAACTCTTTCATTACTGTGTTCGAGCTCATAGGCATCTGGTTAGACTCTTCTAAGTTTCTTATAAAAACCTTCTTAATTTGTTCCAAGGGCTGCCGGATCCCTAATATATGGTAAGACTTTTCTAAAGACTAGGTCCCCATCTTGGAATTCTTGAGCTCGAACACATTTGTTGTAATACTGAATAATTTTTGTTTATAAACAGTGTTCCTATTTTAACTATATCATTTTTTGTTTAAAGAGGTCTAGGCTTCTCCTTATAAGCTATTCGTTCTTTTTCTTGTTAAAAATATTGTACTTTATGGGTGTGTACTCTTACCTCTACTGGAATTACAGCTTCATAAGTGAAGGCCAAGGAGAATGATATTTCGCTAGTTACTATTTTACTGGTGGTTTAGAAGGCCTATAGAACCTTAGGTAACTCCTCGAACTAGGCTCCATTCTTTTCGGTTAATTTATTTTCGAGTAGCTTTTTGACAAGTTTATTATAGGATTCCACCTATCTGTTTGTCTTAGGAAAGACAGGTGAGACAAATATGAGTTGAACCTCTAGCGGTGAGCAAAATTCTTTAAAGTTCTCATTGTCAAAATATTTACCATGGTCTGTGATGATAGTCTTGGAGATGATGCTTACATGCCATTCAAATAATTATAAAATACTTATTTATTCAATATTTATGCAATGAACATTTCAAATAAGTTATCAATAATTAATTTTATGGTATTAAGCTTGTAACTTTTTAGACATTATAGATTTAAAAGAGTTTATGTATGATCTAAGAGTTAGTATTTTAAGCAGTAAGAACATTATCTTAAATAGGGACAAAGACTTGCGAATATATTAGTAATGATATAGTTGTAAGGAGTTATAAATGATGCTAAGAAATGTCATTCTTGAACATATTGTTCCTGATCTATTGTATTCAACACGGGTTGATTGATATACCTTCTGAATCAGTGTGTGTCTATATCTGGATTGTCCAGATCGTTAATCTTAGCAAATGGTGAGTTTAGTGGAAGTTCGTATTGGCATATAGGTATTCAATAAGGACTGGATGCTGAACAGACCTATGAGAACCTTCAATAAACATCTCATACAACTATTAATGAAAGGTCTTTTTGAGTTAAGTAATATTTATGATTCTTTCACCTAAACATCGCGATGGGCTCATGAGTGATCCACCATACTTTTGGTTCCACGCATGTTAGAGACCTTTCATGGTCTGACTTTTAGGTGTTATTGGATAAAGTCCGATGCTCATAGAGTCTTGTGCATAGATATGGGATCCATTAGCTTATATGGGTGAGTTTATATCCTGATGCTTCGAGATTGTATTTCAGGAAGTCTTATAAGCATAAGCGTAAACTCAAAAAAAGATTTTTTCATAAGGTTAAATAATATCGCACAGGTGTTTGCAGATATTATTTATAAATATAGAGACAAGTTTATGGTGAGCACAAAGAGATTTGACATTGTTGATCTATATCTCTGCTCTTTTGGGATATAGGTGATAGAGGAATTATACGTATATGGTTAACCTTAACTTGTATGGTTCAACGTGTCTTTCTGTAATATCTGTATCGTGTGTATGGAGCATTGTTTATAGACTTATGAAAGTGTTTCATAAGACAAATGGGTGTAAACTTAAAGAGTCTCACAATATGAAGTGTACTCATTGAGCACTAGGGTAGCGAACTATGTCAAACAATTCAATCCAATTTTTTTTTGAAAAGTATGATTTATTTCAGAAGCTCTTGGGAAGTACACTTGCTAAAAACTTAAAAGTTAAGTTTTTAATTAAATAAAAAATTATTGTTTATTTGAGAATACTTGACAAATGGCTTGCATGGCAACATGTATGATGGATAAGTGGCCTTCATGTATAATTAGAAGTGTGACATTTGGCAATAACATGGCATGAATGGTTGACAAGTATTATCAACAACCTTTATCAGGCATGCTTTGTGATATGGTTTTTTATTCTTCAATGTTGATTAGCTAAGGGAGACAAACTTTGCCATTGTTGCAAATAGGTCCCTAAGTGTGTTATTTGACCATTATAAGGAAAATAAGGCAATTGTTACATTTAGACTTCTCCTAAGCTCATTTCAGCCAAACCAATTTTGAGTGACACTAAAGCAAGTGTTGCTTGAACAAATTCAGTTGCTAGAAATTTAAGATAAGCTACTATTCTAGCTCTTACAATTTTGCCAAGTTGAGGACTAGAATTGCTTAAGGATTCACTTCAAGGTGAGCTCCAGAATTGAATTCTCAACCGACAGGCTTCAAGGGTGAGTTTTTGAGTTTGTTATTATAAGAGACTTTAATTTAGTATATAATTTGTGAATAAGAGATTAGATTTTGATTTCACTGTGCAAATGTTTGTATGACATGCATTAATTTTTTCAGTAACTACACTATTACATGCATATACCATTTAAGCATTAAAAAATAGTGTGGGGTATTCTGAATCTGCAGAATATGTTTTTCTAAACAAAGTCTTGTATTTTCTTTGCTGTGATGTTCGTTAGGGGCTCAGTCTCTATGTACGTGGTGAAGTAATCTACTAAGATGACGGTGTACTTGGCTAACCCTCTTCCTCACAGTAAGGGATCAATCAGGTCGAGTCTCTACTATGTGAATAGCTAAATACTTTTATTGGCTTCAGATTCTCTGAGGGAGTATGGATATTGTTAGCATACTTCTGGTATATAGTGCATTTTAAAATGCTCATTAGCATCGTCGAATACGGTAAACTAATAATACCCCATTTTAAAAGCTTTATATGCAAGAGCTTCAGTTTTAAAATGATTTCTACAAATGCTTTCATATATCTTCGAAGTACATATTTAACTTCTTTAGATGTTAGGTATCTCAAGTAAGAGAAAGAGTACCATCTTCAATGGATGATGCCATCGATAATGTATCAAGCTCTTAGATACTTTAATTGTTGTGCTTCGTGTTTATTTAATAGTAAAACTCCATTCTTTATGTAGTCTCAGATAAGGTCCATCCATCTAGGTTCTGGATTAACCTGCATGACATTATTGGGTTTTTCTATACTTAGTCTAGAAATGAGTTCAAGGGGAATAGATCGTAGTATTCGAGCTTTTTATACTAGGATATTTACTTTGCAATTTTCCTCTCGTAGTATTTATTTGATAACTACATCTTTAAATTGCTTCTTAATTGTCTCAACTGGCTTTAGGTATGTAACCACATGTCCTCAGGCTTCATATATTTTATTGACTTTGTTGATGACAAGTTGTAAGTCACTTTTGATTATAATTCTTTTGGCAGGGAGTGCTCATATAATTTGTAGTCCTACGAGGATGGCTTTGTATTCAACTTCATTATTAGTGGCTAGAAAGCTAAACCTGAATGCATACTTGATCTCTTTTCCTTTTTGACTGATAAGTATTATGCCAGTCTTACACCCTTTTGAGTTTGAGGTTTTATCAATAAAGATTGTCAGGAGCTTGTGGGGCCTCCTCTTCTCGGGTGTTTGAGGAATCCTCATATAGGGTGGTCTCTATGACTTTCCCTCTGTGTACATTTTGTAATAAAATTGGTAAGAGCTTGTGCCTTAATAGCCTATTTTACGAGTTATCTGGAGAGGTCCAAATTATAAAGAATGTCTTAGAGGCTGGTTAGTGAGGATGATTATTATGTGGGCCTAGAGTAAGGCCTCAACTTTTATTCGGCTGTAACTAAAGTCAAGGCTAGCTTTTATACTAGTGAGTAAAGAGTTTTAGGATTTGTGAGTAACAAGTCTTAGGATCAATGAATGTTTTATTGTTGAAGTAGACTAGTTTCTAGATGCTTTCTTCTTCTTTGACTAGTGCTGCACTTATTGCTCAATTTAAGACTCCTAAATACAGGATTACATGATCCCACACATTTGGTAAGACTAGGTAGAGTGGTTGAGCTAGATACTTCTTCAATTTTTGGAAAGCTTCCTCACATTATAGGGTCTACCTTATTTTCTCCTTTCTTTTGATAGCCTAAAAAAATTCAAATAATTTTTTAGTAGCTTTTAAAATAAATTGGATAAAAGCTATTATTCAACTTATAAGCCTTTGTACTTCATCTCGATGACTGATTGTTGTGTTATAGTAGTTAAACGCAAGTGCACGCTATCATATCAAGTAATATAGGATTTTAAATCCAAGTATCAATTCCACAAGGACTATGCAATCTACTTCTATAAATCAAGTACTAAAATTGTACCTACTTAACTTTTATTCAAAAAACTAAAATCTAGAATTTATTTAACTAATTTAATTCTCTAAATTAACTAAACAAAAGCAAAGAGTAGAATTCACAAATAAAGATAATCTAGGGTTTTGACTCGTTCCCTAGTATTTCATTAGACTTATTAACCACTCAATTAATCCTTTAACACCAATTGATTGGCTTAGACACTAATCTCATCACAAGCCTCTGTTGATGGTTAAGTGACTATATTACACATTCCAACAATTACCTATATGTCTATGGTAATCAAATCAGAATGTAATTCATTAAGATCAAGTCTAAATTAGACCATATATGCCACCTAGGTATATGTCTATCCTAGATGGAACTCATAGTTGTTACACTATGATCATGCATCAAACTATCATAGGCTAAACACATGAATCCCTCCGTCGAGTTCATCATGGTTCCTCAATCATTCAAATTATTGATCAAGTATAATGAAAGCATTAAACACAAGATAGAATGAATCAATTGAATTTATCAAGTTCATAAACTAAAAATTAACACAATCCAAATCATACTAAGTTCATATAGTCTAACTCTAGATGAACAAATTAATCCATCACAAAACCAAAAGTATGAAACCAATTCATAAAGATCAACAAGAAAAAAAACATAATGATAAAGAAAGAGAAGAA
This sequence comes from Ailanthus altissimus, assembly GCA_946807835.1. Classification (NCBI taxonomy): domain Eukaryota; kingdom Viridiplantae; phylum Streptophyta; class Magnoliopsida; order Sapindales; family Simaroubaceae; genus Ailanthus; species Ailanthus altissimus. The sequence goes on along the minus strand of OX327696.1, from coordinate 14,685,457 downwards.
AAACTAATCAAAGTGACTCATTGATGTGCTTCTCCCTCAATTTGACTTGAAGCTTGAATCTTAATTTTGGTTCTTCAATCTTTGGCTTTGATCTTTGATTTGTGTTGTGAATTCTCTCTCTAAGTTTTTGCCTCTTTTATCTATTTTTCTCTCCTCTTTCCCCTTAGGGTTTTTGGCATTCTATTTATAGGTTTTTGTCTTCAAAAATACTATTTACGAGTTACTGTAGCAAACTAATGTTTACGGGTTACTGTTTACATGGGTACTATTCACCACTATGAGCGCCGTGGCGCTGGGTTGTGGACGCTGTGGCGCTCAGCTACTGTCATGGGCATCGCGGCACCCAGCCCTGGTGCCCTTTTCGTATTTTGAGTGTAACTTCTTCGTTTGAAGTCCGATTTGTCTCCCGTTTATTCCTATGCATCACATTTTCTATCGTGCATCTATTTCTAATCAAAAACCATAATTAAAGAGCCAAATATTTATAATTTAGAGTAAAATATAAAAGTTGGGTACAAATTATACTAGTGCTTTTACAGGATTAGATGATCCCACACATTTGGTAAGACTAGGTAGAATGGTTAAGCTAGATCCTTCTTCAATCTTTGGAAAGCTTCTTTATATTATAGGGTCCACCTTGTTTTCTCATTTCTTTTGATAGCCTAAAAGAATTCAAATAATTTTTTAGTAGCTTTTAAAATAAATTGGATAAAAGTTGTTATTCAACTTATAAGCCTTTGTGCTTCATCTCGATGACTGCTTAAAATTTTTTCGAATTAGCCTACATTTCGCTTTGGCTCACCAAGAAGCTTACTTTCCTGACTCGACCCTAAATGCATTTTTTTAGGTTTAACTTTATGTTGTGTTCTCTAATAATCTTGAAAGTGTTTCTAAGGTCATTTATGCGGCTCTTTGCTTGTTTGGACTTGGAGATCATGTCGTCCATATAGACTTTCATGCTCTTTTCAATTAGGAGCTTGACAAAGCTTATTGACAAGTCTTTGATAAATAGCCTTTGCATTCTAGAGTTCGAATGGTATAACATGTAATAGTTTGTTCTCTAGTGCGTGATGAAAGAAGTTTTCTCTTAGTCTAATGGAACTTTTTCATTTGATTTTATCCTAATAATGATTCCATTAAGTTGAGAAGAGTGTGTCCAATTGTAGAGTCTATGAGCTAGTCGATTTTTGGCAAGAGAAACTGTCTTTCAGGCAGGCTTTGCTCAAAATTTTGAAGTTTACATATATTTTCTACTTCTTATTTAATTTTTTACCATGACAACTTTGGCTAACCATTCAGAATAATGGACTTCTCGGTTTAAACCTGCTGCCAAGAGTTTTTTTAATTTCGACTTCCACTGCTTTATTTCTCTCTTGGTTAAAAATCTTCTTTTTTGCTTGATTGGTTTAAAGGATTGGTCAATTGCCAGTATATGTGATAATGAGGGTATAATATTACCAGTATGTCTTTGTGTAACTAGACGAAGATGTTGAATAACTCTCTTATCAGATAGACCAGTCTTTCTTTTATTTTTGGCTCTATATATGAGCCTATCTTAACAACCTTTTTAGGTGTTTCCTTCTAGATAGGTATCAGAAGTAGGTCACTTATAGGTTCTGGGGATTTGGATTCGATCTCTTCTCATGGGTTTATGGTTATAATGTAGAAGGTTTTCTTGGACATGGTCACATAACAGCCTCTAGTTATCTTCAAATCACCACTAAGGATTCCTGCTCCTTCTTCAGTAGAGAATTTAAGTTTTAGATAATGCATGGACTGGGTGACATTAGACTTGATCATAAAGAGTCTCTACAACATTGCCTTGTAAGGCATATGTTAGTCGACCACTGCAAAATTGGTCATTATCGTATTGTTCTAGGGCTTTTCCTCTATTGATATTGCAAACCGACAACTCTTAAGGACATTATGCAACAATCTCTAAATTTGTAGATAGAGGTCTAAATGTGTTGTATTTTGAGATCCTTCATGCCAAACTCGTTAAGCGATTCCTTGAATATTAGATCAACCAAGCTTCCTATACAATGAACACTTTATTTACTTTTATTTCAGCTATCTGAATAGTCACGATCAATGAATCATCGTATGGGTAACTGACACCTTTGTCATTTTCTTTGGTGAATATTATTGGTACAAAGTGTACTCGTGGTTTCTTGGCAGTTGGGGTGTTACTCATCACCTGCTGCCTTGCCAATAAGTACTGAGAATAATATTTCCTCTGTCTTGAGATGATCATGGTTGTCACTTGTATCTGGGAGATTTCATGCTCTTGATTGCCTTATTAGCTAATCTATCTGAGCTCACAAGTGTATACATTCATTAGTAATATATTTGCATTCTTAATGGAACTCACGTATTTTATTTCAATTTCATTTTTCTTGGCAGTGCTCGAATAGGTTTAGATTCTTCGAAGAGGCCTTTATCTTTTATACCCTGAGTATTTTGGCTGATAAAACTATTGAAATGTTATCATCCTCCTAAATTTTGGCCACTTTCTAAGGAGATTTCCTTATTTGTTCCCTTTTATTGTTGTTTTAAGGCAGATCCGAGGGAACTTAGCAGTTCTTTGTGGGGTCTTCTCTCTTTTTTCTTGGATTGTCATTTTTCAGGGGATTTTTCAAATTCTTGCCCTTTATTATTTTCTTGTACGTCTACATCATACATCTACTTTGCAGTTTCATCCTCTTTAATTTTGATATATTGAGGAGCTTACTCATGGGCAGTTGCATATTTGGCAGATGAATTTTCAAATAAGAAATACCAGAATCGGTTTATCTTAAGTTCATTTTTCAATGTTTGTAATGCAATTAGTAAGTCAAACGCTTTAGATGGATCACTTCTTTATGATACTTTACACAAAGTCTCTTAAGCTTTTAGCATGGCTTTCTTTAGGTAATTACAGCTGTTGAGGATCTTGAGCCTTTTCACAAGCTCTTCGAAAATGCTAAATGAACCTTTCAGTCAATTTACTGAAGGATGAGATATTTTTTTGTCTCAGACTTTCGCACTATAAGAGGGTGGGTCAATCTAGGTTAACATGGAATATTTGGCATATTTGCCTTTGTCAGATGCCAACGATTAACAATAGATTGGTAACCTAGTTGATATAGTGATAGGGATCTGTCGTCCTCTTAAAAGTTAGGAGGTTTGGCATCTTTAACAAATCTAGTAGCTTAATAGCCCTGAGTTTATTGGTGAGAGGGGATTTTCTCTACCACTTTGTCTTCTTTGATGAAGGTGTTTGCTTTTCTTTGTCTTCAAAGAGTTGACGTAGTCGCTTTTCTAGGTTCTGAACTTTGTCAACTAATGGATCTTTATTTCTAAGCCTCGAGTTGTGTTACTTTTTTAAAATCCTGTCGATGATGTTTCTTTCATCCTCCTCGACCTTGTTGCTATTCATTATTTTATTCAGCAAGTCTCTTACATTTATTCTAATCAGGCTACCATAATTCTTTCTGTTTAAAATTTCTCGGGCATCTCGTGCATGCCCATTATCTCTAAAAAATCCATCAATGATCATTCGCACATTGTGGCCCTCTAGATTATGATTGGTGTTAGCTTGCCAATAGAGGTCTGATTTTCCAACTTGTGAAGGGTTAGGGGGGTGGTTATTGTAGTAACTAGTATTCACAACCGATAAGAATATATATTTATATATATATATATATATTTTATTTGTATGTGGGTGATACTTAATTTATGTATTGTTATTAGTAGTGTTTGTATAGGTTAAGGACATACTATTAGTATTGGGTTTATTTGTAAGACTTTAGATTTATTTTAGGGACCAAATTATAATACTTTAAAAGTTTTGAGGATTAATTCGTAAATACTAAAAATTAGCCTCTTAGTATAAAAATACACATTTTAAACTCTAATTCACTCATTTTGGTCGAGCTACCTCTTTTAGAGTGAGAAAAGAGAGAAAGAAAGGGAAGAAGAAGAAGAAGAAAAAGAAGAAGAAAGTTAGAATTTAAGCTTTAAGAGGTATATTATAACCCTTTCTTACTTTTTTGGTATTAAATTAGTTAATTCCTTTAAGTTCTAATTTTTGGAAATATGTACAATTGAGGATTTGATGTGTATTTCGTAAGATATTGTGAAAATTGATGATGATCTATGTAGATAGCTTGATAAATCATGATGAATTGTAGAATTTCTACTTGATAGTCTCTTAATCTAAGAATTTTATAAATTGTTGTGATTCGATTCTAGTTTTGAATTTTGAGTATATGCAATTAGACATGTTTAAAATCATTTGAGACTTTGAATCGATTGAAAATTCTAGAAATTGAATTTGTAGTGAATTTACCAAAATAACCCTGAAATTCTAGAAATTTCTTGTGTTAACAGTATGATATAGTGACAAACAATTTTTGATCTACTAAATGATCTTAAACAATTATGAATATATAGAATATGATAAGTTTATATGTCTAATATGATATACTTAGAATTAAGAATTTAGATCAATGTGGTTAAATTTTTATGATTTTCTAAAGCGTGTCAGCTCATTGTAGTATTTGATTAACAGATTTTTAAAGCTATAGAATAAAATATTTTTAAAATACTTTTGAAAGTAATTTTGAAGTGAAATATTTATCATGGATTAAGATATGTGTAAGAGTAAGTCTATGATAGTTTTATAATTTTTGAGTTAGTACATAATTTTATAAAATTGAGAAATTAAATACTGTTCAGTAAATATCTTGATCCTGTCAGGTTAGTAGTTTGGATTCGATGGTGTTTATGGAATAGATTGTGTAGGAATTATGATATAATATTCATATATAAGAAGGATATATGAGTAAAAAATGATATATTCTGATTTTGGAGTAATTGAACATCATTTGATGTATAAGAAAATTTTGTTAAGTGTAAGTGGTTAGAATGATAGGTTTTGAGAAATCAAGTAATTAGACTAATTCGATGTGATAAGTGCAATATGTGTAATTTTGTAAGCTATTTAAAGTGTTTTGTATGAATGTTGAGGCTCATGAAAGGATTAATCTCTATTGATAGGTTAAGGAGATTTAAGCCTTATAACTGAAAATGCTAAGAGGTAAGTATACTAGACTTTTTACTAAAATCACAATAAACATAGTAATTGTTATGTATGATTTTGTAAATGTGGTTAGGAATATATTTATGTTATGTCAAAGTATATTTTGATATAAAATGTGAAGACATATGTTTATGAATGTGAGCATGGACATACATGACATATATGTGTTTTTGAAAGTGAGCTTTCAAAGTGAAATATGTTTAACAAAGAGAGCGTTTGAAGTTTAATATGTCCATGAGAAATATTTTGTGTTTTGAAGATGCTTGAACTTACTGTTAACTTAGAAGGCATTTTGTGTGATTTATAGAGCCTTTATGTGTGGCCTTTTCTTGGGGATTAGTATATGTTATGTGTTCCGTATGTAGAGAGGATCCTATTGGTACCTAAAGAAAGAGTGAGTCATCACATTCGTGTAGTGGCGTATAGGTGCATGTGAGAGGACTCACCGATGATCAGGGTGAGAGTTTGGCTTTTACCTTTGGGCATGAGTATTATATATGTGTAATTTAAAAACCTCACTTGTACTATTCCTTTCATACGATATGTCACCTACAAGTGACATTTGGCTCATTATGTGATATGTGATATGTAAGTTTTACTAAGTAATAGTTGAGTGATGGTATTCTTATTATATGTTTTGAAAGAATGTGTAAGCGCTTACATGACATGTGATTTCATAAGATTATGATTTTGATTTATCACAGCATATCATACATATGCATTGTATACATATATGTATTTGTATTTAATATATGGAAAACTAGTATGCTAACTGAGTTTTATATTCATTATAGTTTATGGTGATTTCAGGTAAATAAGGTAAATGTGTGCTTAACGGATTTGGCAAGGCTTCTACTGTTCCTTGGGTTCCCTAAGTTGCTAGGTTGCTGAGTGTTTCATCTGGGAACACGTGGGATAAGATATTTGATTTGTCTTTATTGAATAAATACTTATGTATTATTTTATTGTGTGTGGTTGGATTTGGTTTAAGTTTCACCAAGTGTGATTATTGGTTGATTTTAAGTAAGAATTTGTAATGAATATATTCTGAGCTTCTGGTAACAAAGTTACTACTGGTGACATAGTAGAGTGTTAATCTCTGAGAAAACTCTGCGTATCTCCAGTTTACTAATTGTCCAAGGCATAATTCAATTGTTATAATTCTAAAAGAAATTGAAATGAATGTTTAAATATTGTCAATAGAAGTTTATATTTATATGTTAGGTTATAGGTTGATTTTAGTGTTGAACTTACTAGCAACTTGCTAAGGATTCCTATGTTGAATTAAAGTTTGAAATTAGTATATAATATTATTTATGAGTGCACATTATTAAATGAATGTAAGTGATATCGTGTGTCGGATCTTTTGGGTCTGGGGCGTGACAGTCATGATTACCTTGACGTGATTGTTGGCTTGGTTAGTGACTTTTTCTTTCAGAAGGTTTTACCATAATTTCCTTCCTTGTTTGTTTTTGAGTAAATTGAGGAGCGTTTTTGGCTTTCCTCATTATCAGAAGTACACTTGTTGATGGTAGGAAGTGTAGTTGTGATTCATAACCGGAATAAGATTCTTGTGATCATTTTAGATTATTATACTTTTCCAAAAGTTTTGACATCATCTTCTTGAGTTTATCCCTATTTTGTCGGGACTTCTTTAGCTTTTCTTCCAGCGTTTCTACCAAGCTAATGGTGTTTTTAGCTAATTTAAGTTGTCGTTGAACTGTATTTCCACTTACTTTTTTGAAATATGTAATCTAAGATTGTAATCAGGTAATGGGATTTGCTCGTTAATTCGTGTAGCCACAGAGCTGGCCATAACAAATTTTGGTTGTGCCTTTTTTTTTGTTCTTCATCTGATTTTGATAGCTTTTTTTGTTTGCTCCCCACAAATGGCACCAAACTGTTAACCCAAAAATTTGGTAACCTAGTAGTCAATGTGTTAAATTTGTTCCTCTAGGGAAGCTTGGCTTAAGTGGCAAGGATTTTATAAAAAAAACTGAAACAATTAGTGGCTTCTATCCCTACAAATATGGCATATGGCAAGGATCTTGCTACTAAAAAAGATGTGAAGCTGTGTCGGAGGGTTTTCTGGCATAGCCACTCTGGTGCTTAAGTTAGTAAGGGATTGTAAAAAGAGAAAATAAGGCAAGAGAAAGTGGAAAGAAAAATAAGCGAGTTGTTCTATGTATATATGTATTTGTATGATATTTCTTCTATGAGAATACTTGTTCTCTTTTTCTTCTTTATTTATTCATATATCTATAATACTGATTTATTCCTTTGTTTATAAGGTGAGGATGTGGGTTCAACTCGTAGTTTTTTTAATCCTTTTTAATATCGGTGTCTTTATGAATATTCCCTTTTAGGATTCTACTATTAGAGTTTTCCTAAAATTGCACTTGATCTTACTTGCCTTAGTAGGTTTTGTGTTGTATTTTCAAGAATATCCCTTATTTAGAGATTTTTCCTTAATAATCTTGACTTTGTCCCCAGCTCCTTACATATGTTATAAGTTAAGTCAATTTTAAAGATTACTTTGATTATTTGAGATGGTCGTTTTTGGACCTTCCCCTACGTTACAAGGGCAGGTTTATTTCTCTTTGTTCAAGGCCTGGTTGAATAGGATAACCAATGTTCGATTATTGTTTTATTTGGCTTTATGGGTGGTGAATCTGACTGAGCAGGCTAACTAGACTTCGACCATTACTCTTACTAGCTTGAAGAGATCGTAGTTCTCCTTCAAAAGTCTGACAAAATTGGGTAGCTAGGTTTTGACCATTATTCTTACCAACTCGGAGGGCATGGACTTGTCTTTTACACTTTAGGAGTTTGATCGAATATGAAAGTTAGGTTTCGACCATTATTCTGACCAACTCAAAGCAAACACCTAAGTTTTAGGATGTTTTATAGGCTAACACTTTGTTTTGGGTCTTATGTATTTTAGGTTCTCTTTGGATTATTTTGATTTAATGGTCTTTGTGCCTTATGGGCCGAAGACCTTGGACCTTGTTTACCAAAATTTAGGGGAAAATAAATACATTAATGTTTAATACTCATTAGAAAGAATAAATATTTTTTTATTTTTTAAAAAATACTAAAAATAATAAAATATTTATTCTTTCTCAAAAGTATTAAATATTAATATATTTTAAAAAATAAATATTAATTAAAATTTAAAAAATAAAATAACCAAATATTCATCTGAACATAAATATTCATTTTTATTATCTTAATTATTTTTTTATTATTTTTGTAAAAAAAATTAATAATTATTACAAAAAATAATAAAAGAGGATTTTTAGATGATGAAACATCAAGAAGGTAAGTGAGTAATGCTTAAATAATAAGGGATATATAGTTCCTATGGCTGTGCATGGTACAATTCGGTCCAGTTTTAGCCGGAACCAATCTGAACTGTGAATAACCGGTTTCTTTTTTAAAATAAAAACTAAAAATACTAAATTGTATGAAAAAATCGAGCCAATTTTTTTTATTTGATTCGATCCGATTTGGTTTTTTCAGTTATGGACTTAAAATTTTGACTATATTTTTTTATTATTTTTCCTTTTAAAGTGGGTTTTCTAGATGATATGAAATATTAGAAAGGTAAGTGAGTAATGCTTAAATGATAAGGGATATATAGTTCCTATAGGTGTGCACGATTTAGTACGATTCGGTTATGGCCAAAACCAAACTGAACTGTGAATGATCGAGTTTTTTTAAAAATAAAAATTGAAAATATCGAATTATATGAAAATATCGAGCCGGTTTTTTTCGATTTAGTTCGGTTCGATTTGATTTTATTTTTTTGATTATGGGCTTAGTTGGGCTGTTTAAAATTTTGACTTTTTTGTGACTATTTTTCCTTTTAAATTGTGGGTTTTTTTTTTATTTGTTCAAAAAATATATTGGGTCATTTTAAACCTAATTTTTAGGCATATTTCATATTGATTTATTTGTTCGAAAAATATATTAGGCCTATTTTTTTTAATTTTATATATTAATAATCTTGTTTGGTTAAGTTTATCATAAGATTATTTTCCATCCAATGATATGTTACCACGTGGTACATTTTTGGTTTTTTTTATTTAACTAACCAATTTTTTCGATTTGGTTTTGGTTTTTAATAAAACTAATTCGAAATCGACCGATTTTTTTCTGTTTTTTTAATTCATTAAAACTAATTTATTTTTTTAATCAAAACCGAACCAAACTGCTGGATTGGTTTGGTCTGAACAGGCCAACTCAGTTTAATTGAGACGAGTTTTTCAGTTTCTCAATTTTTTTGCCCACCTTTAATAGTTCTTTCTTGATCAATGTAAAAATAAACACTAGCAAATACCAAAATTTTTCAACAAACCCCACTTTATTCTCAAGTACCCTTAGTGTTTTTCAAACTGTTATCCTTTATATTATATTGTTCTCAAATTGAAAAGGTAGTACAATTGTTTTGCCTATGTCTAACTAAAGGTAGCCTTTTTTAATACTTAGCTTGTGACTCATTGCTTTCAAGATTATCCTAATCATGTCTCAATGGGACTAGGCAAAGACATCTTGGTTCTTCTTCAACAAGTCTATCATTATTGTTCTTTCCTCTTCATTCAAGTTAGTGCTAACAACACCCTTTTATTAGCGGCCAAAGGATCCAATTGCAATTCTTTTGTCTCTTTTATATGAGGTGGAAGATACTCATCCATCCATTCTTATTCATGCGGAAGAACCTTTAGCCACACGTCCTATAATTATTATTTGGGAGATAATGCCTCTTGCGATTGGATAGGAACCTTTGTATTGCTTGACATTCCTGCCCCATCAATCACCCTATTTTTTCCTTATCTTTTTTAACTCCCACAGAAGCTTTTTTTTTCTCTCTCTCTCTCTCTTTTTAATCTTTCGGTGGTTTTAACGAGTTAGCATAACGTTATTTTGTTTGGATTTGTTCTCTCTTAATATTTACCATTCATCTTTTACTAACTACAAGCATCTTACCATCTGATACAAGGTAGAATGGTTAACCTTTATATAATATAATTAGAACCGTCTTGTAACTGCATTGTAAAGGAATGGCACATCTACTTGCAAGTATACTATTTCTAACCTCTTTCTTGCTGCCACTATTAGCAGTGTGATGAATCCATTGACTTAGATTCGTGCTCCTCTGAATATGCTAAGTTCTGTGCTTCATCCTCGGACATCTTTTTCTTAGAGCTCTAACCTCTTGAAGGTATCCCATAATAAGTTGTTAGCACTACTCCCACCGTCGGCTAGCACATGTGATAAATGAGTTTTATTTATGATATTTTATCCCTCTAAATTTAATAATTTTGTCTTAATGTTATTTTATAGGTTTCAAGTTAACAGAGCTATTTGGGATGAAGATTCAAAGAAAATAAAATAAAAATATCAAATATGCTATAGTAGGCTGCTACATTGAAATGCTACAATAAATATAAATAATGTTGTGCTACAGTGCTCCCACCTAGGCACCAAATCAAGTTCTCTAGGCAGAATTCTTAACGCTTAGGCACCGAAAAGGCCCTAAATGTGTTTTGAATTTCATGCCTTAATTTTTAGGCCCATTTTTTAAGCTTATAAAAAGAAGATAGAAAGCATCATTGTCATCAAGGAGAAAGCACGAAATTAGAGGGAAAAACAAAGGATTTCTGGAAAGAGAAAGCATTTTGGAACTTGGATTCTTAAAGACCATTGAAGATTGAAAGCCCCAAGAAAATTTTTAACTAGTTTTCTCTTCTCTTTGGTCTCATTTACTTTAATTTAAAGTTTATATTTGTAATTTTTGTTATTTTGAGCATGATTACTCTTGTGAATCTTTAGGTTGTTGCGATTGCGTATTTGACTATGGATAGCTAAATTTCTTGTTCTAGGGCTTGATGTAACTCTACTTAGTATTATGTTTTGATATTTTAGTTAATTAAATACTATATCTTGTGTTTCTCATTTATTCTTTTCTGAGTTTAATACTTCTAATTTGATTGAAAAATTGATTAGATAACTTAGATGTGTGAGTTGTATGCTTGGGAAAGATTAACCTATGTGTTGGAATTGAAAAGTATAACCTTGGCCTTTATTGAGTTAGGATACTAATAAAATCTAGATAATCATTTAAGGATTGAATAATGCATGTGTAAATAGACAAGTAAGATAGGGATATCAACTTGAATGTGTATGTATAGAATCTCATTTGATGCTCGAGAGAGGTAATAAGATTAGTTTTAAACCCTCGATTAATGAATTCATAAGAATAATTGTTAATCTATTTATAAAGAACATAGGAAAGGTATAGTGAAATCAAGACCCTAGGATCCTTTTACCATAATAATCTCATCTTCTTGAATTGTTTAATTATTAGTTTTGTTACATTTAATTTGCTTAACCTACTTAGTATTTAAATTAGCCTAAATAAAGTTAGGTTTTTAGCACTATAGTACTTAGCATTAATTTAGAGCATTAATCCTCATGGGAACGATAATTCTACTACTTTATTACTTGTTCCCAACCTTGCATTATGGTTTTATTCATGTGTTTAATTTTGCGAACAACATATCGTACAATGTTCTTCTTTATATTCAACATTATGACTAGTGGGCTAAAGTGTGGAAGCATTATATCAATCAAATACTCTTAGGAGAGAAAATTTTCCTAAATCTTACTCAGTAACCATAATAGTGGAAGCAAAAGTCTCCCCTCCTTGGGTCCTCTAAACCTTAGTTGCCCTTCTAAATAAAGGCCTCAATTTCTCATCTCTTCTGTCCCTCCCTAGAGGTCTTCCATAGAGTACATTTGTAAAGTGCTGGTTAACTACCATTCTTATAGCCAAAACCTTCATAGAGTCTTAGATAGGTGCCTCTATTTATTGTCATTCTGTGATCACTTGACAATCATTTTCTTCTACTGTCCCTATATCAATCTCATCTTCTATGTTCTTCCATTTCTTTTGGTGTTGGAAGTTATATAGCGATCTATAGATGGCATCCAATTTTTTGATGCCTATCTCTTTGTTGTTACAATGTCTACCTCAATGGTTTGGGATCCTTCTCAAGTTCCCCTATTGCTATCTTCTTAGGTTCTATCACTTTGGTACTTAACCAAATATCTGTTCCTCATCATGGCAGTATCTACCATCTTAGCGACTTACATGTGAAAATGTGGTATCCCCTTTTTGTTATGGAAGGGATAGTGTTTGGTCATATCTTTCTAATTTTCTAGAATCTCCTTTGGCCTTAGCCTCCTGAATATTTCAATTTTTATATTTTTGTTAAATATTCTCATGTCGTGTTTTAATATGAATTATAGACTCGAGTAGCCTCTAACATTTATCGTTTTCACTTTGTTTTGTATTGGAAGGTCATTTTCTAAATCATTCATTCAAGAAAGTGGTTCATTCCTTGCGAATGGTAACCATGTAGGCTTCTTTTGTTATTGTAGCTTAATCATTTTCCTCACTTATCCATTATTCTAACTTTTAACTAATCAATTTGAAAGAAGTGAATTTCTTTCAAATGAGGTATCAATAGTAAGAAGTAAATGTCCTCACTGCCTTAAGATACACCAGTGTTGCTATCTTTGTATCATAACTTCCTACTTCATGAAGCTTTCTGTTGAACCTATTCAGGAAGTGTTTAATTAATTTGTTCTCCTCTTGCTTCAAGAAAAATAAATCTAGTGTCTTTTTATTCTTCTTATTCCTATTCTGTATGTATTGCATGATGAAATGCATAGTTAGTTCATTGATGAAAGAGATCAATTTTCCTTTAACCTCTGAAACCACACTTGAGCTAGTCCATTGAGGCTGAAAGGAAAGGTATTGCACTTTAGAGAGCCATCCATCATATACATTATCACTTTTGCAGTAAAGTGAAAGAAGTGCTCCTTAAGGTTTTCAATGCCTTCGTACATCTAGAAATTTAGTACGACAAATTTCTTCTGTCTTTTTGCTCTTTTGATTACTTTTATGAAAGGGTCATGATTCTCATTCTTTGTTAAAAATATTGTGTCTTCAACGATTCCACCTTACCCCGTCATTTTATACAATTTATTAACTTCATTTAATATTGCAACCTTTATATCCTGCTTATCATCTAATTTTTAATCTGTTATCTATTGGTTCTTTCATTCTTCTGCTATCTTTACATCTCTCAAATTGATTGTGTCTCTGTCGTGTTTCGAGGGTAAAATGTCTTCAATAACATCCACAAATTTTTTTCACTCATTCCACTATAATTAGCCTTTTCCTCAGCTCTTGATTCTCTATCTTATTCTTTTTCAATTATTTCAGAAATTATGTCAGGCTGCCTATCATACTAGTAAGAACATCATTCCCTAGAGTGATCACTTCAGAGGTACTTTTATTTTGTGTTATTTAGCTCTAAGGAACCATATTTAGTTAGTTTGTCATGTTTGGTTGTTGGAGCTCTTAATACTAGAAAAGTCTTCCTTTGTTAAGAACTTCCCCACAAATGGTGCTACAAAAGTTCTCGAGTTTGAAACCTCTGCATCAATGACCGACTTGCCCTTGCTAACTGAAAGGGGTGGGAAGTAAAATGCAAAATTTGAAATTACAATACACAATAGAAGCTAAATATGTTCAGAATTTTCTGCATAGTTCTACCAAGCAACATGTTCCAAACATATTCTTCTAATATGAATTACATCAAATGTAATATACAATTAAATATAGATTGAGTGTATGGAAGACATACCTTAGCTTAGTGTTTTGGTTATATATTTTTTTATCACAAAAAATGGAGCTCACAAAATAAGTGTCCCTTGAACAATTTTAGGCCAAAAATAGAGGTAGGATTTTCGGCTCTAAAATAATAGTAGTTATTGAATTTCTTATTTTGTTCTTGCTTAACTTATAAGCATTACCATAAAATCAAAATTTTCAATCCTTTGTGCTTACCTATTAAGCCCTTCACTTCATCACACGTTTCTCATCTTCTTGCTAAGCTATGCCTAACTCTTAAGCATGCATGAGTAATAGGTGTTATCACGTTGCTTAACTATTAAGTTTCTATGTGTGACAAGTGTTGTATGTTGCTTAACTATTAAGCATTCTTGTGTGACAAGTGTTATCATGCACTTAACTACATAGTTAAGTGCTTTATGTGTTGACTTTATACCATGCATTGCTTAATAATTAAGCATGCAAAAAGTCAACACAAAAACACTCAACCGAGTGTTTCACTTGCCTATGAATCGTGTCGATTTTTAACACTTAGAATTCAACATATGTCATTTTTGTCACGTGGTAATATCGAATCTGACTTATCTAGAAATATCCCAAATCAAACTCTGCAGCCTTAAAATAATAATTATCTCATAATTATTATTCACATAAATCCAACTAGTCATCTCATAATTAATTGCTACTTTAGTATTCAATGAGTATACTTCACATTTGTAAGACTTTCTAGGTTCAAACTTTTTTCGCTAGAGTTAGTGCTTACGTGCCATTCAAATTACTGTATAATTATTTATTTATTCAATATTTTACAATGAACATTTCAAATAAATTGTTAATAATTAATTATATGATACTAAGCTTATAACTTTTCAGACATTGTAAATCTAAAAGAGTTTAGATCTGATCTAAATGACTCTAGTCAGCATTAAGAGTTAGAATTATAAGGGGTTAGAACTTTGTCTGAAATAGGGATAAAGACATGAAAATATATTAGTAATGACATAGTTGTAAGGAGTTGCAAATGGTGTTAAGAAAGGTCATTATGTAGTATGTTCTCGAAAATTTTGTTCTTGACCTATGATTATCGACACTGGTCGATTGATATACTTTTTGGATCAGTGTACGCCTATATCTAGATTGTCCAGATGATTAGTCTTAGCAGACCATAGGCTTAGTGGAAGCTTATATAGGCATACAAGTATTTAGTAAGGACTAGGTACTGAACAGACTTACGTGAACCTCCAATTGACATACCATAGAGTCGTTAATGGAAGGTTTTCTCAAGTTAAGTAGTATTTATAATCTTTTTACCTGAGTACCGCAGTGAGCTTGTTAGTGATCCATTGTGCTTTGATTTCATGCATGTTGGAGACCATTCATGATTTAACCTCTTGGTGTCGTTGGGTATGGTCCAAAGCTTATGAAGTTTGGTGTGCATAGATATGAGATCCGTCAACTTATATAGGTAAGTTGTATATCTGGATCCTTCAAGATTGTATTTTTAGGAAGTCTAATGGCCATAAAAGAAAATATAAAAAAGAGTTTTTCATAAGGTTAAACAATATTGCAAAAGAGTTTGCATATATTGTTTATGGAAATATATATCTGGAGATAAGTTCATGATTGACCATATAAAGATTTGATTGTGATAATCTATATCTCTACTCTTCCAAGATATAGGTGACAGAAGGATTATATAGATATGGTTGACCTCAGCTTATATGGTTCAACGTGATATTTTGTAATATTTGTAACGTGTGTGTGGGGCATTGTTCATGGACTTACAAAAAAGTTTCGTAAGATAAATAAGTGTGAACTTAGGGAGTCTCACGATATGAAGTGTACTCGTTGAGCGCTAAGATAGCAAACCAAGTTGAAGGTTTAATCTGGGTGAATTTCAAAAAGGAAGATTTGTTTTAAGATCTCTGAAAAATCGAGAACAAAGTTTGTAAATGTTACAATAGGTCATTTTTTGCATAGAAAATGGACTTAGACGCATGGCATCCATGCATGGTCATTTGTGAGACAAATGGCACATGCATGGAAAAACATGTGACAAGTGTCCCTTATGCAAATAGTTTGAATGAGTTGAAAGTGACATTTCTCAATCATGCAATAAAAGAATAAAAACTTTGAAAATGTTTCAATTTAGTCCCCATTTTGGCCATGTATATAAGGTAAACTTTGAAATTATTTCAAAAGTGTTCTTGTTTTAATTATATTTGAAAAAGATAGAAAAAAATTATTCAAGGGTTGAACAAGTCCAAATCTTGCTGAAATTCAAGTTCAAACTACTATTCTAGCTTTATATTCCCATCAGTTTGTTATGGACTAGAATTGCCAAGAATTACACTTCTATTTAAGGTTGGAATTTAAAAATCTTCACCGAATGGTCGTTAAGGGTATGTTTTAAATTCTCATACTATTTTGATTTGATTCTGAGAGTATTTGATGATTAATTGTATAACTATTCTACTATTCAAATACTTGTAAGAAATGCATTAATGATTTAATCAATAAACACACCATCACATGCATGGCATACGAACAAATAGTATCAGAGTATGTTTGTGCATTTTTCTGGGTTTAATAGAGTGTTCTAAACTGATTAAGATGCCAAAAAATACTGGATTCTATATTTTAAAGTGTTGAAATTACAAAATCTGGTTACTGTCAAGCGAACGCTAGGGGCATTGCATGCTCAACGTTGGGGCATTCATAGTGGATTGGATGAATGCTAAGGTGTTGAAAATGTAATGCTAGGGTGTTCATGTTGCTATTTGTAGGTGAAATGCTAGGGTAGTGGCTTGTCACCGTGAGCGCATTATATGATAATACCGCAGCATTGAAGTATGCCACGCATGAGAGTTTTCCATGCAAATTGCTAGGGTGTTTAGCTTGACACCTCTGGGGCATTCTAAGTTATAATGCCAAGGTGGTGAAGTACGAAAAACTGAGGCATTATAAGTTATAATGCCACAACATTCTAAGTAGTCCACTCATTTTTTTCATTCTTTTGCATGTAAAGTTTATTCAATACAATTATAATTGTTATATTTTTGTGTTACAAACTGTAGTCATTTGTTTGCAGTGTTAACCATAATGGAAGCCCTACTAGTGGGGGTTAATTATGCTTACTTGAAACAAATATTCTGATTATGAATCATAACCTCATAAGATGCAGATAAATTATGTAAAATATCTCTTAATCAAATTGAAAATATATTTTATTATGAAATAATGTTATATATAGTCCATCTTGTCAATACGGTGTTACACGACTCATTTCGATCTTTTATAATATTGCTAAAGTATGAGGGATTGATTGATGTGATTTGAACTATGCTGATTAAACATGAGATGAGGTAAATATAAGTGAAGTATTGCCCAATATTGCTGAAGTGTGAGGGTAGTATCATTAATTTATATTTGATAATTAACAAGTTAATTTGGAATAAATTTACCCAATATTGTTATAGCGTGAGGTTAAAGTGTGTTTAAGATCACTATTAAGAGTTGTATGAGATGCAATTGATAAAAGTTATCTACCTTTTGTGTTTTACAAAGACCAATATTGCTAAAGCATGAGGCTGGAGTAAAATATTCATTGGGTCTATTTCTCACTGTAAAGTTTAAAGTGTTTAAACTTTCGTTAAATTAAAAAGAATATAAGAAGCAGTGGGAAGTCGTCTTTAGATTGAACACATATACTAGCTATATCCATGATCTAAAGCATTATATTTAACAATTTGAAATGATCCCTCAAATCCACTAACATCTCTTTTTATCTTGTAAAGATTAGATGGCTTCAAACAATTCGTTGGTTTGCATTCTTGATGTACACTAATTGAAGAGTGTCAAGAATTACTTTGACTAGCTAACGGATCTCAAAATAATTTTGGATTCATAAAAGTTTGGATATGTGATTGATCAAAAAATACTCAGAGGTGTTTCTGATGCTACATTTTCAGAAGAGTTGCAGACATATCAAAAATGAGTTAAAGTTGATTTGAAAGTCAAAGCAATGCATATGGATAATGCAAGTTGTATCATGCTCTATCTAAAGGAGTTGTTTGAAGACAGACTATAGGTTGATCTATATAGGACCTCCAAAACACTCTTTCAGTTCAAGTTTGCTAAGGACAGTCTAGTAAGTCCCTATGTACTTAAGATGATTTCTTACATCGAGAAGTTGAAGACTATGGATATATCTCTAAACAATAACTTGAGGAATAGTTTAATTCTTTGGTCTCTACTTGGGTCATTTGCACAGTTTATCATGAACTTTAATATGTAAGGGTTGACTCCCACATATGCTGAGCTGTACAGTATGTTGAAGATAACTTAAGAGGACATGAATAAAAAGGATGCAACATTATATGTTCAGAGTGGTTTTTTTCTTCTGTCTCGGGGGCTTCTAGGAAGTCTAAAGGCCAAAAGAAGGAAAAACAACATACAGGTCCTTAGAGACAGGTGATATCCAAGTTAGAAGAATAAGGGCACAAGAAAGTGTTTCCACTATGGTAAGGACGAACATTGAAAACGTAATTATCTGAGGTATCTTATCGCAATCAAGAAGAACTCATATGGTATATGTTTACATATTATTGACATTTCATTAGCATTTTATGCTTGTACTGGTTGGGTATTAGATATTGTATGTTCTTCTCACATCTGCAATATATTGCAGGGTCTAAGAAAAGTTAAGCGGCTACAGCATTGAGAAGTCCAGCTTCGTATTGGAAATGGTGATTTTTTACAAGTTGAAGTTATTGGAAATTTTGAATTATTTCTCCTTTTTGGTAAATCTTTAATGTTGTATAACTGTTATATTGTACCAAACATTATTAGGCAAATTATATCACTTCCTGTGTTTGACACTGAAAGTTATTATGTATTTATTCAAAATTATTCCTTGTACTTATATGATGTAGATAATATTTTATTAGTTGAGTGTCAGTTGATGAATCATCTTTATATTTTGGGTACAATAGGAAAAGTCTTGAATGCACAAGTAAATGCAGGCTGTTGTTTGGGAACTTTAAATAATATGAATTGTGGCATATGATATTAGGTCATAAAGGCGTGAGACACCTAGCTCGTTTGGTTAGGGATAGTCAGATACTTAATCTTACTATAGAATCCTATCCAGTTTATGAATCTTGTATTTAAAGGAAGATAGCCAAATCTCATTCTATAAGTGTTGGACACTAAGCCACTAATTTATTAGAACTAATATATAATGATGTATGTGGTCTTATAAATCACATTGCTATGGGTATTTTTCGATACTTGTCATCTTTATCGATGATTTATCACGATACAAACATGTGATTTTGATAAGACACAAATCGAAAACCTGTGAAATTTTAACAGGAAGTAGAGAAACAAACCAGTATGTATATTAAATATCTTCGATCAAATCGAGGTGGTGGATATATGAGTGGTGAATTCATGGATTATTTGAAGGAGTATGGGATTCTTACTTAATATAGTCCTCTAGGTAGTCCTCAATACAATGTATTTTAGAGAGGAGAAATTAGACTTTATTAGATATAGTTCGATTGATGATGAGTTTCACCGATCTTCCAGAATATCTATGAGGTTATACTCTAAAAACCTCTACTTACTTATTGAACAGAGTTCATTAAAAGTCATTTCTACTACTCCGTATGAGATATGGACTATAAAGAAACAGAGTCATAAATATGTTAAGATTTGGGATTATCCTATTTACGTAAAAGTTATGCAACATGATAAACTTACGCAAAAGGGTACACATATCGGTTCATTGGATATCCAAAATATTTTATGGGATATCAGTTCTATGATCCAGAGGAACAAAATATGTTTATTGCTCATAATGCCACTTTCTTAGAGAAACAATTTCTCATGAGTTATGAGGATTGTAGAAGGATTGAACTTGATGAAGTCAATATAGAAATTTTGGTACCGATGATGGAACCTTAAGCTCAATTGAGTCAGATGCCTTTGATACACCCTCTATGTAGCTCAAAAAGGATCTTATGGACACCTGTAAGGTCTGGTATGATGTTTGTAAGTGTTTTTGACATTTTCTTAGTTAAAAATAAGGATCTTATATCTTATAAAGAGACGATGTTGGACATCGATTCAAAAAAATGGCAAGAAGCCATGAAATTCAAAATTGACTATATGCATATAAATCAAGTCTGGGAGTTGGTTGAGCTTCCGAAAGAAATTGTTCCTATTGATTGTAAATAGGTTTACAAGCACAAGTGTGGGCTCGATGAAGAGGTGGAGACCTTTAAAGCCCGACTAGTAGTAAAATGTTGTACTCAACAATCTGGGATCAATTATAAGGAAACTTTTTTACTAGTAGCCATGCTAAAGTTAATTTAAATTCTATTGACTATTGTAGCATATTATAATTTTGAGATATGAAAAATGGATATAAAGACTGCTTTCCTGAATAAATATCTTAAGGAAGAGATATTCATGGAGTATCATGAATTTTTTACATCCAGCCTAACTTTTAATCTAGTATGTAAACCTAAAAAGGTCTATTTATAGACTTAAGTAAACTTCTAAAAGCTAGAATCTTTATTTTGATGAAGTAACCAGAGGATTTGGTTTTTATTAAAAAAGAAAAGAAAGCGCATGTATACAGAAAAGCCAGTAGGAGTTTGATTGCCTTTGTTGTTCTATAGATGGATGACATACTTATTATTGTAAACGATATTGGTATGTTACAATCAGTCAAGAGTTATTTGAGTAGGAACTTTTCATGAAGGATTAAGAGAGGCTTTCTATATATTAGGTATAAAGCTTTATAAAGATAGAGTAAAGAGGCTGATAAGACTTTCTAAATCTTGGTCCATAAAAAGTGTTCTTGAAATGTATAACTTTAGCAATTGGAAGACAGTTAATGTACTTTTCAAACATGGTATTTAAATTTCCAAGAGGATGTGTCCTCAACAAGAAGATAAAAGAGTTAGAATGTCTAACATACAATATGCATAAGTTATATGTAACTTAATATACACTATGTTATGTACGAGACCTAACATTAGTATGACGATAAGTGTTATGAATTGGTATCAATCTGATCCAAATAGGAACCATTGAATGACCATAAAACATATTCTAAAATACCTTAAAGGTACAAAGGATAAATTTTTAATTTATAGAGATAGTGACTTACAAGTGAAAGGATACACTGACTTAGACTTCTAGTCTGATCTAGATGATAGAATGTCTACATTTGGATATGTGTTTCTTCTCAATGGTTCGCAGTTAATTGGAAGAGTGTCAAGTAAACATCCACAGCTGATTCTACCATGAAGGTAGAATACATTGTGGCTTTCGAAACTGTAAAGGAAGCGATATGGATAAGTAAATTTGTTACAAAGCATGAAATAGTCCCAAATTCGGTACAACTTATCCCATTATTTTGTGACAACAATGGAGAAATTGCTTAAGGGTATACCAGAAGTCTAAGCATGTAGAGAGAAAATACCACAAAATTAGAGAAATCTTAGTTAAATAAGATGTAATAGTTTTTAGTGTATATTCTATAGTTAATATAATGGAATTGGTAGACATAAGGCCTTAACTTCTAGAGTGTTTGAGAAAAATGTGGAATCGATGGATATAAGATATCATCGAGAATGACACTAGAGCAAGTGAGAGTTGTTAGAGTTGGCTTTATGTGCCATTCAAATAATTGTAAAAATATTTATTTATTCAATATTTATGCAATGAACATTTCAAATAAGTCGTTAATAATTAATTATATGGTATTAAGTTTGTAACTTTTTAGACATTGTGGATCTAAAGGAGTTTAGATTTGATCTAAGAGTTAGCATTTTAAGGAGTCAGATACTTGTCTGAAATAAAGACAAAGACCTGAGAATATATTAGTAATGACATAGCTGCTAAAGTTACAAATGGTGCTAAGAAATATCATTATGCAGTATGTTCTAGAATATATCATTCCTGATCTATGGTTACTAACATGAGTCAATTAGTATACCTTTCGAATAAGTGTGTGTCTATATCTAGATTACCTAAATAGTTAGTCTTAGTAGATCATGAGCTTAACAGAAGCTTGTATAGGTATATAGGTATTTTGTAAGGACTAGGTACAGAACAAACTCATGAGGACCTCCAATTGACATACTGTAGAGCTGCCATTGGATAGTTTTCTTAAGTTGAGTAGTATTCATGATCTTTTGACCTGAGTGCTATAGTGGGCTTGTGAGTGATCCACCATACTTTAATTCTACGTATTTTATGGACCATTCATGGTCTAACCTCTGGTTGTCATTGGATATAGTTCGATGCTTATAGAGTCCAGTATACATAGATATGTAATCTATCAGCTCATATAGGTAAGATGTATATTCGAATGCTTCGAGATTTTATTTCAAGAACTCTTATGTTTATAAGCAAAAACCCCATAAAAGGGTTTTTCATAGGGTTAAACAATATCGCCAGGAGATTGCGGATATTGTTTACGAAAATACATATCTAAAGATCAAATCACGGTCGAGCATATAAAGATTTAACAGTAATGATTTATATCTTTGTTCTTCCAAGATATAGGTGACAAAAGAATTATACGGATATGGTTGAACTCAGCTTATCTGGTTCAATGCAGTGTTATGTAATATTTGTAACTTATAAGTGGGGCATTATTCACAGACTTGCTAAAATGTTCTGTAAGACAAATATATGTGAACTTAAGAAATCTCACAATATAAAGTGTACTGGTTGAACACTAGGGTAGGAAACTGCGTTGAATGGTTCAATAAGGGAGAATTTCAAAAAGTAGG
Source organism: Ailanthus altissimus (assembly GCA_946807835.1). Lineage (NCBI taxonomy): Eukaryota > Viridiplantae > Streptophyta > Magnoliopsida > Sapindales > Simaroubaceae > Ailanthus > Ailanthus altissimus. The sequence continues at coordinate 14,662,851 of OX327696.1, read as the reverse complement.
AGTTCTTTTAGGATCTCTTAAAAAAAGGGGGGGAACAAAGTTATCAACGTTGCAAACATGTCCCTTTTTGCACGAAAAATGAACATAGACACATGACATCCATACATGGCCATTTGCGAGACAAATGGCACATGCATAGAAAAGCATGTGACAAGGGTTACCTATACAAATAATTTGCATGAGTTGAAGATGACACTTGTCAATTATGCCATGGAAGAACAATAACTTTGAAAATATTTTAGTCCCTATTTTGGCTATATATATAAACTATACTTTGAAATTATTTCAAACAAGTCCTTCTTTTAATTATTTTTAAAAAAGAGAGAAACAAATTGTTCAAGGGTTGAACAAGTTTAAATCTTGCTGAAATTTAAATTCAAACTACTATTGTAGCTTCATAATCCCACTAGATTGTTATGGATTAGAATTGCTAAGGATTACATTTTCGTGTGAGCTCCGAATTCAAAAATTATCACCAAATCGTCTAGGGTATACTTCGGATTGTCATACTATTTTGGTTCGACTATAAGTCTATTTGATTATTAATTTTATAACTATTTTACTATACAAATGCTTACAAGACATGCATTAATGAATTAATGAATAAACTCACTATCACATACATACATTTAAATGCACAAGAATATGTTATATGGAACATTTTCATAAGCTCATGAACTCTGCCCATCTATATATAACGGCCAATACAAAAATGTTGCATTGAACCATACAAGTTGAGATCATACATATTTGTATAATTCCTCCGTTACTTATATTTCGAAAGAGCAAAGAAGTAGATCTATACTATCAAATCTTTATCTGCTCGACCATGAACTTATATCCAGATTTATATTTTAACAAATAATATTCGTAAACTCTTTTGCAATATTGTTTCACCTTATGGAAACTCTTTTCAAAGCTTATGCTTTTGGCCAAAAGACTTTCAGAAATACAATCTCGAAGCATTAAGATATACACCTTAACTATATGAACTAACGGATCCCATATCTATGTACAACAACCTCTATAAACATCAGACCATACCCAATGATACCTAGAGGTCAAACCATGAAAGGTATCTAACATGTGTGGAATCTAATAATGATGGATCATTCACAAAACCACCGTGATGCTAAGGTCTAAGGACTACAAAATCTATCCAACTTAAGAAGAATATCCATTAACAGCTTTATGAAATGTCTATTAGATATTTGTGTATCCGTTTACTATCAAATCCTTGCTTAATACATGAATACTTATAAAAGTTTCCACTATGCTCACAATTTGCTAAAAGTAATCATCTAGACAATCTAGATACAGACATACACCAGCCTTACCTGTTTGCCAATCAACCCGTGTCGGCAAACCTATGACCAAGAACCATTTTTTAGAATATATTATACAGTGATATTTCTTAGCACTATTCGCAACTTCTTGTAACTATGTTACTACAGTAAATATTCTTGGGTCTTTGTCATAATTCATACAAGATTCTAACTCTTAAAAATACTAACTCTTAATTCTGATCCAAATGCTTTTTGATCTACAATGTATGAAAAGAAAAAAATTAATGCCATATGATAAATAATGATTCATGAAAATAAATATTCTTGGGTCTTTGTCCTAATTCATACAAGATTCTAACGCTTAAAAATACTAACTCTTAATTCTGATCCAAATGCCTTTAGATCTACAATGTATGAAAAGAACAAAATTAATACCATATGATAAATAATGATTCATGAAAAGGTACATAGTATAAATATTAACAAAAATTTATTCAAATAAAATGGATCTCGAGCACAAATCCAAAACTAACTCCTTTAAATTATGAGAATGCACCATCCTCCTATAAAAAAAAAACTTCAACACTCAAGTTAGTGTCTATCTAGAAAAGATGGTGCTTGTATGTAGGAGTGTTGCAAAGATAAGCAAGGTGTTGAATGTTTAAATAATAATCAAGAATGGAATATTGAATATGAGAATTGAATAATGAATAAAGAGCGAGAAACGTCAGCTCTATTTTAGTGTGTGAATCCAAATCATATTTAAAGTATGCATGGGCATCTATGATCAATTAATTCAATTTAATTAAAAGATTAAGTTAGTTTCCCTTCATAATTCATCAAATAAGGAGAAGGATTTAAATGGGATTTGTCCATTTTATGAGAAATTATTTTTCATGCAAAACAATAATTAATCAATCTAAATCTAAATCAAATGGTGAGTTTAATTTATCTTCCAACTGAGAACTTGAACGTAATATCAAACCCATATCCTTTTGTTCAATAGAGGATATATATTATTGGTCTTTGGCCAATGGCAACTAGAGGAAAAAGATTTATGTTATTGGTAAGAGATTACTTCTTTAAGTGGATAGAGGCTGAAGCTTACAGCAACGTAACCAAAACAAAAGTTAAGAAGTTCCTTTAGAACAACATAAGTACCAGATACTGTATGCTACAAACATTGATCTTTGATAATGGAACTCAATTTACTTTCTTTTATAGTAAGTTTAAAATGAAATAAAAGTTCTCTTCATGGAGTTATCTGTAGGAAAACAGAAGAACAAAGCTTATAAATAAAACCATCTTCACAATGTTAAGGAAAATACTAGAAAGAGAGAAAATGAAGTGGCTTAAAGAGCTTCCTAGAGTGCTTTAGGCATATAGGATAATTGAGAATAGATCCATGAGAGTTTCCCTTATACTTTGATTTTATGTAATAGAGGTGGTGCTTCCCATTGAATTTTTCATCCTAATGCTAAGAACCAAACTGGTCAACTTTAAGCTTAATGACGAATCACTTTCCATAGCAAAACACTTAGTTGACGGAATACAAGATGTCGCTTACATTAATATTGAAATCTATAGGAACATAATGCAAAAGCATTATAATATAAAAGAAACCAAAATTAAGTAGGGAGACTTGGTATTGAGACAAGCTCTTGTTATGACTAGAATTAAACTGCTGAAAAATTGGCAAAGACATAGGAAAAATCTTACAAGGTGATCAGAAAGCTAGATCGATGAGCATATTTATTTTAAACCATGAATGGGGAAAAAATCCTTAAGCTATAAAACATTTCAAAGCTAAAAAAAATTCAATGTATAAGATGATTTACAAAATTATTTCATATTGATGCATTATTCAAGTTACTATTATACCTATCACTAACATTTCAAAAAATCTTCCTCGTAAGATTTATGACCCTTGGGTTACACTTCCTTGGAAACAAGGAGGTAAAGACGTTAAGATGAACTTCTTCCAAAGAAGTACGATGTCTTTATTAAAAGATTGTTAATCCTCAGGTCACACTTTATTAGAAGCATGAAAGTTAAGACCCTTAGCCGAACATCTTTGGATGTATTCTAAAGTCTTTCTTAGAAGTTCATTGACCTTTAGGTCACACTTTCTTAGAAGCTAGGATCTAAAGATGCTAAGATGAACTGCTTCCAGAGAAGTAAAATATTTTCCTTTGAAGATTGTTGACCCTTAGGTCATGCTTGCTCAAAAGTAAGGATGTTGAGACCCTAAGACAAACTTCTTCTAAGGAAGTAAAAAGTCATCTTTGGATGGTTGTTAACCCTTAGGTCACAATACCTTAGAAGCTAAAACAAATTTATCAAAGGCAACTAGCTCCATAAAATTTCATAAGTTTTCATGAACTGGTCCTTAAAAAGAATAAGAGAGCTTACTTTCATCAGATCATTTCTATTGATACAACAGATTGGTGAACATTCTTAGTCACTTCATATAGAGTTAAAGACATAAAAGGGTTACTAGCTCCATAATTAGGGAAGTACTTTTAAGCTTTTTGAGGTTTTATATAACATTCAAGGAACCAACGCTTAGAAATTTTTTGCATACTTGCAAGGCTATTAGATACCATATTAATGATTATTTATTGATGATATTAATTACATTAACAAATTGCCTGAATAGTTATTAAATTAACAAGTTAATAGCTTCATTATTCTAAAAAAATCCATTATAAAATAATAAAGAAAAAAGACTCGTAAGATGAAAAACAAGAGTAGCTATCCTTCATCTGAGGAAGAATCTTTAAGAAATTTTATCACATCAAGATCTGCTTCGAAGGCACCTTCCCCGGCTAAATTATAGTTCATATTATAAATGTCATCATCAAAGTGTTCCATAAACCACCCATGGTACTAAGCAAGCATGGCATCGAAGTTATTTGGCAGTTTCTGATATTTGACTAGATCCTTCCTGGGCTTAAAGCCACACCTAAATGACATAGCTAAGGACACCTAAACTTGATGATTATAGAGGGCACAAATAACATCAACCTTCATTTGCAATTGACCATTTGCAGCTTCTAGTTCTGTAGTGTAATGGTCTAGAACCTATTCTAACTACTTTAATAACATTTTCTAGTGGGTTGATCTATCTTACGTAACCCTCAATAGAACTGATCCAACAATTGTTGGAGATAGCGCCTATGTGTTATTCTATTTTGCATGGATATTTATTATTTAATATTTGTACAATGAACATTTCAATAAAATCATTTATATTTATTTTATGATACTAAGCTTGTTACTTTTCAAATATTATAGATCTAAAGGAGTTTAGTCAGTGCTAAGAATTAGCATTCTAAGAGTTAAAAACTTGTTTAAAATAAGACAAAGACCTGAGAATATATTAGTAATGATATAGTTGCAAGAAGTTATAAATGGTGCTAAGAAATGTCATTATGCAATATGTTCTCAAAGACATTGTTCTGATCTATGGTTGCCGACATGGGTCGACTAGAATACCTTCTGGATCACTGTGTATCTATATTTGAATTATCCAGATGATTAGCCTTAGCAAACTATGGGCTTACTAGAAGCTCGTATGGGCATGCAGGTATTCAGTGAGGAATGGGTACTAAACAGACTCACAAGGACCTCTAATAGACATCTCATAAAGCCGTCAATAGAAGGTTTTCTCGAGTTGAGTATTATTTACGGTCATTTAACCTAAGTGCCACGGTGGGCTTGTAAGTGATCTACCATACTTTAATTCTATACATGTTAGAGACCTTTTATAGTCTGACCTCTCGGTGTCATTTGGTATAGTCTGATGCTCATAGAGTTCAGTGTGCGTAAATATGGGATCTGTTAGCTCATATAAGTGAGTTGCATATCTTAATGTTTCGAGATTATATTTTAAGAAATCTTGTAGCCATAAGCATAAACCTCAGAAAAAGGAGTTTTTCATAGGGATAAAAAATATTACAAAAGAGCTCGCGGATATTGTTCATGAAAATATAAATTTAGAGATAAGTTCATGGTCAACATATAGAGATTTAATGGTGATGACTATATCTCTGCTCTTTCGGGATATAGGTGACGGAGGGATTATACATATATGGTTGACCCCAACTTGTATAGTTTAACGCATTATTTTGTAATATCTGTAACTAATGAGTGAAATTTATATCTATTATTTTGAACTCCTAAACTTTGTAATTGCTTAATTTGAAAAAGAGTATATGAATTTTTATGTGCATTAATGTTATTTTATAGGTTTTAAATTGACGAAGCTATTTGAGATAAAAGTCTAGAAAAACATACAAGGGGACCAAAATGCTCAAAGTGAGCAGTAACCATAAACAATGAAAATGAATAGTACATCGTGGCACAACTGTTCCACGACAAAGCCCCAATTTAGGAAGAAAGTTGGAGCCATAGCCCCATTCTTTCTAGCTTGCCGGCTTTAAATCAAATTTGACATTTTGCCTTAATTTGAAGCTTATAAATTAGAACCTTTAAGCTACTTCTCAGATCATCAAAGGAAGGCACAAAATATACAAGAGAGAAAGGCTTAAAATTAAATTTAAAGAAAAGAATGAATGTCTCCAAGGCTTCTTGAGGTTCATTGAAGACACTTGAAGATTGAAGTCTTGGAGACACTCCCAAAATTTGATTTTCCCTTTTCCTTTTCCTTTTTCTGTGGGCCTCCACCCCTCTACTAGTAGGGTGGGGTCCACCCCTACTTGATGGGCCCACTCAAAGGATATCGGAGTCCCCTCTTCTTTCTTTCGCCTTTTCGAGGCTCGAACCCAGGACCATATGGGGTTCTAAGACCACTGGGGAGCGCCTCTGGTACCACTTGAGCTAGCTAGCTCAAGTGGTACCAGAGGCGCTCCCCAGTGGTCTTAGAACCCTATATGGTCCTGGGTTCGAGACTCAAAAAGGCGAAAGAAAGGAGGGGGGACTCCGATATCCTTTGAGTGGGCCCACCAAGTAGGGGTGAAATTGTAATATCCAATTCCTATTAGTAGTATTGGTGCCTAAATTTCGGTATAGAGTAAATAAGACACCGTAGGGTTACTCAATTTTAACCCTATTAGAAATATTCCCTTTATAGTGCACGTGAGAGATATTAGACCTAATTTGGTAATTTCACACTCGATCGGTGCGCCGGACGACCCTAGAATATTTTTGGAATTTTTCTCCATTAGCTTAGAAAAGGAAATCCTAATTTACTACATGAATTTTCATTTAAGGGTGATGTATGGAACAAGCCTTTATTGAGAAATACAATCCATATATTAAGGAATGGACCAATTAGAAACAATCTCATGGATTGCCAAGTTGGAAACTCTAGTTAGTTCTTTTGACTATTCTAACTAGATAGTTATAAAGAAACCAATTAAATCTTTTTATTTGAACTAATGGCAAATTAAAAGTTTTGAGTAAGTTGAAGGGCAAAATGGTCAATTGAGGGAGCACTATATATATGTTAGAAGTGTGTAGAAATTTGAAGAGAGATCAAAACCAACACTTAGACAAAAAAAAGAGAGAAATTCGAGCTTTAAAGGGGGGTGCTGCTACAGTGACTATTCAAGTTTTTTTTCATGATTTTTCATGCTTAATCAAGCCAAAATAAGGTTACATACCAATCCCTAAGCTCAATTGAAGCCTTAATTAGTGGAAATTCAAGAAAAAAGAGGTAAGAAAAGCATTGTTTTATGAGTTTGATAAGTGAACTTTCAAGAATGCTTCAATTGACATTCTTATGTGTATTCTTGGCTTAGATTGAGTTGAATTCTAGTGTGAAGCATGAAGGAGTCATCAATTTGAAGGAATTGGCAAGGTAAGAATTAGGATTTTTGGTGATTTTGTATAGAAATTTCAATTGGTTGTAATTAGGGCTTTAAAATGAAATTGGCATGATTTTGTTATAATTGGAACAAGAAATTGAGAAAAGGAATGTGTTGGAACCTAAGGTGAAATTCTGCCACTTTAGGGAAGTTAGGGATTGAGTGGTGTTTTGAATGAATTGTTGTATGTAAATGGTGCATATTGTAAATTGAATGTATATGTTGATGGAAAAATAAAAAATGAAGATAATGGGATATAATTGTCCATTTTGGAAAGGTGAAGGGAAATTATATCCAACCAAGATTATAAGGCGTTCAATAATTTTCAGGGCACCGGATGGTGAGATAGATTAGATTAAATGGCTCCGTAAATAAAAATCGGGAAGTAGTTTGCATCCGGGCTTTGTATGCCGATTAGGGTATTTAGTAGTTAAATGAGATTCTAGCATTCGATTTGGTTTTAAATGTCATTTATGGCACGTAGGTGAAGATAACTGAGAGCGATAACGGGAGCAGAAATCGGGAGCGAAATTGAACGTGGAGCGGTAGTGAATGAAAATCTGCCATTTCTTTTACTTTTCGTTTATTATGTTTTTACATAATGAATATGCATATTTTATGAGCTTTCGATGAATAACCATGATTTATGATCTTGATATATGTTCATAGACATGCCTTTACATGTTTGAATTGAGAAACAACTTAAAAATTTCTGCATTCGTTTTTAAGGCCATTAGTACCCTCAGATTATAGTGGTGATGATTGTATTAGACCCGGTCGGTATATCCCGTGCACATGGGCAGGTCTTGGGGGTGTGTCACTAACTCCAGAAAGTCGGGATATCGAGTCATATGAGTCGCTCTACGTGTACGGAGTATTGTCTCGCTATATGCATGCGATGTAGGATTCTGCTGCATAGCCAGTGAGATGTCTTGAGATGTCACTGTGGGTGTTGCTAGTTGAGGTGCCCCGTGACCTACTCACGTGTGCGGTGCTAGTTGAGTCGCTGTGTGGGTATAGATTTTTAGGGTTACCATTGGTACAGTTTAAAAAAAAAATGGCCGAGCGAGAATTTTACTAGTTTCGATTTACCGATAGCATTTATGCATTTATATGCACACTAGCAGTTATTATGTTATATAGATTCGGAATATAGTTTTCCAAAGATGTAGATAAAACCCGCTCGGCAAGATTTCAATAGCATGTGATATTAGAAACCGTTTTACAGTTTTACATCAGTTTTAGAAGCATGATTTCTGCATGAACTTTAGAATTTGCTATCTATACATAATGTTATTTTATTGAAATTGTATTTGCACTCACTGAGCTCCTTTAGCTCACCCGTTTTGTGTTTTATGTTTTATGTTTTCTGAACCCCTTTCCCAGGTGCAGGTCTCAATACGCAAGCTGCTGATTCTCTTATTGCCGAGGAGTGGGCCAAATCCGAAGATCATTTTTTGTATATGTAAATGTGCTAAATACCACTCTTTACTTTATGCATAATAGTTTTAGGCATGTATATTTGTATATATGTTTTGAACCAAGAAGAATAGATTTAAATTTTATGATGATCGTTTTTACTTTTTATGATTATACCTATTTTGTGATTCAAATGAATAATTGAGTTGTGTTGGACTTGATTTGGAAAGGACCAGAGGTCCGAATTGGTAGTATTGAGATGTATTGAAAATAGAAGTGGAATTTCTTTGCAGGTTTGATATAGATTTTTTCGAAAAACAGGAAAAACTCTGTCCGTTTTTAAAAAAAAATTAAGATTGTCATTTTCATGTATATTACAAGATCTTCTCAGTAGTAGCAAGAATTAAAAAGGGGTTCGCCTCGCGGAATTTCTCAACTTACCTATTAAGTCGGAGGAACTTCTGTCGGGGTGCCCGGCAGGGTCGCTGGGATTTATAGTAGACAGTCTCGGGTCAGGTCCTGTCATTTTCTTTCTTGCGTGAAGTTTGTAATTGTGGATTTTATTTGTATAAACATGTTTGCACTTATGAATTTTTGGATAATCTTAGTTTTGTGCTTAGTTATGGTTGGATTTATTTGTGTCTAAACATTGAATCCTAAGATTTGATGTAGCTTTATTTATGCAATGTTGGATGATTTATTTGATTTTTGTTTAATTCATTTATATTTTTCTATGCTTAATGCTTCTAATTAATTGGAAAGTGAATTGGTTGTTGTTGATTTGTGGATTAATGCTCGGAAGCGATAAACCTATTTATTAGATTTGAAGAATATAGCCTTAGGTTGTTATTGAGTCAGGAGGCTAATAATACTTGGGTAATCACTATAGGTTGTTCAATGATTGCATCTGGCACACATCAAGTGTTCAAGGAATGGTATGAGAACACTTAAGCGTGACATTATGCCTAGGATCTCACTTGACGCCCAGGAGAGGTAATGAGATTAATCTTTGGTTAATCAAGTTAAGGGTAGCACATATAGATTGATAAGTTGGATAAGGATATCATCTTGTATATGTATTCATAGGATCTCATTTAATGCTCGGGAAAGGCAATAAGATTAGTCTTAATCCTTTTATTAATAAATTAAATGAAATTGTTAAATAGGAAGAATAGAGTAACAATACCCTAAGATCCTATCTTTCTTAGGTTCACTATTTTGCAAGATTATCATTTCTAATTGTTACTTTGTTAATCGCTTAATTTTGGTCATTAGTTTAATTTTCCTTAGTTATTGTAATTAAATCAAGTCATCTAGATAAAATCGAGTTGCAAAAAAGCCATAGTACTTAGTATAAATTCGAAAGATCAATCTTCGTGGGAATAATACTTTTATTCATCACTTTACTACTTACTTATAACCCATGCACTTACGGTTAATATTCATGTGTGTTTAATTTTATGAATAGTAACGTATGTGTAGGGCATCATTCATAGACTTATGGAAGAGTTTCGTAAAACAAATGAGTGTGAACCTATAGAGTCTCATAATATAAAGTGTACGCGTTGAGCAATAGGTAGCGGACTGAATTGAATAGTTCGATCCAAAAAAATTTAAGAAGTAGAATTTGTTTCAGGATCTCTCAGAAAACACATTTATTAAAGGCTTAAGAGTTAAATTTTTAATTAAATAAAAAATTGTTATTTATTTAAGACAAGTGGTATACATGGCTATTGTGTGACATTTGACAAATGCTTGGAAAAAAAGTGAACACATGTTATGAAGTTAACTTGTTAACTTGACAAAAGGCAAAAGCATGGATATTAAAGTTGACAAGTGTTGTTAACTTAATCATACAAATCCTTTGTAATTGGTTAATGTGTTCGACAAGTATCAATTGGCTAAATGTGTAAAACTTTGCAAATGTTGAAATGGGATCCCTTTATACATTACACGGCCATGAAAGGAAATAAGGCAATTGTTGCATTAAAAAAATTTCCCCTTCTAATCCAATTCGGCCAAACCATTAGAGAGAGAACAAAATTTGGTTGCTAGAATTATATGCTACAATTCTAGCTTTCGTAATCCAACCAGTTGTTGTGGAATATAATGGCTCATGAGATTACTTCTATGTGAAACTCGAAAATTGATTCTACACCAAATCGGCTTCAAGGGTAAGTTTATGAACTTGTTAATGTAATAGGAATTCAATTTAATATGTAGTTGTTGAATAGGAAATTAGATTTAATTCCACTGCGTAATATATGTATGACATGCATTATTTGACATAATGAATACACATTCACATGCATGCATATATGTAAGCTAGTCCTGTTCTTTCTAAAACAAGACATTGGCAGCAAATACCTAATCCCACAGAGACCTGTTCCTGGTTTTTAAACTATTAACTCTTCCTATCAGTTTATTAACTTTCTCTTTTAGAAAAGTAGCTTTATCCTCATTTGCAGATAGGGAAGCATGAAAATCATCTTTCTTCCTAAGAAGATCATCAATAGACCACTTTAACACATTGCTATCTGTGGTCAACGATTCTATAGTCTTTCTGAGCTCAACAACAGAGAAAGCATCAGCATGATCTTCCTTTAGCTTTTTGTTAGCCTCTTCAAGTATTTAGAGCTCCCTTAAAAGTAAAAGAATTCGACCTTTCTTGAATTGACCCTCTTTTGTCAAATTCTTAAGCTTCTCATTTAATAAATTCTCCTGTCATTGGAATACAATTAACTCTTGGTCAAATACATTCGTGGAATACAGCTATCCTATAAGTGCTGTCAAAGCAACAAGCATATCAAAAATAAACACTTAGTCATTTCAACAAACAACAAATACAAGAAGAGGCACTTATCATAACTAATGAAGCGAAGCTCGTTTTCTTCCACGCTTCAGTGTTTATATTAAGAAGCCTTTTTAGCCTTGCCTGATCGGCTCTTGTGAACAACCTCGATAAAATTGCAGCTAAACTTGCTTGATCTATCTAGATAATAGTGAAGTGCTTCACCACCCTCTAATTCCTTGACAAATTTTGGGGCAACTTTACCTCCATCCCTCTAGGCATAAGGAAGAGGGACTTTAGTGGCGAGTATCATTGTAAGTAACCCTTGCCACTTTTAATAGTACCTCCACTTCTTATTTGAGGAGGGGGTCCTTATGGTTGAGAGTAAGATCAAAGTCGCAGCTTACATTGACTGGGTTCTTTGAGAAAATGAGAATGAAAAGTCATTAAAGAAAAAGAAGAAATTGAGAAAATAGAAAAGCTAATTTTTTTACACTTAATAAGGGGAACGGAGTCCTTTATTCTAGCATCAAAATTGAAATTAGGAGGATCACCTATGCGATTTTGAGCCTCCTCCTTTGTAATAGCTCTTCCTTCAACATTCGATGGGAGAGCATTGCTAGTAGGCAAAGGTTCTTGAACAGCCTTTGAAACCTCATTCTAAGCAACTTCTAGAGCTGTTTGAGGAACATCTTCATTTCGTAGAGGCTTTTGTACAATCTTTAGAGCCTCTATTTAAGTAGGTTTTGGTTGGACTTCAAGAATAGCTAACCTTTTTTTTAGAAACTGAAGTAGCCTTCGAGCTTTTATGAACTATCGAAGACTCTATCTTCTTAGACTTTAAATTCCTCAAATTTTTGGCTCCACAATATGGTAAGTCAGAGTCCATATAAATGAGGTTATCCACGTTAGCTTGGGAATCTTGAAGATGGAAAGATCCCATAAACATCAGTAAGTAAGAATAAAACTTTGTGAAAAAGAAACACTAAGATAAGTAAACTTACAATCTTCATCGCATAGAGGATGTGAGGAAGCCACTTCAAGCTTTCTAACTATAAAGTCCCAATTTGGTGCCTAGGCGGTAAGATTTTGGTTTTTTTTTTTACGCCTATATAGAGAGCTCTGTAGCAAAAATATTATTCACCGACCATAGCAGGCTACTGTAGCATATTTGATATTTTTGCCTTGTTTTCTTTGAATTTTTATTCTAAATAACTCAATTAACTTGAAACCTACAATATAACATTAATACACATAAAAGGTCCATCTTCACATTTATAATGAGCAATTATAAAATTAAAAAAGAGTATAACATCAAATATAAAATGCGCTTATCAAACTCCCCCGAACTTAAATACTTACTCGTTCTTGAATAAGGAAGCACATTCACAATTAAAACCTAAAATTGAAAACAAACTACAAGAGGACACAAAACATTGGATTGATGAATGATTAACAATTTGTCTCAAAATTTTCTCATGACTGCTAATTTCAAAGAAAGTCTAAACATCATGCTAGTTCAATATGTTTATCCAATACTTGTTTTATCCCACAAGTGGCCTACTTGGTGCTTGTATGTATAGTTAGAATCATTAGTCACATGCACTCGGATTAATTTATGCACACAAGACAATGAAATGGTCTCAATGAGTTTTTGCTTAATTAACACTCCATAAGCTTGTTTTTCGCATCACTCTCCACTAATGTAGGCACACATATAATCAATGATCAAATAGTACTTTATATGACTTGTAATGTATGGCTAGGGTGAGGGTAAGATAAAATGGATCAATTTTGGCTCAACTCACACCATAAATACACATTTATCTATAGATTACTCAAACCAAACCATTGTTTTCCACTCGTTTTTCCTTTAAACTTATTTCTTTCCTTTGTTATTGTGTTGTTCATTTTATTCTTTTCAAAGATAAGGGTGTAGCAAATTCAAACTTATACAAAAAAATTATATTTTGATTTATTTATTTGTTTGATTTTTTAAATAGAAATCAGCCAATACACCCTCAAACTTAAGCTTATATAATATTAAAACAACCAAAATTCATAACCAAACCCATAACCTCTTTTTGATTCACTTTTTCACTTTCGAAAATCCTATAACTCATACAACTCTCTAAATAAGTGTTATGCTCGTTGTGTGATAGGTATTAAGAAAAATGATTAAATTAAAGGCTTAGGTATTAATGTGGTTAGCAAAGAAGGCTAGGGTATTTAGGGGTAAAATATATAATGGTTGGCTTGAAAGGCTTAATTGGTCCAAAGATGGCCTAAAATCATTTCCTAAATTATATATGCTCTAAGATTTCTCCTTGAGTAATGCTCAAATAAGTTCTAATGTGTTTTTAAGACCTAAGTATTCTTGTTATGCATAAACGTCTTCTAAGTAAGCATAAAAACTAAATGATCCTAACTACATGCTCAAAAGATCAAGTGGTCACAAAATAAAACCGAACTTATCTTAGATTACTAAGTAAACAATCACAATATTTATTGTTTCCAAAAGAAAGTAACATTTAAAATCATGTTTCTATTTTATAGAGGTTAATTAGGTATAATATTTATATCTTCCAAACTTAATATTTGTTCATTAAAGTTAACATTATTTGACTTTTTATGTGCTTTAATATTATTTTATATGTTTGGAGTCAATAGAGTAAATAATGATGAAAATCTAAGGGAAATAATAAGATAACAATATCAAAATTACTATAGTAAATTGCTACCATACCATGAACAGTGATCGTGCTATAGTGCCACCGCTGTAGTGGTGAACAATATTTCACCCCAATGGTGCGACTTTTTTAAAATAAAGAGAAATACAACTCCAAGACTCTAATCAATCCCTATATAAAGGCCACTTATTTTAGACTTTAAAAACATACAACTTAGAACTCTTTAAAGCCAAGGAAGCAAATAAAACATAATTAGAATAATTTAAAGAGAGAATATCAAGAGAAGTGAGAGATTATTGGCAAATCTTAGACGCATCAACCAATTATAAATTAACATCAATATTGGTTTACTTTTGGTTCTATTATGTTTATTTTATTTTGCAACAATAATTCTCTTGTTATCATGAGCTAATTTTTTTCTTAGGTTATTACTTGAACTCATTATGTATGCTTAATTTTTGGATCTTTTTAATATTTATTTGAATTCAATTCTTTATTATTCAATTTTTTTATTTTTAATGCTTCATTATATCTTATCAATATTATGATTGAATTGGAAATACTTTTATAAACTCGAGAAAGACATCACTATATTTTAGACCTTGATAATTTGATGCATGATTGTTGAAAATTTTACAAGTTCTAACTTAGGATAGGGATATACCTAATTTGCTTATATGGTCAATAAGACTTGTTCTTAATGAATCTTGATTTATTGTAATTACCATAAAGATATATGAATTTAGTAAATTGAGATATACTTACTTAACCTTAAGAGAGGCTTTGTGAATACATTAGTGTCTTAGCCAATAATAAGAATTGATGGATATTAATATTAAAGGATTAATCTTTAGAAAACACATTAAAGGATAGAAATTAACCCTAGACTTTCTCTATATTGCTATCTTCTTTGATTTACTTGAGTTGTTTCATTTATTTTTTGTGCTTTTATTTAATTTATTTAATTATTTGTAAATTAAAGATTTAATTTTCTAGATAATTACTTTATTGACGCAATTTTAGTACTCGATTGAGAATAATAATTATCTATGTAGGTTTGACATCCGACTTTATAGTCCATTTATTACTTGCTACGATAACATATAATTGCACTTAATTTTGTGCACAAAATACACACAAATACTATTTTATATCATTAATTACTAATTATTCAACCACCTGCAACTAAGGACGAAAATAAAAAAAAAAACTCATGCAAAATAAATAACTAAAAACAACACTCATAAAGAGTAAGCACGATTGAATGGGGTAAATGAACACCAAATAGTATTTCCCTCCCCAAAACTTAAAGTTGATATTGTCTGTAATGGCAAAGTAAGAGTGAGTAAAAGAGACTTCCCTCGAATCATAAAGCCAAATTTGTCGCTTGAGTTGGTGCTCAAAGCCCTCAATTTGCTTCACTTTTGTTTTTAGTTCTGTTGGGCTACACCTTATTGGCTCTACTTACACTCCTTTTTTCATGCTTTATAAGGTGTTGACTTATTGTTTTAACACACTACAATAAAGAAAAAAAATACTAAAAACTAATATTGAAATTGAAAATTAAAATTAGGTTACCTCCCAAAAAGCACTTGATTTAATGCCTTCAACTTCTCTATATTCATGGAAGATCAAATTGCACTTTGGAAGAATTTTCTCCCACAGAACACTCTTCCATTGTGGTACTTTGGTGTGTACTCAATGGCCTTGTAAATCTCTTTCCTTAATTTCCAAAGCTTTATAAGATGATCATTAAGGAATTACCCCAACTTTTTTGTTTTCAACTTGCTTAGAAAGAGTTTTAACCTTGGTCAGAAGAATGAACCTCGGTGGCCAGTATTTGATTGCTTTTCCATATTGATCTTGCCATACTTGGTCTTCTTCCTTATTCAGTGCAACATTACCTTATCATAAACTTGATATTGAATGGCATCAATCTCTTTCTAAGATAAGGCGTGTTGTTATCCATCCAAATCCATATTGTCGATCCTCAAGTATTCTTTGAATTTATTTGGCAACTTTAATTATTTAAAGATCTTAAATATGGCTTCCTCATCTTACACCCTTATTTTTATCTCTTCTTTTTTCATGTCAATGAGAACCTTCTCAATAACTAAGAATGGTAAACCAAGAAGAATAGAAACCTTTTTATCTTCCTTCATGTCTTGATCAATAAAGTCAACTAGAAGAATGAATTTATCCACTTTGACTAGTATATCTTTAATAACACCTCATAGATAAGTGAGAGATCTATCCACCATTTATAAGCAAATTATTGTTAACTTCACCTCTTCTAATCCTAACTTTTAAAAAATGGATAGAGCATAAGTTTGATGCTTGCCCCAAGGTCACATAAAGTTTTCTCAAAAGTAGACTCCCTAATAGTGCAAGGGATGGTGAAGCTACTGGATCTTTAAACTTTTGAGGCAACTTTTGTTGAAGGATTACTCTATACTCCACCGTAAAGTTTATCGTCTCATACTCCTCTAAATTTCTTTTCTTTGAAATCACTTCCTTCATGAATTTTCCATAGTTTGGTATTTACTTCAAGGCATCCACAAAGGGAATGTTGATGTGAATCTTTTTAAAGATCTTAAGAAAATTGGAGAAATGAGCATTTAACCTCTTATTTTAAAAGTATTAAGGATATGGCAATGGTGGGGTAATGATAAAATGGCTGTCTAGGAAGGAAATAGAGTTGGGCTTTGAATTCACCTTTTGTGGTTCTGATTTAACTTCCTTCTCTTTACCTTCAACCATATTTTTCTTCGAAGCTTCTACTTCTTTACCACTCCTAAAAGCAATGGATTTATATTGCTCTCTTAAAATAGTCTCAATGTCACTTGGAAACTTTCCGGAAGATTAATCCTTGATTACATTGGCAAGTTGACCAACTTGCACCTTTAGTGATTTCAATGTAGCATTCATATGGGTGAAATATGTCTCGATATTGTCAAGCTAAGCCTCATCTTTGTTGAATATTTCTCTTGTCTCAATAATAAAAGTACACAATATGTCTTTCAATGTGGGTTTCTTTTCAATTATCAGTTGATTAAACCTCGATGATGGTTGCAGAACATTGCTTATGTTACTATAAGAGAAGTTCTCATGATTTCGAAGCCTTGGATAGTATTATATAGGCAAGTTGTTACTCTGGTAGTTAAAATTCCGGTTGTCGACATATTGCACTTATTCTAAATCACTCCCTTGACTAGTGTAGGACACATTAGCTACCATAGTCACATTCTCGCTTGTTGAAGTCCCTCTAGCATAATGCAACAATTTGATTAGCCAATGTTGAGACTTAAGCTCAAAATGCAACTATGATGTTAACTTCATGCACTCTGGTGGCTTTCCTTACTATAGACTTCTCATTATGCCATTGGTAGTTGTTGCATGCCATTTCCTCCAACAAGACTTGAGCTTCATCCGTGGTTTTTGACAACAAAGTACCATCTGCCACCGCATCTATAATAGTTATAGTTTTTCCATTTAGAACATTATAGAAGAGTTATATTTGGAACAAATCTTGGTATCCATGTTAGGGCACCTCCTAATAAGGTCCTTGAACCTCTTCTAAGCTTTATAGAGTAGCTTGAAGAATAATTGTTAGAATTGAGCTATCTCTCATAGAGTTGAGAAGTCTTTAATGGTGGGAAAATTTTGGTGAGAAATTTTTGGGTTAACTTCTTGGTTGCAAAGATTGAAGCCAACATCTCGCCTTAACCCTAAGTGAGAAAAGGAACAAGCATAGCCTAAAAACATCATCTGAAATACCATTTATCTTAATGATGTTGCATGTCTCCAAGAACATGGTAAGATGAACATTTGGGTCCTCATTTGGCAAACCTTCATACTGATTTTGTTGCACCATATTTAAAAGGGTTGGCTTCAACTTAAAATTGATGGCTTGAACCTCTGGATGCTAGATCCCTAAATAGTTCTCATTGCCCATAGGCTTGAAATAGTCTCATAAGGCCTATGGTTGGTGGTTGTTGTTATCGTCGTCAACCATAGCTTGAGTTAGATTTTCCTTTTCTCTTCTAAGCCTCTGCAAAGTGTGCTCAACTTTAGGATCAAAAGGAAAAGGTTTCAAGCTACAAGTTTTTCTTATATACCTTCAAAACACCCAAAAACCAAAACTCAATAAGAACAAAAGACAAATAAATGCCTAAATTAAAATCAAGTTTCGTATCTAAAACATTAGCAAAAATTCAAAATTCACAATCCTTAATAATGGTGTCAAAAATTTATTTACGAAACAAAACACACGTGAATAAAATTGTAAGTGCACGGGTCATGAGCAAGTAATTAAGTAATGAGAAGTATCATTCCCTTGAGGATTGGTTTTCTAAATTAATGCTAAGTACTATGGTACTAGCAACCTAACTTTATATAGACTACATAAAATACTAAAATGATTAAAGAATTTAAAGGTGCAAAAAACTAAAATTAAACAAGTTCATAAAGAGTCGAATTTTATGGCAAAAGGGTCATAAGGTCTTGATTTCACTCTATCTTTCCTATCTTCTTTATAATTAATGATTAACAATTAATCTTATGAATTCATTAACTAAGGGTGTCTCATTACCTCTCTCGAGCATTGAATGAGATCCTATGCATACACAATCAAGTTAATATCCCTACTAACTTATTATCTATACATGCATTAACCTACCCTTAAGTGATTATCTTAATTCTATTAGTCTTCAACCTTAATAAAACCAAGGGCTATGCTTTTTAATTCTAACACATGGGTTAAACTTTTTCAAGCACATAACCCACAAGTTTAAATCATCTAATCAATTTTTCAATCCAATTAGAAGCATTAAAATTATAAAAATCATAAATAAAAAACATAAAATATAGTCATTAACCAACTAACAATATCAAAATATAGTATTCAATAGAGTTTCATCAAGCCCTAGAATACGAAATTTAGCTATCCATAGTCAAATGCACAAATATAATAATCCAAAAGTTCATAATATTAACCATGTTCAAAACAACACAAATTACAAAAATATACTTTAACTTAAGAAAATGAGATGAGTTGCAAATAGAAAACTAGTTGGAGAAGCTTATGGGGACACGGTTCTTTAAGATTCCAAGATTCAATATACTTTCTCTCATTAGAAACTCTTAGTTTTTGCTCTCAAATTTGTGCTCTCTCATCCATAACAAGTGAGGCTTTTAATATTTATTATATAGGCTCCAAAAATAAGCTTTAAAATTAGGGTACAAAGTTTAAAAATAATTTAAAGTATTGGCAGCGCCTATGCACTAAGCTTTCTGCCTATAGAGTCCCAATTCGGCACTTAGGTGTCAAGACCTAGGTTTTTTTTGCGTCTAGGCGCAGAGCACCATAGGAAAAAAAAACATTCACTAGTACTATAGCAAGCTACTTTAGCAATCCACGGTAGCATATCTGATATTTTTGCCTTGTTTTTTTTTTTAAATTTCATTTCAAATTGCTAGTTCAGTTAACTTGAAACCTATAAAATGATATTAATACACATAAAAAGCCACATACTCATATTCAAAATAAATAATTATTAAATTAAAATGGGTGTAACATCATATATAAAATACACTTATCACATCCAAATGAATGTTAGAAGGAAAGAAATCCAGAATCTCAACTTTTTAAGAGACTTAAATAGCTTGGACATTGAAGGCTGTAAAAGAAAGAAAATGACAGGAACTCAATTGAATAGAACTAGTAGGAGGAAAGAAAAGATAGAGGAAACTCACTTATGTCATAGAAGATTCCCTTGTTAATGTAGCTTCCATAGAAATTCTCACTAGGAAGCCTTTATCTAGAACTAAAAGGGAATAAAATTTTGTCTGAAAGGCAATCACATTATAAGATGCAATTATGAAATGCTTGGACATTGAACGACATGAAACCTGTAATAACTCTGAGGTTCAAAGATGTCAATATTAGAACTCGGTCCTCTACGATCAAACTGCTTAGGAGGTGGTGCACTCACTCTTGCTAAGAATAGGCGAACAAAAACTGGCATGAGAAACCATTTCCTTGAAGAAAACATTTTTAAGGAACCTTTCCCTCACATGAATGGAAAGAAAAGAGATACTTGATTTGTCATCATAATAACCGTAGGAAGTGGCCACCTTGTACAGGTAATCGGACCTCTTCTAGTCACCGCTAATAATGATGACGTACTTCTTAAAGTCTACTTTATTGTCCTTAAAATTGAATAACAGCTTCTATTTCTTAAGGGAGAAATATTAGAAAAGTTTCTCTCATTTAAGGGTATGGGTGATGAAGATGTCATAAAAGGTTAGATAGTAAATAGGAGGAATCATATGGTTAAAGTGGGCCACATCTTAGAGCATATTGAAAATATTAGGGTAAATCTGGACAGAGGACAAACTGATGACATAGAGAAACTCATAGATAATAGGAGAAATAGAGAACCTAAAAATTTGTTAGGTGTTTCTTAAAGAGAGGGAGATTCTCCACTCAAATAGATGGTGGGTTGTCAAGAGGTTCCCATGTAGAAAGATTCCTAATGTATACATTAGGAATCTTCCTATGTTGAAACATGGTTTTAAATTCTTCAATGAAGATTTTTTTTCAATCCATTCAACATTATTGCTTAATAGATTGAGGAAATTTTGAAAAGTTTAGGTCTCTTAATTAATAAGGAAAAAGGGAAAAACAAAAATTAAAAGGCTATTTTGTAGTGAAAATAGACAAGGAAAACGAACTATTAGACCCTTTTAATTTAGCTCAAGTGTCTTAAATACTGCTAAGTTTCAAAATTACCAAAAAAAACCCCATCTATTAGTGTCTACCGTTTCTTTTGACAAAATATTTTTTTAACAGTTGAAAGTTACAATTTTACCCCTTTATTGTTGCATATGTATTTAAATGGAGAATTTTATTGGTTAAGTATAAGATTGTATTTTTTTTTCTGGAACCTAGCTTGAGTATTAGCATATTTTTTTGAGACTCCATTTGTTTTCTTCTTCTTTTCATTTTTTTACTTCTAAAAATATATAAGAAATGGCCATGGCAGCTATTTCTTCTTCTTCTTCTTTTTCTTTCCATCTTCTTCTTCTTTTGATGAACTAATTTAAATATTATAACTTTTGAAAATATGCTAATTACCCTTTAATTTATATTCATCATTAAAAACTAAACAAAAAAATTAGTTAACAACTAATTATAACTCAATTATTCCAATAAGTTTTTCTCTCTTCTTTCTCACATTTTCTAAGAAGCCAAACAACAATCCACAACCCATACTAGTTGGCATACATATATCGCTTCCAAATCTATAAATTATAAGCACCATAAACAATTAAAATTTCTTTATTCAGAAAAATAAAAAAATATAAAAAATAAAAATAATAAATAAATGGCCACCATGGCCATTTCCTTATTTTGTTTAGAGAAAAAAAAATATCAAAAGAAGAAAATAGATTAAAGAAGCCCTTTTTTGAAATAAAATAAGAAAAAATAAAAGTAACAAAGAAATAGCCATAGCGGTCATTTCTTGGTCTCCAATAGCAGCATTTATTTTGTTTAGGAAAAAAACAAAAAAAAATAAGAAGAAGAAAATAGATTGAAAAAGCCTATTGTTTTGAAAAAAATTAAATAAAATAAAAATAATAAAGAAATAGCCATGGCAACCATTTCTTGGCCGTCGATAATAGCCAAGAAGTGGCCACCATAGTCATTTCTTTATCTTTTTAGGGGAAAAAAACTAAAAGAAGATGCACGAAAATTAAAAATAAAATGAATTAAAAATTAGGGCAAATGACATCTACACCTCCAAGGTATGGCTTAATACCCAACTACACCTACATGGTTTTAAAAATATCCATGTATACCTCTAATAAAATGGTATTATAGTAAATTAATCTGTGAACAGTATCCACCTAAACAATATCTGCTATGAACAGTATCACCACAATTGCTTATCGACTGAAAATCGACCATTAGTGGATACTGTTCGAGGGGATGTTCATTGTTCATGGGATGGACTGATCACTATGAATAGTAAAATTTTGCACTGTTCATGATAAATAATACCACTGTGGGGTAGTGTCTCCACTGCCGCTTGCCGACCAAAAATTAGTCAGTAGTCAAACTGTTCACAATGAATAGTTAGTGTGAACAGTGTCATGCACACTGTTCATGTGGATATCGCTCACCATAAACAGTAAAACATGTCCCCCCGAACAGTATCCACTAGTGACCAGTTTTCAATCGATAAGCGACGACAACGGTGACTACACTGTTCATGATGGATACTATTTAATATTCAGGTAAGTACTATTCATAAGTTGTCAATTTACTGTAATACTCTTTTGTTAAGGGTGTACATAGGTATTCTTAAAACTATAGAATATAATTAGGTATTAAGCCATACTTTTGAGGTGTAGCACCCTTTGCCTTAAAAATTATTAACAATAGTGTAATTTATTGATTGACATAATAAATATCAACATCACATGATAGACCATAGAGGTTAAATACCACTTCCTTATCTATATCAAAAGAATGAAATGAACTAACGAACGGGGGTCTTTCTGGTAGTTTTAAAACTATGGGGTGTTTAAGGCACTTAGGCTAAACTAAAGATGGTCCAACAATCATTTTTTTAAAAAATATAAAAAAAAAAACTAGGGTAAAATCGAGGAGTTCTTATATGGTAAGAAAATAACCATTGACGTTGGATGAGAAATTACAGGACCAATAAAACAACAAAAGATAGCAACGGGCAGGAAAGTTGAAAGATTAACAGTACATATGCCGCTTGTTGATTAGTTAACTAAAGAAGTGTGTCTTATAAGCTTCCCATTTAAGAGACATAATCCTTCACTTATAGAGGAGCATCTATTGGGCCTACATCCCATTAGGCCTAATCAGCCCACGCCAAATGTTCATAACACACTTCAACAATGAAGGCTTATGGCAGCATACCTATTTTCTCAAATATGGGTGATCCATATCAAGTAACTTAGGCCTGTCGACCCATGAATTTCATAAATTGGTCATGGATACTATAAGAGGCAAGAACATGCTAAAACTTAGTATTTATTTCAAATTATTGCATTGAATGCTTTTTTTAACAGTCGGAACACACATTTAATAAAATGTTAATTCCAACAATGTAAATTCACTTGAAATCAGATTAAGAACACATTTAATACAAGTTTAATTACCAAACTATAACTAAGATAATTTGAGTTATTGTCATAATTACTCATGTAATAATTTTATTGTTCTTAACTCTTATAAAAAGAGAGAGAAATAGCAAATAAGGGGGATCTTTCTGAATAGATCTCGTTTCGAATCTAGATTCGGTTTTTTCAATGACTCGGGTTTTACCCAAATTTTTTCGGGCCGAGCCAAATCCGAGTATAAGCTTGGATTTTTTTTTCTAATTTATTTTTAAATGTTTAGGTTAAATTTAAACTTTTAGAATGTTTATTTTGTAAAAGAATTGGTAGATTTATATATATTAAAATTTTAAAATTTTAAAAATTATTTTAGGAGTTTTAGAAATAAATAAATAAAATTCAAATCCAAACCAAGTTCTGGATTCCTACAAAAATTTAGATTCAAATTTTTCAAAAAAAAAATCTGATATGGATCCCAACAAACCCAATTTTTTGGGCCAAGTTTCGGGTTTTTTTGGATTCATATCCTAGTCAAATTGCTATCCCTACAACAACCTTATTTTTGCAACATAATTCACTTTCTCATACGCATGCACTATTTTATTTTGTAATTATTAACTTGAGTATTGAAATACTTCTTTTTATAGGAGAATAAAAAGTCTTTTTGCAGTAATAAAACGCGAAGGTAGCAAAATAATTTTTAGTGAAGTTGTATCCGGAACTTCAATCTCAATCAATTTTACAAAATAATAATGAAACGTTAAAATAATCAATCAAAATAAAATTATATTTTGGTGAATTTCATGATTTTATCTAATTTGAATCCACGTCTATCCTAATCTCCTCCACTAATCATTCAATATGCATTCTACATGGAAGGGCATCTACATTTGATGTACATCGATAGCTAACATCTCACGTACATGTGACTATCACTATTGAGACAAGCTCACGTGAGATCAAGCACATGTTCATCATGTTATGATGTTGATGTGCACTTGCAAATTCTCAGGCAAAATGGGTTGGTGACAGAATGATATGATGATGAGCATGTTCAAAATCAAATGATATAATTTTCACGAGTTGCTTCTTATCCCTTTGAAAGACGAGAACATTTTTGCCTATCAGCAACTGCAAAATCCCAATTTCTTTTCGTGGTTTAATGATTTCAAAGGAGGTGGGGTCTCTTCTACTATGTAATATATGGGCATTATGTTTATAAAGGCATATTGTTTGAAGAAATTTGTTTCCTAGACTTAGCTCAATCGGTTGGTGGCTACGCATCTAGTGGCAGTTAAATCAAACAAATGAAAAAAAGCATTGAAATGACTAGACTTGTGTTCGAAGGGCAAATGATTAAACTTTTGAACTTATTTTCTTCCCACTGATCACATAAAAAAGAGGGGGAGGGGAACCCGTAACTAAATTTCCAGTGAAAAAAGGTGGTGAAATTACAGTAATCTACAATTCTGACTGGTCGTATCTTCCCTGTGCTGGAGTCGGAATCTCAGTGAAAGCTGGCCTCTGAACCCAGTTGAAGGGTACTACTTTGAACTCTCCACTTCTATATTAAAGATTACTAGCAATTTAAATTGAGTTGGGTAAAGTTTTTAAAATTTACCTCAAATTACCCAATGACAGGATTGAATCTTTCCGTAATTCACTTGATTCCTATTGAATTTGTAACCATTAGATATTTAATATCAAATATAACGTAAACTTATAATAAAGTATGATTTATAACATATGTAAGTGTGCATTACGAAAGAATTAGCATGACTACATTATCAGTTATATTAAAAGTTTACAAAAGAATTCATACGCTCTCGCGAGGGGGTAATTAAGCACAATATTCTAACCTAGCTGTTACAATGCCAAACAGATTTTTAACTTAATTATAAATGCTGCATACACACAAAACTTTATTTGAAAAATAAAAGAACATATGTCTGATTTGTTAATTTAGATTCTGAACCAAACAGTTTCCCAATTGCATATTTCTAGTAGAGAATTAACAATAGCTTAGTTATCACTTAATGACCTGGTCCTAGTAATCGGATTATCCTTTGAAGCGGACTAAACTAATGGGACCGTTGAGTAATTAGTATTATTTGTAAAAAAAAAAAAATGAAAAACAGAACTCTAGGTTCCTTTTTCTAGTGAATTCCTGAATTGCCAAAGTTCATCCATGTTCCACACGCCATCAGCTGCTAAATCATATTCAACCCAATTGTAATCTTCCATTTGAAAACCACGAACTGGGTTGCCAAAATCTCCGGCTGCCGGCATAGTTTCCGGCTGGTTGATGGTCTCCATGTCATAGCAATTGTTGTCAAATGGACAAAAGCCCTTTGCGAAAGTGCTGCAGTCACTGCTATTAGTGGCATGAAAAGGACTTGTTGGGTAGTCTGAAAGTCGAGATATTTGAGAGATATTCATTGATTCGGATGAAGAAATAAAAGAACTGGCGGTGCCATGCTCTGAGTCTGATGAATTCAATTCTTGACGATCAAAACTGGGTACTTTTCCACTCACATTAATTAGTCCCTGATCAGGAATTTGAGCGGGTGCTGATGCTGAATGCTGAAATAAAGCATGATCAAAAGACTGATCAGAAACTGTTGAATTTTGAGATACCATGGCTAAAGAAGAAGGTGGTCCATCCCTCTTTTGAAGCAATCTTGGCATCCAAAAACATCGAATAACATCTTGAAATGCTGTGCTATTTGAATCGATCTTAAGATGCCGAGCCTGTTTTTGGACCCGAGTTCTCCAGTAGTTCTTGATTTCATTGTCAGTCCTTCCTGGTAAATGTTGAGCAATCTTCGACCACCTAAAATAAGAAAATGAACAAACGAATTAAAGTCATGGCCATATCAACATGCCAAAACTGATCTTTTTTATTTTATAAATTAACGTGAAAATTTATTAAATAAATTTGGAAAACATTTTGAAGTCGATCCTTTCATGGTTTCTAAATGATTAGACTTTAAATCATTAACATCAGGCATCATGTATTACAGTGTGTCTCAATCCAAAATATGTGCAGCTAGCAACTTTATGTCAAGTTGATTGAGCTTGACATATATATTATTAAGAATAGTGAAAGTTGTAAAGATAATGAATTAGAATTGATGATTAATTAATACATCTACCTATTACCCCACTTCGAGTGGAGTTCAAGAATCGATATCTGCTCCTGTGGTGTAAGGTTTCCACGCTTTACATCTGGTTTCAGATAATTTAGCCATCTCAATCTGCAACTCTTGCCAGTTCTCTTCAAGCCTTTAACGAACAAAATCATTAGTGATTGTCATAAAAGTTAGCTTATTTCATCACTTCTGCAAAAGGTTAATTCTTGAAACAGAGTAATATTAATGGAGGGATAAATCTCATAAATCTACCTGAACGTTTTGCCAGCAAATTCCATTGGCCTTCGCCGTGCCGAGCTATGAAATGAATGAGAAGAGTGTCTTCTTCGACGGTCCATGGCCCTCTCCTAAGCTCAGAATCATTTTCACAAGAGTTTGTGCTCCCACTCTTACTAAATGAAGACATAGCTTCTCTCATTAATTAACAAAGTCTCTCAAAAACAAAATAAATGAGAGCTTTGGAGTCTTCGAGTTAAAAGTACTACAAGTCGCAGCCAGCAGAATATGGGTATGCGTGTATGTGTGTAAATATATATAAAGCAAGGTTCAAAGCTTCACCTAATTTGCTGTATTTAAAAGCAACTTTTCGAAGAAGCAGCATATGGAATATAGAAGTAGACAACAGATGGAGTTTCGATTGAACTTCCATTATAAATCCAAAACTTCAATCATAAAAATAAAATAGGAAATAATAGAGATTTTCTAGTTGGGTCAATCTGTTTGTTAACAAAATTAAAGTAAATATTTATGTCTATCGTATTCCAACCCTAGAAGTAGAAAATGGAAACACTTCCACGATGGCTATAGCTATCTTGAATTGATTCTTTGTCAAAGAAGTCAACATCGGATCAATTATTCAAACCCTCCGGCCATCATAAAAGAGAAAAAGAAAAAAAAATTATACGATTTGTGAAATTTTATTGAGATCATGGAGATGTTTGTAGGTCCCATAAAAATTGACTGTTTTTGTTCATGTACAGTGTCTTGAATGTGAAGCAGTGGCTGATATTTTTTTCCGTCACTCTCTTTTTCAGTTATACAAACATGCACGTTTTTCATTTAGATTGTCATTATTTTGAGATAATAGATGATGCGATGTTTTTATATTTTAAAATTAAGTATAAATATATATTATTGTAATAAATAATAAAAGAATTTATAAAGTAGGATATCGAATTTATAAAGATAATTTTTATTTTTTATTAAATATTAAAATTATATATTTTTTATAATTATTCAAAAAAATCAAAATTTAATTTTGTAATAAATTTAAGTAAAATAAAAATACAGAAAATTAATGATACAACTCAAATAAAATAAAAAAATAGCAATATAGAGAAAATTTAGGGTTAATTACTATCCTTCAATATATTTTCTAAAGATTAATCATTTTAATATTTATATCCCTCAATGCTTATTATTGGTCAAGACATTAATGTATTCACAAGCATTTTTCAAAGTCATGCAAGTATATCATAATTCACCAAATACCTATATTCTTATGGTATTTGTAATAAATTAAGATTCATTAAGAACAAGTTTTATTGACCATACATGCCAATTAGGCATATTCCTATCTTAATTTGAAATTTGCATATGCAACATTGAATGTTACTCTACAATCATGCATCAAATTATCTAAGTTTAAATACAATAATGCATCTTTCGAGTTTATCAAAGTATTACCAAATCAATCATAATATTGATCAGATATAATAAAGTATTAAGAACAAATAATTTAAATAATAAAGAATTGATTTCAAATAAATATTAAAAAGATCTAACAATTAAGCTCACATATTGAGTTCAAGTAATAACCCTAAAAAAAAAATTTAACTCATGATAATAAGAGAATTATAACTAAAAAGTAAAATAAACACGATACAACCAAAAATAAACCAATATAAATGTCAATTCGCAATTGGTTGATACGCCAAAGATTTGCCAATAATCTCTTACTTCCTTGAATTTCCCTTACTTCTCTCTCTAAAAATTACTCTTTTTCAATGTGTGGTGGCTCTAAGAGCCCTAAGTTGTGTGTTCTCTGAGGTATAAAACGAGTGACCTTTATATAGGAATTGATTGGAGTCTTGGAGTTGTATTTCTTTTAGGAGTAGGAAAATCGCACTGTTCACTGTTGCCGCGACCACTGTTCAACGCTGGGGCGACGGCACTATAGCACGAAATATTGTTCACAGTGCTATGCGATTGCTATAGCATTTTATGTTTTTCCTTGTTTTTCTTAGATTTTCATCTTCAATTACTCCATTGACTCCAAACCTACAAAATAACAATAAAACATATACAAAACCTAATATTCTTATTAAAATAAGTAATTAATTATGTTAAAAGAGTAAAAATAATTTATATAATTTACGCTTATCAATAGATCTCCAAAATTCTTTTGCCTCTAAAGAGTTAAGTTTACATTTGCATCTATAAACTTGTTGTCTTTATATTTATTTTCGTTTTTATATGTAAATTTTTGTCTTTATATTTATGTTCGTTTACATATATGAATTTCTTTCTTTCTAAGCTATCTTTAAATCACATTAATTACAATTTATTTTTAAAAAAACATCAAATCTACATTTACTCATGACAATTAGTTTTTAGATTTTAAATGGACTTAAATTTCAAGTTTCAAATTCAATAACTGATGTGTATTGTAGTAACCAGTATCTACAACCGGTAATAATAAATATTTATATATGTATAAATATACGTATTTTATTTGTATGTGGGGGATATTTGATTTATATATTGTTATTAGTAGTGTTTGTATAGGTTAAGGTCATACTATTAACATTGGGTTTAATTGCAAGACTTTAGATTTATTTTAGGGACCAAATTATAATACTTTGAAAGTTTTTGGGGTAAATTCGTAAATACCAAAAATTAACCACTTGGTATAAAAATACACTTTTAAAAACCCTAATTCTCTCATTTTTGGTCGAGCTACCCATTTTTAGAGAGAGAAGAGAGAAATAAAGGAGAGAGAAAGAGAAGAAGAAGAAGAAAAAGAAGAAGAAATTGGAATTTTGGATCTTTAGAGATTAAGGAGATTTAAGCCTTGTAGCTGAAAGTGTTAAGAGGTAAGTATACTAGACTTACTACTGGAATCACAATAAACATAATAATTGTTTTGTATGATTTTATAAATGGGGTTAAGAATATGTTTATGATATGTCAAAGTATATTTTGATATGAAATGTGAATATATGTTTATGAATGTGAGCATTGACATTGAGCATGGACATACATGTGTTTTTGAAAGTGAGCTTTCCAAAATAAGATGCGTTTAACAAAGAAAGCTTTTGAAGTGTAATATGTCCATGAGAAATATTTTGTGATTTGAGGGTACTTGAACTCACTGTTAACTTAGTAGGCATTTTATGTGATTTGTGGAGCCTTTATGTGTGGCCTTTCCTTCGGGATTGGTATATGTTATGTGTTCCGTATGTAGGGAGGATCCTATTGGTACCTAAAGGAAGTGTGAGTCATCACATTCGTGTGGTGGCGTATTGGTACATGTGAGAGGACTCACCGATGATCAGGGTGAGGGTTTGGCTTTTACCTTCGGGCATAAGCGTTATATATGTGTGATTTAAAGACCTCACTTGTACTATTCCTCTCATACGGTATGTCACCTACGAGTGACATTTGGCTCATTATGTGATATGTGATATGTAAGTCCTACTAAGTAGTAGTTGAGTGATGGTATTCCTATTATGTGTTTTGAAAGAATGTGTAAGCGCTTACATGATATGTGATTTGATAAGATTATGATTTTGATTGATCACAGCATATCATACATATGCATTGTGTACATATATGTATTTGTATTTGATATATGAAAAACTAGTATGCTTACTGAGTTTTATACTCATTATAATTTATGGTGATTTCAGGTAAATAAGGTACATGTGTGTTTAGCGGATTTGGCAAGGCTTCTGCTGTTCCTTGGGTTCCCTAAGTTGTTAGGTTGCTAAGTGTTTCATTTGGGGACACGTGGGATAAGATATTTGATTTGTCCCTAGTGAATAAATACTTATGTATTATTTTATTGTGTGTGGTTGGATTTAGTTTAAGTTTCACCAAGTGTAGTAATGGATTGATTTTAAGTAAGAATTTGCAATGAATATATTCTGGGCTTCCGGTAACAAAGTTGCTACTGGTGACGTAGTAGAGTGTTAATCTCTGAGAAAACTCTGCGTATCTCCGGTTTACTAATTGTCCCAGTCATAATTCAATTGCTATAATTCTGAAAGAAATTAAAATGAATGGTTTAAGTATTATTGAATGAATGTAAGTGATGTCGTGTGTCAGATCTTTTGGGTCTGGGGCGTGACATGTATAGCCTGACTTTTATATGCAAGTTGTAGTAAACTTACATTTTACATATAAATTGTAATAAAACCCATATTTCTCTTTCTTACTTCTATAAAAGTGAAAAAGAAGAAATTAGAACAAATTAGAGTCTTGTCCATTCGTATTTGCATGTTGGCTAGGCTCAAATCATGAGTCTTCACCAATAATATGATAGAAGCATCTAAAATATGATATGAAATTGTAATTTCACACTTTTATGTTCACTAACTATAATCACTTTATATCTGTAGATTTATGCCTTTTAATCTATTTGCTTTCAAACTTGATCTCTTGTGGTGGTGTATGGCAATTAGAAAGTAAACTTTTCATATAAGATCTAACAATGGTTGTATTCTTTTCCATAGTAATTTTATTATTGATGTATCTATGTTTTATTTTAATAAATATGCTTTAATATTCGTGGATTGTTTTAATTTGTTACTTATTTTAAATTTTGTATTTTTAAATGTTGTGTCACTTAAATTTAAATTTGAAGTAGGTGTTTTGGTAGTTTTAGTCTTGCATAAAGTTATTGATTTTATTTTAAAATGTGTCTGCTCGATGAAATTTAAGAATAAGTGTAAATCCACGTAAAAGCCAACAACTAAGGCAGAGAATTAGAAATAGTCAAATATGAAGTACTTAAAGGAAATGTATGTATTTGGAACATATTCTTTTATGTGAATTCTAGTTCATGAAATATTCCTATTATGCATAAGTAAAATTAATTTAATAGATAAATTATGATGAAAATGAGTAATTGTAATTAGAAACACCTCAGTCATTATATCATTTCAACTTATTAATGATAGTTATCTTTTTTTCAAAAAAGAATTTGTAGTAAGAGTAATGCTACACATCCCAAGTTGGGATGTGTCAAACGACCATTGGGTAGTGAAATAATATAAATTACAAAATTATTCATTACACCCAATTATTATTTGATATATTATTACTTGGAATCCAACTTGGGATACAAGCTTGAGATATGTAGGCATTACTCTTCTAATAAAACCTACCTTAATCTAGAAAGAAATGCATTAAAAGCAAGTATCTTTATTATTGATATCTTTAATATTGAAAGTTTTCTCTCTCATGGGTTTGTAAGAAAGAAAGGGAAAAAATAATATTAGTCAAAGCTTTAGGTAGTATACTCTCATGCTGATCAGGCTCCTACCATAAATCTGTGGAAGCCTTTAAAATAATATGTAGGACCACAACTCCATGCTTCCAGTTTACTAAGCTATAATAATTTCAAATTTACAAATTTATACTATTTCATTCTCTTTGTCATCACATTTGGCCTCATGTAGTGGTTAGGAAGCTAACTATTTCCTCAGATTTGATGATAGGGCATTCATCTCTTATAGTGATTTTGATGTTTATTTATTTATGTTTGGTTTTAAAAAATATGCTTAAGTATTTGCATAATTATTTAATTTGATCATTATTTTAGGTTTCATATTTGTTAAGCTTTTTTTAAATAATATGTGTTTTTTCATTTAGATTTTAAGTTGAAGTAGTTATATTATTAGTTTTAGTCTTTTACAGAATTGTTAGTTTAATTTAAGTTATATGTTTATGCTTTATGGTAAGGTAAGATGAGTCCACTTACAGTTTATTTTATGATAGTAGTTAATTATTTGTGTCATAGTTCCTTATGATTACATACTACAATCTTGACCAAATAAGGGAACTGTAAAGACAAAAGATTAGAATAAGCGAAAGATAAAGTACTCAAAGCAGGTGTTCATATATATAAAGGGTATTTTTTATGTGGATCTTCATGTATAAAAATTTTCGTGGTGTATTATTAATACTAAATTGATAGATTAAAAATGAGTAATTGTTAGAAATATATCAAACTTTGCCACATCACAATAGTCAACATAAGCGATGATATATGATTGACTCATCGTTAACATCTCTAAACTTCATATATAAGGACTTATCTAGAGTTGTTATTTTTTACAATAAAGGGTCAAAAGTAAACCTACCAAGTAGCATGCCCTAAGTGTTCTTAAACATTTACTCGAATACTTAATGCATGTCACGCCTTCTAAAAGCTACTTGAATCTATGGAGTGCTACATGGGCTAGTATTTCTAGAAGGCCAGTTGACTTTAGGTGGACTAATGGGTTAAGTTTGTTACTTAGTGGAAAATTATAGAAGGTTCTTAGATTGTGTGTGCATGTTCTCTTCTTTCTTTCTATGTGTTATTTTGCAATAGGTTATTACTGCTCAAGTTATGGTTTTTACTATGAGAGTTGAGACTCCTAAGATGAAGGAGTTTAGTGGAAAGAGAGATGCCAAGCAACTTGACAAATGTTTATAGCTGATGGAGAGATATTTCAACGCCATGTAAACACTGCAATTGTGTATCTTTCGTATCATCCAATTCTGTGGTAGCATAGGAAAAGTGAGGAGATTCGTAAGAGTACCTGCACTATCAATATATGGGCTAACTTGTAATGAAAATTGAAGCGCCAATTTTATTTAGAGAATACGGAGCATGACGCTCACAAGCGGCTGAAAGAGTTTAAGCAAACCGTTTATTAACAAGTATTTAGAAGAGTACTCTTTATTGATGCTACAAATTTTCAACATGAGTAAAGAGAACTTGTTATTTAACTTCTTAGATGGGTTAAAACATAATCATCTAATAAGCTAAAATGGCATAAGGTAACCAACATATCCAATGCCCTTACATTGGCATAGACATTAATGGATTATCTTAAGAAAGAGACGAAGAAGTTCAAGAATTTCAAGCCCAATCATAGCAAAGGTAAGGGATTAGAGTATCATCTTTTATAAAATAAAGATGGCAAAGGCAAGTCGCCTAAGTTGAAAAAGCATAAGTGTAACTTTCATAGAGGAGATAGACCAAGATCAAACTACTTTATTTGCAATGGCGATTATTAGGTGAATGACTATTTGAAGAAGATAGCTTTCAACACAATGTTTGAAGCAAAAGAAGCTGGTGAGCAAGGCCAAATAGTGTGTTATTGTTCAATACCCTTAATGCCAAACAGACAACCAACACACTAACAAAGAACGTGTTAATATATGTTGAAGCCTACATCCAAAATAAGAAGACTCAAGTATTGGTAGATACCGGGACTATTCATAACTTCATTAAACATGCCAAGTATGCGCCCTATGTCTTCTAGAAAATACTTACACCCATAGAACACTACATGGACCAATATTTCTAGAAAACCCGTTAACTTTAGGTGGACAAGTATGGAAGGTTCTAGAGTATAAATATTCCAGGGGATATTCAATGGTATCTTAGAATACTCTCTAACATATTATTTTATCTTGATTATATTCCATTAAATCATTGTATAACTTTCTAAATACTAGTCGTTCATTGTATAAAGCTAATGTTATATATAAGAGAGGCCTTCAATTGAGCTAAATCATCTTACTTTATATCTTTTCTTTAATTATATAAAAGAGCATTTTCTCAAATAGTTAATGTGCGTGTTTTCTTATCTCTTTCTTTGTGTAGTTTTACAGACTGCTTAGTATTCAATATGTTTAAGATTGTACGGTTCTAAAAAGGTTCATAACACAAGGCAAAGATTATAGTAGCCACCGAAATGTTGTCATCGAATGACAGTGCATTATGGTGCATTGTCATTACCATTATACTTATGTGGCAAACAAACTTTCGATGATAGTGGTAGTTCATCATATATCAATGCCTTTTATGGTGATATTTGGCTATTAGCTTAATAGTATAGTACACCTTTTATAATTGCATTTTTGTGTTTAGATTGGGAATGATGTTTTTTTTTTTTTGCCAATACAACATTTTCCTTAGTTGTGAGGCTACTTAATCATTAAATAATAATTTTTATTATTTAATAATATTTTATTAAAATAATTAATAAATTATTTAATTAGTTACTATTTATTTAAATTATTAAATAAATAAATAATTATTTATTTATTTATAATTAAGAAAGAAAAAATTAAAAAGAAAAAAATAAAATATTCGCAACAAATCTGTTTCTAGATTTTGCGATTCACTCTATTTTTGTTTAATTTATTTTAGTTTTTTTCAATTCACTTTATTTTTTCTCACTATATCATATTATACTTTGATGTTCATATATTTATGAAGCAAATACAAATTTTTTTTAAAATTTTAATTTCTTGAGAGAGAATAAATTTAAATATTTGATAAAGAAAAAAATTATAATTTAAGAGTATAATTATTTAATTATCTATTTTTATTAATAAAAATTAATTTATTCATTTATGTCTTAAAAAATATTATTTACAAAATATGAATCATTTATAAAATAAATAAATAAAAATAATTACTCGATCTTATTGGTCAATAATGAACCGATTTGGCAGCATCACCGTCTCTCATAATCGTACTGGTGAAAGCGACATTGACGTGGCAGTTGTTGTGTTTTTTTTATATAAAATTAAATTTATTTTATAAATATGAATCATGTGGTAATAGTTGTGCCACATTTAACTAATGCGTAAGTGTTGGATTTGAAATAGTTAATTTTAATTTATTATTTAGTCAAACTGTATAATAATATTTAGTAAAACAGATTGTCCATTCTCAAATCTACAGAAATCACAGTCAGACGAAGATGTTTGTGAGTATTTCTGAAACGTCGTGGCTCTCGATGGGTATATTAAGCAAAATCACCGTATCCTTTCCATATTACTGTACATAAAACTTGGTGAAAAGGTTTTATGTGGGACATGCATAACACATCTTTTATACGTCATTCAATAGACTTCTTAAATATATTCCTCCATTTTAAAATATTTATAGTAATTATTGCACTTATTACGAAATGAGTTCAAATAATTCGTTAAAAAAAGACTAATTAGGGCCATATTTTTAAAAGCTCGTAAAAAATAAAAAGTTGAATTGATAAATCGGCAAGAATCAAAACTATTTAGTTTATGTCCTTTACCATTTTAAGAGAATTAAAGTTCTATCACATTTTATTTATAAACTATATTATTATCTCAAATTATGATAAAATAATAAAGTTTATAACATTTAGAATATAATTTGGACTCTATCATATTAACACTATAAAAAAGAACATATAAATAAGATGTAATTCATTAATAATTATTAAAAACTAATGTAGTACATTGTTACATTGAGAGAGAAATCATAAGAGTATAATTCTTACTTGAAGTACTCTTACACACTACATGTATCATCGAACATTTATTGACTTGATCATCCGAGTATTTTTTTTTTTAAAGAAAGATGATGTTCTTTTGTTATAATTTGAGACAATTAAAATAATTAAGATGTAATTTCATAAGAGTTTCAAATTTAGAGCTTTTAATGGCACCTTTTGTGGGGAAGTTGGAATAAAAGTTAATTTTAAAGAGAGTTGAAAATCACCGTAAAAAGTAACAATTTACAATCGACCAAAATCGAAACAAGTGAAGAAAGAGGCAGTGCCCCTCCCAACGTTGATGGAAACGGAGATAATGCTTCCATGATCGTACTAGGAGTCGCCTAGAAGCTTTGGAGGCTAAAAGAGGCTTCCCAGAAGTCAACGAAAAGCATCTACCTCGAGATACATAGACAAGGAACCCTCACCTTTGGTTCCCCAAGTAAATCTATGGTATCCTTCCTTACAAGGTTGTTAAATAATTGTTGAAATACTAGTAAAGCGTCTTAACAAACAAGAGGATTTTAAAAGCCTCCCTTTTAAAAGAGATAAAAGAACTATATGGGCAGGGTTATAGTTGGCCCAAAGAACACACTCTCCTTAACAAGGAAGGCTAACCAAAACCCTTTCATAGAGAAGTTAAGAAAAGCAGAAAAATTAAAGAAGTTTGTGCTGCCAAATTTTGCTCTATATGACGGGTCAAAGGACCTTGACGAACACATCTTCCACAACAACATGAAAATTATCATGCATAGAGACAATAAAGCCCTAAAGTGCATAATCTTCCCTTTTAACCTCAACGGTGCTGTTGGGTGTGTTGGGGTACATTAAAACTAGGGTGCTTGCATATGGGTTGTGTTCATCATACAAACAATATACATATCTCATACATACATGTGCACAGCGGAAGATTAAATATAATGAACACAGAAAATAACATTTGATTAAACTGAAATTCGAGATTGAGAAAATATCACCAATGAAGCCTTTGGATTAATTTTCTTTGAAGTCCACCATGAAATGAATCTTTGATCAATCCTAGCAATCAACAAGGGTGGGTTTGATTGTCTAGAATGGCAGTATCTTAATCCAGCATATATGTTTAACTCTTAAATATGATTCAAAGTTAAACTATTTAACTTAATTAAATTTATTTGTCCTTTTATTCAACTTTTGAATAAATAAAACAAATCTTGTTTTTAGTTATTACATTTAGTAACCATTTATCTAATTTGTTTTGTTGTTCTAACACTTAAAACACAAAACAAACAATTTCAATTTCTCAAATTGAAATGGCCCCAAAATTGCAAAACCTAAAACTAAAAACTTTTTGATTTTCAATTTCATTTCACTTTATATACTAATGCATAAATTCCAAACTAATTTGAATTTCATTTGCATTTCATTTGGTTTAACCTAACTTTAGTTAACATTTAACCTTAGTTAGATTATTTTAACTTAACCTTTAAGTTAATAAATATTTAATTAATTTAACCATAGTTAACTAACTTAACCATGGTTAGGTTAACCTTTACTTAACTATTAAGTAAAGTTAACTAACTTAACCTTATGGTTAACCTTTAACCTTAGTTAAGTTAAATCATTTATTTAACAATTAAACAAATAAATATTTATTTTAATTATTTAACAATTAAATAATCATAAAGTGAAATTACTATTATATCCTTACTCGGTTACCAAGTTAACCTAAAGTGGGTCCCACCATTTAACCATATACTTTAGTTAACATGACCTTAGTAATTGCTGAATTATACTGTATTGAACAATTCAATACGGTAAACTGCCCAAGTGCTCAAAGAGTACATTTCATATTGAGACTCTCTAGGTCCACACCCGATTTGTCAAATGGAACTATTTCATTAATCCGTAATCGATACCCCACGCACACGTTACGAATATTACAAATCAGCGTGTCAGACCATACAAGTTGAGGTCATAATGTATACGTATAATCCTTCCATCATTTATATCCTGGATGTGCGGGGATATAGATCAACACCATCAAATCCCCATTTGCTCATCCAATAATCTTATCTCCAGATTCGTATCTCGATAAACAATATACGCAAACACTTTTGCTATATTGTTTAACCCTGTGGGAAACTCTTTTCCCGGGTTTATGCTTGTGGCCACAAGACTTTATGAAATACAATCTCGGAGCATCGGATATACAACTTACCTATGTAAGCTGATGGATCCCTTATTTACGCACACCGAACTCCATGAGCATCAGACCATACCCAACGACACATAGCGGTCAGACCATGAAAGGTCTCTGACATATGTGGAACTAAAGCATGATGGATCACTCACAAGACCACCGTGGCGCTCAGGTCAAAGGACCACGATTACTACTCAACTCGAGAGGATCTTCTTTTGACGGTTTCATAGGATATCTATTGAGGTCCTCATGAGTCTGTTCAGTATCCAGTCCTGACTGGATACCCGCATGCCTATACAAGCTCTAAGCTCATGGTCAGCTAAGAACAACCATCTGAACTAGTCAGATATAGATATACACTAATCTATATATTGTGAATTCACTGATAGACCCGCATTGGTGATCATAGATCAGGAACATTATATTTGAGACATACTTACATAATGATATTTCTTAGCTCCTATTGCAACTCTTTGCTACCATTACAAGTATACTCTCAGGTCTTTGTCCTATTATAGACAAGGTTCTAACTATTTAGACCTCACTGATTCTTATAGACTGATAACTATTAACAGTGCTAACTATTAGCATTTATAACTCTCAGCTTTGATAACTATTAGTTCTAATCTAAACTCCTTTAGATCAGATCTGAACTATTTCAGATCAAACAATATCTGTAATGTTACAAGCATTTTACCATATTAATTTGATATTAACAATCTTTATTCGAAATATTTATTGTATAAATATTAACAATTAATATTCATACAATATTGGAATGGCACGTGAGCACCAGCTCCAACAGGTGCAACCCAAAATTGGTTCTAGAGTTTGAAAGAGAACTTTATATTCATCGTAGCTTTTATTGCACAATAAATTTGAAAAAAAAAAAAAGATCACATCAGACTTATTCCTTATGAAACAAGCAAAGAACGAATCAATCTGAACCTTTCTTAATAAATTCAACAAGGAGCTGAGTGAAATTGAAAGCTAGAACTCAAAAATAGCAACTCATGCTTATAAGAAAGCAATAAGGCCAACCACTGTTTATTACCATTACTTGGTTTCGAAGAACTTTACATCCTTCAAACTATTGAGCCATAAGTTAAAATAATAGATTTTCTAATAAGAGGACTCGGCTCTAATAATGAAAGAGAGCTCAATGATAATCACCTTGAAGAATGACCAAATATTCCGCAACAAAGGGCACAGGAAAAGACCTTCAAACACAGAAAGGTATTCGCAAGATAAAAGACCCAGAGTCTTTGAACCCTTTATCCTAATTAATACGACAGTTAAGAAAATCTAATTTAAGTATAAAGATCATGGGATATTCAAGAAGCCAAGAATAATTATGATTCCAAACCATTTGAAAAACCTAAACAAGATGTGCCCATTCCATAATGAAAAGGGGCACGAATTGTCCATATGCCTATCACTGAGGAGGTAGATTAACGTTTTGCTAAGGAATGGATTCCTTGAAGTGTTCTGGCTAAAATTAGAACCAAAGAAAGCTAACACAGATCCTCCAAAAGAGAAAAAAAAAACTTCTACTAGAAAAACAACGGAAGCAAAAGATATAGCAACTAAAGCTTTGGATGTAGTAAATAGATCTTTATATAACTCCATATGCTCGCACAATAACGTTAGAACGCTTTTTATAATAAAAGTGTCGCAAGAAGATGGAAGGCCAGTTGTAAAGACAAAGAAAGCAACAATTGACTGAGCAATAGTGAACCAACACATAATAGATGTATTGCATGGAAAACCTTCAAAAAGGGAAGAAAGAGATGAATGGTGGAGACTGTTGTTCTGGATAGCAGCCAAGATACAAAATAACTGACGTGGGAGAGACCACAACACCGACTTTAATAATGATAGAATATAACCCAGTAAAGATCACCTTTTCTAGACAGGATCTAATGGATATCATGTTACCACATCAGAAACCCCCATGTTATTACCCTCAATATAGCTGGGAGCGTCGTCCAAAGGGTGTTGGTAAATGGAGGAAGTAGCGCAGACATCTTATTTTGGGACACATTTAAGAGAATGAGACTTGTAAAATGGTACATCTGTGAATGTCAGACTAAGCTAATATCATTTGGAAGATCCAGAGTACGGGTTAAAGGATCAAAACCTTACTTGTCTTACCAACAAAAAAGTGTTGGATATCAACTATATGGTAGTAGACATTTCATCCACATACAACGTAGTCGCAGAAAGTGTATGGATCCATTCCATTAAAGAAGTACCTTTCACCACACTAGGTGGTACGATGTGTGTTAGTAGACGCAAAAAAAAGAACAGTGGATACCAAAGTGGAATAGGTTAAAGCAAGGCAGTGCTATGCCAATTTGTTAAAACAACTAAAGGAGATTAATAAAAGCCTCATCATAGGAGAAGAACTTCCAAAAAATGCAATAGAGGAACTAACAAAAGAAATTAATACCCTGCTCTAACAATTGAAGGATCTACATAAGCAATACCAACTATGGGATGTTTGGTCGAAGGTGTTGCCTCAGGAGAAAGAAAAGACAGAAGAATACATTCCTCTCTACATAAAAGAAACAAAAAAAAAGGTGGCTTTTGACCCTTTGTAGCCAGATAAGAAAGTAAGGATTAGAACCATGTTAAGCAAAAATAAAAAGAAGGCACTCATTAAACTTCTGTAGTAAAACCAAGATGTCTTTGCGTGTTCACATAAAGACATGTTTAGAATCAATCCAGAAGTCATAACATATAAACTCAGCATCCAAAAGGATTTTTTACCTATAAAATAAAAGCAGAGAAGGTTTGCACTAGAAAGAAACAAAGTAATTAATGAAAAAGTAGACAAACATTTAGAGGTAGGCTTTATTAGAGAAACTCTATTATGTAGACTGGTTGGCAAACATCGTGGTAGTGCCTAAAAAGAATGAAAATGAAGAGTCTGTATAGGCTACATAGACCCAAACAAAGCCACTCCCAAAGATTCATTTCCTCTTCCGAAATTAATCAGATGATGGATGCCACTACAGGATACGAGAGGTTGTCATTCTTGGATAGCTATAGCAACTACAATCAAATTAAAATAAATCCAAGGGATAAAGAAAAAAACTAGTTTCATAACTAAAAAATGGATCTAGTGCTACAAAGTAATGTCATTTGGGCTGAAGAATGCTAGTGCCACCTTTCAGCGCTTGGTAACAAAAGTCTTTAGGAAGCTTATGGGCAGAATAATGGATAGGTATATATATGATACCATGGTCAAAATAAAAAAAAAATCTTCAGACTATGCCCTAGACTTAAAGAAAGTATTTGAAGTACTTTGAAAGTATCAACTACACTTGAATCCAACTAAATGCTCATTTAGAATATCATCTAGAAACTTTCTAGGCTATGCGATAAGAGCTAGGGGGATAGAGGCCAGTCTATCACAAATTCAAGTACTCATAAATACAACAGTCCCATAAACACCCAAGAAAGTTTAAATACTTATGGGATGGATAACCACTCTCAGTCGGTTCATCTTCAGAATGTTCGACCAATGTTAACCTTTCTTTTAAATAATCAAAAAGATATAGGGACATTTATTAGGACTAGAATAGACGAATGCATTATAGAAACTGAAAGAATACCTAGCAAAGCATCTAATTATGTGTTCACCAACACTACAAGAGACACTGAACTTATATCTAGCAGTATCCAAAGTAGCAATAAGTGCAACACTGTTTCGAAAAGAAAGAAGGCAATAACATCTAGTGTTCTACACTTATAAAATACTAACGAATCTAGAGACCATATATACAGTAGCTGAAAAGTTAGTTCTTGCTCTAGTTCAAGCTAAGAACAAACTCAAGCACTACTTTAAAGCTCATCTAATCACCATCTTTACTTTAAACCTATAAAAGAGAATGTTAGCAAGACCAAACACAGTTGGTAGAATGAAAAAATGGCATTGATACTCATCCATCTAGATATAGAGTACAAACCCAGAACTGCCATCAAAGGCCAAACATTAGCAAATTCTTCCTAAATGTGAATTAAAAGTGAAAGACAAAGCACTTACTGCAAAACCAGTAGAAAATACAAAACCATAGCAAATGCATATAGATGACTCCTCCAACCAGAAATGAGCAAGTATGGGCATTAAAATCAAGAGTTAAGAAGGTCTGATCCTAAAGCATGCAACTAAGTTATCACTAGGAACATCTACCAATGAAGCAGAATGCGAGGCTTTAATAGAATAGCTGACTTTAGTCTTTTATCTGATGGAAAGGATGCTATGAATCTATACTAACTCCGCACTTATCACTTCCTAATAGAACAATGACTATACAATAAAGGAGAAAAGAGTGAAGAGCTACCTCTAACAAGCAAAGTAAATAACCCAGACAATGTTTAAAGTCTTGATCACTTAGAAACCATGTAGCTAGAATACAGAAGTTGATTGACTATCTAAAAAGATGCAGATATAATAATATACAGGTTACTTCTACTCCTAACTAGAGAAAAAGCAATAATATAAAGAAGAATAATCACCTTGGAAATAGCCTAGATAGAAATAGACTCTTCTCAGAACTAGATGACTCCCTACTTAGAATACCTAAAGGATTAGAGACTTCTAAATGACAAAAATGAAGCATGAAAGCTAAAATATAAAGTGGGAAGGTTTTCCTTTCACAAGGAAGCATTTTACAAGTAAGCATTTTTAGGAGTATACCTCAAATGTGTACACGATGAGGAAAGGAGAAAGATACAAAAAGAAATACATGAAGGAACTTGCGAAAACCATTCCAGTGGATGAACACTAGCACACAAGATTCTAAAACAAGGATACTACTGGCTCACAATAAAGAATGAAGCTCTAGACTATGTGAAAAAATGAAAAAAAAATGCCAAAAACATGCTCCACTCATACACCTTCCTCCTAATAACTTGTACAAGATTTCCAGCCCCTGACCCTTTTATCCAATGGAGGATGGCCTTTGTTGGACCATTGCCCATAGCTACGAGAGAAAAAATATTTATGCTATTAATAACCAAGTACTTCACTAAGTAGGTAGAAGTAGAAGCTTACAACAATATCACGGGGTCAAAAGTGAAAAGGTTCCTTTGGGACAATATTATAACAAGATTTGGGATGTCACATGTACTTGTGTCAAACAATGAAAGGTAATTCACTAGTAGTATAGTGACAAACATTTGCAAAATATATAAAATCGAGCAAATGTTCTCATTCAGAAGTTACCTACAAGGAAACAGGCAAGCAAAAATCACAAACAAAACGAATCTTCACTTCTTTGGAAAAAAAGACTTGAACGAATGAAGGGACGGTGACTAAATGAGCTACTAAAAGTTCTATGGGTATACAAACAACTAAGAATAGGTCCACCAGAAACTTACCTTATGCACTGGTGTATGGAACATAAGTCATACTGTTGATGGAAGCATTCTTTTCAACCCTACGGACAAAAATAGTGAACTTGTAGTTGAATGATGAAGTTTTGACCCTTACGAAAGACTAAATAGATGAAGCCTAAGAAATTACCACGATCCATGTAGCAATATACAAGAAAATTATAAAGAAACAACAAGAACACGAAGTTAAAAAGAGAACTATTAACGAATGGGACCTAGTACTAAGAGAAGCCCTGGATATCAACAGAGAGAAAAATGCATGCAAAATGATGAGATATAAGAAGGACTTTATAGAGCCATAAAGAAACTAAATTAAGGAGCCTACTTGTTGCAAACTATAGAAGAAGAAGATATATCAACCCCATGGCACATATCGACACTGAAATGATTTTATATATAAAAGAATAATTTCCATATT
Organism: Ailanthus altissimus; assembly: GCA_946807835.1. NCBI lineage: Eukaryota > Viridiplantae > Streptophyta > Magnoliopsida > Sapindales > Simaroubaceae > Ailanthus > Ailanthus altissimus. The sequence continues at coordinate 14,618,972 of OX327696.1, read as the reverse complement.
TTCAATAAAAAGTTTTGAAATAAACTGCAACACTAACAATGAAACAGGCATGAGGAGATTGGAGTACCTAGAATCTTTCCTTCACAATTAAAAAGAAAACCTAGAGGGATTAAAGTATCTAGACTTTCCTCTGTAAGGAATAGTAATTCAGAGGAACTAAAGTACCTAGTACCTTCCCTGTGTGAAGAAATTAACTTAAGATGACTAGGGTATTTAGCATCTTCCTTTCAAAAAGAAAACAAGCATTGAAAAAAAGAATGAGAGGAAAGAGGTATCAACCACATTTCTCACTAACAGAAAGCAAGCATAAAAAAAGGACAGAGAAAATAGGTATTAGCTACTTTTCTATCACTCTTTAACAGAGAACAAGCATGGAGGGAGGATAGTACATGGTATCTTTCATTTGCACAAAAAGAAAGCACCAAAAAGGATCGAAAAGAAAGAGGTTTCAACTATCTTCCTTTCATTTCTTAATAGAAAATGAAAAAGCTACAAAATATCATAATTCCAAAAATAAAAAAAGGTTCGAAAGGGAGAATATTCCTGTTCCCTTCCTCTCGCCCCTTAATAGCATTTAAAATTCTAAAAACAGAAAAATGTTCGAGAGAGAGAAGGTTCTCACGCCTTTCATTTTGCTCCTTGGTGTTATTCAAAGTTTTAGAAACAAAAAAAAAATGGTTCGAAATAGATAAGGTTCATACTGCCTTCCTTTCATTTCTTGGCGACATTCAAAGTTCTAAAAGTAGAAAATAGTCCAAGAGGAAAAAGGTTTAACTGCCTTCCTCTCACCCCTTAGCAGCATTCAAAATTCTAAGAATAAAAAATAGTTCGTGAAGGAGAAAGTTCCCACTATCTTCCTTTCATTTCTTTACAGCATTTAGAGTTCTAAAAATAGAAAAAGGTTTGAGAGAGATAATTTTTCACTACCTTCCTCTCACCTTTTAGCAACATTCAAAGTTCCAGAAGCAGAAAAAGGTTTGAGATGGAAAAGGTTCCCACCGCCTTCCTTGCTCCTTGACAACATTCAGAGTTCCAGAAATAGAAAAAGGTTTGAGAGGAAAAAAGTTCTCACCGTCTTCTTTTCGTTCCCTAAAAGTACTTAGAGTCCCAAAAATAAGGAGAAGTTTGAGAGTAAGAAGGTTTTTATCAGCCTTCCTTTCACCCTTTATAAGCATACAAGTTCCAAAAACTCAAGAAGAAAGAAAAAAGTTCCAAATGAGAAAAAGCATCAAAATAAAGGAAGCAAATAAAGATCAACAAAGTATTTTCCATTAAAGATGATCAAAATACAAGATTGTTAAGAATATAAAAGGTAAAAAAAAGGGCTATAATTTATCATTTTTAGCATAATCCACGAAGATAAAAATGGTATCAGTATCCATCTTAGAGGATTTCTCTACTGTAAAGTCATAGTTAATATGACAAGCATCATCCTTATAATGCTTCGCAGACCAACCCCTATATAAAGCGAGTTTTTAATCTTATATAGTTGATCATTCTGTTGTTTCGTCTCCTCTGAATTTGATATTCTTCCTACTATAGGTGTAGGTGTAGAACTAGAGGAGAATCTTGAGGAAGAGACCTTTTTCCCAGATCTCGTTCCTACTACCGCTTTTGATACTCCAAAACCACTACCGTTGCAAACCTTTGCGATATTCTTGTTTTTTAAAATAAAGGCTTCCTAAAGCTCTTGCGATTGCTGAGTCTTCTATTCCTGTTAGGACAATCTCTAGTGTCCCAATCCTTATTCTTAATCCAGAGTAAGATTTCTAGCCATATTTCCAAATGTCTTCAAAAGTGCCCACACAAAAGCATAGGCTCATCATAAGCAGAGGCTATCGAAGAGTTTGTTTATTTTCAAACATTACAATTTTTCTACCCCTGGCAACTCTGAGATGGCTCTGGAGCCAGTTAGGGTCTCTGTTGATATTCCTGAGGTTCCAATGGGTTCTCAAGTTGAATTTAAGCTTTTCGATGTAATGGGTAGCTTTCAATTTTCTACCGATCCTTCAATTGAGAGTTCTATGCCTCCTAGTAAAGAAAAAAAATTTCTTCTCCTTTATGTATCTTCTCTTTCTTTCTTTCTTTGCTCTCTTATTCGTTTGGTCCTTTGTGATCTCATCTTGTATTTTTCTTTGTTCAAAGGAAGCTACTGGCATGGATGCTAACATCCTACTCCTTCTGCAGAGATGAGAGCCTTTTGGTGTAAATGGTAGCTTTTAGTTTCTTGTCAATTCACTGCTTAAGAGTTTTGTGCCTCCAGGTAAAGAATAAATTTTCTTTTCCTTTCTATATCTTTTCTTTATTTCTTTACTTTCTTATTCACTTGGTCATTCCTGATCTCGTCTTATTTTTTTCTTTATTTAAAGAACGTTGTTGGCATGGATGCTTACTCTGGGTTCTTACTCCCCCTGCAGATATTAGACCAAGAAGAAAATGCGACACCCTGTGGCACTTAAAGGGATAGTACCACCTTCTTATCTTGGTGGAGTAGCTGGTGTAGGTTCTTTTTCTTCTTCTACACATCCGAAGAAAGGGAAGAGAAAAAATCTAGTTTCAGGCCTCCTTTTTTGAAGAAACACAAGAGGTTATGGGGGGAGCTTAGGATTGCTTCAGAGTTTCATTCCTATTTTTGAAAGTTAGATAGGGAAGTGATTTGAGAGGCAGATCTCTTTTGAATTGATTGGGAAGCTTCTAAGGCAATTCTAGGCCACTTGTTCACTAATTGGATTTGGGTTGATCCCCAATATTTTTTATGCGGGTTGAAAGCAGAAGAGTATGTTTTCTACTCTTATGGTAGGTTTTCTTTACTACTTAAGTTCTATACTTCTTTATTAGTAAATGTAATCATTTCTCTTTTTCTTGCAAGCCTTCCAAGACTTGACATTAACTATATACGCTTATGAGAATGAGTTATGGGCAGATACAAAGGGTTCAATGAGGTTTCAGCAAGAGTTGAATTCTGCAAATGAAGATAATGTACTCTTAAAGAGCCAGGACCTTCTGTACCGAATCGAGGTTTTGAAGCTAAATGAAGAGTTGAAGAATCTTTGTGCCAATCAAAGAGACAATTCAATGATAGAGGGTCTCTAAAAGACTATTATTGACCTCATTTTTTAGGTCTCTTAGTTGACGGCTGCCACTGAGATGTTGGTTTAGGAGCAAAAAGAGTTATCATCTTTGTTGTTTACCAAGGAAACTAAGATAAGTTTCTTAGAGAGTGAAAATGTTAATCTTCAATCTTTCAAAAACTTTGTAGGTTTCAATATTAGTGAGCTTCAGGAGGTGTTAGCTGCTGCTAACTATGAAATCATAAAGAAGCATGATGAGCTATGAGAGGTTACTAATGTGCAGCCATTGGTGCTAATCCACTTAAAGCTTCTGAGGGTAAGATCTAGGATCTGGAGCACACTATTGGGGAACTTAGGGTGACCTTGAAGTCAAGTTAAAGCATGGCATAGATATTAAATGACTAATAGAAGACTCATAAAGAGACTCTAAAGCTCATTTCTAGCATCAAGTAACTCTTTCTTCGGCTTAAAGCTTCTGCAGAGGGTTTAGATCTGAAAAATAGCCTTAAGTTAATCACGAACTTCTTAAAGAAACAACAAGAATGAAAAACTACTTGGTTCATGTCTTTTATAGTTTTAAGAGAATTAAAGTTCTGTCTCATTTTATTTAATAAGCCATATCTTTATCTCATTATCACATGATCACATTATGATAAGATAATAAAGTTCATCCTATCGTAATAAGTTTATTACATCCAAAATATAATTTGGACTCTATCACATTAACACTATAAAAAGGCAGCATGAATAAGGTGTAATTCATTTACAATGATGAGAACTAAAGCTAAATTGTTACATTGAGATAAAAATCGTAAGAGCATAATCTTCTTACTTAAAGCACTCTCACACATTGCACGTATTCAAGAACATTTATTGACTTAAGCATTACAATATTCATTTTTGCAAGAGGATAGAATTCTTTCGTAGTAAATTGAGATGATCAAAAGGGCTAGGACATAATTTCTGGAGAATTCTGAATTTGGAGTTCTCAATAATAAAAGATATATGAAAGAAAAAAAAAATTAAATACATCGTATAGTTTTCTTAGATATTCTTATTAAGACATACTATCATAAATGTTTAGAATCAAATCCAATCTATTTAATTAAGTTGATCCAATCTAAAATATTCTATGTTTATTGAATTTGATGAATTTATAGGATAGATTGCATTAAAATATTTGAAATGGACCTTCAATAGATTGAATTTTGGATTTATTTCTACAAGTATCCATGAATTTGCTTAAAATCTCCACTAATATTGTTGGGATTTGTGCTTACGTGCCATCTATTTTTATGTATAAATATTTGTTTTATGTTTATACTATTATGATTTCAATATATCACTAATTATCTTATATAAATATATGATAAGGTGTTTGTAACGTTTTAGACATTGTATGATCTGAAAGAGTTCAGATCTAATCTAAAGGTGTTTACCAGGTTATAAGAGTTAGCAAAATCTAACGAGTTAGAGTCTTGTTTGAAATGGGACAAAGAGCTGAGAATATATTAGTAATGACATAGTTGCAAAGAGTTGCAAATGGTGCTAGAAAATGTTGTTATACAAATATGTTCTTAAACTTAATGTTCCTGATCTATCTTCATTAATGCAAGTCTGTTAGTGAAGACCTTATTTTATTTAGATCAGTGTATATCTATATTTGGATAGTCCAGATGGTTAGTCTTAGCAGACCATGAGTTTAGTGAAAACTTGTATAGAGATACAAGTATTCAGTAAGGACTGAATATTAAACAGACTCACAAAGATTTCCAATATACATCCCATAAAGTCGTCAATAGAGGATCTTTCGAGTTGAGTAGTATTCGTGGTCCTTATACCTGAGTGCCACGGTGGACTTGTAAGTGATCCACTATACTTTGGTTCCACATATGTCAGATACCTTTCATGGTCTGACTGCTGGGTATCACTGGGTATAGTCTGATGCTCATAGAGTCTTGTGCATATAGATATGAGATCCATTAACTCAATTGGGTGAGTGAAATATCCTGAAACTTCAAGATTGTATTTCAGAAAGTCTTATGGCCATAAGCAGAAATACCTAAGAATTAGTTTTATCCTCGAGGCAAATAATATCCGTAAAAAATAATATCGTAAAAGTATTTACGGATATTATTTATTGAAATATAAATCTAGATATAAGTTTATGGTTGAGCATATGGAGACTTAACGGTGTTGATCTATATCTCCGCTCTTCTAGGATATCTATGATAGAAGGATTATACGAATACGTTATAACCTCAACTTGTATGGTCTAATGCATCGTTTTATAATATCCATAACATGTGTGTGGGACATTATTCACCGACGTATGAAATAGTTTCATATGATAAATCAGGCATGGCCCAAGAGAGTCTCACAATATGAAGTGTACTCGTTGTGCACTGAGGTAGTGAATTGGATTGAACAATTAATCCAACAAATTCTAGTAAAGTGAAAATATGTTTCAAGGTTCCTTATGTTATACACTTGTCAATAATTAAATGTAAAATACATTATTAGTGATGAACACTTGAAATTACACATTTAATAAGAGTTTTACATGATTGTTTTGTATTACTAGTGTATTTAATTTTCTTAACTTAAGTATGTTTACAATATTGTACTTAATTATCGTATAACTGTTTTGTAGCAGGTTTGGTAAAATGAGCATAACTTTCTACCTAAAGATTCAATTGAGGTGATTCTTGATCCTGTACAGAGCTGACTCAATGGGCTAACATATTGTATTTCACGAAGCATTGGAAATTCGAGTGTTTAGAGGGTGAAAATTGGCCTAGAACAGAATTGATCTGCAGTACAGGCTCAGTTTGAACAGTTATCAGTATTTAGCCCATAACTATAGAAATACGTATCTAATACGTATGAATCACTCAATTTAGAAAGATAAGAGACTTATCTACAACTTTTATGTTTTGAGTGACAGCTAATTCGGATCACATCAATTCCAAATTGGATAATCAAGTGGGTGCCCAAGTGATAATGAATGCAAATTATTTTGCCACCATTCTTGACTTTCATCGACCAAGTGGTTCCCTCCAAATTTGTCTCGATTTATCCATGTTTTTCTATAAATAGGTGGCTTGTTTATGTCTAAAGAATGTAATTAGAAAGTTAGAATTTAGTTCAAAATACTTTTCCTTTGTATCCATTTCCTTGTACTATTATTTCTCTTGTTTACTATTAAGTCATGTTATTTCTTCTTCCATTTCTTTTCTTTTCATTTGGTTTTATTATGTCCAAATAATTTTGTTTAAGCTAAGGTGAAAGGGTGAAGCTCTTGGCAAGGTAATAAGATATGTTTAATATTTATTCATGAATTTAATGCTTCATTTTTAAGTTATGCAAATTTATATATGATGTATTTATTTTGTTTGTAGAATTAATACCCTTTCTTCTAATGTGGTGATTCTTGATTTATTATTGACAAACTTAATACTTGGCACAATAAATTCTTGAAACCATTTACAAGATTTGGTTTATATAACCTTTCTTGTAAAGTGGGAGTCTTGATTTATTGTAGACAAATATAAAGATTGGCATAATAAATACTTGAACTCATTTATAAGATTTGGTGTATAATAATTAAAAACAATAAATACTAATTAATATATAAATGATGATGAACTTTAATTGCTATATTTTTCAATTGGAACCTTTTTTGTGTGAGGATTTCAATTGAGTTATAAAAAAATTAAATATATTCTTATTTCTTATGCCAAGAGTGAATCTCCATAACCTTAGTTTTTTATTTGAATTGGTTAATTGAAATAATATTTGCAAACATCTTATACTGCATTAATTATCTTTAAAGTGTTTATAATTTGTAATTTTAATTTTACTTCCCTGTGGATCGATCCCGTTCTCATCGGGTTATTTATTACTTCGACAATCCTACACTTGGGAATAACTTCTATATTCTGGACGTGTCAATTAGTTTACAAGAGTTGTTAACCAATAAGAAATTGACAAGTGGCACAATTGTGCTCCATAAATGATTTACCATGTATTTACTTATTTACCTTACTGGTAAATACATATAAGGTAAATATAAATATTCAAAATAATTTTAAATTATTAATAATCTATTTATTAATGAAATTATTATTATTAATTGAAATAAGTGACAAACACTATTTTGTAATAGAGTAAGCACTTGTTATTAATAATAAGCATTGTTGGCCACTTAAAAATTTTTAAATTGAGCAATTGTGAAGTGGTGCAACCACTTAGCATTATTTAATGCACATTTGCTCTCTAATAAATTGAATCATACTGATGATACAATTGTAGATGGGCTATGCTAGTTTGATTATTTTTTGTAATAGCAAACATAACTAAGTGGTGGTGGAGTCTAAGAGAAGTAATCATTTTTACACTAAACCAAAATTTAAAGTGTTCAATTTGTGTAATAAGGTGTAAGATTTGGCCAATAGGAGAGAAGAGAGAATTGAGAGCATTTTCTAAGAGTTTTTCAAAGTGTTGAAAGAGTTGGCTAACGCTAACAATTGTTCATAACAAAGAGTTATAAGGAACAATAGACAAAACACTTAATTCTTCTCATCTCTTGCTAGTAATAAATCATAAGGACCAAATTGTTTTAAGTGTTAAAACAACCCATTGCTAAAAATTCGTGGCTGTCATTCTAGCTTTATTATCCCACCCGTTTCAGTTGTGAACTAGAATTGTACAATGGAATACTTCAAGGTGAGCTCAACAAATTGAAGTTTGGAGTTGTTGAAGAATTGTAAAGTTACCTTCAAAACTGGGTAGGTTATTTAGTTACAATTCATTTTATATCATGCATGTAAAAATATATATGAGATATATATTTGTGCTTGAATGATCATACATGAAAATATATGCTTGGGTATGTTATATAGTGTATAACATGTATGAATATTTTTGCTGCGTATTTAATTTTTAAAATTATACGTATCTATACACATCACACACTATATCACAACAAGTGATATCAGAGCATGTTGATTTGGTGTTTAATGTTTGATGTTGAGATGTTGTTGAATTTTAATATGTTGATGTTATATTGATGAACAACATGATAATGTTTGATTTGAAGCATGTTGATGTTTAAAATTTAAGTTGATGTTATTTTGTGAATGCTTAAACATGTTGATATTTTGAATTGATCATATGATGTTTGATCATAATTTTCATAAGATAAATTGAGTGTCAGAATAGAAGAAAATTATTTTTTGGGCACCGGGTACGGTAACAGTGTTCAATACGGCGGTATCAGCATGTGGGCTTCGCAGCACCAGCATGTGGGCACTGCGGTGCCCAGACACAGGAAGTGGCGCCGCGGCGCCAGGCCTGTATTCATTAGACGCCGCGGCGTCCATTTTCCAGCACCGTAGTGTTCGTCACTGTTATAGAAAAAAAAGTTTGTTTATTTAATTTATCATGTTTTGATTTGTTTTGGTGTTCTAATATACTTCTATAATTGTCATAACATGATGCGATCATTCAAATACACTGATAATCACAATAGGAGCCCTATTAGTGGGGGTTAGTTGTGATTGCGCAAAATTTAAATGAATTATCTATATTATTCATTTGTATGAAATGAGTATATGATTAATAAATCTCTCTTAACCAGATTGAAAATATGTTTATTATGAGATAATGTTATATATGATCCGTCTTGTCAATACGGTATTAGGCAATTCACTTTGGTCTTTCCTAATATTGCTAAAGTGTGAGGGATTGATCGGGGTGATTCGGACTATGCTGATTAAACATGAGATGAGATAAATATATGTGAATATATTGCCCAATATTGCTAAAGCGTGAGGGTTATACTGGTAGCATATATTTGATAATTGATAAGTTAATTTAGAATACACTTATCCAATATTGTTATAGCATGAGGATAAGGTGTATTTAGGATCAGTGTTAAGAGTTGTATGAAATACAATTAACAAAAGTTGTCTACCTTTTAGGGTTTATAAAGGCTAATATTGCTATAGCATGGGACTGAGGTAAATGCCAACAGGATCCATTTCTCACTATATAGTTTAAAGAATTTTAAATTATCGTTTTTCTGTTTGAGAGATTAAAGGGATTATGTAAAATAGTGGGAGGGCGTTTTTAGATTAAAATATATATAACTATTATACCCATGATCTAAAACGTTATTTATTAAAATATTTCGCTAACATCATTTCTTTTATCTTGTGAAGATCAAATGGCTTCACAACCCTCTAGCTCACATCTTTGATGTGCACTAACTGAAAGGTGCAAAAAATTATGCTAACTGGCTTATGAATCTTAGAATAGTTTTGAATTTTGATAAGCTTGGATATGTAATAGAGCAGCGCCTGCCCCAAGCTGTTTCTGATTATGCTTCTCTAGAAGAAAAGAAGACATATCAAAAATGGTTTGATGACGATTTGAAAGTCAAATCGTACATCCTCGGGTCAATGTCTACAGAGCTCCAAAGGGAGCATATCCACATGGACAGTGCTGGGAGCATCATGCTCCACCTAAAAGAGTTATTTGGTGACCGACCTCAATTTGAAATATATAAGGTTGCCAAATCTCTCTTTCAAGCTAGACTACCGAGGGCAGTTCAGTAAGTCCTTATTTCCTCAAGATTTTATCATATATTGAGAGGTTAGAAACCATGGATCTCTTACTGAGCAATGGATTGGGGAATAGCTTGATTCTCCAATCACTTCCAGGGTCATTTGCACCGTTCATTATGAACTACAATATGCAAGGATTGACTCCTACGTATGCTGATCTGTATAACATGCTAAAAACAGCTCAAGGGGACATGAATAAAGAAGGTACGGTCCTCTATGTTCAGGATGCTTCATCATTTACCCTTTAGACTTCTAGAAAGTTCAAAGAGAAGAATAAACGGAAAGTATTGTATGCACCTAGAATGGCGCCTCTAAAGTAATACATATCTAAGCCCCCACATAACAACAAAGCGAATGAAAAATATTTTCATTGCAGCGAGGATGGGTATTGGAAGCGAAACTATCCAAAATACCTTGCCATGATTAAAAAGACACCATCAGGTATACACTTATCTTTTATGGACATTTTCATAGCATTTGATGCTAGTATTGGTTGGGTATTAGATACCGCTTTTCCTTTTCACATCTGCAATGTGTTGTAGAGTTTGAAGGAAGTTAAAAAGTTATAACCAAGAGGAGTACAGCTTCGTGTTGGATATAGAGATTTCCTACAGGTCGAGGCTATTGAATGTTTTAATTTACTACTTTCATGTAATAAAATTGTTGTATTGAATAATTATTATTATGTGCCAAACATTATCCGACAGATTATTTCAATTTCTATATTGGACAGTGAAGGATATTATATGCATGTTCGGAATTGTTCCTTATATTTGTATGATATAGATAATATTTTATTAGCTGAATGTCAGTTGATAAATGGGCATTATACATTAAATACAACAAGAAATGTCATGAATGTACAAGTGAATGCTAATAATAATGCGAGAATTTTAAATGATACAGAATTGTGACATATTAGATTAGGTTATATAGGGGTTAGACGCCTAACCCGTCTGGTCAAGGATGGTCGAATACATGATCTAACCATAGAATTATATGCAATTTGTGAATCTTGTATTCAAAGAAAAATGACCAAGGTTCCATTTATTAGTGTTGGACACCGTGCTACTGATTTATTGGAACTTATATATAGTGATGTATATGGTCCAATGAATCACACTGCGATGGGTGGTTTTCGATACTTTGTTATCTTTATCGATGATCTGTCATGATATGGATATGTGTTTCTTATCAAACACAAGTCAGAAACTTTTGAAAAGTTTAAAGAGTTTGGAAATGAAGTAGAGATACAAATCGAAATGTATATTAAATGCCTTAGATCAGATTGAGGGGGTGAATACATGAGCAGTGAATTTTTGAATTATTTAAAGGAGAATGGGATTCTCGCTCAGTATAGTCTTCCAGGTACTCCACAACACAATGGTGTTTCAGAGAGGAGGAATCGGACTTTATTGGATATGGTTCGATCGATGATGAGCTTCACTGATCTCTTTGAATATCTATGGGGTTATGCACTAGAAAATACTGCTAATATTTTGAATAGAGTTCCATCCAAAGCCGTTCCATCTACTCCATATGAGATATGGACTGGAAGGAAACCAAGTTTTAAATATGTTATGATTTGAGGTTGTCCTGCTTACGTAAAAGTTATGCAACAAGATAAACTTGCACCTAAATGATACAAGTACAGGTTCATAGGATATCCTAAGAATTCAATAGGATACCAGTTCTATGATCCTGAGGAACGAAATGTGTTTGTTGCTCGAAACGCCTCTTTTCTTGAGAAATAGTTTCTCATAAATCGTGGACATTGTAGAAAGATTGAGTTAGATGAACTCAATCAGGATGTGAATGAACCAACAATGGAACTTTATGCTCAATCAAGCAGAATACCTTTGGCACAACCTCCACGTAGGACGGAAAAGATATCAAAGCTACCTGATAGGTATGGTTCCATACCTGAAGGTGCTGTTGATGTTTTCTTGATTGAAGAAAATGATCCTTTAACTTACAAAGAGACGATATTGGACATTGATTTGGAAAAATGAAAAGATGCCATAAAATCTGAAATTGACTCAATGCATCACAATCAAGTCTGGGACTTGGTTGAGCTTCCTGGAGGAATTGTTCCTATCGGTTGTAAATGGATTTACAAGCAGAAACGTAGGCTTAATGCAAAAGTGGAGACTTTCAAAGCTCGATTAGTTGCAAAAGGTTACACTTAACGATCTGAGATCGATTATGAGGAAACCTTCTTACCAATAGCGATGCTTAAGTCAATTCGAATTTTACTAGCAATTGTTGCATATTATGACCATGAAATTTGGCAAATAGATGTAAAAATAGCGTTCTTAAATAGATATCTTGAAGAATAAATCTATATGGAACAACCTAAAGGTTTTACATCCAGCCAAACTTTTGGTCTAGTATGTAATCTGAAGAAGTCTATCTATGGACTTAAGCAAGCTTCCCGAAGTTGGAATCTTCGTTTTGATGAGGTAATCAGAGGATCTGGTTTCATCAAGAATGAAGAAGAATTATGTGTGTATAAAAAGAACAGTGGGAGTATGGTAGTCCTCTTGGTTCTATATGTGGATGACATACGCATTATCGAAAATGATATTGGTATATTGCAATCAGTCAAAAGTTAGCTAAGTAAGAATTTCTCCATTAAGGATTTGGGAGAGACTTCTTACATACTATGTATAAAGCTTTATAGAGATAGAGTTGGGAGGCTTATAAGACTATCTCAATCATCGTACATAGATAATGTCTTAGAAAGGTAAGTTTCAATAACTGTAAGACAGTTAACATACCTTTTAGATATGTCGTTCATCTTTCGAGGAAGATGTGTCCTCAAAGTGAAGATGAAAAGGTTAGAATATCTAACATATCTTATGCATCAGCTGTGGGAAGTCTGATGTATACAAGACTTGATATTAGTATGGCTGTAAGTATTACAGGCCGCTATCAGTCTGATCCAGGTGAAGGCCATTGGATGGCTGTAAAACATGTCCCAAAATATCTTAAAGGTACTAAGGACAAGTTTTTGATATATGGAGAAAATGACTTAGTGGTGAGAAGATACACAGATTCAGATTTTTAATCTGATCTAGATGATAGAAAGTCTACATCTGAATATGTATTTATTCTCAATGGTGCTGCAATTAATTAGAAGAGCAACAAACAGTCATTAACAACTAATTCCACAACAGAGGCAGAATATATTGCAGCATCAGAAGTAGCAAAAGAAGCAGTTTGGATACGCAAATTTATTGCTGAACTTGAAATAGTTTCAAGTTTAATGGATCCTATACCATTGTTCTGCGATAACAACGGAGCCATTGCACAAGCAAAAGTGCCAAGAGCACACTAAAATTCTAAGCATATGGAAAGAAAATACCATGTCATTAGAGAAATCTTAGCTATAGGAGATGTAATAGTTCGTAGAGTTGACTCATGAATAATGTAGCGAACCCACTTACTAAGGCCTTAACTCCAAAAATATTTGAAAGACATATGGAGTCAATAGGCATTAGATACCATCGTGAATGGCACTAAAGCAAGTGGGAGTTGTTGGGATTTGTGCTTACGTGCCATCCCTTTTTGTGTATAAATATTTGCTTTATGTTTATACTATTATGATTTCAATATATCACTAATTATTTTATATAAATATATGGTAAGATGCTTATAATGTTTTAGACATTGTATGATTTGAAAGAGTTCAGATGTGATCTAAAAGAGTTTAGATCAGAACTAAGAGTTAGTAATGCTAAAAGTTAGCACTGATAAGAGTTACCAGGTTATAAGAGTTAGTGAAATCTAAAGAGTTAGAGCCTTGTTTGAAATGGGACAAACACCTGAGAATATATTAGTAATGACGTAGTTGTAAAGAGTTACAAATGGTGTTAGAAAATGTTGTTATGCAAATATGTTCTTAAACTTAAAGCTCCTGATCTATCTTCACTAATGCATGTCTGTTAGTGAAGACCTTATTTTATTTAGATCGGTGTATGTCTATATCTGGATAGTCCAGATGGTTAATCTTAGCAGACCATGAGTTTAGTGAAAACTCGTATAAAGATACAAGTATTCAGTAAGGACTGAATATTGAACAGAGCCACAAAGATCTCCAATAGACATCTTATAAAGCCGTCATTTGAGGATCTTTCGAGTTAAGTAGTATTCGTGATCCTTAGACCTGAGTGCCACTGTGAACTTGTGAGTGATCCATCATACTTTAGTTCCACACATGTCAGATACCTTTCATGATCTGACCATTGAGTGTCGCTAGGTATGGTCCGATGCTCATGGAGTCTGGTGCGTATAGATATGGGATCCATCAACTCAATTGGGTGAGTGCAATATCCTAAAACTTCAATATTGTATTTCAAAAAGTCTTATGGCCATAAGCAGAAATACCTAAGAATTAGTTTTATCCTCGGGGTAAATAATATCGTAAAAGTGTTTACGGATATTATTTATTGAAATACAAATCTAGAGATAAGTTTATGGTTTAGCATATGGAGACTTGACGGTGTTGATCTATATCTCCGCTCTTCTAGAATATCTATGATGGAAGGATTATACGAATATGTTATAACCTCAACTTGTATGGTCTAATGCACCATTTTATAATATCCGTAACATGTGTGTGGAACATTGTTCACGGACGTATGAAATAGTTTCATATGACAAATCGGGCATGAACCTAGAGAGTCTCACAATATAAAGTGTACTTGTTTTGCACTGGGGCAGTAAATTGGATTGAACAATTAATCCGACAAATTTCAGCAAAGTGAAAATATGTTTCAAGGTTTCTTATGTTATATACTTGTCAATAATTGAATGTAAAATACATTATTAGTTTACAAGAGTTGTTAACCAATAAGAAATTGACAAGTGGCACAATTTTGCTCCATAAATGATTTACCATGTATTTACCTATTTACCTTACTTGGTAAATACATATAAAGTAAATGTAAATATTCAAAATAGTTTTGAATTATTAATAATCTATTTATTAATGAAATTATTATTATTAATTGGAATAAGTGGCAAACACCATTTTGTAATGGAGTAAGCACTTGTTATTAATAATAAGCATTGTTAGCCACTTAGAAATTCTTAAATTGAGCATTTGTGAAGTGGTGCAACCACTTAGTATTTTTCAATGCACATTTGCTCTCTAATCAATTGAATCATATGGATGATACAATTGTAGATGGCCTATGCTAGTTTTATTATTGTTTGTAATGGCAAACATAGTTAAGTGGTGGTGGAGCACTAAGAGAAGTAATCATTTTTACACTAAACCAAAATTAAAAGTGTTCAATTTGTGTAATAAGGTGTAAGATTCGGCCAATGGGAGAGAAGAGAGAATTGAGAGTATTTTCTAAGATTTGTTTAAAGTGTTGAAAGAGTTGGCTAAGGCTAAAAATTGTTCATAACAAAGAGTTATAAGAAACAATAGACAAAACACTTAATTCTTCTCATCTCTTACTAGTAATAAATCATAAGGACCAAATTATTTTAAGTGTTAAAACAACCCATTGCTGAAAATTTGTGGCTGTCATTCTAGCTTTACAATCCCACCCATTTCAGTTGTGAACTAGAATTGTACAACGGAATACTTCAAGATGAGCTCAACAAATTGAAGTTTGGAGTTGTTGAAGAATTGTAAAGTTACCTTCAAAATTGGGTTGGTTATTTAGTTACAATTCATTTTATATCATGCATGTAAAAATATATATGAGATATATATTTGTGCTTGAATGATCATACATGAAAATATATGCTTAGGTATGTTATATAGTGTATAACATGTATAAATACTTCTACTGTGTATTTAAGTTTTAAAATTATACGTATCTATACACATCACACTCCATATCACAACAAATATAATAAGAAATATGTGTGCCTTTAGTTATTCAATGGACTTCTAGTATACTCTAAGATCATCAAGGTCCTTCAAGATTATTTTATCAAAGTAGTCCAATTCTTGAAAGATTTCAATTAACTCTATGTAATATATAGTGAGTAACTTTTCACTTTGTTTTACAATGAAAGCTTTTTAGTTCAAGCAAAAATCTTGTAATTTATCTCTTTAATCTGGAAGGCTTCTGACAAGGCACTCTAAAATTCGAGAGCAATAAGTAGGCATAAATAACGCTTAATAATTTCTATGGACATGGACATAGATAACCACCTTTTTACTTTCTAATGTTCAGCATACCACTTTTTATTTTCATCTTTTGATTCTACAAGTGGCTTTGTCTTTCCATAAATATAAGAGAGTTTCTCCTTTTCAATAATTTGCATTTTCATAAGTGGAGTACATACATTATAATTTGAATCAGTAAGCGTGATTCCAACATTAAAGGCACCTTCAGTTTGAATAATAATAGTAATTGATTTCATTTCAGATAATTCAATACTTGTTCTACTCATAGTGGCTCTTTGGTTTTGGAATAAGGGATTCTTATGATGGGTTAGGTTACAAGTTTTTGTTAGAATGCTTACCAAATATACATACATGTTAAAATATGTTCATTAAATAATTAATGTATGTTATACATACATTGCGTAGTAGTATGAAATCTAATTTTTTATTCAACAAATACAGACCGAATGTAAATCAATTGTACTAAGAGTTTCAGAAACTCACCCTTGAAGACTTTCAATGAAAAATTTAGTTTTAGAGCTCACACCAAAGCGATCTCATGAGCAATTCTAGTCCATATTGCCAGTGAAATTGTAGGAGCTAGAATGGTAGTATATAATTCCTGGTAGGATTGATTTAAGCAACACTTGCTTTGGTTTCTCTTAAAAATGGCAAAATTGATTTTAAAGACTAAAGTGTAACAATTACAAACCTTAGTCTTCAAATGGCTGAATCTTACACATTTAACAAATGAACAATTCATTTGTTTTTGTTTCACTCTTGCATATAAACACTTGTCATCCAATGAACAAAGTACAAAGCATGCATTTGCCAAGTGTCCACTTCTTTTTGCCTGCATGTTGCTATTTGTCACACAAATAGCAATATATGAATGTCATATGTCAAGTTTCCATTAGTTAACTATTTTAATTAATAAAATATAGGTTTAACACTTAAACATTGACATGCATGCTTTCTAAGAGATCCTTAAACAAATCCTGCTTTTTGAAAAAATATTCTAATTGAACTATTCAACCCAGTCCGCTTCCCCAATGCTTAACGAGTATACTTATATTGTGAGACTCTTTAGGCTCACACTCGTTTGTCTTATGAAACTCTTTCATTAGTCCGTGAATGATGCCTCACTAGATTTCATGTTGCAAATGTGGTGCAAAAGCATGATTACTTGATGAGACAGTGTAAATGGCGAGCCTCTATAACTGCAGCGGTGAAGATAAGCTCTGATGCTACATTCGACCAGCTTGCAGGGAAGACTGGCTAAGTTATATAATCCAATTAGTAGATGGCTGGTGTAACGAGGCTAAAGCCTTTGCTTTTAGTTCATGTCACGAAAATAAAAGCCATTATGGATGGCATTTCAATTGCATATAGTTTAAGGCAAAGGTCATACTGTTGTGTGATATGGTGTGTGATGTGTATAGATGTATATAATTTCAAAAATTAAATACACAACGGAAGTATTCATACATATTAAACAATATGTAACATATTCAAGCATGTATGATCATTCAAGTACATATATATTTCATGCATGATATAAAATGAATAACAAATAAATAACCTACCCGGATAGCTTTACAATTCTTCAAGAACTCCAAGCTTCAATTTGTTGAGCTCACCTTGAAGTGTTCCCTTGCACAATTCTAGTTCACAACTAAATCCGGTGGGATTGTGAAGCTAGAATGGCAGTCATGAATTTCCAGCAAATGATTGTTTTAACACTTAAAACAATTTGTCCTTATGATTACTACCAAGAGATGAGAAGAATTAGGTGTTTTCTATAGTTCTTTACAACTCTATATGTTATAGCTTGGTAAGCCTTTGCATTTTCTCTCAACACTTTGAGAAAAACACTTAGGAAAAGCTCTCAATTCTCTCTTCTTTCTCCTATAACGAATTTCACTCTATCTTACACAAATTGAACTCTTTTAATTCTTTCTTAAGTGCAAAGAATGATTTCTCTTAGTGCTCCACCACCACTTAACCATGTTTGCCATTACAAACATTAATCTATCATATTTTTCACTCACCAATTTGATTCAACCAATTGAATCAATTTCTAGAGAGTAAATGGCATTTAATCAATGTTAAGTGGTTTTATCACTTCCTTAGTGCATCAATTAATAATTACTAAGTGGTAAACTTTCCTTATTATTAATAACAAGTGCATTCTCCATTAGTAAATGGTGTTTGCCACTTATTCCAATTAATAATAATAATTTGATTAATATATAAAATATTAATAATTTAAAACTATTTTGAATATTTACATTTACCATATATGTATTTACCAAGTAAGGTAAATACATGGTAAATAATTTATGGAGCAAGATTATGTCACTTGTCAAATTCTTATTGGTTAACAACTCTTGTAAACCAATAATGTATTTTACCTTCAATTATTGACAAGTGAATAATAAAAGGAACCTTGAAACATTTTTCATTTTTCTGGAAATTGTTGGATTAATTGTTCAATCCAATTCGCCGCCCCAGTACACAACGAGTACACTTCATATTGTGAGACTCTCTAGGTCCATGCCCGATTTGTCATATGAAACTATTTCACACGTCCGTGAACAATGTCCCACACACATGTTACAGATATTACAAAACGGCGCATTAGACCATACAAGTTGAGGTTATAACATATTCGTATAATCCTTCCATCATAAATATCCTAAAAGAGCGGAGATATAGATCAACACCGTCAAGTCTCCATGTGCTCAACCATAAACTTATCTCTAGATTAGTATTTCAATAAATAATATCCGTAAACACTTTTACGATATTATTTTTTCGAGAATAAAATTAATTCTTAGATATGTTTGCTTATGGCCATAAGACTTTCTAAAATACAATCTTAGAGTTACATGATATTTTACTCACCCAATTGAGTTGATGGATCCCATATCTGTACACACCGGACTCTATGAGCATCGGACCATACCCAGCGACACCCAGCAGTCAGACTATGAAAGGTATCTGACATGTGTGGAACTAAAGTATGATGGATCACTCACAAGTCCACCGTGGCACTCAGGTCTAAGGACCACGAATACTACTCAACTCGAAAGATCCTCCATTGACGGCTTTATGGGATGTTTATTGGAGATCTTTGTGAGTCTGTTCAATATTCAGTCCTTACTGAATACTTGTATCTCTATACGAGTTTCCACTAAACTCATGGTCTACTAAGACTAACCATCTGGACTATCCAGATATAGACATACACTGATCTATATTTATTAAGGTCTTCACTAACAGACCCGCATTAGTGAAGATAGATCAGGAACATTAAGTTTAAGAACATATTTGCATAACAACATTTCTTAGCACCATTTGCAACTGATTGCAACTACGTCATTACTAATATATTCTTAGGTCTTTGTCCCATTTCAGACAAGGCTCTAACTCTTTAGATTTTGCTAACTCTTATAACCTGATAACTCTTATCAGTGCTATCTTTTAGCATTTATATATTTTAGCATTATTAACTCTTAGTTCTGATCTAAACTCCTTTAGATCAGTTCTGAACTCTTTCAGATCATACAATGTCTAAAACGTTACAAGCATCTTACCATATTTGTATATAAAATAATTAGTGATATATTGAAATCATAATTGTACAAACATAAAGCAAATATTTATACACAAAAAGGATGACAAGTAAGCACAAATCCCAACACATACAAACTCTAATATGATGGTTTAAATGACCCTTTTACCCTAATAAAATTTTAATACCTAATTTTGCCTCAATCCGTTAAATTTTGCTGTTTATTTGGATAAAAATTCTACTTTTAATAGTAATTTATTATTTTGCCCCCATTATTAACATACTTTGAAAAAAATATGGAAATGTACCCGTGTCACCATATAATTTGAACACGTGTCACTATATAATTGGTTAATTATTAATAAATAAAATAATTAATAATTAAAAAATTCTAGTCTCTTTTGTAAAAAATAATAACATTATTGTGTAGATTAAGAAAAATGAAGTCCAATAGTATAATTTGATCTTTTTTGTCATCGGAGTATTGTCGAAAAATAACAACCGGCTAGCCACTATTTTCTGGCAACTTTTTGACTCTGTTTTTTATTTTTTTTTAATTTTTAATTAACTTAAAAGATTTTAAAATTTATTTAATAAAAATACAAATCAATAACATACTAACACATGTATAAAGTAACTAATCACATTATGATATATGTACTTTTAATAAATTTTATTTTTTAAAATTATATTAAATTAAATTAATAGAGAAGATTGCATCACGTGTTCAAAAAGATAATAAATTGATAAGATTGTATCATGTGTCCAAAGTGTAATTTATTTTTATAGTTAGATTACTCTTTTACCCTTCAACTATTAAACTAACTGTAAAAATTAATAAATTATGAAAAAATTAGGTATTAAAATAAAAGTATCATTTAAGTTATAATATCAGAATGAAAATATCCTTTATCCTTTTCTTAAATAGAGGTGGAATCAAATACAACCATTGTTGCTAATAAAATATTAGCTAAAGCATATGTTTCATCAAAACTTGATTTAGTTCTTCGTAATATTTTGCTTTCTATAAATTTTATTCATTTTATTGAAATCCAATATATTGTAAGGAAAGCTAATAGAGTTACCCATGGTCTAGCCAAGTTGGTATTGAATTTAGAGTCTTCTTGCTTGAAGAAATGTTATTCTAAGTAATTTATCTAGTCTTATCATGGAAGACCTTTCTCTTTATCTTCTTTAAGTTAATTCAATGCAAGTTTTCTTTTTTTTTTTTCTTTTTTTTTTAAAGTCTAACTTCTTTTTGACATTATCCCACACTACCAGTGTAAGGGCATACGAGTTATTTTGACTCAGTCAAAGAAGTAGTTTATTAATATAAGTAACGAATAAGAATATAAAATCAACTTATTTAGAAGAAGAAAAAAGAGAGAGAGAGAGAGCTTGATTGCATTTTCGCTAAATTTCAAGAGATGCATATATCCTTTCCCCTGTTTCTAATCATTTATCTTAGAATTTATAGAATTGTCTTCTTTATTGTTTTAAATTTAAGAGTTCATTAACAACTACCGTAAAAAGGAAAGGAGTAATATCATGATACTTCCAGTACTTAATGATGTGTTATGAAATTGACGAAAAGCTAATGATTCAACAATGACTATATACCAGTTGTTGAATATAACAACAATGAAGACGATCCGGCGTGATTGCCGGCGGGCAGCAGTTCTGATGAGAAATAACTTAATAAAAAATTAAAGGTAAAATAATATCATGTAACTGTTCATATAATAGACGTAATCCATGGATAGAAACAGTACTGATTGCTTAATTCTCTTTTGTAAACCCATGCCTCGTGAGACACCGCGGATTTTATTTATGCGTGCCTACTCCCTTGTATTTGACGAAGAAAAGTTCAATGCTTTCTTTCATTGTCTATCCCGCGTAAGGCTTCTTATTTGGTCGACTCTTCGGTTGAAACAATGGGTGGTGCTGCGTCTTTATGGTTCGCTTTTTGATGCCTCCATCCAAGACTCGTACTTCTTGCCCAACTGGAACTTGGTTGGAAAGCTTATGGCCAGCAGCATTTGTTTTCGTGGAACCGAATCCCACTGTTGTGAATATTATTCACTTATTACTTAATTTTTTAAATTATCAAAAAATTCTCAGTTTATTCTTTGTAAAGTATTACATATTATAAAATATTAAATATTAATAAAATATTAAATATTAATAAAATATTAAAATATAAAATAAAATAATTAAAATATTCGTCATTCTACCTTAACATAAATATGTTAAGGTTTTTTATTATAATTATTTTTTCTTAAGAAATAATAATAACCATAATATATTTATTCTTTTTAATTAGTATTAAATAATAACATATTTAAAAAAATCAAATATTAATAAAATTATAAAATAAAAAAATTACTAGAATGTTCATCCTTCCACCTTAGTATTATGGTTTTTATTATTTTAGTATTATTTAAAAAAAATACATTGTTAATTTTTGAGAAAAAAATAGTAAAAAGATAATGACAACAATGATGTCAACAATTTAAGAGAAAATTAGCAAAAGAACTATAATAGTTAGGATTTAACGAAATCTTTGTAACAACCAAAGTTTTGTTTTTAGTAATATAAAACATTAAGAGATAAGTGGATAATACTCAAAAGAGCAGGAGGGTAATTGGTCGCGACTCTTTGCTTACTTTATTAGTTTTTATTTGACTTATTCTTTTAATTATACACTATATCTACACCCTTCTTAAAAAGAGAGAAAAATATTTTCACCTAAAATTGTTAGGAAATAATCGAGTTAAAGCTATAACCATGTATGCTATTGATGATTTGACAAAAGAAATTGAAAGTAATTGACATAGGAGCTCATTTAAGTGTTCTAATCAGTCGAACAACTATAGAACAAAATTTCAATATGCTCGTAAAGCATGTTGATAATTTAGGTTATGTAGATATTTGTACAACATCTTTTAGTCAAAAAATCACTACCTACCTTTATATAATTAGATACTAATTTATCTAATTTTTAAACAAGAATTAAGTAGTAGATCTTGTAGTTCTTCATCATCGAAGAGAAAAAACATTGGTCTATTCAAAAGAGCTAAAGTGGTTAAAATATATGAATTATTAATAAATATTATATAAAGTTCTCTAGTCCAAATTTCATGAGAAATTATTTAGTTGTACTTGCAAACATTCCACAATAGCGAAATGATCATCTATCCTTCTGCAAAAGAGAGCATTCTAATACTCAAGTCACTAATTGCAAGATAAAAGAGTGCACGTGTATATGAAAGTGAGTTAAAATGCAGGAACACGCAAGGCTATGTATTTTTATGTGCTTAAATTGATTTTATTTTCTATTCTATAAGCATTGTTCAAATTCTTAAAGTCAAAATTCAGAAGATCTATTCAAAAAATATCCCCCTTATTTGATCATTTTTCTCTTTTTTTTTTTATAAGAGCTAAGATTAATAGAGTTATTACACGAGTAATTATGATAATAGTTCAAATGATCTCATTTATGATTCAATAATTAAATTTGTATAAAATGTGTTCCTAATTGATTTTCAAATACATTTATGTTGTCAAAATCAATTCCTTATTATGTGTGTGCTTTAGTCGTTAAAAACAGTATTTCATATGTAATAACTAGAAGTAAATGTTGAGTTCAATTCATTCCCTCCTCTTATGATACCCATGACCCGTTTGTAAAACTCATGAGTTAGCGGGTCCGAATTACCTAATATGATCCACTTGCATTTGAAGGAATGGGTCTCCTTGCACGGCTGGTTGAGCCTATCTGGATATGGGCCTAATAGATGTCTCCACCCTCTCATAAGTGATATAGTATGTCTTTTAAATAGAAAGCTTATAAGTCATATTTCTTTACTTCTTCAATCAGCTAGCATTACGTGTTCTATTAATCTTTTAACTTTTCTACTCGTTGTTATCTCTTATTGTTTCATAAATCATGTCGCTTCTTATCTGACATCGGGGGTTAATTTCTTTCCTTATAAATCCCTCTAAAACTTCACTTTTAATTAGGATATTGAGAATTAAGGTTATGGATAATAACCTTAGTATATGTATATAACTATTATAACCTTAGTCCTATATAACCTTAGTTAATATATATAATTGGTATATACAAGAGAATTAAGGTTATAGATAATAAACAGAAAAAGTCTGCAATAAATTAATTAAAGTTTAAAATCTTTAATTAATATTATTAGTGCAGCCCACAAATATTGAGAATGTGGTAATTTTATCCGAATCACAAATATGTGGCATTATGGTAAAGGCACTTTATATAATATAATTATATAGGATTGGACTAGACATAGTTTAAATTCTTATGTAAAATATTGTTATTAATTAAGAATTAAAATAATATCCATTGATGATCATATGCAGATCAACCTCAAACCTGAATGATCATAAATTATTTTTTGTGTCAATTTTCATTTAAAATACTTATTACGGTTTGTCTAAAAAATATGCTAAATCTTGTATTTTGGTGGCATAGTTAGATAAACGGTTGAGAATGTGATTTATAGATATATAATCCATTTCTTCCTAATGGAAGTCATAAAAAATGTTCCCTTAAAGATTAAGTCTGAAACTTAATAGTTAGAGCGGTGAATTTGTAACAATGTTACAAAATAACTGTTCACTAGTGAAATAACCATATGTGGAGGGTTGAATTGCATGAAGTACTATATCAATGAACTGCTCTAAGTTTTTTGAGTGAAATATATCTACAATTTCAAGAGTGCAATTTTAGATTTTTATTGGAATAATATTAAAATTAATAAATTAGATAATTATTAAAGAGTTTAATTAATTATTTCAAATTTATTAAAATTTTAAATTATAAGTTCATAAGTCCCCAACACCACCTCTTGAGTTATTACAATGAACAATAAAAGAAATGGATTGTGTAATTACACAATAATAGTGTCATAATTAATTAATTTTAGAAATAATATGTTATCCAAAAATATATATAATTTTCAAATTTTAATATATAAAATCTCAATTAAAATTTTTGAAATCATTAACGAGATTTTTCTCTCATTGAATCTCTCCTAATAAAGAGGAGACATTATTTTTTTTTAAGTTTTCCTTTTATGTAATATTAATTTTAAAAATTAACTTTTAAAAATCAAATAAATTTAAAAGTTGTATAACACCAATTTTTAGGTATTGTATGTGAGCCAAAGAGAGAGGGTCTCTTGACTCACATTTTCTATTTCATAAAATTAGGAAGATATCTGTTTGATTTTAATTAATAAATATTATTAACTAAAATTATTCTATTAAAAATAAAATAGTTTATTTTAATTAGAGTATTATAAAAGAAAGAGAAAGGGGAAGAGAGAAAGAGATACATGAAAAATACAAAAACACAATAAGTAATTCACTTTTGATTGAAAACTAGAAGCCCATTCTTTTATTAACTATAATACTAAAAGTTTGATTTGAAATTCTTTGATAAAATAAAACTAAATTTACATTCAAAGTATGTTTTTTTTTTTAAATAATCAAATTTATATATTCATAATACTCGAAGATAAAAAAAGCTTTTATTTAATAAAAATAAAGATGATAAAATTGTTATTTTCTATTTCACCATGTTATAAATATCATAATTTCAACATTTTAAAATTGAGGTAAAATTGGATGTAACCATTATTATTTGTAAAATATTAGCAATGGTAAATGTGCTATCAGAACTTGGATTAGTTCTTTATGATATTTTGCTTTCTATAAATCTTGTTTTTCTGTTAAAGTCCTATATGTTACAAGGGAAGCTAATAGAGTTTGCCCATGGTATAGCCAAGTTGGCATTGAATTAGCGTCTTCTGTTGCTTAGAGAAATATTGTTTGAAGTAATTTATCTAGTCTTGTAATGGAGGACCTTCCTCTATCTTTTTTAAGTTAATTCAATGAAAGTTTTCTTTCAAAAAGAAAAAAAAAAGTCTTTTAACTTCTTTTTGACATAATTCATATGATTTTGTTGCGTAAGGACATATGAGTTATTTTGATTTAGTCAACAAGTAGTTTATTAATACGAGTAACGAATAAGAATATAAAATCCACTTATTTAGAAGAAGAAAAGAGAGAGAGAGAGAGAGAGAGAGAGAGAGAGAGAGAGAGAGAGAGAGAGAGAGAGAGAGAGAGAGAGAGAGAGCTTGATTGCATTTTCGCTAAATTTCAAGAGATGCATATATCCTTTCCCCTGTTTCTAATCATTTATCTTAGAATTTATAGAATTGTCTTCTTTATTGTTTTAAATTTAAGAGTTCATTAACAACTACCTTAAAAATAAAAGGAGTGATATCATGATACTTCCAGTACTTAATGATGTGTAATGACCCGTCCATATAAGAATTTGTTCACAAAAACAAAGCAAATTCAAAATAAAAATAAAAACCCAAAAAACGAAAAAGAGGAAGAAACGTAATCGTAAATTCTTAGAAACGACAAAGTTGGAATTATTTTGGAGAATAGGCCATTCTATATATATATATATATTATTATTATTATTATTATTTTCAGTGGTTTTCTTATTTCTAGATGATCCAAAAATGCTAAAATATGAAACGTGCTTGACTGACCAAAATATTTATGATTTCAATTACAACAAATCAAATCAGAACATGGTTGTCAATTTTGTGTGTTTGCTGAATGAGGCGGCATTTTGAGCTCTTGCAAGGAATCACAAAGCACGACTCTTTTCGACGCACGCCGATGATTAATTTCCCATGTGGTTCCTGTTTCTCCAAGCCCTATCAGTGACAGCGTTGGAGAAAATGACACAACGGAGAGAAAGTCAAGTCAGTAAATTTATCACTGCAGCTATATTTGACTCTTTAAATGCCAATGTTTCTTGGAGATTGAAAAAATTGTGCAAGGGCGGTGATGGGTGTGTTGAATAGTATAGCTTTCGCTGCGGAGATATAGCTATTCC
Organism: Ailanthus altissimus; assembly: GCA_946807835.1. Classification (NCBI taxonomy): domain Eukaryota; kingdom Viridiplantae; phylum Streptophyta; class Magnoliopsida; order Sapindales; family Simaroubaceae; genus Ailanthus; species Ailanthus altissimus. The sequence goes on along the minus strand of OX327696.1, from coordinate 14,592,610 downwards.
TTTTAGCTTTAAAATAGAAGTAGATATTTGGACTCTTATAAAATATAGCGATTTTAAACAGTAATATAGTTTTTTTTTTTAAATTTAGTTTTTATTATAAAAAGAAACGAAATAATAAAATTATTAAATTCTTTCTATCCCTTGTATAAAATATTAAAAATATAATATCATCCTCTCTTGAAGAAATGATTAGTTGAAAGCACTCAATCAATCAACCCATTCTGCGTTAGGAGCTCAATCACCCTAGGTCAGATGGGTGGTAACCGCAACCCCATCTTGTAGGCATAGGTTTTAACTATCTTCGTGTATTGTTAATGAGAATTAAAATTCCATAAAAAAAAATATAGGAGAAGTAATCCATTATGTTATAAAAGAATTTCTACACAATAAAGTTAAAAAAATATTTTTTTGAATTAATAGTAACATTTTTTAATTGCAAAAAAAAAATCCTAATTATCCACTGTAATTTTTCAAAATTATCAAAACTTTTCCTATACTTTCAAAATCAAATTTTAATTAATATTAACATAAAGTAAATACCAAAACTGATGAAGAGAACAATAGATAAAAGGACACACATTCTTTGAGAAAAAAGTTGGATTGAATAATTACAACCAAAAATAAATAAGGAAATAACAAACTAGAGTTCATATTAGTCTTTTATATCTAGACTAAATAATGCAAAAAATATAACAATTGAATTATTTTTAAAAAATAAAATAGTACTGACTATAATAAAAATAACCAAAAAAAAAAAAGAAGAGAATTTAATACAAATTTTCATAAAAATGATGAAACTTTTAGAGTCGGTTAAAAAAAAAATGAGTTAACCAAATTTTGTATTATTTTGAGAACTTAAATAACAGAAGTGTGAGCTCAATGCAAAGGGCTCACGGCTTTAAAAGTTAATCATATTAGAGAATTTATAGATAGCTTTGAAATAATGTATTATATGTGCAATTATGATACTCGTAATTGAAGTTATTATTATCTTTTTATGTTCGGGGTGGATTTGACACATCTAAGTTAAAAATCTCTTATCAAAAGAATTTTTGACGTTTTTTAAACTATAACAGAATTTTTTTTTTTTTAGATTTTTATAAAATTACAAGAAGGTAATTAGTAATTTTTTGAAAAAAAAAAAGATATAAAAGGTTTCTATTTTACTTGTACAAATCACTGTGTGAGCATAGAATCATAACATACATTATAGTCTTCAATAGTGTCCAGTTTAAAAGTGATATAAGAGCAAATTGAGTGTATGTTACGTGGGCTCTCCATTTTCAAAGTAGCATTCAATAGGGGCTCGACTGGATGGGAAGAGAAACTCATTGTTGATAGATACAAAACATCGACTTGTCCTAAACACTTAGCTCTTCTCTTCCATTTCTGAGGCAGGCAGCCCTACACAGCTGGCTACTGCAAGATCTGATTCTGATCTTCGTTCATTGGTATTTACTTACTGTTGTGATTACGACAGTTTGATAAGGACAAAATAACTATTTCTTATAACCCATCAACTCCAACGCCTCTGTCATTATATTCCTGTTAAAATATGCATCAGATTCTCACTTACTCGTACCTAACATTTGGCCGCGGTCAAAACTCCAAAGTGGTAAAAACAAAGAAATTAAAATTGATGTATGATGCCGGTAACCAAATATAACAGTAACAAAATTTATGAAAGGCTAATGATTCAACAATGACTATATACCTGATGTTGAATATAACAACGATGAAGACGATCCGGCGTGATTGCCGGCGGCAGCAGCTCTGATGAGAAATAACTTAATAAAAAATTCAAAAGAAAATAATATCATGTTACTGTTCATATAATTGACGCAATCCATGGATAAAAACAGCACTGATTGCTTAATTCTCTTTTGTAATATTATTATTTATAAAAACACTAAATTTATATATAATTGAGATACAATTTATTTTAAGTGATGTATTACTTAATATATTTTGAAAGGATATTAAATCTAAGTATTAGAAAATCCTATGAATTTGTTGACAATTGGGTTGGATTGGGTGGGTTTCACCTGACCCAAACCCATATCCAAATGGATTGAGTTGCTTTTAATTCACTCTATTACTTTAATTTTAAAAATGAGTTTGGGTAGGGTTACACCCAATTAAAATGGGTATAACCTATAGGACCTATTACTTAATTTTTATTATTAAGTTTAATTATTAAACTTATTTAAAATGAATTGAACTTTTTTTTGAAAAAAATTTTAAAAATTACTTTTAAAAATATTTTTTCAAATTATTAAATATTAATTATATTATAACTAAACATAATATTATTAAACTAATTTTTAAATATACAAATCACTTCAACAAATCGACTTAATATCATTAATCATTATATTAAAAAAAAAAAAATATAATAATTAATTATAACAATGTAAGCGTATTAAACTATATATAGTTGTCAAATGGCCAAATTACATCAAATAAAAAAATAATATATAAAAAAAACTATCTTCAAGCTTCTCCACAACTCTACATCATAAAAAAATTAAAAGATTATGTTCAATAATATTAAACATGTTTAATATCAGAAACTAATAATATTTATAAAAATATTCATCTCATGTTCTTCATCTTCTTTATAATCTTTCTTCTCATCATCAACTAATGTGTCAATTTTCATCTTAAAACAGGTAGCTAATTCAAAATTAAAAAAAAATAAGATAAACAACACGGTAATTATAATAAAAAAAATAAAATATTTTTAAAAAACTTTTATACCTCCTGATTTATCACATAACCAACTCTGACAGCAGATTAGACTCTCGATTATTTTAGATGAAGGCTATTACGATGTGGAGTAAGAATTCTACCACTAATACTAAAAACTGATTCAGAAGCAACTGTGGTAATTGAAATTGCCAAGATGTCTACCGATGTATGGATATTGCACACGTATAAACTTACAATAATAATTAAAGAAAAAGAATAAAACATTCTAATTAACATTTAACAACAATAATATTTTGTTATATTGTAAATAAAACTTAAGAAGTCACCTCAAAACTTGACTCCGTAAAGCCCTAGTGTCATCAATAAAGTGTGCAGTGACTACCATATACCCTTGGTTTTGTACATCTGCCGTCTATGTATATATTGTAATAGCAACCTTACTTTGAAGACCCTTCAACAAATTCATATTCTTCGCCTTTTCAAACTCATACAAATTAATAATTTTTTTTTATATTATATTACATGTTATGTTCTTCCATAGTGGATTAAGGGATACTAATATCTCTCTTAACCCTTCATGCTCTATTATACTCAATGGGTACTCGTGTTTGATAATTGCATGTGCTATTGTTTTTCTTATAACTTTTTTATCAAAACTCCAAGTCTCTACTCTTGTATTTTCCTCATCATCTTGTACAATTTTCAATGCATTTTTACACTTCATCATTTTATTTTGCCTCTTTATATTACATTTATCCATATGGATCAATAAATAATGAGTTCTATCACTACTTCTCACCACATACTCTTTACTACAATATTTACATATAGCTTTTTGCTCTCCATTGGCAAAGTTATTGGCTGCAAACATATTTAAATTCTTCCCGTAAGCTAACCCATAACTTCTTTGTGTTGGGTTAATTTATAAACAAAAATGGGAAAGAGATAAAAAAAAAAAATCCAAAACACCACATCAAAAAGCAAAATAGGAATTCATTAACAACTCTGTCATGATGGAGAAACAACCATGAACCTAAGCATAACCAAGATAACCCAAGAGGTAAAAAGAACTTGTAATGCAAAATCACCCACAAAAAAAGACTATTTTCGTACCACAGAGACAAATCCTTTTTAGCTACAATGAGTGCATGTAATCCAAAATTAAAAATTTAAATCATTACATATTGAATTTCCCTCCCGTGTATTATTTTTGAGTTTAAAAGAATTCAATTATATAAGTTATACCTTTATAATTAAAGAATATCAACATTTCGTTTATTGTATGACAAAATTAAAGAAACACCAACATTTTTTTTCTACTGGACAATAAACAAGATAAAAATTTTATTAACAACAGAAATTTTAGTTATTTTTCTTTTATTTGTCTATTCGTTAATTTCTTTGGCAAGATAAGCAAATTTCTTTGGCCAGATAAGCAATCTTACTAACCATATTTCAAAGTGCAAAAAATAATATTTCTCAGATTTTATCCTCAAATACATGACCACACAAGGTTCCACTAAAACGGATGAAAGAAAAAATAAGCCATCCGAAACAATATAAATTTTAGAAACTAAGAGAAGGAAACAAGAGAATGTAGATGGAGGGATCTAGTAGGTGTGGCTGGCATCTCTTTAGCATCATTCTGCATACCAGGTTATTTAACATATTCCTTTATTAAGCGATTGAAAATTAATATCTATTCTTGATATGTTATTGATTTTAGCATATGAAATTAAATATATTAGTAGAGAAGGATATTAAGAACCATAAATATATCTTTTTCTTTTTCACCATTTGTATTTTAGTCTTATCTATCATTCATAATATAATAATCAATCCAGTGATATATTTCTCTGGATTCTATTTGTATTCTCTTCTATGGTAGAAAATCTAAAACAATAGTTCTTTGTTTTAAACAAATGCTATCAGATTCTTTTTGTTCATTTGATTCCAACTATAAGTTACAAGAATTCAATGCATATCAATCCAAACAATGAATTTGAACCCCCACGTGATTATTGTCTCAATGATTCTCAAACAAATGTAGGTTATAAAAGCTGAGATTTTTTAATATTTATCTGAGAATGATATGATCCAAATCCAAGTAGATTCAATGGAATCCTATATGCATTATAAGAAACTTTGTGCAAACTCATCTTGTATATCAAAACGATCATCTTATCCATTATCACAACACGAGAGATGAACTACCAAATAGACATACGGAACACAAATTATCTAAAAGAAAATCACACAAATTGTCAATATTGAATAACTACTAGAAAATGATGTCAAGAATTAACTCAGTTCATCTTATCATGTTTCAGGCATCAACAAATTGTAAACTCAAATGAAATTCAAGATCGCAAATTGCAGATAATTAGATAAAATGAACATCCTTTTCAATATTTGAAAGGCTTATAAAAAATTTCAAACTCGTACCAAAAAAATAGCAATGTTAGAAACCCCAAATCTTAAAACTCTAAATTCAAGGTTAACAAACGTAAAAGAGAAATAAAAATAATAGACAATTTTTGGATCATTAATGAAATTATAACATTCCAAAAAGGGCAAGATCATCACAACAATCCCCGTTACAAACACAATCAATTCTCTAAAAAAATGAAAAAAAAAATTGCACAAACATCTCTGTTACCTCACTAGTCAAGCAGCATTCTTGGGCTATATAGAATATTTTCATGTTAAGGAAGCGGAAGAATCTTGTTTGATTTTTGCAAAATACTTTCCACAATCAAAGCTCAATCTCTAATTTTCTTAAATGTGAGCCGTAGGTGAAGGAGACGCGTTGAAAGAATTAGGATTGGAGGAGAAATCAAGCTAATAGTATTCTGACCATTCTAGTAAATTATATATATATATATCGGATATTTGAGTTGGGCTGGGACTTATAATTTTATCCGAATAATTCAAATAATTTTTATCTAATTTAATTTTAAATTTTTAAAAAATATTTACCTAATTACCTACCACAAATAGATTGGATTCCCACAAATTTAGATATCCACATATCATTTTGCCAGCACTACGCATACCTGTTTCCTTGTATTTGGAAAAGAAAAGTTCAGTGCTTTCTTTCATTGTCTACCCCGCTTAAGGCTTCTGAGTTGGTCGATTATACGGTTGAAACACTGGGTGGTGCTGCGTCTTTATGGTTCACCTTTTGATGCCTTCATCCAAGACTCGTACTTCTAGTCCAACTGTAACTTTGTTGGAAAACTTAAAATCTTATGGCCAGTAACATTTGCTTACGGAAAACTGTATATGAATCCCGCTGTTTTAAGCTTTATTCATTTAATGTTTTATATTATTTAAAATATTCTCCATCATTACAAAAGTTTCATTAAATCTTAATTCTTATTTTTTTATTAATCTATTTTTCTATTGCTGACATCATTTTTTAAATTATTAATATAATTTTTTTAAAACAAATACTGAAATAGTTAAAATAATAAAAATTATAATATATTTATATTATGATAAAAAGATGAATATTCTAATTATTTTATTTTTATTATTTTATATTTTAAAATTTTATTAATATTTAACATTTTAGTTCATAAATATTTATTTTTTAATTTATTAATATTTTTTAAATACATTAATATTTAATACTTTTGAGAAAGAATAAATATAAAAAATAAATATATTACGGTTTTGTTATTTTAATTATTTTATTATTATTTTTAAAAAATAAAAAATAATAATATATTTATTCTTTTTAATAAATATTAAATATTAATGTATTAAAAAATATTTATCATTCTGCCATCACATAGAGGCCAAATTTCCTAAGTTGACAAAAAAAAGAGGGGGGGGGGGGGGGGGGGGGGGGATGGTGGGGTGTGTGTGGCGCAGTTAAATTTTGACTCGTACTCAAAAGGCTTTAAACTAAATTAACCAAAACATATACATTATACCCATTTTATCCCTTGTGCAAAATTTTGTTCAAAAGGCTTTATTTCTCAAACTCTCTTTACTCTCTTTGCCCATTGCCATATATTGTCTCAAAATTTATAGATCAGGTTTAAATTCATAATATTTTGAAGATTTGAAATAAAACAATCTATTGTGGCGTAGAAAAAAATTAAAAATGAGCAAAAATTAATTAATTTTATTCTAATTTTTTTTTGTTGTATTTTTATGTTGTTTTTGTATTGTAATTGTTGAAATGTTTAAATTTAGTGTTATTAAAGTGTAAAAGAGATTAAAAATGAATGTAAGTAACCAAAAATGATGAATTCTGACCATTTTCACCATCCAGCTCATGACACATGCACCAGCGTGTGCGTCACATGCTAGAACTATTCTTCACACATTGGATGTGTGAACACAAGCGTCGGATGGCAGTGCCACATAGCAATTTTTTTAAAAAAAATTTAAGTTAGTTTATTTAATTTTTAATTATAAATATTAAAATTGTGCCTAAACTTAATTTTAGTCAATATTTTAAATTTTTTTATCATTAACATATTGTTTTATTAGTTGTGATTATTTGTATTAAATTTGATTTTATTTCATATTTTGTTATTTTTAAATTTTAGTAATTATTTGAATTTATTTTTGTAATTAGTTAAAAAAGTTTTAATAATATTTTTTTTACTAATAATTATTTTTAAATTTGAGTAATTATTTGAATTATGTAATTGGTTATATACTAATAAGTATTTTTTTTAGGAAGGAAAATGTCTCGAAGAAGTATATAATTGTAGGAAATGAATTTTATCGAGCGGCGGTGACTACTTACTCAAAGTTGTGAGTTATCGATAAAATAAAATTCAAATTGACTTCAAGCCAGATCCAATTATTTTAAAGCCATATGTTTTAGACTTTTTTTTTATACAAAAAATTTACATAAAGAATTATGATTCTATATAGGTAATATGCGAATTAGATTATCCCGTCTAGAGTTTTCTTTGATAATTAATTTGAGGACGGGGGATTATCCCTTAGTAAGGGAGTTGGATTTAAAATTGAATAATAGATTGTGACATAAATACTTTAAGGAAAGAAATGAGTTGACTTATAAGGATTTAGATTCGTGGTTCAACAACATTACTTTTAATAAGGACATAAATGTTGTGAAATGTGTCTATTTTATTTATTTAATAAATTATTGATGCCATGTGATTAGTGTAGAACTGTCCAATATTTTGTGTTTCATCTCGTAAATGATTTGGATGAGTTTAATGTCTATCATTAGAACACGATTGCATAGACTCTGCTTCACCATAGCTTAAACACAGCACTAATTAAAAAGCTAATAAAAGTAAAATAAAAAAAGGGGTGCTCAAGAGAAGGAAGCATATAATTCTACGTATCTGGTTAGGCATTTCTGGTGAATAATTCCTTTTTTTCAATTTATTATTATATTGAAATACAGAAAAAATTGTTATTTTCATATTACATTAAAGAAGATAAGAAAATAGTATTATTATTTATTTGAGATTGTTATTTTCTTTTATTATCATGTGGATCTACCTTTTTTTTTTGCATTCTAAATTGGTTTAGTACGGGTCTCACATTATACGAAGACGTCGAAAGCGTTCTTTTTCTTAAAGATGGGGTATGTTTTTACATTTAATGAAAAATATATATAAATTTTGTTGGAAATACTTTTCTTGTTAATAATTAATAAATCTGAAACTTTGTGTAGGTTTTAGAAATACATAAGAAGAATGCGAACTTTTGCATGGCGGCAAAGTTGCACATTCTACCAGAAGAATAGGGAGGGACTCTGAAGTTAAAAAAAATTGAGATTCTAAACACCCAATTCACCGATTGTCAAGTTGATATGGATGTTTAGTATGGATACGAGTTCTAAGCCCTGCTAGCAACTAAAGCAATGATGTAATAATTTAATCTTTTATGGATTCACTATATACCATTGATGAGTATTATATTGTGAAGATTGATTATAATTACTTATGTATAGTTTGAGCCAGTCACGTCATCACAATATCATGTCCTATAGAAGAGGATTAATAATCTTCAAGGACAACTTTTTAACTGGATTAATACGGTTATCTCAAAGCTTCAAGCAGAGCTAATCACAAGGATTGATACGGTTAGCTCAAAACTTCAAGTAGAGCTAATGAGTAGGATGAACAAAGACAAAGAAGAGATCTTGCATCAGATGACTATCATGATGTAGCATTTCAAGTCATCAAACATCTCTGAGGATGCAGACTGGACTATGGTACATTTTGAACATAAATTTTATTGGGTACAAAGTTAACAAGTCAATACATTGATTGATGTTATTTTGTTTCAGGGGAGAGAATTCATGGCCGCTGACTTTCAGCCTTACACTCTGTGACTGAGTCTCAGCATTAGCCTACGCCAGACATACAACATGTAAGTGAGAGCCCTACAAGTGTACAAATTATACCTATTGCTATTGCAGAAGGGATGAGCAGGAGTGGGCGCCATTACAGGAGGGTGTAAGCTTAAAGAAGTTTTTAGACCAATTCGTTCCGAAAGGACAATGAAAAAGAAACTTATGGAATTTGAAGTAGAAGCTATAGTTGACATAAATGGGTAATTGTTTCCTATTAATGAAGCAAAACGTAATTGTTTCCTATTAATGAAGCAAAACTTAAAGAACATAAGGATTGTATAAATAAAAATGATTTAGCGTAACGTGTTGCTTTACACGGGGTCCATGCTGACAACAAGTGGTTTAACGATCTGATGTTTGACTGGTTTGATGATACGGTGAGGACTTTTTATTCAATATTTTTTATAGTGAATTTTTTAACAGTATCAAAATTTGAATACATGTTATCGTGGTTTTGTAGCATACAAATGAGTATCTAAAGGTTTTACGTATACGACAACATATGTTTCGTGACATATACTCACAGAAATGCATAATTGCAGATACATATTTTTACGTGAGTATTTTTCATTCGTCTATTGTGAACATTACATTATAATACCGTTGATTAACTTTAATGAGTTTAATATCATATATATTTATTTTTAAGAGTATATTAGACAAATGTGGCAACTGTCCAAGCTTAGTTCAAGCATAGTCCAAGAAGGATTTACTTGGTGTTAAAACGTGGGCTATGGTCAATAATGTAGAGAAAGTACAGTAATAACTTTTTATGTTTATTAAATACATTAAGTTAAAAAATAATACAACAATAGTTTGAGTATGTATATATTGTCGGAGATCTAATATACGTGGGTGTATGCATGTACAATTGTGTTTATTGCCTAAAATACGTATCATATACATATTTAATGTTGCAGAAGCATTAAAACATACAATAAACACAATTAATAATATATTGATCACATTAATATATTATAAGGGTTGAGAAATCACTTGAACGTGTAACGTTATACACGTATTTTCTCGGAGTTCGCATGAAGACCAATTCATTGGCAGTTATAGTCACCAACTCTGTGGGCTTGGTGAGTTAGAACAGCAGCCCAATATTCAGCACTGGGTTTAACTCTTAAATCCAAAATGGTCGGTTGTGTGTATTCTTCATTTTCTCTAAAAGGATAAGAAATAGAGATTGAAGCAATTCACAATTACTTTTCTTGGTACCATAAGAAAAAATTAAACAATTTTATTTTTCTATTTTTTCTTCTTCTTTCTTTCTCTTTCTCCATTTTTGTCATAAAACACATACACACACACACTTTTCACACACACACACACACATATATATATATATATATATCTAATAACAATAAAATAATAATATAATAATAATGGATGCCAACTAAATGGCACCCATAATAAAATAATATTAAATAATATAATATAATATTATATAATATAATAATATATTATAATAAGATATTTTGATTATTTAACAATTAAATAATCAATGTATAAAATAACCATTTTGCCTTTCATGAATAGTTATTAAGTATACCCCTAATGGGTCCTACCAAATCACACACTTGGGTAAACTCAACTGAGAGTCCACAATCCGTCACGTGTCATTATACAATTAGTAAATAACAATTATTAACTAATTATTGTATTTAACACTTAAACACAGACACACACATATTCTCGTGGTAGTGCTGGATATTACTAGATTAAATAGTTTAATCTGGTACGCTGCCTTAGTACACAACGAGTATACTCCATATCGTGGGACTCCCTAGGTCCATGCCTGATTCGTCAAATAGAACTATTCCATGAATCCGTGAACATTGCCCAATGCACACGTCACGGATATACAAATCAACGCATTAAACATTACCCCACGTACACGTCACGGATATACAAATCAACGTGTTGAACCGTACAAGTTGAGATTATAACGCATACGTATAGTCCTTTCGTCATGATATCCTAGATGTATGGGAATATAGATTATCACCGTCAAATCCCTATGTGCACATCCATGTCATATCTCTAGACTTGTATCTCACTGAACAATATATGCAAACTCTTTTGCCATATTGTTCCACCTTGGTGGAAATTCTTTCCCGGGATTAATGCTTATGGCTACAAGACTTTCTGAGATACAGTCTCAAAGTATCTGGATATCATGCAAGTGATGCGATATTTCTATATCTTAAATTTAAGTGCAAGTATACACTATCTTAACAAGTAATAAAAGGATTTATAAAGTTGGATGTCGAACCCACATGGATAAGTTTTATTTTCTACCAAATGCTAAAATTATATCTTTCTTATAATTATTCAGAAAAATTAAAATTTAATTTTGTAATAAAATTAAGTAAAATAAAAGTGTAAAAAATAAATGACACTACTCAAATAAAATAACAAGATAGCAATATAGAAAAAGTATAGGGTTAATTACTATCCTTCAATATGTTTTCTGAAGATTAATCCTTTTAATATTTATAATCCTCAATTCTTATTATTAGTCAAGACACTAATGTATTCACAAGCCTCTTCCAAAGTCATGGAAGTATACCTTAATTTACCAAATACCTATATTCCTATGGCACTTGTAATAAATTAAGATTCATTAAGATTAAGTCTTATTGACCATACATGCCAATTAGGTATATTCCTATCCTAATTTGAAACTTGCATATGCAACATTGAATGTTACTCTATAATCTTGCATCAAATTATTTAGATCTAAATACAATGATGCCTCTTCTAAGTTTATTAAAGTATTATCAAAACATTCACAATATTGATTAGATATAATGAAGCACTAAGAACAAATAATTTGAATAATGAAGAATTGAGTTCAAATAAATATTAAAAAGATCAAACAATTAAACTCACATATTGAGTTCAAGTAATAACCCTAGAAAATAAATTTAGCTTATGATAACAAGAGAATTATGGCCGAAAAATAAAATAAACATGATACAACCAAAAGCAAACCAATATAGACGTCAATTCGCAGTTGGTTGATACGCCAAAGATTCGCCAATAATCTCTTACTTCCTTGAATTCCCTTGCTTCTCTCTCTAAAAATTGTTATTCTTCAATTATTGTAGCTCTAAGAGCCATTAGTTGTGTGCTCTAAGTTATGAAATAAGAGGCCTCTAAATAGGGGATTGATTGCAATATTTGAGTTATATTTTGTTTTTACTGTAGTGCAATCACTGTTCATTACATACTATCGTGCGACTGTTCACCGCTGGAGTGAAAAGTTTTGGGCGCTGGAACTTCGCTGAGGTGATGGTACTATATCAATAACTATTTATAATACTGTAGCGTATCACTATAGTATTATACTGTAGCAATTTGATGTTTTACCTTATTTTTCTTAGATTTTCATCCCTAATTACTCTATTGGCTCCAAACCTATAAAATAACAACAAAACATATAAAAGTCTAATATTGTTATTAAAATGAGCAATTAATCAAGTTAAGGGAGTGAAAATAATAAATATAATTTATACATATCAGTGAGCTGACGGATCTCATATCTATACACATCAGACTCTATCAGTATCGGACTATACCTAGCGACACTCAACAGTCACACTATGAAAAGTCTGTTGTTAATAATAGCTCATCATCAACTCAGAAAAAAAAAAAATGTTTGTTAATAACTCCCTTAAAAGGCCATAATTTTTTATAGCAAAAAACTATGTGGTTAATCTTTGTTAGTCAATAAGATAATAAATTGGTGAAATTTTTGTTGTTAATAATAAAACTCTAAAACATTATTGTTTGAACTACAAAATCAACTAAAAAAATGGTTGTCATTGTCTAAATAGATCTGCAAAATTACTCTACAAATTAAGAACAGGCAATTTTGTATGATTTGTTTGATTATTTCTTGTATTTGTTGCTGTTTTACTAATGTATATTAATTTTTTTTTGTTTTGCGTTTAGTTCGTAAAAATATAAGTATGAAAATATAATTAGTGTATTATGATGAAATAGGGAAGAAATAAAGCATTCAGTGAGAAAATTCGGTGAATTAGAGGAATAGAATGAAATCAAAGATGAAAAAGAAGATGAAGCCTAGAATTCTTGCATGCCATTCCTCGCGTCACACAAACTGCTGTGCGGCCCTTTCCCGTGCCTAGTATGCAAGGCGTGGGAAATTCCAAGCTTCGTCTTCTTCTTTATCATCGATTTTATTTTTTCGTCCATTTTAATTTCTACTTCCCAACTGGTATTTTCTTTGTTAAAGATAGTATCCTAAAAGCATCTACTTGTACTAATTTTATGAAATAAATAAAATTGTAATTTTATACTTCAAAAATATTCATAATATTATGGCGTAAATATCAAAAAGAGGTTTCCTTAAGTGTTAATTATTAGAAATGGTGTTTACGTGTCATTCTAATATTGTATAAATATTAATTATTTAATATTTATACAATAAATATTTTGAATAAAATCGTTAATATTCAATAATATATGGTAAGATGCTTGTAATATTTTAGATATTGTATGATTTGAAGGAGTTCAGATCTAATCTAAAGTCATTTAGACCACCGCTAAGAGTTAGCTATGCGAAGAGTTATAATTGCTAAGAGTTAACACTGCTAAAAGTTAACAGATTATAAGAGTTAGTGAAATATAAAGAGTTAGAGTCTTGTCTGAAATGGGACAAAGACCTGAGAATATATTAGCAATGACATCGGTGCAAAGAGTTGCAAGTAGTGCTAAAAAATGTCATTGTGTAAGTATGTTATCAAACTTTATGTTTCTAATCTATCTACACTGATGCGGGTTTATCAGTGGAGACTTTATCTTATATAGATTAGTGTATGTCAATATCTAGATTGCTCAGATGGTTAATCTTAGCAGATTATAAGTTTAGTGACATATAGATATTCAGTGAGGATTGGGTACTAAACATAATTAACGAGAACCTCCAATATACATCTCATAAAGGCGTCAATAGAGGGTCATCTCGAGTTGAGTAGTATTTGTGATCTTTTGACCAAAATACCACGGTGGACTTGTGAGTGATCCATCATATTTAGGTTTCACATATGTTAGAGACCTTTCATAATCTAATCGTTGGGTGTTATTGGGTATGGTCTGATGCTCATAGAGTATAATGTGTGTAGATATGAGATCTATCAGCTCATATAGGTGAGTTGTATATCATGATACTCCAATATTGTATTTCAAGAAGTCTTATGGTCAATAGCATAAAACCCTAAAAAAGAGTTTTCCATGGGATAAATAATATTGCAAAAGCATTTGTGCAAATTGTTTAAGAAAACACAAATCTAGAGATAAGTTCAAGGTCGAACAAATAAAGACTTGACGATAATGATCTATGTTTCCGCTCTTCTAGAATATAAATGATGGAAGGATTATACAGATTTATATTAATCTCAACTTGTATGATCCAATACATTGTTCTATAATATCCGTAACGTGTGTTTGGGGTGTTGCTAATAGATTTACGAAAATATTTCGTAAGACAAACGAGTATAAACTTAGAGAGTCTCACAATATGAAGTGTACTTATTCAAAATTTAAAAAGTAAGAATGTTTTAGAATATCTCAAAAAATACACGTGTCTACGTTTAAATGTTAAACTTATTTAATTAATTAATAATTATTATTAACTAATTAAAATTTAACATGTATCAAAAGCCTTACCACCTCTTAGCAATTCGGCCATCATTCAAAGAATAAATTGCCACTCTTTTGTTACTAAAGGACAAGAGTCCTTAAGGTGTAAATTTTATAAAGATGCAAAATGTTTGCATGGTTTAAATATTTCATTCGGCCAAAATTTGAACAAATGAGAAAAGTGTTGTTCTTATTTTCGTCAAGGAATATTCGGCCAGGCTGAATGAGAAAATAAAGTGTGACAAAACAATATTAAATATATTTAATATTGCAAAGAGATGGCTATTTAAAAGGTAAATATGTGTGTGGCATTCGGTTGTGGGTAACAAAAATTGAAAAGGTTACAATTGCTTCAGCTGTGTCTAAGTGTTAGACAAAACAAAAGTGAGGCAATTCGGCTATCATGGAAAAATGTTAATTACAATTTACATTGTCTAAGTGTTAGGCATAAATACCATATACACATGAAGTGATTAAAGAAACAAAAGAAAACTAGTTTTACTTTTGTTATTTGTTTAACTTGGCCGAGAGCCAAATTTAAAGCAAAAGATTGCTTCTATACAAATCTTGTTGAAATTAATAAGTTGTTATTTTAGTTTTCCAATTTCACCGAATGTTGCGAATTAAAATTAATAAATGGAAATACTTCCATGTGAGTACTGATACTTCCATGTGAGTACTGATACAAATTCTACATCGAATAACTTCAAGAGTAAGATTCTAAAATCTGTTAAGTGTAAGAAATTTAAATTCAGTATATAAATATTGCAATAGAAAATTAAAATTTCATTTTTGCTGCATTGATTTGCTTGTGAGATATTCAAATAAAATAATAAAAAAATTGTAATGTACACATTACACCCCATGCACAACACATTAACATTTATTTTAAAATTAAATGGTTAGAGCCCTCAATATATAACAAGTTTACAAATTAACTGTTCACTAATGAATTAATAGTAATTAAGGATAAAGAAGTAATTAGAGGGACCAAATAATAATTGAGCTAGCTCTAATTATGAACTATCTCTGGATGGTTGAATTGTATGTAATAATTAAATCAATAAATTACTTTAAGTTTTTTTAATAAATTATATTTGCAGTTTCAAAAATGCAATTTTAAATTTTTAGTTAAATAACACTGAACTAATAAATTAGATTAATTAATTAAAAAATTTAATTAATTGCCAAAATTTACTAGAGCTTGAAATTGTAGACACCCAATACTATATTTTTAGTTATTATAATGAACAATCAAAAGGGATTATGTTATACACAAATTATTTGTGTCTAAAAAATAGTTTTCAAAATACTTATATTTTATATTAGGGTAAAACTAATTAATTAAGAATTAATTAATTTTAGAGATAACATCTTATCCAAATATAAATTAAATATTTCATTTAAAAAATTAAATAGATAAAATCTTAAGGATAATTTTTGAAATTATAAAAAAGATTTTATTTTATTTTTTATATTTTCCATTTGTTAAAAGACTATCAATCTATTTATTTTGAAAGTTTTGTAATACCTAATTACTGGGATTATACATTAACTATAAAGAGTGAAACTTTATGTGGTTCACCTATATTAGGTATCTTTTTTAAAGAGATAATTATTTAATTAATAAATATTATTAATTAAATTTATTAAAATAATAAATAATTTATTATTTTAAACACATTATAAAAGGAGAACATAAGGCTATGATTAGAGAGAAGTGTAATATACAAGGAAAAACAAATTCTCAGAATATTTATTTTTCTTTAGAAGAAAAATTAAAAATTCACTTTTTTTTTTCTCATTGTAGTACGAGAGACTTAATTTAAAATCTATTGACAAAAGAAAATTAAGTGTGAATTTAAAGTATATTTTTTATTTTTTTATAATATCGAATCCTATATTTATAAGAGTTTTTATATAATGAAAATAAAAATTTTATTTTTTATTCTGTTGTATTATAAATGTTATAATTTCAACATTTTTAATCTTTAATCTTCAAAATGTCAGTACTCAAATATATGATCTACTTATTTTTAAATTTAAAATTTTAAAAATTACTTCTGGTGATTGTTGGAGGAAAAATTTAAAATTATAGGAGAAAAACAAAATATGCTTTAATAATAAAATAATTGGAATTTAAATTTTATGAATATTAAAATTATATTTTAATTTGTAGCTACAAAATAATAGGAATTTAAAGTAAGAGTTATGAGTGAACATTTTCCAAAAATAAATGAAAGGCTCTCTAAAAGCAAAAACATTTTGATAAAGATAATGCTTCTAAAAAGCACTTCTACACCCATCTTAAAAACTGGGTATTCGAATCCATACGCCTAGATTCATATCCATGTCTCTTTTCTTCGATCAAGAAAATCTCAAGAACATTGTCAGATGGGGATCTCAAGCACCTTGCTATGTAAAAGAAGAAAACTTTCTTTAATAATAATGATCAATTGACTAGTGTGATTTCGTTCAAAATGAAGAAGAAGGAGAATTTTGTACGTTCAATGAAAAGACATCATGTCTGGCTAGTGGGTTAGGACTGGTGTTGGATGAGAGATGTTGTGGCGGTGGCGAAGTCAATGGCAGTGAGGGTGGAGGTGATGGAAATGGAGATTCTAGTAAAGAGAGTGAGAATATGGAGATTTACTATTAGAAAATGACTGAAGCATATCTCGAAGATGCTCTTATTCTTGTTAATTATGCCAAATTCTTTCTTTATGGATTATGATTTGTGATGTTAATTTGGTTTTGGCATCGGATTTTAGGTGAGAGGAGATTTAGTGAAAGTGGAAGAGTATTGTGAGAAAGCTATTCTTGGAAAACTGGATGACGGGAATGTGATATTTTCGTATGAATCAGAGGCTGTCATGTGTCTTATGACATGCTTTGCTACTTTTCGTATCGTTTTTTTTCACTAAATGACTGTTTTTTGCTAACGACGAGGGATGTGTTTGAATATTTTAAGAATAAAATGACTAAATTGTCCATTCTACTAAATTTTAGAGTTTATTTGTCTTTTATTCCTTTTTTTTTTAAAAAAAATTAATAGTAAAATTAACTGAATAATATAAAAATAAGTAGTCTTCTTCTTCTTTTTTTTTTTTCTCAATGTTTTGCGGACTAAGAACATTAATTTTTTCCTGCAAAATCTAAAATGAATGGCCATTTTCTAGATAATTTTTTTTTTTGTATTTTACTTTCTTTCATCCTTTCATATAATTTTAAACATCAAAATAATGGGGAGCCGACCAAAACGAATATATAATTTTACGTATAGGCTATAGCCTCATTCATTCATTTGCCGTCTTAGTTATCTCAATGACCTTCATTCATCTTGTCCTCTTAGTTATCTTTTGGACAATTGAGAATATGGACCACCATTTCTTTATATATATATATATTTATATATAAATTATTTAATTAATTATATAACTTATTATATAATAAATAATATTATTACATAATATTATTTAATTAATTTATAATTTTTATATAATTTATCATATATTATACATGTATAAATTTTTTATATAATTTATTAAATCATTTTTATATATTATTCTTTTCTCTTTTGATGAACCTCAACCACATTTGCATTATAGCATCGGGCATTGTATTATTTATGACAGATATGGCATCAAAGAAGTGGTGTCTAATAGTAGCTGAGAAATTGACACATACACTCTTCGAGAAATAAAAAAAGTAAACAATAGACGGGCTGGACTCGCTCGTAGGCCCAATATGAGATGGGTTTTGACACAAAATTCTTTATTGTGTTTTCAAAGAGTTGTGGCATCGTTAGTTATTTTATTTTATTTTTTTAAATAGAACTTTGAAAGTAAGGTATTTAAAAAATTCGGATCTGATTCGGATTGAGTAAAATTTAGGTTCTTTAATGAAGATAGTTGGGTTTTCCTGAGCTTCTTTAAAAAAAAATTTTTTGTAACTTTTTAAAAATGAAACATGTAAATTTTTTTTTGTAACCTTTGAACTTTAATGAAAAGCATTCTTTCTTTCTATTCGTTTGTGCATTGTAAATATTTTCCAAATGTTGCTTTCGTTTAAAGGCATATTGTGTTTGTGTTGTATAAGTTTTTTTTAAAAAACTTAATATTGGTTTCGCATAGATGTATTATATAATAAAAGTAAAACAAATGGCTAATTAATGCTTCCCTAGTTTAGTTTTGATTTTTGTCTTTCTCTTGTCCTCTTAAAGACAGTTAATTGCTGATGTTAAAAGCCCATAATCGTTGGGGAAGGCACAGTTCCCAATTATGAACTGATGATAATAATGCCATTAAATGAATAACCACAAGCATAAAAAGAATTGATTTATTCTTTCATAAATATAAAATTTATATAAATATATTCGTAAATTTAACAAATAAGTGAATACCCAAAAAAATTTCAATGCGTAAGTTAATGTTTATCAAAGAAAGAAAATGTTCAGATGCAAAGGAGTGTACACACAAACAAATTGAGTTGTATTATTTGCTTTATTTGCTTTATTCATAAATGAATAATAAATCATAATGATTATTAATTGCTTATTTATATAGGATCAGTTAAACTCTTTTGCAATAAACAATGTCATGAAGTGAAATTTTATTTAAATTATGATTAATGTATATCATGCCCAACATTGTTTATCTTAGAATTATTATTATTATTATTATTAGGAGAGAGTTTGCATTGCTAAGTATATAATTGTGGGAGTTTTAAATTTAGAAATGATGGACAATTTTTGAATAAGAAGTTATACCTATACCCTAAAATTGAAGAACTTTCTAGTGGGGGCAAGTCATGTGAACTGAGAAGTTAAACGATGCTTAAAATTCATGATTGCCTTTCGACTTAACAAATCCACTCATACCTAACGGTTTGAGTGACGTGCCGATTTTCTGCCCAAATTCGCTTATCAGCAATCATAACAGTGGTTGCACCCCCAAAAAGTAAAATTAATAAACAGAAAAAAAGGTGAAATTAGATTAAGACTGCCAGTTTGTCGCACAATCTGGTCCGGGAGCATGAATCGTGATACAATCTTTCCATCTTTTTGTATATTTCTCCTATTTTTGTCATACTTGACACAAAATCTTTTTTTTTTTTTTTAATTAATAAAAAAAGATTGAAATGTGTTAATGCCGACTGAATGATTTAGACTATATAGTAAAATAACACGATCGATCCGGATCAAAATTGCTTTTCCACGTACAGATAATGGTAATCACGATCCCACACCAAATGATACTCGTTCATCTATTTGGAATAGAACTGACAACTCGACAAATTGCAATACTTGTTCTCAATTTTAATGTCATTTTCTATTCGAGCGAGTGGTGCTGTCTGGTAGCCCCAGGTTTAATGTTTTCAGATCTCTTTTTTAATTATAAACAATTAAAATGTCGTTTTCTATTTAATTAGTTATATTCACTTCATTTCTGCGAGTAACACATCCAAATGTAAAAGTTCGTTTTTAACTCGTGTGGTGATATTTAGTCGTTTATATTTCATTTTATCATAACTCTTTTCTATGTATAATTATTGTTGGGCTCAATCTACACAGGCCCAATCACCAACGCCAGCCATCGGCCCAATGTTAGACTATATAAAAAAGATCCATAAAGGCAAGCCCACCCGTGACGGTTTAAAATTTTCTTCTCAACCCTATATTTACAACAACAACTACCTGTTTTCTTGACTTGCGACCTCTATGAGTGGACGGTGGACGTCATGGTGAGATGTGATGAGATTAATAACATAAATTCGCTTATAATTTAAACTATAAGATCAATTTAAATGGATACATAAGTAAAGATACATTCATTCATATATATATATATATTTGTGCATACATTATACCATTTACAAAACTCTTCTTTTTTAAATATTGACTTCAGCATCAAAATATTTTCTTTTGCAAAATGATGGAAGATACTTTAGTCAATTTAGGGGAGGAGAGTAAAGACAAGAAGATAATTGTATGTGAAAATTTCGATTTAAAAAACTTTAGTGACGTCATTTGTGGGAATATTTTGATTAAAGACAACTGCTTATTAATAAAAATCCAAGTGAAGAAGATGATAGAATCGAGACACAACTAATTAGTTCATCCAAAAAAGGAGGATGAGATTGAGAGAAGGGAACTAAACAACATTATGGCAATAATTCTGGGAAGTAAAATTCTCATCCTAATGACAAGGTTGCTGTTAAAAATCCTCAAACAACTATAAGAGACGATAAAGGAGAACCACAAGTTGAGAGATAGACTAATAGCAATGGAAGAATTTAAATAACTGGTTGATGCTCCAAGGAATACTCGACATAAGCAACCATAAGAGAATGAACAATCACAAGAGAATGAGGTAGAGGATGATGGGCCCTTAAAAGCGATAAGTAGTACTAGAAAAATAACCTGTAGGTATCTAAACCTCTAGGCTCCTGACCTAAATGATCAAGTATTCGGTTAATTTTCAAAATATAATTAAATTAGGTCAACTTGTAAAACCATTTTAAGCTTTGTTTTCACCTGATTTTACCATCCGCAGAATTATAACATAAGATCCAAAGAACTATTTTTTTTCCCCAGTCATCCGATAAGTAAAGTACAAAAATCATAAATCAAGAATACCCAAAAACTTATTAACAAAATTTATCAATACAACATATTTGATCAAATCTAGTAGAAATATATATATATATATATATATATCTCAAGAGCCCATAAAAAAGTCAATACATTTAACAACTCTTCATAATCTTGCATGAGACTTTAGTGCTTGAACCTAACCCTTTGATCATCATGCACAAGAGGAAAGCCAGAGCTTTCTTTATAGATACAATAACAACACCTTTCATTTTCTTCTTCAACATGTCATATCACAAAGAAATAATAAAAAAATAAAACAACCCCACAAATCCAAGAAAAATAAAAAACTACCTAGAAATAGAGATGAAGAGATGTAAAGAAGGGAAAAGGTAAAAGCTTGATGATGAGCAACAGAGATTGAGAGAGAGGGGTAATAAGTCAAAAGAATGAGAGAGAGAGAGAGAGAGAGGGAAAAGGTTCTTGCGTTCCTGTTTTCTCTATGAGATCTCTAACTAAGACAATAGAATGAATAAAGAAATCCCTTAAAGAGTCCACAAAATTTTTGATAAATTTTTCTTTCTTTCTTTTGAGATGAGAGAGAGAGAGAGAGAGAGAGAGAGAGCGAGTTTAAGCAATGATGAAAATGGCATTTTGATTTTTTTTAGGGTATGGTGTTATTGGAGCACAACAAAATATAACCTAACCCAAACGCATTTATAAGATTTGGGTAATAGGATGGGTTGAGAATAGCCTAACCTATTTGAGAATAGGTTCAAGTCAGGTGAAACCCAACCAACCCAACTTAACTAATTGCTAGCACTAGCAACGAAAGAGGCAAATTGATGAGTGCATTTTATATCTATTATTTTAAACTCTTAAATTTAGTAATTGCTCAATTTGAATAAGAATATATGACTTTTTATGTACGTTAATGTTATTTTATAGGTTTTAAGTTAACAGAGTTATTTGGAATAAAAATTTGAGGAAAACACACAAATTTGACAAAAGGGGACCAAATGCTTAAGTTGAATAATGCAAAATAGTATTTTTATTCAGAAAATTGAAGCTGGGCGTCAAAATATGGTGCTGCAACACAAAAACTTGGAAACATTGGTATGCAAACCTAAGTCTAAGTACCACGACGTGGAAATAGTAAAAATAAATAGTTCCCATGAACATTACTATTCATAGGTACTGTTTACATGAACACTGTTGCGCTGGGCGCCAATTCAGGTAGAAACTTGATCTCACCCACAAATTTGTCCTAATTTGAAGCCTATAATTTAAAATCTTTAGGCTATTTCTTAGGGGAATTAAGGAGTAAACACCAAAATTAGAGAGAGAAAGACACTTTGGAAGCTTGGAGTCTTAAGAATCTTGAAGACTTGTGAAGATTGTAGCCCCTAAAAGACATATCCAACCTAGTTTTTATTTTTCCTTTCTTATTTCCTTTTATTTGCAGTTTATAATTATAGATTTTGTTGTTTTAAATATGTTTACACTTGTGAATTTTTGGATTATCTTAGATTTGTGCTAAATCACAGTTAGCTATACTCTTATTCTAGGAGCTTGATGTAGCTCTATAATATGCCATGTTTAGATATTTTTAGTTTATTATTGACTAATTCTTGTATTATTTATTTATGCTTTTCTAGAACTTTATACTTCTAATTTGATTGGAAAATGGATTAGATGATTTAAACTTATGGGCTTTATACTTGGAAAAGATTGACCTATTTATTAGAATTAAAAATCATAAATCTAGTTATTATTAATTTGGGAGACTAATAATACTTGAGTAATATTTTAAGGGTTGCTTATTAAATATTTAGATAGGCAAGTTAGATAGGGACATCAATTTGAATATATATGTATAACATCTCATTTAATGCTCGGGAGAGGTAACGAGATTAATTTGACCATTTTGATTAATGAATTCATAAGATTAGTTAGTAATCACTAAACATGAAGAACATGAAAAATTTAGAGTGAAATCAAGACTTTAGGACATCTTAATAATATATTTCTCATCTCCTCAAATTGTTAATTACCCTTAATTTTCGTATTTGTTTATTAAATTAGCATTGATAAAATTGAGTTGTTAAAACCAGTAATAATTAGCATTAATTTAGAAGATTAATCCTTATGGAATGATACTTTCTTATCATTTTATTATTTACTCAAGACTTGTGCACTTGCGATTTAGTACATGCGTGTGTTTAGTTTGTAAACACAAACCAAGTGAAGACAAAGAAAGCAAGCAACGGAGAAGTTATAAGGGCTTCCATTATGAAAGAAGTTGGAGAACTATATGGGAGAATTGATAAGCCAAAGATCATTAAGGATATGGTGTTCCTAACAAAGAAGGTGAATTAAAACCCATTCATAGAGTCCATTATATGAGCTGAAAAACCTTACAAGTTTACAGTACCAAACTTCTAAATGTACAATGGGACTAGGAGCTGGAGGAGCATATATTTTACTTTAACACATACATGATCATACATGTAGGTGACTTACCTTTAAAGTGCATCACATTTTTTATCAAGCCTAAAAGGACTTCGACAGGCATGGTTTTAAGGTTTAAAAGAGAATTTGATAGCTTCTTTTGAGGAGTTATCAACTTAATTCATTACTCAATATATGTTGAGAAGTAAGAAGAAGAAGACAATATCAGATCTATCCCTTATAAAACAATAAAGAATGAAACTGAAGGAACTTAGTAAAGTGGGAAGCTACAATACCAATATTGCTGCCCAAGCTTATTGAAAGACATAAAGACCTCCACCTTTATTACTGGTATCTCATCTATAAAATCTTCACTTCATTTAAGTTAATGAATTGAAATCCAAATCGTGAATTTGTGAGGGAAAGACGAGTGATATGATATTTTTATATCTTATAATTGAGTGCAAGTATACATTATCGTATACAAGTAATAAAGGGACTTAATAAGTCGGATGTCGAACCCACATGGATAATAATTATTCTGAAAAATAAAAATTTGAGAATGAATGTAGAAAATATAAAAGCAATGACACAATGTAAAGAGAATTAGGTGATAGCAATATACAGAAAACCTAAGGTTAATACTATCCCACAATACGTTTTTTAATGATTAATTCTTTAATATTTAATTCCCTTAGTATTGTTATTGATCAAGACATTAATGTATTCACAAGCCTCTTCCAAGGTCAGGCAAGTATACCTTAATTTACCAAATATCTATATTCCTATGGTACTTGTAATAAATTAAGATTAAGTCTTATTGATCAGACATGCCAATTAGGTATATTCCTATCATAAATTAAAACTTGCATATGCAACATTGAATGTTACTTTACAATCATGTAACAAATTACCTAGGTCTAAATATCATGATTCCTCTATCGAGTTTATCAAAAATATTACCAATTTATTCACCTTATATTGGCCAGATATATTGAAGTATTAAGAAAAAGTAATTTAAATAACAAAGAATTAAGTTTACTAAATATTCAAAAGATAAGGCAATTAAGCGCACATATTGAGTTCAAGTATTAACTATAGAAAGAAAAGTCAGTTCATGGCTACAAGAGAACAACAGTAAAAATAATAAGAAATCATGATATAATCAATAGCAAAACGATATAGACGTTGAATTGCTCTTAATTGCATACCTAAGATACTCTTGATGCCGAAGAACTCCTTAAATCTCTCTTCATGGGTGCTTCAATTAAACTCCTATTGTTATCTAAGACTTGTGCTTTGTATTCTTAATGTTCTTGGATTGCTCTTGGGTTCTTTTTAAAGTCTGGGGACGAGTGACCTTTTATAGGGATTGATATGAACTTGAAAATCTCAATTATAGTCGGATTAGGACTCGTACTACTGCTAGGGTGCTATGCTTCTGTCGCTGGGGCACTAGGTATAAACAACCTCACTGCTAGAGCGGTGAGGCTATTGGCGCTAGAGTGCTGGCTTGTCGCTGGCGCGATGACGATATGGCGCTGGGGAGCTAGTCGTGACTTAAATAGGTTGTCTTTTCTAATTTTCTTATTTCGATCAATGTTTCAGCACTGGAGCAAAAATCCTTGTGGCGCTAGGGCGACAGGTCCATGTTTTAAAAACTTTGCATTTTAGTCATTATTTTTGCTTATTTTGCATCATTTCTTTAAATTTCATTCAAGTCCTTATAAATAACAATAATGAACATAAATAACCATATATTATTATAAAATAATAAAATGTCAAAATATAAATATGAGAAAATATATGACAAATATGCCCTTATCAATGAGGTAGCTGTTGGAATTTGTGCTTACGTGCCATCCCATTATGTATAAATATTTAATGATAGTATTTATACAATTATCATTTCTAATAAAATTGTTAATATAATTTATAATAAATAGTAAGATGCTTATAACGTTTCAGACATTGTATGATTTGAAGGAGTTCAGATATGGTCTAAAGGAGTTTAGATCAGTGCTAAGAGTTAGCAACGCTAATAGTTAAAAGTACTAAGAGTTAATGGTGCTAAGAGTTAGCAGATTAATAGAATTAGCGAAATCTAAATAGTTAGAGTCTTATCTGAAATGAAACAATGACCTTTGAATATATTTATAATGATATAGCTGCAAAGAGTTGCAGATGGTGTTAAGAAATGTCATTATGCAAATATGTTCTCAAACATGATGTTCATGATCTAATTTCATCGATGCGCGTCTATTGGTGGAACCTATTAATTTAGATTAGCGTATGTCTATATTTGAATGATTCAGATGGTTAGTTTTAGTAAACTATGAGCTTAGTAGAAGTTCGTATAGACATACAAGTGTTCAGTGATGACTGGATATTGAACAGACTCACAAAGATCTCCAATAGACATCTCATAAAGTCGTCAATGAAAGGTCTTTTGAGTTGAGTAGTATTTGTGGTCCTTTAACTTGAGCGCCATGGTGGGCTTGTGAGTGATCCACAATTCTTTGGTTCCACATATGTCAGAGACCTTTCACGGTCTGACCGCTATGTGTCGTTGGATATGATCCGATGCTCATAGAGTTTGGTGTGCGTAGATATATGATCTATCAGCTCATATGAGTAGGTTGTATATCCTGATGCTCCGAGATTGTATTTCAGAAAGTTTTGTGTCCACAAGCATAAACCTCAGGAAATATATTCCGAAGGGATAAACAATATCACAAAAGTGTTTATGGATATTATTTAAGGAAATATAAATCTGGAGATAAGTTGATGGTTGAGTAAATAGAGATTTGACGGTAATGATCTATATCTTTGCTCTTACATGATATATATGATGGAGGGATTTTACAAATATGAAATAACCTCAACTTACATGGTCTAACGTGCTAATTTGTAATTTCTATAACGTGTGTGTGAGGTATCATTCACAGACGTATGGAGGAGCTCTATATGACAAATTAGGTGTAGACTTAGAGAGTCTAACAATATAAAGTGTACTCATTGTGCACTGGGGTAGCGGACTGGATTGAATAATTTGATATAATAAATTCCAGTAAAATAGAATAATTATTTTGGGATCCCTCAGGATATGCATTTATTAAGACTTAATTATTAAGTATATCATTGAATTAATTACCAAGAGTTGTTAATTAATAGGATGTTGACAAGTGGCAAAATTTGTTTCCATGATTTAATTTTACCATTTAACCTTGGTAGTAAAAACTAGTAAGATAAAAAGTAACTATTCAAAATTATTTTAAATAATTAAATTAGATATTATTATTATATTATTAGATAATATGATAATATATTAATCATGACCATTGTATTATAATACAATGAGGGCCTAAATTTTGGCCATTTATTTACATAATATAACTAAAATAATTATGTTTGTTAGGTAATAATTTATTTAGGTAGCCATTATTCTAATGCATAATAAATTAATTTTAAGTGGGAGACCAACAATAAAATTGATAGAACACTTATTTTTGTTTTATCAAAAAGTGTTGAATAACAAAAATAAAACTTGGCTAATAATTGAATTAATTCATTAAATTTTAGGAGAAGAATTTGGCCAAGGCATGGAGAGGTAAGAGAAAATTTTGTTTTTATTCTTTCAAGTATTGGAAAATATGAAAAACCTCTTCTTCTTCTTCTTCTCTCATGGATGGCTAAAAAAGAATGAAAAACAAAATGGAGAAAAAATAATTATTTTAAACAAGAGTTGTTCAAAATAATTATTCCATGAAAATTGTTTCTAAGAATTGTACAAGCGTTGTATGTAAAATATTTATCATCTCTATTTAAGAAATAAAATTGTATTCAAAGAGTTTGAATACATGTTGCAGAAAATTCTAAAAACTAAGCTACCATTCTAGCTTTATAATCCCACAAAACTATTATGGACTAGAATTGTTCAACAATTCACTTTAAGTTGAGCTCTTCAATTGGATTATTGGAAGACTTGAAGATTTTGTAAAGCTACCTTCATTAGGTCAGTGTTATTTACATTTTAATTTTATGTAAACAATTATTCATCATGTATAAATTATTGTATAATAGTTATACTTGAGCATATATGTGATATATCTGGTAATATTTGTTAAATTGGGAGTATTTGTTAACATGTTTCCGCTGCATGTAGTAATTTTTGTAATTATGTACATACTCATATATCACACACTTGATTTTTAATAGTAGCAACAACAAAAAAGACTTCCATTATTATAATATAAAAGAAATAAGGGCTACCTTAAAGGGAATGAGAAATGACTTTCTAACTAAGAATAGGGTAAAGATGACAAAAGATTGAGACAAGTGTTCCAACCATTAATCCCAATCAACATGCCAGTCAGAAAGGTTTGGATAAAGTAAAAAGACATTGGACTCTTCAGGAAACTGAAGGTCATGCAAACATTAAACGACCAAAATAAGCCCAAAAAATCACATTTGTAGTTGCTATTCCTTACAAGGACAGATCAATGCCCTTACGAGAAATGACTCCTTGCATAATTCAGGCTAGAAACAACGCCTAAAAAACCTTCAAAGCCAAAGAAACATCTAAAGATGAATGGAAAATAAGCTACTATCATAGATTAAACAATGGCACCCATATTAAACATGATCCATAAACCACTATTTTATTTTTGCTATTAAGGAGAGAAAAGAGAAAGCATAGAAGAGTGAAAAATAGATGGAGAATATAACCCTATCTTAGAGGTTCCCATTGAACTCAAGAACACTAAGATAGAATGGAGGGAAGGATTGAGTGAGCAGAAAATGGTATTGAAAAGACCTCAAATAACCAAAAACTATATTAAAGAATCCATAGAAGTCTTATGAGCAAGAATGGCCATGAATCATTTCTTTGTAGAAAAGTTACAAAGAGGCCTTTAAATAGAGAATGGAAGGACTAGATATAGAAACCTCTATTCAGAAACGCATCTAAAGTCAAAACATAGAAGATCAAAGAGACATCCTCTACATCAGTCAAGTCAATTGAGTAAGAGTTAGGGCAGATCATTTTCTTTCAAAAGAACCTAACCTACCTCGTTGGTAGTGAGCATAACCAACATCAGGATACTTGTCTAGTAATTGTTAGTTAATAGAAGAAGCAACGGAGATATTCTATTTTAAGAAGCATTCTAATAAATGAAGTTAGATGAAAAACAAAATAAAAGGTGCAATAATGAACTCATCATATTCAAAGGGGGAAAAGTGCAAGTTAAAAGGATGATCACATTTCTTATGGTAGTAGTAGGGAAGCATCCGGAAGTAGACTCTTTGGTGGTTGATGCATCCTTTACTTACAATGCCATGGTAGGGAGATATTGGTTACATTACATGGAAATTGTTCTATTTACCCTGCACCAAGTTATAAGGTATGTCTCAACTAGCATAAGAGGGACAATAGAGATCAAGAGAGAAAAACTCCAAGCTAGACAATGCTATACCAACGTACTCAAATAAAAAAAACCAAAAGGATCAAAAGTGTTGAAGATGACTTATAAGATAGCCTAAAAGGAAGGGAAAACAAATATAGGAACTGGATGAATGAAAAATGCCTCCACTTCACAAATTGATGCATAATTCCTACCACAACATAAGACAAAAGTATTTAAAGATAAATAGCAACTACGAGACTAATGGCCAAAGAGACTTTCTTTAGAAGAAGAAAGGTATACAATACTATGCATCAAGAAAACAGAGGCAGTACAAATTCTTTAGGGATAATGATAATTTTGTCCCAAGAATATGGGCTAATACCTAGTTTTATTCTAAATGTTTTAAAATGGATAGTTTTTTCCTAGTCCGTTAGTCAATTTCTATTAAATTTGATAGTGGAATGGTAAAATCGAAATTCAACACAATTTAAAGTATACTATAG
This sequence comes from Ailanthus altissimus, assembly GCA_946807835.1. Lineage (NCBI taxonomy): Eukaryota > Viridiplantae > Streptophyta > Magnoliopsida > Sapindales > Simaroubaceae > Ailanthus > Ailanthus altissimus. The sequence goes on along the minus strand of OX327696.1, from coordinate 14,562,910 downwards.
AGTAAGACACATGCCAATCTATGATTGGCTAATAATAAAAGTAAAAGGCAAATAAGATACGTGGCACCTTCTTATAGGGTTCAATTTTTATATTTATTTTAATTTTAATAATTTAATAAAAATAAAAAATAGCTTTGTCATTGTTATTAGTGATCAACTGTGGCAGGCCGCCAAACTCCAATGGTAAATAATGATCAAATTGTATATCATTGAATTCTATTTTTTATGATCTACACAGTGGTAGAGTCATATTTGGCAAACTAGGATAGGAAGGTGGCCAAAATATCACCGGCCTCCCCTCTTCCTTTGAATGTGGCTGGTGGTGGCTACTACCCCATTTTTTATATTTTTTTATCATTTGTTGTTATTTTTCTGTCATCTTTTGTTAAAAACTGACCCTACTAGTGTGTAGATCATGAAAAATAAAGTATAATAATGTAAAATTTGGTCATTTTTATGATCTTCACCATCATTGAAAAATAGCGGTCGACGACGAGTCATCGAAGTTGTTATTTGTTTATTTATAATTTATAAATTAAAATTTTTAATTTATCGTGGCGTGATACATGTTTATATATATTTTTTATTTTCTTAAAATTTTTAATCTTATTTATGTGCCTCTTATTCTGTTAAAATTGTGCCATGAGAATTTTAGTAAGAGCAATATTGTTATTGTACAGAGAAAACATTTTTTCTGTCAAATTTAACAGAAATCGACTAATTAACTAGGACAAAACTATCTATTTTGAAATATTTGGGATAAAATTGGGTATTACCTCAACTCCTAGGATAAAAATGTCATTTTTCCAGACCTTTACACCAATAATAAGAATGTGCTGTTAGGCATCAGCATAACTGAGAAAGAGATAGCAAACATGATCGAGTTACTTAGAAGAAAACAAGAAATGTTTTCTTGGTTGCACAGAGATATGTTTGGTATAAATTAAGAAATGATATGTGACAAACTAAGCATCAGCAAAGATCACATCCTTGGGAACAAAGGCAAAGAAAATTTTAGTTTGAACAAAACAAGATCATTAGCAATGAAGTAGACCAGTTGTTGAAAGTTGGGTTCATCTAGGATGTCAAACATCCAAAGTGGATCTCTAACACGGTGATAGTTGAAAAGGAAAAATAAAAAATGGCAAATTTGCATAGACTATACAAACCTCAACAAAGTGGCTTTTAAAGATTCCTTCCCACTTTTCAAAAGAGATCAATGGTAGATGCCACGACTTGGTATAAAAGATTGCCTTTTTTTGGATGCATACAATGAATACAATTAGATAAAGATGAATCTAAAGGACAAGGAGAAGATGATCTTTGTTACCAAACGTAGGAACTATTACTACAAAATGTTTGATAAGTATAAACCATTTCTTTAATCAGTTAAAGCAAAAGGAAGAAAATTTATAGGGATTGAAGCAGACAAAAGCCTTGCAGCACCTAAAAGTGTACCTAAGAAAACCTCTCATCTTGTCCACACCACTTCCTAATGAAGCATTATTTTTTTATCTTATAGTTTTCAATGCAGCAGTCATCACAGTTCTGTTCAGGAAAGATGAAAGCCAGTAAAAGATAATTTTCTACACCAACAAAGTGTTATTAAACGTAGAAATCATATATTAAATGGTAGAAAAACTTGTCCCTACTCTAATATAAGGCAAATGCAAGCTTTTCATTACTTGGAAGCACATCCTGTAGTGGTATACACCTTTTATCCACTAAATCGCAACTTGTCCAGACTAGATATAGTGATGAAGGTTACCAAGATAGCAATAGGACTTTTTCAATTAGATATAGAGTATTGTCCAACATTGCAATAAAGGGATAAGAGATGACAAACTTCCTATTAAAATGCAAACCTACTATGGAAGATAACACGCTGCTATCATAACCATTGGACAAAGTAGAGTCTTAGCAAATGAATATCAATGGATCCTTCAATTTGAGTAGGTTGAGTCTAGGCGTCCAGATCAAAAGCTTAAAAGGACTAATAATGGAATATGTTATGAGACTACTATCATTGACCTCCAACAACGAAGTATAGTATAAAGCACTAATTGAGGGATTAGTAATAAAATGGTGAATGATGATAAAAAGGCTATAAATATACATAGGCTTTGCTCTTGAAACTTCTAAATGGAATGATGATTATACAGTGAAAGAAGGGCAGATCGACTAAAGCAAAGGAAGCAACCATATAATTACACAAAGTTATGATCATATGAATTTCCAAATATCAGAAAATAAAAGTAGATAGGATACCTTAACTACGAAACACTCTCTCTGAAGGGGTGGTCCCACTCACCATAAGAGACAAGACCATAATGGAAGAGGAAACAATACCATCAAAAGAGACAAACATAAAAATAGTGGAAATCACAGATTCTACTAACTAGATGACACCATATGTTAATTTCTTATAGGATGGGATGTTACCTTTGTACAAAAAAGACATTAAGAAGTTCAAAAGAAAATTGGGGAGGTTTGTGCTCATGGGAGGTGAACGATATAGAAGAGCATTTGTTTAGAGTATATATGCCATGAATTATCAAAAAGAAAGGGTAGGATATATTAGAGGAAGTACATGAGGGAGTGATGAACATATAAAAATGCATATTTGTTAATAGATTCCGTCACCATTTAATGTCACTAATTTTAGCATTTTCTGTATTTTTAGCTTGAAATAAAGTGTTCTCTTAAAATTGTGATTAATGAATGTTATTTGGACAGGTTTAGATAAAATGAACATAACTCTCAATGTAGAAATCAAGATGAAGAAATTCTTGAACCTGGTGTAACATGACTTAATCTTACACAAATTTGAAGAATTGTGGAAAAGCCAAATCCAACATGTTATGGGCCAAAATTTACGATACAATAGAATTGGGCTACAACTTTTGCCCAGCTTGATCCAACTCACGTATTTGGACCGTATCTCACAAAATACGTACTCAATTGGTATAATTATTGAAGTTGTGAATGCAGACTTAATTATCAACAACTCGTATGTTGATGGTAAAGTCCAAATCAATCGTTATCATGGACCAAATCGCATTGCAACTGAGGAAAATGGTTGTTAGCCGAAATCTGATGTATCTTTGGAATTTTGCTTATATCTCATTGGATACTCATCCAATATCCATGAACTCAGTGTCTATGAAAAGAAGAGACAAAATTATACAACTTTCATGTCGGCTACAGAAGCTAAATCAGTCATTTACATTATCAAAAATATGCTGCAAGTGGATAAATAAGTTATTGGCCTAAAATTATTGAAGATTGATGTCATCCATGACATATTTCCATTCATTGCCTATATAAGGAGACTTTTAGGACATTTTCAATATTAGATAATTCTCTCTTCTTTTCTTCTCATTAACATGTATTGTAATATAGGCCAGAGTCATTGGCAAGGCTAAGAGATAAACTTTTATGTGTAATAAATCTACTTCTATGCTTTAATTCGTTGTCAAGAGCTATAAATATTTGTAAGTTTGGTTTTGATTAAACTCTTATCTATTTTATTTTCTATAATCCAGAGGTTATAATTCCCATGTCTCATATATGTTCAGTCATGCTTTTCTTATGTGATTCTTGTTGAATTATAATTGTTACTGGTTACATTATTTTATATGTTAATCTTTTACTGCAATATTGTCAAATTGATATATTGTCGATCTTGGATAACATTTAAGGGCAATAAATGTTTGATATTCAAGTTGATCTGTTACTGTAATATTGTCAAAATAATATATTGTCGATCTTAGATAACTTGTATAAATGAACATGATGTGTGTTAATGCTTGCAAAGAGTTTAATTACATCAAATATATGTGCTATCATTTGTGCTATATTTTACATATCTTCCAATTGATTGTTTGGGATGCGAAACTTTCAATTGAGTTATAAGTAGTGAATCAAAGTGTAGAGTAGATTTATAAAGGATAATTGTGATTCTCAAAGCCTTGCTTTAATCATCATAAGATATTTTCTTTAATTCATAGACAATTTCATCTCATCAATTAATTTTATCCTTTGCTACCTCTTTAATATTTTACTTCACCAACCTATTTTGCTAAGAGCTTCCTCGTGGGATCGACACCTCAATCTATACTGCGATAGCCGCATTATATTTTGAGCATAAATAGGGAGCATGTAGGAACCTCGCCTAAAAAATCCTTAGACAAGGGTATTATTGACCTATCTTGCAGCAAAAAGTCTGGGACGACATAAAGAAGTACAAAAGATGCCAGAAACATGCCTTACTCATCTACCATCAAGCTAGGAACCTAAATGTTGTCACCATCCCATGGCCTTTTGTCTAGCAAGGGATAAACATTATAGGTCACCTATCTATGATGACTAGCGGGAAGCAGTTCATCCTTTTACTAATAAAATATTTTATAAAATGAGTGAAAGCTGAAGCTTATAGCAACATAACTGGGACTAAGGTAAAGAAATTTTTTTGTATTAACATTATCTATAGATACGAAATGCCATAGGCATTAGTCTCAGACAATGAGATGTAGTTCATTAGTATGATTATGACCACCTTTCTACAGTAAGTGTAAGATTCAATAAAAATTCTCCTTTCACAACTATCCAGAAGGCAATGGGTAAGCCAAAATCAATAATAGAATCATCTTTACAATCCTGAAGAAATAGAAATGGTTAGAAGAACTTTTAGGGGTTTTTTGGGCCTATAGAATGTCATAAGATAGATCAATAGGATGTACTTTATATGCATTGGCATATGAGATAGAATTGTCGGCACTTATGATGGAAGTATACATTCCCACCATACAAATAAAGTTAATAAGGCTATAATTGAACAATGAAACTCTCTCCATATGATCTATAAAAGCAAAAAAAGGCATCTAGAGCATCTATAAACCAAGTCAAAAAATCTTTTTACATAACAACTCTTTACAAGTTCTTTCATATAAAATTAATGTTGGAAAAAAAAGTTTCATATATCATGGTAACTGAGGCATAATGGGAAGTAAAATGTATCCACTTCATAAATTTCATCCTAGACAATCATTATAAACAAATCTCCAACTTAGAAAATTTCAAGATTAAATAAGACTAAAAACCTCTTTTCATTAAATTAAATATACCCATTATAAAACACAAATTTTCATATATTCTTTACAAGTTTTTCACAAGATAGAAGAAAAATAAATAAAAAAGTAAGAAGCATTGATTTAGTCCTCATTAGAAGAGTCATCAAGGAGGTCCACACATTAAGATCAGCCTTGAACACGTCTTTCCCAACTGAATCATAGTTGATTGGCCATAGATCATCATCAAAATGTATGGTAAACTAGCCCTTATACCATCCGTAGTTGGATTCAAAGTCCTTAGAAAGCTATTTGTAAGTATCAGGATCATACCAAACCCGAAGGACTGATGAAAGCACCAACTAGAGGCCATCAAACATTAACTGCTATAATGCTTCCTAGTTGTATCTAACTCCCTCTTTTATAAAGCAATTGAAGCATTAGCTGGCTCGACCTTTACTTTGGAAGCATATTATTGAGAGTTCTTAGAGGTGCTTTTAGACGCCCAAATGTGACTTTTAATTCAGTGCTTCAAGCCTTAAATGCCTTTAATAAGTTAGTAGCAATGTTAGCCTAATTATTGACCTTTCTTAGTTCATTGTGCTTTTTCTGAAGCTAGATATTGGTAGTAGATAATTGCTATTGCAGTTGAATGCCTCTAAAAAGCATCATTCCCAGACCTAATAAAAAACTTTAGTTTCCAAGGAAGAGATCTTACCTTCACCAGACCTCACTGAAGTTTGAAGTTTGATGCTCTCCTACAAAAGGCCTTCATTGGTCATCCTCTATTCTTTTATTTCCTTATTAGTCACCTTCACCTATCGCCACAACTCTGTGACTATTTGGCCTCTCTCAAGACCAATCATTGGCTGTACATTTTCTTCCCTTATAAAAAAGTAGACAAAAGTAAAATATTTTGCACCCCACCACTCCTTTATCACCAAGGTCTCTTCCACCATCCTCCTTAGTTGTTGCTATAATTCCCCCAACTTCTCTTAAGCAAATAGCATCTTGTCCTTATAAGCTCGAATGGTACATGACCTATCTTAAAGAGCCTACAAATTAGAACATAGAAAATCAAACACAAATAAATAAAATAAAAGCATCCTTACCAATATCCGAGACTATACACTATTGAGCTCTCACTTTTCCTTGGTTAGATTAAGAATAATCTCCTTATCAACCCATATAAATAGTCTTTCTAAAATGGCTTCTAACCTTTTCGGCTCAACTCATAGGATGAAGGAATTCTTCACTACATTTGAATAACCCCTCATTAAAAAACTATGGGCAAGCTTATTCTCCTCTATAGATACTGCCCTTAGAAGAGATCATGGGGGAGAATATAAAAGGGAACTTCTCAACTAAGTAAGAGAAATAAAGCATTGTCCTCATCTTGCTCTTGTCTTTTAGAAGGAGCAAGATCCTTTAAGTCACTCTTAATACCTATTGTAATCTTTGTAAAATGAAACCAGGAAGAACAAATCAAGAATAAGAAAAATAAATAACAATAAAAACTAACTTATTACCCAGAGGAAAATAACTCTACTGTGGAGGAATAGTAGCATAAGAGGTTAGACTGATTTGCACAGGATATAGGGCATAAGAGCAGCCTCAAAAGTAAACTTTTTAGCAATATAATCAAATGTCTTTTGCCTCTTAGAGGTAGGGGAAACATTAGGTCTAAGACACTCAAGTACACTCTCATGCACTTTTCTTTTCTATTTTGACGTCCTTGTTTTTATAGCTCCATTTAACAAGACGTTGGGAAGTACACCAAGAAGGTTCTTTATAAAAGTCTAAAAGTCTGTGGATGATAAAAGACTCACTTGTTAAACTACAAGATTGAAAGCCAAAGTTATAAAAGGAAAATTGATTTCTGTAGAAAAATAAACGAGTGGTTCTTCTATGAGAAGTGGAATAGAAATTACTTTTACATGAATAGGATGAGAAGGATTCGAAGAGTTGGCACTCGACGAGCCAACTTCAACAGGATCAATAAAAGAAGATTTAGGCTCAACAACCACAACAGAAGCAAGGATTTGATGGGTCGGTGCTACTTCCAAACCTTTCACTTGTACCACCATATCCAAGAAAGCAATTAAATTCAGCTTTAGAAGAAGAACAATCATACGAGACATCAATAATTTCATCTTCAATAGAGACTTGGACAGCCCTAATTCTAATAATTACAGCAAAAAAAAAAAAAAATCAACAACTCTTAAGAAAAAGATGTTAACGTGTTTTTGAGTGTATGTATGTGATTGTGTACATGTTGAAAAACTTAAATACATGTCTCACATATATAATTTGCAGCAGAATTAAACATATAATCAACATGTACACATGTAAACTAAATTACAAACAAGTTAAGATTATAGAAATATACCTTTGAGGAACTTCGATGAAGATTATAAATTTTGGAGCTCACCTTGAAGTCTATTCTTGAACAATTCTAGTCCACAACAATCTGGTGGGATTGTGGAGCTAGAATGGTAGCTTTGATTAATTTCCAGCAGCATGTGTTTAAACTCTTTCAACACATACATATTTATTTCCAAGAAAATATATTGTTTATACAATTCTTACATAGCACATTTGAAACTATTTTTCATTGAAGCATATTTTTATCCAAAAATATTTTTACTTCTCAATTCTCTTGCTTTTCTTTGGTATGGTCGGATAATAAAATTGAGAGAGAATTGATCAAATCAATTCATCTCTATTTTAGTGGTTGAACCACTTTTATTTTCTATTTTGTTTTGTTTCTCCATAAAATAAATAAATAAATGGCCTACCTTTTAATTTTGTTAGCCTCCAATATTTTTTCTTTTTACTAATGCTTATTCATTGAATAAATTTATAGCACTATTAATTAACACAAATAAAATTGAAAATAACATCTTCATTTTTTTTATTATTTTACTAGTGTAATTTAATTAGCTACTTAATAAAAATTAAAATATTTTTAATTTTTATAAGTTTCGTAAACTTTACTTCAATGATGTTCCATCATTCATAATATCATGCCATTATTAATAGGTCATAGTAATAATTGTTTGTACCCCCATTGACATTTATAATAACAATTATTATATATAATATTTAATTAATTATTCAAAATTATTTAGAATAATTATTTTACCTTGCTTATTTTTACTAGTAAGGTTAATAGGTCAATTTAAGGTAAAAATAATTTATGGACCAAATTATGCCACTTGTCAACATCTCATTAGTTAACAACTTATGTCAACTAATTATATGATGTACTTAACAGTTAATTCTTGAAAAATGCACATCCCAAGGGATCTTTAAACAAATATTTACTTTGCTGGAATTTCCTGGATTAAATTATTGAATCCAGTCCGCTATCCTAGTGCACAACGAGTACACTTCATATTGTGAGACTCTTTAGGTTCACGCTCGATTTATTATATGGACCTCCTCTATACGTCTATGACCGATGACCCATACACATATTACAGATATTACAAAGCAGCGAGTTGGATTATACAAGTTGAGGTTATAGCATATACGTATAATCCCTCCGTCATTGGTATTTTAGAAAAGCAAAGATAGAGATCATCACCATCAAATCTCTATTTGCCCAACCTTGAATTTATCTCCAGATTTGTATTTCCATAAATAATATCCACAAACACTTTTGCGATATTGTTTAGCCCTATAGAAACTATTCTCAGGGTTTATACTTGTGGCCACAAAATTTCTTAAAATACAATAACGGAGCATTAGGATATACAACTCACTCATATGAACCGACGGATCCTATATCTATGCATACCAGACTCCATGAGCATCGGACTATACCTAGCGACACCCAATGGTCAGACTATAAAAGGTTTCTGACATGTGTGGAACCAAACTATAGTGGATCACTCATAAGCCCACTGTGGCGCTCAGGTTAAAGGACAACGAATACTACTTTACTTGGATGACCTTCCATTGATGGCTTTATGAGATGTTTATTGGAGGTCTTTGTGAGTCTGTTCAATACCTAGTTCTCACTGAATACCTGTATTCCTATACGAGCTTTTGCTAAACGCATGGTTTGCTAAGACTAACCATCTAGACTATATAGATATAGATATACACTAATCTATATTATTGGATTTCACCGATAGACCCACATTGATGAAATTACATTAGGAACTTAGATAAGGAATATAGTGTTTGAGAACATACTTGCATAATGATATTTTCTAGCACATCTGCAACTATTTATAGCCACGTCATTACTAATATATTCTCAAGTCTTTATCCCATTTCAGACAAGGCTCTAATTGATTAGATTTCACTATCTCTTATAACCTGCTAACTTTTAGCACTGTTAACTCTTAACACTTATAACTTTTAGCATTACTAATTTTTAGCACTGATCTAAACTCATTTAGACCAGATCTGAACTCCTTCAGATCATACAATGTCTGAAATGTTACAACCATCTTACCATTTAATAATTAATAATATTAACAATTATATTAAAAATGATAATGGTATAAATATTATAGTTAAATATTTATACATAATAGGATGACACTTAAGCACAAATCCCAATAAAAAAACTTGTGGAATATGAACATAATTAAAAGTCATATATATTGGGCGAAATACATCTCTAAGTAAAACGAAGTCCTCACTGTCATCTCCATTAGAACCTAGAGGAAACATGACTTTGGTAGGAAGGAGTTTATGCAACAACATTTGCATACAATTAGTAACAATGTCAAAAATAGCAAAACCCTTTAAGACTATAAGCACGAAGTTTAGAGAGGTCAGAGTTAGCAACCCCTCTTCCACGGTTAAGGGGCATAAAAAGTGGTACACCTTGAGAAATTGAATGTACTTCAATAATAGGTCAGCTTTAAATAAGTGGCAATGGAAAGACTGCTTCTTCCAGAAAAACCTTTTTAAGAACCTTTCTCTTGTTAGGATAGAGAAAGATTAGGGTCGTTCGATGGTCAAAATGACCAAAGGCAGTCTCCACTAATAAAGAAGGACATACCTTCTTCGCTCCTTACTTACTATAATGGGGTTCCTCTCAAAGCCAACCTTTTTGTCTTTAAAATCAACAAAGAGCCTCCTTTCACCTTTTATGGACTAGTAAATGATCTTCATTCACATCAGATTATAACTTAATAATACGTAATAGAGGGTAAGAGCATAAGGAGAAGGAATCGTATAGTTCAATAAGGATATGTCCTAAAATAGGTGAAGTAGATTTGGATGCACTTTGAGAGGGGAAAGTCTATTGACATGTAGAAATTCAAGTATCAATGACGGGAACGAAAATTAAAAATACTTTAAATGCTCTAGAAACAATGGGAATTCCTTAAGTCTTACCCAGGGGAGGGTTACTGATAAGGGCAAAATTGTCATATATTTTCTCATGCTTTTATTTTGATATTTCATTGTTTTATGAGAATAGATGGCTATTTATGTGCTTTATTGTTAATTGTAGGGACTTGAACGAAATTTAAAGAAAGAATGCAAAAGGAGCAAAAACATGGACTAAAATACAAAGTTTTCAAAGTATGTGTCCATAGCCCCAGCGCCACAAGGATTATCGCCCCAGCGCTAAAATAGTGATCGAAATAAGAAAAATGACCTGCTTAAGTCGCGTCTAGCGCCCCAACACCGAATAGTCACCGCACCCCAGCGTTAATATTCCACCGCTCTAGCGGTGAAGGCTTTTTCACGCGTCGCCCCAGCGATAACTGCATAGCGCGCCAGCAGTAGTACGAGGCCTAGTCCGATGAGAATTGAGATTTTCAAGTTTATATCAATCCCTATAAAAAGCCACTCGTTCCCAGCCTTCAGGAAGGAATCCAAGACAAACCAAGAGCACAAATAATACAGAGCACGAGTTTTGGAGAGCAATAGGAGCTTAATTGAAGCAACTTTAGAGAGAGATACAAGACGTTCTTCGGCATCAAGAGTTCTTAGACAGTGCAATTAAGAGCAATTCGACCTCTACATCGGTTTGCTAATAATCCTATCATGATTTATAATTATTTTTACTACTGTTCTCTTGTAGCCATGAGCTAAACTTGTTTTCTAGGGTTAATACTTGAACTCAATATGTGTGCTTAATTGCCATATCTTTTGAATATTTAATAAACTTAGTTCTTTGATATTCAAATTACTTGATCTTAATGCTTCAATATATCTGGCCAATATATGGTGAATGAGTTGGTAATATTATTAATAAACTCGGAAGAGGAATCATAATATTTAGACCTAGGTAATTTGATACATGATTGTAGAGTAACATTTAATGTTGCATATGCAAGTTTCAATCTAGGATAGGAATATACCTAATTGGTATGTATGATCAATAAGACCTAATCTTAATAAATCTTAATTTATTACAAGCACCATAGGAATATAGGTATTTGGTAAATTAAGGTATAGTTGCATGACCTTGGAAGAGGCTTGTGAATACATTAGTGTCTTGATCAATAACAAAGACTAAGGGAGTTAAATATTAGAAGATTAATCATTAGAAAGCATATTGAGAGATAGTATTAATCCTAGGTTCTCTCTACGTTGCTATCTCCCTATTCTCTTTGCATCGTGTTTTTATTTTTATATTTTCTACATTCATTCTTAGATTTTTATTTTTTTTCTGAATAATTATTAGAAAGACATAATTTTAGTAATTGATTAAAAAGAACAAATTATCCCCGTGGGTTCAAAATCCACTTATTTAGTCTCTTTATTACTTGCATACGATAGTGTATATTTGCACTTAATTTTATGATATAGAAATATCGCATCAGTTATAGTATGCATTATTAGAAGGTAATGGTCGGATATTTACACCCCTAGGGATGTAGTACATTGACTTGAGTTCCTCTATTTAGAGATATGTAATCCTTTTACTATTTTTCTATTTTGCTTTATTTTGATTAATGAAAAGGAAAAAGATGTCTTTCTATCATAGAAAACAAAAACAAGAACAAAAGGCAAGTGAATTGATAAGACAAGTGTTGGAGAATTTAAATGGAAAATAATCGCACATATAACAGTTTATAGGAAAAGGAACGTCACCGGCATTTAAAGAGACGTGACCTTTGAAAGAAAATTGACAGTAAAAAAGAGGGAAAGTTAAAAATGAAAAATAGAGCATTTGGCTCCCAAATTGGGTGAAAGTAAAGAAGTGTGTCTTGAAAGATTTCTTTTCCAACAGCCACACTCCTTAACACCAGTGATCTAATTTTGGACTTAATAAAGAGGATCCATAGAGGTAAACCCACCTTTTAAAGGATCCAAAATTTCCTCCTATTTTTATTTACTACAGGTCTCCATAAGTAGCCATAGACCTCGCAAGGAGACAAGATATGATTAGTAAAATGAATTTGCATATGTTTTATATTATAAGATTGATTTAAATGGATTAAAAAAAGGGGTACTTTTGGGGGGGGAGAAGTTGCTTTCCACTAAAGTCCTCATATGAATGAGAGAAGAAGAAAAAGTCTTTAAAATAAACTCTTGTTCACTTTAAACGCTGTTTAATTGAACTAAATATTCACGTTGATACACTTTAAGAAGGAATAAAATTCTTATCCTATAAAACTATTGATCCACCAACAAAAGGGATCAATGAAGATATATCAATTAAGATACATCAACGAAAATACATTATATATACATGTTTATTTATACACTCTACCATACTCAATACTTTTCTTCTTTAAACATTGACTTAAACGTTAGAGTATTTTATTTTGTAAGAGGATTAAGGATGCTTTGGTCAATTTAAAAGAGTGGAACAAGGACAAGGAAATAATTGTGTGTGAAGATCCAATATGGAGAACTGTAGTTATAAATAATCAAAATTATAAAAAAATAAAAATAAGCCTGATTAAATAAAAGGTGGGACAATCAATAACATTTACTTTTTCATTTTTTCTATAGAGCTTTTACTAAGCTTTTGTTATAAATGAATAATAAAAGACAAGGGTTAAGAATAACACAGAAAGTAAGAAGTCTCTAAAAAGTTTTATAAAAATTATAAAAGTATTAGAAATGAATAAATTATAAGAAGGACTATACATATATTTATAGACGAGTAAAGGGGTAGAATTTACCAAAATGCCACCTTACCAACTCATACACTCCTTACAATAATCTTCTTTGAATTCTACCATTTTAATTGTATTTTACATTTACTAAGAAAAAACTTAGTGGAACAAAAACTAAGTAAAAGTAAATACAATTCTATAATATACAGTGATAGTGAATGTGCTTCAAGACTTAAAAAATCTTGATAGAAAAACCCAGTAGGATAAAATTGGTTGAAGAAAAAAAAAGTACAACGCACATTTATAACTAATATGATTCTTCTTCTGGAAGAATGTGCTGTCCTTGATTAAATACTCCCTATTAGAGTAACTATAAGTATGTTGTACATGGGGTGAATGTGTGCATTTTAATTTTAATTTTAATAAATTTTCACATCACACATGCAAGATTAATGCAGTGGAACAAAATATAAAACTCATTACACTAATGAGATTAGAAATTACCCTTGAAGATGATTTGTTCACCCTGAAATGATCCCGCGAATAATTCTAGTCTGCAACTCCGGTGGAATTATAGAGTTAAAATGGTAGTTTAGTTACTCAACATGAATTATTTATAAAGCAACTTTTGGTTCATATAATCATTCGGCGAAATAACTTTAATTCACTACACTTAACAAATGGAGAAGCATTCCTTATATAGCAAATGTTGCTGCCAAAATTAGCCAATTAGAAGCATATGAGAGGTTTTTTCTTTAAGCATGACAAAGCTTATAAAATAAGCTTAATGACATTGTTATGTGAGGTGACCAAATAATGCAAAACTGAGTGACCAGTATCTTATTCAAATATAATTTTCTTAAGCCATCTCATGCTTGTACAAAAAGCATGACAGTGCTTTCAAACTAAAAGGTGGCCAAAATACTTATTCAATTGCCATTTATTTTGACACCTCATGCTTCTAAATAATCATGACAAATCACATTAGCAATACTTGAATTTCATTGGGCAATATTTAAAGCATGAAAATGCTTCACTCTTTTATTTTTAAATGGCTATTAAATAAATACAACTCAAATGTAATGTTTTGCTAACACATGCTTAATGAGAAATCATTTAGCCTAAAAAAAGGTCAAATTCTTTTTAATTGGTGAAAAATGAATTGTCACTCACATGCCATATGTCATACCATTATAAATCAATGGCATGATATGTGTCAACCAAATAAAGGGATGAAATGGCAAGTTCCACTTACCAACATACTAAGCTTAACACTTAAACCATATAGGCTTCCTAGAAGACCCTAAAATAATTTATGCTTTTCTAGATTTTCCCATATCGAACCATTCAATTCGGTTTGTTACCCTAGTGCTCAACGAGTATACTTCATATAATAAGACTCCCTGGGTTCACACCCATTTGTCTTATGAAACTCTTCCATAAGTTTATCAATAGTGCCCTCCCACACACGTTATGTATTAACCTCAACTATATAAGACTGGGTACAACCATCGAACCTTAAAGGCCTATAAGGGATGAGATCCTAGGTTCGACATTGGTTGAGGGCATAAGTAACCTATGAGGGCTGTTGGTGGTGCGTCAGTGACTTAAGGGTCCCACTTGTGGACCAAAGAGTTGGTGGGCTCTACCACAGTCTTACAAAAAAATTGAGAACTATAAGGTCGCCAAAACGCTGTTTTAGGAAAAGCTCTATGAGGGCAGTCCAATGAGTTTTATGTTCTCAAGATGATATGATTAATCGAGAGGTTTGAGTCCATGGACATCTCTTTGAGTAATAACCTGGGGAGCAGTTTGATTCTCCAGTCACTACCTGGGTCATTTGCATAGTTCATCATAAACTTCAATATGCAAGGAATGACCCATTCTTATGCTGATATTCACAATATGCTGAACACAGTGGATGAGGACATACACAAAGGAGGCTCGGCCCTCCTTATTCATGGTGCTTCATCTTTGACCCCGAGGGCTTTTAGGAAGTCCAAAGGGAAGAAGAAAAGAAAGGTGAGGCACACACCCAAGATAGGTCCTCAGCGGCGACCGATATCCAAGCCATTAGAGAAAACAAAAGCGAAAGACAAGTGCTTTCATTGCAGTGATAATAGGCATTGGAAATGCAACTGTCCCAAATACCTTGCCATTATGAAGAAGACTCCCTCAGGTATTATCTTTCTCATTATTGACATTTCTTTAGCATTTGATGCTAGTATTGACTGGGTATTAGATATCCCAAGTCCTTCTCACATCTGCAATATGTTGCAGGGTCTGAAGAAAGTTAGATTGCTACAGCCGAGAGAGGTACAACTTCGAGTAGAAAATGGTAATCTCCTATGGGTCGAGGCTGTAGGACATTATGATTTGATTCTCCCTTGTAATAAACTGTTATAATTCATAACTGTTATTTTGCGCCTGTTATGATCAGACAGATTATCTCTCTTCCTGTACTTGACAATAAAAGGTATCATATGTATATTAAGAACCATTTTTTATATTTATGTGATATGTTTGATATTTTATTAGCTGAGTGTCAGTTAATTAATGGGCATTATATTTTAGATACAACGAGAAATGTCATGAATGTACAGGGTAGCACTAGTAATAGTGCATAAGCTTTAAATGATACTGAATTGTGGCATATAAGATTGGGTTATATAGGTGTGAGACACCTAACCCATCTAGTTAAGGATGGTCGGATACCTAATCTGACTATAGAACCTTACCCAGTTTGTGAATCTTGTATTCAAGGAAAAATGACTAAATCTCCATTCACTAGTGTTGGATATCATGCCACTAATTTATTAGACCTAATACATAGTGATGTATGCAGTCCAATGAATTACACTGCAATGGGTGGATTTCGATACTTTGTTATCTTTATCAATGATTTGTCACAATACGGGTATGTGTTTTTTTATGAAACACAAGTCAAAAATCTTTGAAAAGTTCAAAGAGTTCAGACTTGAGGTAGAGAAACAAATCGGGATGTATGTTAAATGTCTTTGATCAGATTGAGGCAGTGAGTACATGAGTAGTGAATTCTCTGATTATTTAAAAGAGAATGGGATTCTAGCTCAGTATAGTCCTCCAGGTACTCCATAACATAATAGTGTGTCAGAGAGGAGAAATCAGACTTTATTGGATATGGTCTGGTCGATGATAAGCTTTACCGATCTACTTGAATATCTTTGGGCTTATACTCTGGAAACTGTTGCTCATATATTGAACAGAGTTCCATCTAAAGCTGTTCTAACCACTTCACATGAGATGTTCAATGGAAAGAAACCAAGTTTTAAATATTTTAAGATTTGGGGCTATCCTGCTTACGTAAAAGTTACGTAATAGGATAAACTTGCACCTAAGAGGTACAAGTATCAGTTCGTCGGGTATCCCAAGAATTCAATGGGATACCAATTCTATGATCTCAAGGAGCAAAATATGTTTGTTTCTCGACATGTCACTTTCCTTGAGAAAAAGTTTCTCATAGATTGTGGAGGTTGTAGAAAGATTATGCTTGATGAAGCCAATCAAAGAGAATATAAAATCGAGATGGAACCTCAAAATTAATCGAGCAGTATACCTTTAACACACCCTCCATATAGGTCTGAAAGGATGTCCAGGCCACTTACTAGGTACGGTTAGATGCCTGAAAGTGCATTGGGAGTTTTCTTAATGGAAGAAAATGATCATTTGACCTATAAGGATGCGATGTTAGACATCGATTCGAAAAGATGGCAAGAAGCCATGAAATTCAAAATTGATTCAATTCATCACAACGAATTCTGAGACTTGGTTGAGCTTCCGAAGGAATAGTTTCTATCGATTATAAATGGATTTACAAGTGGAAGCATTGGTCCGATGGAAAGATAGAGACATTCAAAGTCTGACTGGTTGTAAAAGGTTATTCTCAATGATCTGGGATCGATTATGAGAAAACCATTGCACTAGTAGCAATGTTGAAGTAAATACAAATTTTATTAGCTATTGCTGCATATTATAACTATAAGATTTGACAGATGGATGTAAAGATAGCATTCCTGAATGGATATCCCGAGTAAGAGATATACATGGAATAACTTAAAGGTTTTGCATCCAGCCAATCCATAGGTCTAGTGTGCAAACTAAAGAAGTTCATTTATAGGGTTAAGCAGGCTTCTCAGAGTTGGAACCTTTATTTTGATGAGGTAATCAAAGGATCTGGTTTCATAAAAAACGATGAGGAACCATGTGTGTATAAAAAGGTCAGTTGGAGCATGGTTGTCTTTTTAATTCTCTACGTGGATGACATACTGATCATTGGAAATGATATCGGTATGTTACAATCAGTCAAGAGTTATCTAAATAAAAATTTCTCCATGAAGGACTTGAGAGAGGGTTCCTATATACTGGGTATAAAACTTTATAGAGATAGAGCTATGAAATCTCTTAATCATTATATATTGATAGTGTCTTAGAAAGGTATAATTTTACTAATTAAAAGACAATTAATGTACCTTTCAGACATGACATTCATCTTTCGATGAGAATATCTCCTCAGACGGAAGATAAAAGAGTTAGAATGTTTAAGATGTCATATGCATCAGTTGTAGGCAGCCTGATGTATGCTATGATGTACACGAGACCTGACATCAGCATGGCTATAAGTGTTACAAGCCAATATCAATCTGATCCAGGTGACAGCCATTGGATGACAGTTAAACATTTCCTTAAATACCTTAAGGGTACAAAGGATAAGTTTCTTATTTATGGAGTAAATAATTTACAGGTTAGGGGATACACAGATTCAGACTTTCATTCTGATCCAGATGATAGAAAGTCTACATCTGGATATGTATTTATCCTCAACGGTGCTGCTGTGAGTTAGGAGAGCACCAAACAGGGATCCATAGCTGATTTAACAACTGAAGCGAAATATATTGCAGCCTTCGAGGCTGCAAAGGAAGCAGTGTAGATACGCAAGTTTATCACCGAGCTTGGAATTATCCCAACCTCAATGAATCCTATCCCTTTATTTTGCGACAACAACGGAGCTATTGCACAAGAAAAAGAACCAAGAGCGCACTAGAGATCTAAACATGTGGAGAGAAAATACCATATAATTAGAGAAATCTTGGCTAGAGGAGATATAATAATTTGTAGAGTTGACTCTGTAAATAATATAGCGGACTCACTGACTAAGGCCTTAACTCCAAAGGTGTTTGAGAAACTCGTAGAGTCTATTGGTATAAGATACCACTATGAATGGCACTAGAGCAAGTAGGAGTTTGTTGGGATTTGTGCTCACATGCCATCTCATTATTGTATGAATATTTTATTTTATAATTTTTATCCAGTTCATTATTTGTTAAATCGCTAATTACTATTATTAAATGGTTCAATGCTTGTGACACTACAGGCATTATATGTCTGAAAGGGTTTAGATTTGATTTAAAGAAGTTTAGATCAATGCTAAGAGTTAACATCACTGAAAACTATAAATGCTAAAGGGTTAACATGTTATATTAATCAGTGAAGTCTAAGTGTTAGAATCTTATCTGTGATGGTACAAAGACCTGAGAATACATTAGTAATAATATAGTTACAAGAGTTGCAATAGGGGCTAAAAAATGTTATTATACAAGTCTATTCTCAAATTATATGTTCCTAGTCTTAATTCACCGATGCAAGTCTAATAGTGGAATCCTTTTACATAGACCAGTGTATACTATACCTAGATGGTCTAAATGGTTATTCTTAGCTGACCATGGGCTTACTGGAAGCTTGTATAGTATACAGGTGTCCCGTGAGGAGTGAATACTTAACAGACTCAACGAGTACCCCAATAGACATCCCATAAAGTCATCAATGAAAGGTCCTCTCGAGTTGAGTAGTATACGTAGTCCTTTGACCTGAGTACTATGGTGGGCTTGTAAGTGATCCATCATACTTTGGTTCCACACATATCACAAACCTTTCACGGTGTGACTGCTGGGTGTCGTTAGGTATGGTCCGATGCTTATGAAGTCCAGTGTGTACAGATATAAAATTCGTCAGCTCACATGGATGAGTTATATATGTCCAGATGCTCAAAGACTGTATCTTAGAAAGTCTTATAGCCATAAGCAACAAACTTAGGAAAAGAGTGTCATACAAGGTTAAACAATATTGTAAAAGTGTTTGCATATATTATTTATAAAAATTTACGTGTCGTGAGATAAGTTCACGAATGAGCACATAGGAATTTGAGGGTAGTGATCTATATCCCTGCTCTTATAGGATATGATTGGCGGAAGGATTATACATATGCACTGTGACCTCAACTTGTATGGTCTACTGCATTGATTTGTAATATCCGTGACGTGTGCGTGGGGCATCGATCTCGGACTCACAGAATAGTTCTGTTTGAAAAATTGAGAGTGGACCTAGAGAGTTCCGCAATATGAACTGTACTCGTTGTGCATTGGGGCAGCATAACGGATTGAATAGTTTGATCCAGAAAATTCTAGCAGACCGGACATTTACTTCGATTTTTCTCCAGTTGTGCACTTGTCAAGACTTAAGAGTTAAGTACATCAATTAGTTAACAATTAGTTGTTGACCAATGGGATGTTGACACATGGCATATGTGGGCCAATTATTGTTTGATTTAAAAATTACCAAAATGACCTTATTTGTTGGACAAATAATATAATTATTTTATTAATTAAAATGTTTATTGAATAAAATAATAATAATAATATATGATATTATTATTTAAATTGAAATCAAACAATTAATTTTTTATTTAAATTGACATGTGTTTCTATCGTGATTTAATATGATTAAATTATTTGTTTAATATTTATTAAATGATAAGATAAGTATAAATGGGTGGCATTTGTTAATGGTAGGCCTTAAGATATTTCTTAATGATGAGAAAGTTAAGTTCATTTAAATGATATTTTATTTTATTTTTGTTTTAATTTGGTTTATTATAAGATAATAATAAACAAAAACTAATGGCAAACATAATAGATGCCATTAGGTGAGAAAATAAAAGATAATAATAAACAAATAAAATAGGAGTTAGTTGCTCAATTAATCATAAAAAATTCATGCAAGGGGTTAAGTGAATGGAAGAAAGAATTTTGAAAAGTTAAGTGTTAGAAATTATCTCAAGTGTTGAGAGCAAAAACACCTCTTTTATTTTTCCTTTCATTTTGAGTCACCCATATTACAAGGTAGAAATAAGGATTCAAGAGTTGAATCCTTTGCTAGAAAAGCTGCTATTCCAACTTCCTCAAGGCCACCGTGTTGAAGAACTAGAATTGTGAATGGGTTGATTCAAGGTGGGTACTCCAGTTTAACAATATACCAAATGCTTGACAAGGTACTATTTCTCAATCTTGAAGTATTTTATATTTATGAGATAACATGTAAAGTTTATTTGTGTTTATCATTGAGTAATTTGTATTCCGCTCATCCGCTGTGCTTGTATGTATGTGATACATATGATATATTTGAATGATAGATACAAACTCAAATGCATGCACCTTAGGTTTAAAATCATTCACAAAATGGTATCAGAGCTATTTTGAGTTGATATTGGGTGTTTTAAGTGTAAAATTATTGTTGGTGAAGTTCCGGTGCTCAAAAGGTACATTTCAAGTGTTGAAATGGGTATACTGAAGGATGGAGCATCGGAGTGCTGCGGCCATAAGTGTTCAGCGTCGAGGCGCTGAAAAATTTTGTTCCAACACCCCAGCACTAGGTAGCTGGCGCTGCGGCGCGAATTCTAGTATCTATCTGTGGGCACCTCCCCCCCGGTGCCGCCATACGGTGGGCCCAACACCGCGGCATCGATGACACTCACTCTAATTATGTTTTAAATTATTTAAAATATTATTTTAATCATGTGGGAGTTTATGAGATACAATGATAAGAGTTATTAGGTTGTATTATAAATCGATATCATTATTTTTGTATTGGTAAATACAATGGGAGCCCTATTGGTGGGGGTTAGTTGTGGTTACATAAAAATTAATGTTTGATTGAGAATTATCTCCTCATGAGATGGGGATTAAGTCTTTGTGATACTAAAGAAAAAAAAAAGTAAAAAAAAATCTCTTTTAATTAGATTGAACAATCTTGTCAATACGGCGTTAGCTGTATTATATCGATCTTTCCCAAGATTGCTATAGTGTAAAGAAATTGGTCGGTGTGATTTAGACTATGCCGGTAAAACATGAGATGAGGCAAATATATATGAAAGTATTGCCTTAGATTGCTATAGTGTACAGGTAATACCGGTAGCATATATTTGACCATTGACAAGTTAATCTTGAATATACTTATCCTAGATTGCTACAGTGTACGGATAAAGTGTATTTAGGATCAAGAGTAGGAGTTGCATGAGATGTAATTGA
The DNA here is from genome assembly GCA_946807835.1 of Ailanthus altissimus. Taxonomy (NCBI): domain Eukaryota; kingdom Viridiplantae; phylum Streptophyta; class Magnoliopsida; order Sapindales; family Simaroubaceae; genus Ailanthus; species Ailanthus altissimus. Next base: position 14,541,397 of record OX327696.1, on the reverse strand, counting down.
TAAAAGTTGTCTACCTGTTGGGTTTACCAAGGCCTAAATCGCTACAGTGTATGGCCCGAGTAAAATGCCAATGGGGTTCACTTTCTGCTGTATAGTTTAAAATAGTTTAAACTGTTGTTATCCCATTTTGAGAGATTAGAGGGATTATGTAAAACAATGGGAGGACATGTTAAATTTTAAAAAATGTATAAATGTTATACCCATGATTTAAAATGTATTATTAGCGATTTAATAATAATTTCCGCTAACATCAACTAATATTATTTTATTTGACTTGTGTAAGCTAGGATGACATCTTCAAATCCCTTGGTGTGTATACTGGATGTACACCAACTCAAAGGTGTCGAGAATTTCTCTAACTGGTACATGAATCTCAAAATTGTTCTGGATTCAGAAAGACTGCGATATGTTATTGACCAAAAGATGCCCAAAGGTATTTCTAAGAATGCCACCGAGGAAGAAAATGTGACATATTAGAAATGAGTGGATAATGATTTAAAAGTTAAATCGTACATTCTCGCCTCAATACTGAGCTGCAGATGGAGTATGTTTGCATGAACAATACCAGCAGCATTATACTCCATCTCAGGGAGCTCTTTAGTGACCGAACCTAAATTGAGAATTCTGTGAATGGGATGTCGGTGGCTCTAAGGTGTCATCCAGCCGGTGGACCAAGGAGTTGGTGGGTTCCACACAGTCTTACAAAAAGGTCGACCTTTTTATAAGAGTGTGTAGGACCCACTAACACCTTGGTCCATAAATTGGATGACGCCTCAAAGCCACTAGCTTTCCAACACACAATTCTCAGGTTACCTACGCCCCCAAGGAATTGAACCCCTACCCCTATCTCCATGAAGGCCTTATAGGCCTTTAGAGGTTCGTCTTTGTATCCATCGGGCTGTCCATTAGTTGATATTTCAAGGATGGTTTGCCTAGAATGAAAGGAAAAAATAGATTCATCAAGGTATAATTACGGAATCGCTAGGGAAAAAGGATTTGCAGTCCCCCACCTTACCACTCGGCCATACTGCCAAAACAATATAATTTCATGAGCTTGGGCTTCTGTTGCTGACATAAAAAAATCCATTTCCATGTCTTCGGAAACAACTCATAAGGGCTTGCTCGTTCTTTGTGCATAAACCCTTGTAAGGATGTCACGCAGTTTCAGTAGTTCTTCTGCTTTCAGGATAACTTTTCCTATTTGTGCCTCATAAAAGTAGGCAATAAGTTGATGGATCATTACCCTGATGATAATGATATATTATAACATAATAAGAGATTTCTCTATCTCGCATGATTAGGCGAGGGGAAAAATAAGAAAAAGATAGAATTGAACAACTGTACGAGCATTTTTTTTTTTTTTGCATTGCATACGGCTCGACAATGGAATTTGCTTTTTTACCTTTTCTCAAAGAAAGAGAAAAAACGGGGTCTATTATCCCCAGATCGGTAAATGATCCAATTACCACCCTTTTTTTTTTTTGAAGAGTTCAGAAATACTATGATGGCTCCGTTGCTTTATATATTTATTATGTCTTGCTTGATGGGTATAAGGACGAACCTTTAAAGGCCTATAAGGCTTCCATGGAGATGGGGCCGAGGGTTTTGATTCTTTGGGGGGGCAGATAACCTATGAATTGTGTGTTGGGATCCACCTATGGCTCTGAGGTGTCATCCAACCAGTGGACCAAGGTGATAGTGGGTCCCACACTGATGTGCATCATGAAGGTTCTAAATAACCTCAAGAAGGCGAGCTGAGCGTAAAGGAGATTTCAGATGGTCCAATAACAAGGGCTAAGGTTAAACAGCTTCAAAGGGCCATAAGTAGTCAAATTAGAGCTATTGAAGCTTCTATGGGATTAGAAGCTTGCGATCTGAATGGAAATGAGCTAAATGTATTTATTTGTCTTCAATTTGAGATTGGGACGTGATTTAGAGACGTTTGGTGACGTTGGGCTTTAAGAAGCAGCTAAGGGCTTTCTTTTCATGCTATTGGGCTTTATTTACTTCTTATGTTACTACTTTTATGTATTTGGGCTATTTTGAACTTGTTTAGTTTTGTTTTAAAATTGTTAAGTCATATTAGGCTTATTTTGGGCCTTTTTAAGTTTATTAGGTAACATTAGAGTTTCACCTCATTTTGTAAGCCTATATAAGGCATGTAAAAGTCTTGTAGAGGCAGTTGCCTCATTTTGGAATTGGATGCACGAAAATAGACTTTTTCTCTCTCAAAATTGTCTTCTCAAGTTTTTCAACTCTTGAAGATAGTTGCTGACTTATCACTCTTTGATCACCAAGAGTGTGGCGTCAAAACCCTAAATTGATCCTTGTGGCGTCCATACGACTTATCAAGGTATTTATTTAGTTCTATCCTCCATCAACTTCACAATTTAATTTTATTATAAATCAAGGCACATCATCTGGTATCAGAGCATAGGATTTCAGTGTGCAAACTGAAGTTTTAGCTATTGAAGGTGTCTTGCTATTTTTTGTGTTATATAATTTCGTGGGGTTATTATCAGTTTAGGTCTCTAATATTTGATGTTAGTAGTTGAATTGCAACTCTGAAGCATTAAAATTAATTCTTAGTAGTTTGTGAACTGGAGATGGGTTGGCTGAATTAAATTGTTCTTGAACTTGGAAATTTTGTGAACCCGGAAATTTTGAATTTGAGTAAATTGTTGCTATCTGATTTTATTTACTGAATTGGTGAAAAATTCAGTTTGAGAAGAGTGTTTTAGCTACTGGTTGTGTTGTTCAATTGTTCATACTTGTTTGGGGTTTTTGTTAATAATGACTGACGATGATGCAAGTAGAGTACCAAAGGGACTGAGTTTAGAACAAGCTCAACTCATGGACTTACAACGAGCTCATGATGAATTTCGAGGTGAGATTACTGAAATTTGTGGACAACTCGCTGCAATTATAGAAATGATGCAAAGAAATACTTTGCAACCCCAACAAAGGCGGGTAGGGCATAGGGTACCTCAAAATGACCTAGGGGATGCTGGAGATGAGCCAAATAGGGATGATGAGGCTGAAGATAGGGGTAGGATAAAGAGGCAGCAAAATGACCCTACTAGTGGTATCAAACTTAATATACCACTATTTAGAGGTACTAGTTCTCCTGAGGAGTATCTTGAATGGGTTCAGAAGGTAGAAAGGGTGTTTGATTGGCATGAGTATCCTGAGGTAAAGAAGTGTAAGGTAGCAGCACTTGAGTTTACCGATTACGCACTTTTGTGGTGGGAAAACTTAAAAGCTCAGCGAAGAAGGGATGACGAAGAAGAAGTTACAAGCTGGCCACTTATGAAAAGATTAATGAAGAAGAGATTTGTTCCGGATTACTATAAACAAGAATTATACATCAAACTCTAGACTTTGCGGCAAGGTTCCTTGAGTGTGGAGGAGTATGTGAAAGAATTTGAGCTGTTGCTGATTCGCTGTGATTTGAATGAACCTCAAGAGCAAACAATAGCTAGATTCCTTGATGGATTGAAGAGGGACATAGCTAATGTTGTTGAGTTACAGCCCTTCATATTTCTTGAGGATGTCATAAAGCTTGCAACTAAAGTAGAAAGACAGCAGAAAAGAGGGGGTATCCATATAAGGTCAACTACAATAAGTAATACAAAGGCTGTTTCTTCACCTTCGCGAACATGGAACACACCTAAACGTGATGAGAAAGTGGAGTTCAGTAAAGGAAGTGCTAATTCAGGTTCATTGAAAGGAAAGGAGAAGGTATTTGAACCTCAATTTTCTAGGAGATAGCGAGACATCAAGTGTTTCAAGTGCTTGGGAAATGGGCATATTGCTTCTGAATGTCCGAATAAGAGGGTGATGGTTTTACAAGGGAAGTATGAAGAGCTTGTAAATGAAGATGAAGCTGAGATGGAAGAGTAATCTAAAGTCGAAGTGACTGAACAAGAAGAGAATCTTGAGCCAATGGAGGGAAATTTATTAGTTATTCAAAGGATTTTGAGTGCTGAAGTTGATGTTGGTTTGGAACAGCGCGAAAACATCTTTCATACAAGATGTCAAATATGAGATAAGGTGTGTGCCATGATCATTGATAATGGTAGTTGCACCAATGTTGCATCCGTTACTTTAGTGGAGAAACTGGGATTAACTACTATTTCACATCCAAAACCATACAAATTACATAGGCTTAATGATAAGGGAGAGATTCAGGTTACAAGACAGGTTCGGGTGCCATTCTCCATTAAAACCTTTCATGATGAGGTTTTATGTGATGTGGTTCCGATGACAGCTAGTCATGTGTTATTAGGACGCCCATGGCAATTTGATAATGATGTGACTTATAATGGGTGAAGGAACACTTATTCATTTGTGCTGAATGGGAAGAAAGTAAATTTGATGCCATTGAGTTCTCAACAAGTTAGAGAAGATCAGTTGCGGAATCAAAGGAAGATGATGAATCTGGTAAAGGGTTAATGTTAGCCAAAAAGGGAGATGTTGAGCAAGCACTAGCTTCTGTGGGGGTTGTTTTCATGACTTAGGCAAAGCCTTTATTGCAAGTAGAGGGTTTGGATTTGCCAAGGCAGGTTGTGGAGTTGCTTGAAGAGTTCAAAGATGTATTTCCAGAAGAGCTACCATTGGGATTACCACTTATTCGAGGGATAGAGCATTAAATTGATTTGGTGCCTGGAGCTTCACTTCCAAATAGACCAGCATATAGATGTAATCTGGAGGAAGCAAAGGAGATCAAAAGGCAAGTTGGTGAGCTCTTAGAGAGGGGCTATGTACGTGAGTCACTTAGTCCTTATTCAGTGCCTACTTTGCTTGTTCCAAAGAATGATGGTACCATGAGAATGTGTGTGGACAGTCGGGCTATCAACAAGATAACGGTTAAGTTTCGATTCCCTATTCCTAGACTTAATGATATGCTTGATGAATTGCATGGTGCTGTTTATTTTTCTAAAGTTGATTTAATGAGTGGATATCACCAAATTAGGATGAAAGAAGGTGATGAATGGAAAACAGCCTTTAAAACTAAGCATGGATTGTATGAGTGGATAGTGATGCCGTTTGGGCTTTCTAATGCACCTAGTACATTTATGACACTTATGAACCATGTTTTGAGGAAGTTTATTGGGCTGTTTGTTGTGGTCTATTTTGATGATATCTTGATCTATAGTAAAACTTTAGATGATCATGTGAAGCATCTTATGGCTGTATTTGAGACCTTGCGTGATGCTAAGTTGTATGAAAACCTCAAGAAGTGCTATTTCTGCCAAGATAGTGTTATCTTTTTGGGGTATGTTGTTTCTAGTAGTGGAATTAAGGTTGATGAGGAGAAGGTTAAGGCAATTCGTGATTGGCCTAAACCTACTGGTGTTGCGGATGTGAGAAGTTTTCATGGTTTAGCCTCTTTCTATAGGCGATTTATTAAAGACTTTAGTTCTATTGTTGCGCCTATGACAAAGTGTTTGAAAAAGAAAAAAGAGTTTAGGTGGAATGAGAATGCACAGAAGTCATTTGAACTGATAAAAGAACAATTATGTTCTGCTCCGGTTTTAGCACTTCCCGATTTTGCTAAAATATTTGAAATAGAGTGTGATGCTTCAGGGGTCGGTATTGGGGCGGTGTTGATGTAAGAAAAGAGGCCAATTGCTTTCTTTAGTGAGAAGCTGAATGGGGCACGGTTAAACTACTCTATTTATGACAAGGAGTTTTATGCATTGATTCGGGCTCTCGAGGTATGGCAGCATTATTTATTACCTAAAGAGTTCATTATTCATACTGACCATGAATCATTAAAGTATCTTAAAGGGCAGAACAAGCTGAATAGAAGACATGCCAAATGGGTAGAGTTCATGGAGCCATTTCCATATGTCATAAAATACAATAAGGGGCAAACTAATGTCATTGTTGATGCTCTTTCTAGGAGGTATGCATTGATTTCTATATTAAATGCAAGGCTTTTGGGTTTTGAACAGGTGAAAGAACAATATACCAGTGATTCATACTTTGCTAATATGATGTCTAAATGTGCTAAAGGAGCTTGTGATGGGTTCTTTGTGCATGATGGTTACTTGTTCAAGTTGGGCAGAATGTGTATACCTTCAGGATCCTTACGTGAGTTGCTTGTGCGTGAGGCTCATGGGGTGGTCTTAGTGGTCATTTTGGGGAGAAGAAAACTTATGAGCTACTGAAAAAGCACTTCTTTTGGCTTAATATGCTGCGGGATGTTCATAAAGTTGTTGAAAGATGTGTAAATTGCAAGAAAGCTAAGGGTAAAGAGAATGCATATGGACTATATATGCCTTTACCTATCCCAGAGCAACCATGGATGGATATTAGTATGGATTTTGTGCTTGGATTACCTAGAACACAGCGTGGGAAGGATTCAGTGATGGTTGTGGTTGATCGGTTCTCCAAAATATCACACTTTATTCCTTGTAACAAAACTGATGATGCTATTCATATTGTTGATTTGTTTTTTAGGAAAATTGTACGTTTGCATGGAATCCCTAAAAGCATTGTCTCTGATCGTGATACAAAGTTCTTAAGTTATTTTTGGAAGACTCTTTGGAAGAAGCTTGGAACAAAGTTGCTTTTCAGTACTGCTTGTCATCCACAAACTGATGGGCAAACTGAGGTAGTGAATCGTACTTTATCTTCTTTATTACGAGCTGTTATAAATAAGAACTTAAAGAGTTGGGATACTTGTTTGCCTATTGTAGAGTTTGCATATAACCGTAGTGTGCATGGGGCTACAAAATTTTCACCATTTGAGATTGTGTATGGATTTAATCCATTTGTTCCTATTGACCTTGTTCCTATTCCAATTAATGAGAGGACATCTATGGATGGTGTTAAGAAGGCAGAATTGATGAAGAAGCTTCATGAGCAGGTTCGAATTCATATTGAGGAGAAAACAGCTAGGTATGTTAAGCATGCTAATAAAGGACGAAAAATGATTAGCTTTGAACCTGGTGATCTTGTTTGGATTCATCTTAGCAAGGGAAGATTTCCTAGCAAAAGGAAGTCCAAACTGATGCCAAGAGTTGATGGACCTTTTCGTATTATAGAGAAGGTAAATAGTAATGCTTACAAAGTTGACCTTCCTGGTGATTACAATGTTTCAGCCACTTTTAATGTGAATGACTTATCTCCTTATTTGGAAGATTTAGAAGATTCTGATTTGAGGGCAAATCATTCTCTGCCTGGGGGTGATGATGTGCATCATGAAGGTTCTAAATCAACTCAAGAAGGCGAGCTGAGCGTAAAGGAGATTTCAGATGGTTTAATAACAAGGGCTAAGGCTAAACAGCTTCAAAGGGCCATAAGTAGTCAAATTGGAGCTATTGAAGCTTCTATGGGATTAGAAGCTTGCGATCTGAATGGAAACGATATTTATTTGTCTTCAATTTAAGATTGGGACGTGATTTAGAGACGTTTGGTGACATTGGGCTTTAAAAAGCAGCTAAGGGCTTTCTTTTCATGCTATTGGGCTTTATTTACTTCTTATGTTACTACTTTTATGTATTTGGGCTATTTTGAACTTGTTTAGTTTTGTTTTAAAATTATTAAGTCATATTGGGCTTATTTTGGGCCTTTTTAGGTTTATTAGGTAATATTAGGGTTTCACCTCATTTTGTAAGCCTATATAAGGCATGTAAAAGTCTTGTAGAGGCAGTTGCCTCATTTTGGAATTGGATGCACGAAAATAGACTTTTTCTCTCTCAAAATTGTCTTCTCAAGTTTTTCAACTCTTGAAGATAGTTGCTAACTTATCACTCTTTGATCACCAAGAGTGTGGTGTCAAAACCCTAAATTGATCCTTGCGGCGTCCATACGACTTATCAAGGTATCTATTTAGTTCTATCCTTCATCAACTTCACAATTTAATTTTGTTATAAATCAAGGCACATCACACACACTCTTACACTTAGCAAACAAGCTTTATCCATATTGATTTTCTTAGAATATTTTTAGTATACGTAGATGATGAACACATGAAAATGCATGTTGTTAGGAGATTCAGTCACTATTTAATGTCACTAATTTTAGTATTTTCTGTATTTTTAGCTTAAAATAAAGTGTTCTCCTTAAATTGTGATTAATGAATGTTATTTGGACAGGTTTAGGTAAACTGGACATAACTGTCAATGTAAAAATCGAAATAAAGAAATTCTTGAACCTGGTACAACATAACTCAATCTTACACAAATTTGAAGAATAGTGGAAAAGCCAAATCCAATATGTTATTGGCCAAAAATTGAGATACAACAGAATCGGACTACAACTCTTACCCAGCTTGACCCAATTCACGTATTTGGACCGTATCTCACAAATTACGTATTCAATTGGTATAATTCTTGAAGCTGTGAATTGATGACTTAACTATCAACAACTCGTATGTTTATGGTAAAGTCCTCTCATATCTCATTAGATACTCATCCAATTTGCATGAAATCGGTGCCTATGGAAAGAAGAGTCAAAATGCTACAACTTTCATGTCGGCTATAGAAGCTGAATTGATCATTTAAATTATCAAAAATGTGCTGCAAATGGATACACGAGTTATTGGCTTAAAACTATTGAAGATTGATGTCATCCATGACATATGTCCATTCATTGCCTATATAAGGAGACACTTAGGACGTTTTTAACAATAGATAATTCTCTCTTCTTTTATTCTCATTAACATGTATTGTAATTTAGGCTAGAGTTCCTAGCAAGGCTAAGAGATGAACTTTTATGTGTAGTAAATCTACTTCCATGCTTTGATTCGGTGTCAAGAGCTATAAATGTTGTAAGTTTGGTTTTGATTAAACTCTTATCTATTTTATTTTCTATAATCCAGAGGTTATAATTCTCATGTCTCATATATGTTCAGTCATGCTTTTCTTATGTGATTCATGTTGATTTATAATTGTTACTGGTTACATTGTTTTATATGTTAATCTTTTACCGCAGTATTGTCAATTTGATATATTGTCGATCTTGGATAACATGTAAGGGCGATAAATGTTTGATATTCAAGTTAATCTTTTACTGCAATATTGTCAAAATGATATATTGTCGATCTTAGATAACTTGTATAAATAACATGATGGGTGTTAATGCTTGCAAAGAGTTTAACTAAATCAAATACATGTGTTATCAAATGTGCTATATATTACATACCTTCTGATTGATTGTTTGGGATGTGAAACTTTCAGTTGAGTTATAAATATCGAATCAAAGTATAGAGTAGATTTATAAAGCATAATTGTGATTCTCAAAGCCTTGCTTAAATCATCATAAGACATTTTTCTCAATTCATAGACAATTCTATCTCATCCGTTTAAATCAATTAACCCTTTGCTACTGCTTTAATATTTTACTTCACTAACCTATTTTGCCAAGAGCTTCCTCGTGGGATCGACACCTCAATCTATACTGCGATAGCCGCGTTATATTTTGAGCGTAAACAAAAATTTGGCGCCGTTGCCGGGGAAGCACACTAAGCGAAAGTTGGTTGCGATTATAAATACTAAAGTGGTAACTTTGTATATTTTCTTTTCTTTGCAAAATCTTAGTTTTATTTCCTTTGTTGTAATTTATTTATTATTCATGGTTGGTTGTACCACCTAATTTATTTTGTTTTCTTTAGTTAATTTTTTATATTTTATATTATCTTAATGGCTGGTTTTACCGCCTAATTAGTTTATTTTCTTTTATCTATTTATCGCACTTTATTTTCTTTAGTTTATTTATTGCATTTTTTTTTAATGGCTGATTTTACCGCCTAACTTCGTTCACTTTCTTTTATTTATTTATTGTACTTTTTTTTAGTTAATTTGTTGTATTTTCTTTTTATTTTGTGGCTGGTTCTACCGCCTAACTTAGTTTCTTTATTTCTCATTGTACTCTATTTATTTATTGCACTTTTTTTTATTGTACTTTATTTTCATTTTCTTTAGTTAATATGTTGTATTTTCTTTTTATGGCTGGTTCTACCGCCTAACCTTTTATTTATTTACTTATTGTATTTTCTTTTTATTATTTATTTATTGTACTTTTTTTTCGTATTTTATAGTCTTTTGTTTAGTTATTGTATTTATATTTCATGGTTGGTCTTACCACCTAACTTATTTCTATTTCTTGTTGTGTTTATTCCACTTCTTAATTTTCCTTAAGCATTTCTTTCCTTAAAAAAAAAAAAGAAAAAAGAAATTTAGGATGTATGCATCGACCTAGAGACAAACGAGGAAGATTTGTGAGAGAACTAGAACTAAAACTAGAACCACCCCCACAATTTGTAAGTGAAGAGAATTCACCTTCTAGTTCATCTTATAATTCTAACACAATGAGCCAACACGAAGAAAATCCCGTTAGAACTCTAAAAGATTACTTGCATCCTACTCGCACAGCCACACCATCATGTATTATATTTCCACCTAACACACCACATTCGGATTTTAAACCTGGAATGATACAACTTCTTCCCACTTTTCATGGTCTAAATAGTGAAAATCCTTATGTACATGTTAGGGAATTTGAAGAGGTAATTGCCACCTTCCATAGCCAACCTGAAGCCATAGACACTGTTAGACTTAAATTTTTCCCTTTTTCTTTGAAAGATAAAGCAAAGAGTTGGCTATACTCTTTGAGGCCGAGGTCTATAGGAACTTGGGCAGAAATGACCCAAGCATTTTTCAATAAATACTTCCCACAACACAAAACTAATGGCCTGAAAAGACAAATTTCTTCCTTCTCCCAAAAAGACAGTGAAACCTTATATCAAGCATGGGAAAGGTTTAAAGAATTGTTAAATCTGTGTCCTCACCATGGGTATGAAAATTGGCGCTTGGTTAGTTATTTCTATGAGGGACTCACAATTAGAGAGCGCCAATTTGTTGAGATGATGTGTAATGGGGAGTTCCTTCACAAAGATCCTGAGGAAGCCATAGAATTCCTTAATGACTTAGCCGAAAAAGCCCATACATGGACTGGACCTAGCATTACTGAAAGCACAAATAGGTCACGACCCAATGGAATTTTCCATCTTAGGGAAGAGGATAACCTCAAAGCCCAATTAGAGGTCTTAACTAGGGAGTTAGAGGCCTTGAAAACCAAAGATAGAAGGGTCACCCACACGGTTGCTAGAGTTGAGTCACACGATGTCTGTTTTGTCTGTGGAGGAGCGGAACACTTAGCTCAGGATTGTCCCACGTATAGTGAGATGAGAGGGATATATGAGGAACAATGTAATGCCCTAGGGATGTACAAGAAGCCTTATTCACCCTACTCTGAAACATATAATCCTAGCTGGAGAAACCACCCAAATTTCAGTTGGAAATCTGACCAACAAGCCAACAACCAATGGAAACAAGAACAACAAGCACCCAAGTCTTATGTTGCACCTCAATATAATGCACGACCAACTAGGAGTTCTTTAGAGGATACATTACAAGCATTTATGGAGGCACAAAGTAAGACTAATCAAAAATTTGAAACAATTCTTGCACAGGTGGTGGACGAAAACAAAGAAATCAAGAGTCAAATCACAAAGTTGACCAGTGCCTTAACTGTACAAGAGCGAGGTAAGTTTCCATCTCAACCTCAATCCAATCCGAAAGGACAATTCATGGCACAAGCTTCTACTTCTGATGTTCAAAATCTCAAAGAAGTCAATGCCATTACTACTCGAAGTGGTAAGATTGTGAGTGAGCCTACTCCTGAAATTAACACATCTATGAGTAGTAAAGACGCCCCCTTTGAAAAAGAGGCCACAGTGGAAAAAGAGCCCGAAAGTAAGTTTTCAATCCCAGTGCCTTTTCCTCAAGCTCTTCGACCGGTTGGAAAAAATTCAGAAATTCAAGGTGAGATTTTAGAACATTTGAAACAAGTTAAAATTAATCTTCCCTTGTTACATTTGATTAAGCAGGTTCCAACTTATGCCAAAGTCATCAAGGATTTATGCACTATCAAAAGAAAACACCATGTGAAGAAAACTGCATTTTTGGCAGAACAGGTAAGTGCAGTGATTGAACAAAAGACACCACCCAAGTATAAAGACCCAGGATGTCCCACAATCTCCTGCCAAATTGGGACACATGAGTTTGGTCAAGCTTTATTGGACTTAGGAGCAAGTGTAAATTTAATGCCTTATTCTATTTACTTGCAATTGGGACTTGGTGAGATTAAACCAACATCTGTAGTCCTACAATTAGCTGACCAATCAATCAAGAAACCACGGGGAATAGTAGAAGATGTTTTGTTACAAATTGATAAATTTTACTACCCTGTTGATTTTCTTGTTTTAGATACTCATTCTGTTGTTAACATGGAGTCAAAAATCCCTCTTATTTTGAGGAGACCTTTTCTAGTCACTACTAACGCTCTTATTAATTGCAGAAATGGTCTAATGAAATTATCTTTTGGGAATATGACTCTTGAGGTGAACATTTTTCATATTAATAAGCAATCACGAGAAGAAGACGAATGCTATCATTCATATATGATAGACACATTTAGAGCGGAGGAAGCTTATAAAAATCATGGCTCTAATTCTTTAGAAAATCTCTTTGATTTTGATATTGAAGAATTGTATTATCCTGATGAAACAACTGATATGTTTAGTATTTTTGACTCACAGGATAAAGGGATTCGATTTTGGAAACCAGGCATTGAAAAGTTTCCACGAGAGAAGGAGAAACCAAAGCCATCAAAACTCGAGACACCACGTGTCATCATTAGTGACCAAGGAACACATCTCTCTAACTGTTCTTTTACAACTTTGAGTGCTGCAGGTCTTCAGAGAAAGTTACAATTGTCAGAAATAGAAGAGCTACGAAATGACGCATATGACAACTCTAGAATTTACAAAGCTAAAATGAAAGTAGCTCATGATAAACAGATCTCAAGGAAACACTTTGAGCCAAATCAACGGGTCTATCTTTATGATTCTCGATTGCATTTACGCCCTGGAAAGTTGAGATCTCGATGGACTGGTCCATTTATGGTAAGACATATTTTTTCTAATGGTGCTGTTGAAATAGAAGACCCCACTGATGGACGAACTTTCAAAGTGAATGGACAACGGCTAAAAAGCTACGTAGAAAAGAATTTTATTTCACATTCGGCGCGACAGATCCTGGTTTCTGCTACTGAGGCGGATGAATTGATTAACAAATTACAGGCAGTTACCTACGAACCTGACCCAGCAATAACTCGGATCGATTGGTCAGTGGGCCTTAACAAGCGAAAATTAGATCTGACACTTCGTTTGTAAATTTTTCTTTTTATTTATTTATTTATCAGCACCATCATTTTAGTTTATATTTGCTTAAGTGTCTCTCAGGTTTGTTTCTTTCAAATAACTGGCGTTTCAGGTAATGTCTCCTATACTTTATCTCTTTCTATTTAAACATTGAGGACAATGTTTCATCTGGTTTGGGGGGAGGATAGTAGACATACGTTGCATTTTGCCAAAAAAAAAAAAATTTGTGGTCCGACATTTGATTAAAATGGCAGAGTAAAGAGTTCATTCTTGAACTCTTGAGACGCATTCTAGGTCAAATTAGAATGGCAGAGTAAGGAGTTTTAGTACTAACTTTTGAAATGCATTTTAACTAACTTTTTGTTATTTTGTTTTATATTTCATGCATTGTCGTTTACTGCTTGTAGTCTTGGTAATTCTTGTATAAAGGAATTTGCTTTTCTGCCTAAGTATGATTTCAGAATTATTTAGGTTGAGTCACTATTTCTATCTAGGTTACTAAAGAATGACTTCCAAAATATGTTTGAGCACAATGCTAAGCCTTGTGGTAAGATGGATGATTCAATTTATATAGCCAAGAGAATTCCCATGTTTAAGTATATATTTTTTTAATCTCACATATCTTTTGTGAGTAAGTGGAAAGGTTGAGAAAACAGCTTATGAACCTTCATTGATCCTTTGAATTGGTTAATTTTTATTTAGAATGATATTATTTGAATTAAGGGATAAGTTGGTTACATTTGTGCATAATATAATTTGGTGAGAAACCTTTGTAATGCTTCCTTGTATTCTTCAAAAATACAAAAAATAAAAATAAAAAAATAAAAACACAAAAATACCAAAAACAAAAAAAAAAAAAAAGAAGTAATTGAGTTTAATAAAGTCTTCATTCAATTTTAGAAGACAAATATCTTGTAAAACAGTTTTCTCACCAAGTTATAATTGTATTATTCTCACAAGCCAATTAAAGTTCTAAAGTTGGCGTATGATATGAATAATTGATTTTTAAACAAATAATTTTCCTATCTTTGGATCAATGTTAGTTTATATGTCTGTCCTTAAAATTGACTTTTTCTTGAGTGCTTAACTGTTTTCCAACTCCATAAGAGAAGTCCTAACCTTTTAAACAGTCATACACCTGTGAGGATATGGAGTTGAGGCTTTTACTTGGAGAAATTCTCAAGGCTATATCTATTGTGGTTTGTGGTTAGATGGTTATGGCTTAGTTCACACACACACAAATTATGGAAGTTGTAATTGAAAAAACCATGATAGCAACAGTGATCTCGAACTGACGTTTTGATTGAAATGCTTAGGAAGTTTTGCATATTCTATTTACGCTTGAATTGCTAGAGACTAGCAATAAGCTGGTTAGGGGCTATGATGAACACATGAAAATGCATGTTGTTAGGAGATTCAATCACCATTTAATGTCACTAATTTTAGTATTTTCTGTATTTTTAGCTTGAAATAAAGTGTTCTCCTTAAATTGTGATTAATGAATGTTATTTGGACAAGTTTAGGTAAACTGGACATAACTCTCAATGTAGAAATCAAAATGAAGAAATTCTTATACCTGGTACAACATGACTCAATCTTACACAAATTTGAAGAATAGTGGAAAAGCCAAATCCAATATTTTATGGGCCAAAAATTGAGATACAACAGAATCGGACTACAACTCTTACCCAGCTTGACCCAATTCACGTATTTGGACCGTATCTCGCAAAATACGTATTCAATTGGTATAATTCTTGAAGCTGTGAATTGCTGACTTAACTATCAACAACTCTTATGTTTATGGTAAAGTCCAAATCAGCCGTTATCATGGACCAAATCGCATTGCAAGTGGGTAAAATGGTTGTTGGCCGAATTCTGATGTATCTTTGGAATTTTGCTCATATCTCATTGGATACTCATCCAATTTGCATGAAATCAGTGCCTATGGAAAGAAGAGTCAAAATGCTACAACTTTCATGTCGGCTGCAGAAGCTGAATTAATCATTTAAATTATCAAAAATGTGCTGCAAATGGATACACGAGTTATTGGCTTAAAACTATTGAAGATTGATGTCATCCATGACATATGTCCATTCATTGCCTATATAAGGAGACATTTAGGACGTTTTTAACAATAGATAATTCTCTCTTCTTTTATTCTTATTAACATGTATTGTAATTTAGGCTAGAGTTCCTAGCAAGGCTAAGAGATGAACTTTTATGTGTAGTAAATCTACTTCCATGCTTTGATTCGGTGTCAAGAGCTATAAATGTTGTAAGTTTGGTTTTGATTAAACTCTTATCTATTTTATTTTCTATAATCCAGAGGTTATAATTCTCATGTCTCATATATGTTCAGTCATGCTTTTCTTATGTGATTCATGTTGATTTATAATTGTTACTGGTTACATTGTTTTATATGTTAATCTTTTACCGCAGTATTGTCAATTTGATATATTGTCGATCTTGGATAACATGTAAGGGCGATAAATGTTTGATATTCAAGTTAATCTTTTACTGCAATATTGTCAAAATGATATATTGTCGATCTTAGATAACTTGTATAAATAACATGATGGGTGTTAATGCTTGCAAAGAGTTTAACTAAATCAAATACATGTGTTATCAAATGTGCTATATATTACATACCTTCCGATTGATTGTTTGGGATGTGAAACTTTCAGTTGAGTTATAAATATCGAATCAAAGTATAGAGTAGATTTATAAAGCATAATTGTGATTCTCAAAGCCTTGCTTAAATCATCATAAGACATTTTTCTCAATTCATAGACAATTCTATCTCATCCGTTTAAATCAATTAACCCTTTGCTACTGCTTTAATATTTTACTTCACTAACCTATTTTGCCAAGAGCTTCCTCGTGGGATCGACACCTCAATCTATACTGCGATAGCCGCGTTATATTTTGAGCATAAACAGTAGATTAATGAATAAAGATCTCATTTGATTTATGGTCAATCTGCAGGTCGAGACAATATTTAGTCTTCCCTAAGTATTTCATTACAAATTCTCTTTTTAAGTATTTTGCGGTCTTCAGGAGCTCATCAAGAGTCTCGATTAAATTCATATCATCTACATATACAACCACAATAACAAACCCATATTGTGTCCTTTTTATAAATACACATGGACTTATTGAGTTATTAATATATCCTTATTTTATCTAGTACTCGCCTAGGTGATTATACTACATACGCTCAGATTATTTTAATCCATACAAATATTTTTGTAGCTCAATTGAATACAAATTACGATTACATGTTTTAGGCATATTAAATCTTTAGGGATTTTCATGTAAATATTTGTGTCAAGTGACCCATACATTGACAAGACACATATCAAGCTTTTCTGAGACTACTAAGCTTATCAAAAATCAAAATGTAATTGTGTTCATTACGGGGGAATAAGTCTCATCAAAACCAATACCAAGTCTTTGCAAGAAACCTTAAGCAATGAGTAATGCTTTGTATCTGATGACCTTGTTGTTTTTGTTATGTTTTCGTATAATAAACTCATTTATATCCTATAGGTTTAACATCTTCAGGTGTTTGGACTATAGGTTCAAATACTTTATGCTTGGCTAGAGAAGTCAATTCTGCTTGAATTGCTTTTTTCTACTAGAGCCAATTATGTCTTTCTTTGCATTCATTAATAGTTTGTGACTCAAAATCATTCATAATTTCAATAGCTACTGTAAATTAAAATACATCGTAGATAATTATTTCAGCACATTTTCACATTTCCCCTGTGCATGTATAATTCGCACTTTATTCATCAATTTCAAATTCGTGTATCTCTTCTGGGGCTAATTCCTCTTTCGAAACTTTTGTCTCTTCAGGGACATATGTTTCTTTAAGAATATGTGTTCTTTAAGGATATGTATCTCTTCAGGGACTATTAAATTCTCTAATGTTAGTGGTTTAAAGAATGTGGATTTCTTGGCTCAAGCATCATTTTCAGCAGGATCTTGATTTTTCACTTTCTTCTTTCACAGAACAATACCTTTTGAACCAAATGGCTACCACGCTTCTGATGTGCAATAGAAGATTCATTTGCTGCTATTTGATTAAATTGTTCTATATGAATAATCACCCGAACTGGTGTATTAGTAGCTAGTATGTATGACTTGGTTACTTTTAATGCATTTGTAAATGTGTCAGGTAATTCATTTGCAATTATTTGAAGATGAACAATCCTTCACATCTTATTTTTATATTGATTTATGCAAGGATCCAAATGAGACATAGTGTTTATTTCCCAAGAAAGTTCATGCTTTACTTCATGAGGCAATTTTCTTTCATCTAATGATAGTAATACTATCTTATCAAAATGCCAATTCATAAATCGTGACTAAACAGATCACCCATTAGGAGTTCAAGATACCTTATAATTAATGGTGAGTTAAAATCAACATAAATCTCTAAGCGACGTTGAGGTCTCATCTTAGTGTGTTGTGAGGGTGCTATAGGGACATATACATCACAGCTAAAGATACGCAAATGGGACACATTAGGTTGATGACAAAGTACATGTTGTAATGGAGAACACTAATGATATGTAATGGCCCTAAAATGAATTAATGCTACAGTATGCAAAAAAGTGTGACACCATGCAAAAATTGGTATTTATTGTGCATTAATAAAGTACGAGCAATTACTTAGAGTCATTTAATTAAGAATTCTGCTAATCCATTTTTTGTGTGAACATATGGCACAAGACATTCTATATCTATTCACACTAATGTACAATAGTCAACAACTGTTTTAGATGTAAACTCATTAGCATTATTTAAACATATGGTCTTAATAAGGTATTTTAGAAATTTTGTTCTTAATTTAATGATTTGTGCTAGTAATCTAGCGAATGCAACATTTTAAATAATGTTGCATTCACACTGATTGTTTTAGAATGTAATCTAGCGAATGCAATATATCTATTCACACTAATGTACAATAGTCAACAACTATTTTAGATGTAAACTCATTAGTATTATTTAAACATATGGTCTTAATAGGGTATTTTAGAAATTGTGTTCTTAATTTAATGATTTATGGTAGTAATTTAACGAATGCAACATTTTGTGTAGACAGTAAACAAATATGTGACTATCGTGCAGATGCATAAATCAAAATCATAAAATAGTAAAAAGGTCATAGATGAATTGGTCTGCATATATATCCTTAGATCTTTTATAAAAATGATAAAAATTCTAGACCAATCTTGAAAATTGATATTCTAATTACAAGTTTCCTTTATGAGCAAATAGTACAAATATTCATATTAGGAAATAGAATTTTCAGGTTCTTTAATGGGTGCCCATGAGAATTTTTAATAATTTTACCCATCGTTGTTGATCCTTGATGACCAAGTCAATCATGCTATAGTATAAACATTTTTGGATTACTATATTTCTAGTTCATTACTGTGTAGCTCTCAATTGAATTTATAACTATATAATATAAACTAGATAATAAGGTAAGAAGCTTTTCATATATGCATTTCTTGTTTGAGATATTAGAAGTAATGCAGAGATATTTTGCATTATTTTCACTAAGTGTCAATGTAATATCCATTTCAATAGATATCTTTAAAATTGAGCAGATTTCTTCTAGATTTGCCTGCATATAAAGTTTCATTTATATATAATTTTGTTCCACTTGCTAACAATATTATTATTCTTTTGGAGCTTTCATGCAAATTTGCAGAACCTGTTATAGTATTGAATTTTCTCCAATCATTGTTAGTTTTGAGAAATATTTCTTATCTCGAAGGATAGTATACGTAGTAGTACTAACAACCAAACAGGCATCCTCAATTTTTCTCTCCAAAGTGATAATTCATCCTTAAAAATGATTCCTTATATTAAATAAAAATTTATATTAGACATCAAGAATACTTACAAAAAGTTATATTTTATACAAAAAGACATAATATAAAAATATTAATTAAAGCTTAATAATTGATATTCCTTTATTTATCCTCAAAGAGATCAGAGATATCTATATAAGCAAGATCTATAAGATCTTAAATCATCAATAAAATTTATTTTCACATTCTATTCATTTGTTTTTATAGATGCTTTATAGTGCACCACATTAATAATAAATATTTTTCATGATATTTATGGCATTCATTCTCTTACAATTATATTTGTTTTGGTGTTTATTTCCTCTTTTAGTGTTCCTTCGTTCTTGGAACTTACGGCCACCATAATGACTAAGTATTTTCATTCACTTCTGAGAATGACTAAGAATCAGTTGGACGTGATTCATGATTTTTTAATAAGAGCTTATTATTTTATTCAGCAAGTAGAAGATATTATATTAATCCTAATTATTTTTAAATCACTATTCGCAATACTATTGCTATAGAACGTTAGAGGTATGGAAAGTAAAAAATGTCTTCTCTAATATATCTTATTATGTAACTTTCTCACTATACAATTCGACTATGAGGTGGTTGTGATCAAAATAGAATTGTATTTAAGAACAATTTTAAGATCATACAATCTCAGATTTATCCAATCATGTCTTGTTATTAGGAGGAACACATCGTAACTTTCTTTTAGATTTTTCTAGAGAATCTGCAAGCTCTCAAATATTGAACTTTGAATCTCTTATGTAAGTGATAATAAAGGAAATTCATAATTCTCGACTTGTCCTACAGAGACATGTCATTTTTTTTCAATCATTTTTTTTAAATCATTAGTTTTAAGGTGCATTTTAGTATCTAATACTCATGGTAGGTAATTTTTTAATAGCATCAAGTGTAATAATTTGTAAATTTGTAAAAGATATGTTCATGGGCTTTAAATTTAAATAAGAGAATTAAAATTAGTATGATGAAATATAAATATTATTCAACAAATTCATAATACAAAACATAAATATCAAAAGTAATGTTTAAGAAGCATGGCCTTCCATATATATAAAATAATCATAACTAAGAGGCAAGACCTTCTATGTATTAATAGTATTAAGGAAGTATAACCTTCTATTGATAATAATGAAGAGGCATGACCTTTCATAGATTGATAATAATGAGTAGACATGACTTTTCATAGATTGATAATAATGAGGAGGCATGACCTTCCATAAATTAATAATAATGAAGATGCATAACCTTTCATTTGAATACGTAATTAAAAGAAACAAATTTAAAAATTATAATATAAAATTTTATGTTCTATATTAATGGGATTAATTATTAGAACTTGAAGTTCTAACTTAATAATTTGTTATTCAAGCTTCAGGTTGCATATAGAATATTCGAATTTAAAAGAATAAACATAATATAAATATAAATATAAAATAATTGATGCATAATATTATTCTTATTTTTTGATATAAAAAATTTAAATAAATAACAATCACAGTACATATTTATAAGGATTATATTATATAATAATATAAACACAATATAAATGAAACACATAGAAATAAAATGAATATAAAATAAAGTAAGTTAAGAATTTAATATAAAAATAAAAACTAAATTTATTTGAAAATCGTAATAATAACGTGCTATAAATAAATAATAAAAATTAAAAATAATTCAAATAATAAAAATTCTCTAAAATGTTTTATAAAAATTATGAAAATATTATAAATAAATAAATTATAAAAAAATTATACACATATTTATACACAAGTAAAAGGGGGAGATAGATTTCACCAAAATGCTACTCTCCACCGCCTCGTACACAACTTTACAATATATATCAAGAAATATTAAAAAAAGATTTAAAGAAGTAAATTTACTCCTCCACCCTTGATACCTTTTGATATAACTTAAGCACTGGGTCCAAAAATTCATTATGGGCCCTTATTTTTTTTAGATATATCTTCTGAATATCGGGCCCATATAGGGAACACAATTACAAAATATGGAACTTCCACGTGGTCCTATCAAAATGCTTCTCTTTAAAATGGAGGGGAAAAAAAAAAAGGAAAACAGAACTTACATATAATCCCGCACTATAAATAAACAACTTTCAAGCTCACCATCCAAACTCCTTATTTTGGCTGGCTCTGGCTTTTTTTCATTAACGAAGTTTTACGAACAAATTCCAATGGCTAATTTTACAGACCATTTGCAAAACTTGAGACCCTCATTTCCTTTTCTTGATATCGATCCAAACATGGAACAAATAAACCAGTTCTTGAATTGTCAAAGCTTCATGCCTTTCTCCAATGACAACTTCTTCACCATCAGCAATCAAGCGCCTGATCAATTTCTGGGAAACTTGGCGGAAAAATTCCAGGGTATTTTTCATCAAAACAATATTAACCAGAATATTTTGCCAGTTTCTCAGTCAACTGCCACAGCTGAAAGTGAAAGCAAGAAGAGAAAAGTTAGGGACGCATCAGAGAGCAGCTATGGGAAATCTTCTCCAGCTTCTGAACGTGAAACTAAGAGGAAAGCGGTAAGCAGTAGATACTGCTGCAGCTTCTTTTTTTTTTTTTTAATGTTTTTTAATATTTATTTAATGGGTTGTTTTGTTTTTCCGCAGAATATTTCGGGAAGAAGAAAGAGAGTGAAAGACGATGAGAAGAAAGAAGAGAAGCCAAAAGAAGTGGTTCATGTTAGAGCTAGAAGAGGACAAGCAACTGACAGCCACAGTTTAGCTGAAAGGGTATATATATTATGAAGATTTTCAAAGTTAAATAAATACATCTTTTTTTTTAATTTTATATTTGTTCTATATACTTTTAATTTGAAATTCATCAATATTCATGGATATACTTGTCATGATTCAGGTTAGAAGAGGGAAAATCAATGAAAGACTAAGGTGCTTGCAAGATATTGTTCCAGGATGCTACAAAGTAACATTTATATATATATATATATATATATATACTCAATTATTTTATATGATCATTGGATATTATAAAGAAAAAAAAAACTTTGTTACCTTCTCAAATACATTGAAAATTTTGCAGACTATGGGAATGGCAGTGATGTTGGATATGATAATAAATTATGTCCAGTCCTTGCAAAATCAAGTTGAGGTTAGTTAAATAATCATTCTCATTTTATTAATTGTTTCAGATGAACAATTATATCTAAAGTCTAACACTATATTCTTTTTCCCAATTCATTTTCAATTCAGTTTCTTTCTATGAAGCTTACTGAGGCAAGCACATTTTATGATTTCAATTCAGAGTCAGACGCTATAGAAACAATGCAGGTATTGAAACTTAGATATATAAACAAGAGAATTTTTTTTATAAAAAAAATTATATATATAAAACTTGTTGTTTTGATTTTTAGGTTTTGCAAAAGCTTATGTAAATTTGATTATATATATATAGATATTAATATTGAATGTTCTGAATTCCAGAGAGCAAAGGCGTATGAGGCGAAGGAGATTGAGAGATTGATGAAAGAAGGATACGGAGGCTTTGATTGTTCTTCCTCTTCGATAACAAGGCCTACGAATCTCTGATGACATACTCGTTACAGTTACAGAACAAATATGAAAGATAGCCTATTTCCTATAATTTTCCATTTTCAAAAGCTCGCGTATTTCCTATTATTTTTCATTTTCAAGAGCTCAAAATTTGTCCCCACTCATGCTTTGCTTAGCACAAGTTGACATGTATACTTGTAATTGTCACTTATAGGTGGAGAAATTGAATCAATATGTATAAAAGAAAAGGGCTTATCAATTTATCTTCTAACTTCTGCATGGTTATATTTCTATGATTTAGAATCCACTTCGTTTCACAATTGTTACATAAACACTTTATAATTAATATATATAGATAATTTAATAAACTACATAATTCATGATATAGTGATCAACACTAAAAAAATTAGTTAATAATTTAATTTGTTATTAAAATACTTAATCTCACATAAAAATAAAAATAAAAAGTAGAGTAGTTAGGTTATTTTATATAAAATGTCCTCAGTGAATTGGTAAGCCAAGAAAGAGAAATTCTCTGGTATGAGATGAGTTAGCTTAGATCTTGTTTTAAAATTAAATTAAGTGCGTATACGCACCCGATATGTCTAAATAATGTTAATGTAAATATTTTGAAATGACTGTCCTTACATATATCATTTATATAATTGGTGTCTGAACTTGAAATCTAATGTAAGCAAGCAGTAACTTAGTTTAACCTATATACACCAATTCACATGTAAACTCAAATTCATCTACCATAGATAGAAAAAGCAATTTGGCATCTCAATGGATTGATGGTATCTTCATCTTGAGTAGGACCTATAACAAATAAATCATTTGCAGCAACTTGTCCAAAAATCCCAATTGTCTGCAAAATTCAGAAACTGCTTAATCCTTTTTGGCACTAACATTCGGAGTCTGTCCCATGAAATCAAATGAATTTGATGCAAAATACGTGTAGACTCAAAAGGCAACAAATTTTCTATTGGTAAGTCGCTTGTCGAATCCAAGGATCCCACAAATTGATCAAGAGGGATGCGTTAAATCTTATGGGTTTTGCCAATTCACGGACTTAATGATTGGTGAGGAGAAATTATAGGTTACAAAATTTAACTTCTTTAATTTGTAGAAACTTTAGAATATTGGAAGGGTGATAGATGCAATGCATCCATGAAAATGGGAGCAATAGGATGACAGCTGAAATGGGCCATGGTATGCCCAGAAGAAGATGGGCAACGTGGGTTCACCAACAACATCTCAAATGATAAGGGCAAATGAACCTATCAAAAGCATCTACTGTTTTTGTTTTTGGCAACTTTTGTTTTTTTCTATTTTTTCCTCTCTCCCACTCAAAATCTTTCTTCTTTGACTCTCTTTTGACCCGAGTCTTATTAGTTATTGCTTTGTCTCTTGAAGAAGCATGCATATGCATGAACTAGAAGGGAAAGAGAAACCCTTTTGGGTCCCAATGGAACTAAGTGGATAATGTCATCTATTCCCAATTTAGATTAGGTGAAGTTGGAGAGAGAAATTCCAACTAATATGTGCAAATTCAAGGATTCATATAAAGTGAGATTAGCATTAAGTTTTGGATCAAGTGGAGTTTGTTTTTGGCCAGTCAATCAGGTATCTAATTTAATTCAACTTCAATTCCATAACCCTAATAAGAAATCTATGTTAGATTCAAAACTCAAAAGTTGATTACGGTAGTTTTTCTTTCTATCAATTCTCTATAATCATGTCAGTCTACTAATAATTAAATTGAATTAAAACTATGCCACACTTTTTAACTAGTTCAATATTGAAACTGAAACATACAAGAAATCAAGTTAATAAAACTCAACCCCCTTTTCCTTTTTTCTTCTAATATCGTTAAACAAGTCCAAGAAGGCATGTTTCC
Organism: Ailanthus altissimus; assembly: GCA_946807835.1. Lineage (NCBI taxonomy): Eukaryota > Viridiplantae > Streptophyta > Magnoliopsida > Sapindales > Simaroubaceae > Ailanthus > Ailanthus altissimus. The sequence goes on along the minus strand of OX327696.1, from coordinate 14,516,828 downwards.
CACTCGTAGTAACACGACTGTGACACTATGTTTAATTTGTTATGGGACAAAGAAAGGAAAATTAACATTTTATTTTAAAACATTAGCAGATATCTTATGTAAAATTTCATAATCATAATATATTATGTTCTGAAAAATAATATTAATTACTCTCTAAAAAATAATATTAGAATTAATAATTTAAAATTGTGTTTGAACATAATTTTGAATTACACAATTTTAAATTAGAGATCATTAAAAAATTAATAAGAGGTTAAAGACGTATTGGATAAATGTGAAAAGGACAAAAATAAGAAGTCAAAAGTGATGAGGAGTTTAATGTAGGAACGATTTTTAAAATTTTGTTATGTCTATTTTAATTTAACTATAAAAGGGTATAAGAAAAATACTTTGATTGCATGTTCTTTGTCAACCCTAGCAAATCTTTCATATTATATCTCTCACCAACAAACTACTTGTGTGACCGAGTTAATTAAATATGAAAGATCTAATTTTGTGCTCTTAATTTTTTACTTTAGAAAAAATTCATCTCAAAAGAAAGTAAAGACTTTTTTTGTGTATATTGTGAATTCAATTAACACCTCTTTTATAGTGTACTTATATTTATTTTATTTAAACTTTAAATTCTAATAGTAGGGATGGCAGCAGATCAGGTTTGGGACGGACACTCCTAAATTCGTATTCATATTCGTTTAAAAAATAAAATACTAAATCCACAACGGGTTTGGAGTATCATTACCAAACCCATCGTTAATGTATTTTAGGGTGTATGCATATAATTGTGTACATGTTGAAAAACTAAACACATGTATCATATACACCAATTTTACAGTAGAATTAAATATGTAATCAACATATACACATTAACTTAAATTCTTAACAATTTAAGATTATAGAAAACATACATTTGAAGACTTTCGGTGATGATTTCAAATCCGAATTTCTTAGCTCCAACTTTGAGCTCACCTTAAAGTACATTTTTGTTCAATTTTAGTTCACAACAATTTGATGGGATTATGAAGTTAGAATAGCAGCAATTCAATCTCCAACAATAAGGTTTATGTTACTTGAAAGAAAAATAAGAGGAATTTTTTTTTTCTCTCTAATTTTTCTCACAATTCTTTGTTCAATGAAAAACTCTCAAAAATCAAACTCTTCTTTTTCCTCTCTACACTTGTACGAATTTTTTTGATTCACACTTATTCATCCAAATGAAATCCAACCATTTTTAGTGCTCTCAACACTTCATAAGTGCTCTATCAAAATTAGATTTAGTGGCCAAGTATCAAAAATAATTTTTGGTGGTCATTTTTAATGGTCTAATAAAATTGACCATTAATTCTATAAAATGGTGCTCCACTCAATTTAATTTATATTTTTGAAATTAGGCATGTCTTCCATTTAGGAATAAAATAACAAATAAATAAAAATCATATTTTTTTATTTAAATAATATTTATTTAATTATTCAAAAATTATTTGAATAATTAATATTTACCTTATTTGATTTTACTAACAAGATTAATGGGTGAATTTATAGTAAAACAATTCATAGAACCCTTGTTAACATTTAATTAGTTAACAACTCTTGTCAGCTAATTAAATTATATACTTAACATTTAAGTCTAGGCAAGTGCACAATCCAAGAAACCCTAATGCATATTTTCGGTTTGTTGATATTGTTAGGATGGAATTGTTCAATCCATTATGCTGCCCTAGTGCACAATGAGTACACTTCATATTGTGAGACTCTCTAGGTCCATGCCCAAATTGTTATATAGAACTCCTTTATACGTCCGTGAATGATGCCTCACACACATGTTACAGATATTACAAAGCGGTATGTTAGACCATACAAGCTGAGGTTATAACATATTCAGATAATCCCTTTATCATTTATATCCAGGTAGAACGAAGATATAGATCAACACCGTCAAATCTCTATATACCCGATTGAAAGCTTATCTCTAGAATTGTATAAAAAATAATATTCCAAAACACTTTTGTAATATTATTTATCCCTAAGGTTAAACTCTTTTTCTAGGAATTACTGCTTATTGCCATAAGGCTTTTTGAAATATAATCTTAGAGCATTATGATATAATACTCACCCAAATGAGCTGATGAATCCCATATCTATGCACACCGGACTCCATGAGTATCAAACCATACCCAGCGGTCAGACAATAAAATATTTCTGATATGTGTGAAATCAAAATATGGTGGATCACTCACAGGCCCATTGTGGCACTCAGGTTAAAAGACCACGAATACTATTCAACTCGAAAAATTCTCTATTGACAACTTTATGGGATGTCTATTAGAAATCTTTATGAGTTTGTTCAGTATTCAGTCTTTACTGAATACTTATATTTCTATACGAGCTTCCACTAAACTCATGGTTTGCTAAGGTTAACCATCTGGACCATCCAGATATAGACATATACCGATCTATATATTTATTAAGGTATTCACTGATAGACCAGAATCAGTGAAGATAGATCAGGAATATAATATTTGAAAACATATTTGCATAATGACATTGACTATCACTATTTATAACTACATCATTACTAATATATTCTCAGGTATTTGTCTCATTTCAGATAAGGCTCTAACTCTTTAGATATCGCTGACTCTTATAACCTGGTAACTCTTATCAGTGCTAACTCTTAGTATTTATAACTCTCAGCGTTGTTAATTCTTAGCACTAATTTAAACTCATTTAGATCATATCTAATCTCTTTTCAGATCATATAATATTTAAAATGTTACAAACATCTTATCATATATAAAATATAATTAGCGATTTAATGAATGATAATACTAGTATAAATATTAAACAAATATTCATAAATAAAGGGATAGTACATAAGCACAAATCCCAATACCCGCAACAGGTTATCTGTAGATTTTAAACGAATTTTGAATTAATATAATAAAAAATTAAAATTATAACTTTAATTTAATTAAATTTTTATAAAATATAGCAATTAAAATAATATCAATTATAATTCTAATTTCATTTACGTTAAATATTATAATGTTAATTTTAATTTTAATTTTAATTATATTAAATGAGATAATTTCAAATCTAATTTCTATTTTAACTACGTTAAAGTTATCATTTCAATTACGATAAATATTTTACTTTTAATTCTAATTTTAATTTCAATTACGTTAAATGTTATAATTTCAAATTCAATTTTGATTTCAATTACGTTAAATGTTATAATTTCAAATCCAATTTTGATTTCAATTATGTTAAATATTATAACTTTAAATTTAATTTTGATTTAAATTACGTTAATGTTATAATTATAGTTCCAATTTCAATATCAATTATGTTAAATATTATAGTTCCTATTCTAATTTTGATTTTAATTACGTTAAATTATTATAATTTTAATTTCAATTTTGATTTCACTTATGTTAAGTTATATAATTCTAAATCGAATTTTGATTTCAATTATATTAAATTTATAATTTCAATTGTAATTTTTAATTTTAATTACGTTCAAAATTCAATTTTGATTTTAATTACGTTAAATTTTATAATTCCAATACCAATTTTGATTTTAATTACGTTAAATATTATAATTTTAATTCTAATATTGAATTCAGTTATGTGAAATGTTATAATTTTAAATTCAATTTCGATTTCAATTACATTAAATATTATAATTCAAAATTTAATTTTCATTTCAATTACATTAAATACTATAATTCTAATTTTAGTTTCAATTACATTAAATATCATAATTCTAATTCTAATTTCGATTTCAAATACGTTAAATATAATAATCTTAAATTTAATTTTGATTTCAATTACGTTAAATGTCATAACTCTAAATCCAATTTCGATTTCAATTATATTAAATGTTATAATTATAATTCCAATTTCGATAGTTAAATGTTATAATTTCAAATCCAATTTTAATTATGTTAAATATTTTAATTCCAATTTCAATTCTATTTTAATTTACATTAAGTATTATAATTCTAAATTTAATTTTAATTGTGTTAAATGTTATCATTTCAAATCTAATTTCAATTTCAATTACATTAAATGTTATCATTCTAAATCCAATTTCATTTTCAATTTCAATTTTATTAAATGTTTAATTACAATTTTAATTATGTTAAATATTATAATTTTAAATTCAATTTTAGTTACGTTAAATATTAAATATTCAAATTTTAATTTCAGTTACGTTAAATGCTATAATTTCAATTTTAATTTCAATTACAATTATTAGTCCCTTCGAATTAATTTTATTTATTTATTATTAAATAGTATGAGCGATGTCTAACCAAATCTAGAATTTTTTACGTGAGCTAAAAAAAAATGCAAAAAAACTCATTTTTTTTTCTCTAAATTTTAAAAAATGTAGTATGTGTGGATACCAATTGCGGGTATCTGCAGAATTTTCACCAAATTAATACTCATACCAAATCCGTTGTGAATTTTAATTTTGTATACCAAACCCACTTTAAACCTTACTAAATCCTTCTCAATGGGGCAGGTTTTAGCGGATTTGTGGGTTTGCGAGTTTTTTTACCATCCCTACCTAATAGGATTAGAATAAAATAATTTAGATAATTAATAATTAATTAAACTAAAAGAAATATAATTATTCAATTTAAATAGTAATCTAATTATTTATTTAATTCCATACTATTATGAATTAGACCAATAATTGATTAAACCCAATGAATTTAATCAAATTAAATATGGGCCAATAAAATTAATTAATTGGTCATAATAAGTTTAATCAAATTAAACTTAGGCTAATTTATATTTTAAACCAAACAATTAACCTTTAATCTATTTTAGTATTTTATAAAGCCAACATGGGGATCTGATAGACCTATAAAATTAAGCTCTAATAAATTAAATAATTTGATTAAAAAATTTTAATTAATATAATTTTATTTATTAACTTTATATTAGTCTACTAAAAATATAAAATTGAACTCTTAATTTTGTAAATAATATAAAATAGAAAACTTTCTTTATCCATTTAATAATTATTTCATATAGATCAATCATCCATAAGTTTTCATAATTAGAGTTAGGTCGAGTGTTCGTTAACCTATTTATTATATATTTATCCTTGATCCTTTTTAAACATTTAATTTGTGAAATTCACTAATTTATAATTTTCCTTAACCCTTAAAGAAAATGGTGTTGGGATTTGTGCTTACGTACCATCCCTTTTGTGTATAAATATTTGCTTTATATTTATACAATTATGATTTCAATATATCACTAATTATTTTATATACAAATATGGTAAGATGCTTGTAACATTTTAGACATTGTATGATCTGAAAGAGTTCAGATCTGATCTAAAAGAATTTATATCAGAACTAAGAGTTAGTAATGCTAAAATATATAAATGCTAAAAGATAGCACTGATAAGAGTTATCAGGTTATAAGAGTTAGCAAAATCTAAAGAGTTAGAGCCTTGTCTGAAATGGGACAAAGACCTAAGAATATATTAGTAATGACGTAGTTGCAATCAGTTGCAAATGGTGTTAAGAAATGTTGTTATGCAAATATGTTCTTAAACTTAATGTTCCTGATCTATCTTCACTAATGCGGGTCTGTTAGTGAAGACCTTAATAAATATATATCAATGTATGTCTATATCTGGATAGTCCAGATGGTTAGTCTAAGTAGACCATGAGTTTAGTGGAAACTCGTATAGAGATACAAGTATTCAGTAAGGACTGAATATTGAACAGACTCACAAAGATCTCCAATAGACATCCCATAAAGCCGTCAATGGAGGATCTTTCAAGTTGAGTAGTATTCGTGGTCCTTAGACCTGAGTGCCACGGTGGACTTGTGAGTGATCCATCATACTTTGGTTCTACACATGTCAGATACCTTTTATGGTCTGACCACTGGGTGTCACTGGGTATGGTCCGATGCTCATGAAGTCCGGTGTGTACAGATATGGAATCCATCAACTTAATTGGGTGAGTAAAATATCCTGAAACTCCAAAGTTGTATTTCAGAAAGTCTTATGGCCATAAGCAGACATATCCAAGAATTAATTTTATTCTCGGAAAAATAATATCGTAAAAGTGTTTACGGATATTATTTATTGAAATACAAATCTAGAGATAAGTTTATGGTTGAGCACATGGAGACTTGACGGTGTTGATCTATATCTCCGCTCTTCTAAGATATTTATGATGGAAGGATTATACGAATATGTTATAACCTCAACTTGTATGGTCTAATGCGCCGTTTTGTAATATCTGTAACATGTGTGTGGGACATTGTTCACAGACATGTGAAATAGTTTCATATGACAAATTAGGCATGGACCTAGAGAGTCTCATAATATGAAGTGTACTCGTTGTGCACTGGAGCAGCGAATTGGATTGAACAATTGATCCAACAATTTCCAGCAAAATGAAAAATGATTCAAGGTTCCTTTTATTATTCACTTGTCAATAATTTGAAAGAAAATACATTATTGGTTTACAAGAGTTATTAACCAATAAGAATTTGACAAGTGACATAATCTTGCTCCGTAAATTATTTACCATATATTTACCTATTTACCTTACTTGGTAAATACATATATGGTAAATGTAAATATTCAAAATAGTTTTGAATTATTAATATTTTATATATTAATCAAATTATTATTATTAATTAGAATAAGTGGCAAACACCATTTACTAATGGAGAATACACTTGTTATTAATAATAAGGAAAGTTTACCACTTAGTAATTCTTAAATGATGCACTAAGAAAGTGGTAAAACCACTTAACATTGATTAAATGCCATTTACTCTCTAGAAATTGATTCAATTGGTTGAATCAAATTGGTGAGTGAAAAATATGATAGATTAATGTTTGTAATGGCAAATATGGTTAAGTGGTGGTGGAGCACTAAGAGAAATCATTCTTTGCACTTAAGAAAGAATTGAAAGAGTGAAATTCGTTCTAGGAGAAAGGAGAGAGAATTGAGAGCTTTTCTTATGTGTTTTTCTCAAAGTGTTGAGAGAAAATGCAAAGGCTTACCAAGGTACAACATATAGAGTTGTAAAGAACTATAGAAAACACCTAATTCTTCTCATCTCTTGGTAGTAATCATTCATAAGGACTCTTGGTAGTAATCATTCATAAGGACAAATTGTTTTAAGTGTTAAAACAATCATTTGCTGGAAATTCAAGGCTGTCATTCTAGCTTCACAATCCCACCGAATTTAGTTGTGAACTAGAATTGTGCAAGAGAACACTTCAAGGTGAGCTCAACAAATTGAAGCTTGGAGTTCTTGAAGAATTGTAAAGCTACCTTCATATCCAGGTAGGTTATTTATTTACAATTCATTTTATATCATGCATGAAAATATATATATGAGATATATATGTGTTTGAATGATCATACATGTAATTACATGCTTGAGTTTGTTACATATTGTTTAATATGTATGAATACTTCCGTTGCGTATTTAATTTTTGAAATTATATACATCTATACACATCACACACCATATCACAACAAATGGAGCATTCATTATGTTCAAAACTAGAATCAATTATCAAGGAGAGCAACTTATCTAACTTCTTCTCAGAAGGAGTAGATTCCATATCTGTGAGAAATATTTTCAACCATTCATTTTGTTATATCTATAAATACTTAGTAATTAACTGAAAATATTTTACAGTCTTTTCTTATAAATTAATAAACATTACTCAATGAATATGAGCTCATTAATCTCTAAGGATTAAGATTAATCTATATATAATTATATTATGATAAAATAAATTCTCTTTACTAACGAAGATTAATAGAGAATTAATTTTATTATGATCCAATCCTATATAATCAACATTATACAAAGTGCTTCCGTTTTCTTTGTCATCATATGGAATTATCCGGATAAGACTATTGTATACAATATATAAATAGACCGCACATATAGTTTATTAAACAAAGTTTCTGTCTTCATTTCAGACAAAAAACTAGTTTAGATTATTATGCTTAAACGTAATCCTTATGTATATAATTATTATATTATAAGTTTATGATTATATATAATTATCAAAAAATTTCATGATATCTGAATAAAAGTAATCAAAATTACAAAATATAAAATTGAATGAATAATCTCTCGTTATTTATTTCTGATATTATTTAAATACAAATAATCATGCTTTAAATATATACTCCCAACGTTTGGAGCACGAGAAGAGCCGAGGCCTTATCGCAGTAGCACCTAGGTGCCAACTTCTAGTGTCTAGGTGCCAAGATCCAGTGGAAAGCAATTCCTAAGTGGCAACTTTTAAGAAATTTATGTTTTAAGATGACTTGATTTGTTTGAGTTAATTTTGAAATTTTCTTTTGCGTAAACTCTTATTTTAACTAAAAATAGAGTTTCTAAGAATATTTTGAAACCTATATAGACCCTTGTAAATCTATTTAATTAAGTGTGCATCTGCATACATCAATAAGAGAGAGAATAGAGAGTTTAGGTAACTCTGAGGCACTGAGTGTGCGAGAGAGTGTCGTAGGAGCGCTTGAGTACTGAGTGTGTAAGAGAGTGCTAATAGACCCTTTTGAAGAGCTCGTGTATTGATGAATTCCTTATTTCTTGCGAAAGATCTTTGTGATATAAGAGTTATTTGTAAACTAAGTAATAAAAAAAGTTAGGATCACGTGATCCATCTTTGACATTTATATTTGTTGATGAACCATGTATATTCTTGTACCTTATGTTTGATAAGAATCAAAGTAGAGATTCTTAATATCATAGGGTTTGAATTCTTGTCAAACAATTATGGTAAATATAATTGAAATTCAAACTTGCCAACTTAGATATAATCTTACTATTTAATCTCCAATTATTTCATTGATTTATTTCTTTTTTATCTTTTAATTTATTTCCTTATTTAGTTTTCTTATTTTTGTAGAAATTAAGACTTTGTAAATGTTAATGAAATAATAAGAGTGATAATTTCAATTTTCTCCTTATTATTTTTTTTCATGGTATCAGAGCAAGTTTAAATCTGTTTTACTCTAAATAAAATGAAAACTAAAAACTAAAACAATCCTAGGTTGATTAGATGATCAAAATTATTATTTCAAAGGCTATTGAAATGACACAAGTTTTTTTAGAAATCAATAAATGACTCTCGACAATTCATGATATCATTCATCAAGTTCTTCATTCTCTCTTATAATTGATCAATTTTGTGTGTGTGTGCAATAAGCAAGTAAATAGTTAAATGAAACTTAATTTACTCTATAGCTTATGATAGTATATATAGATGATGTCTCGACATATTTTAATTCATAATAATACTATCATAAGCTTGCTTTTCATACTACTCTCTAATAATATAAAAAGCCATATGTCAATGGATCTATTTAGGATTTTAATTAGCTTGTAATGTAAGGCTATGGTCAAGGTGAGGTATAAAGATATATATGCGAAGTTCAAATCACACCATGAATACTTAGACTTTACCTACAAACCTCTTGATTTTTTTTCTCCTTGATTCATCTCCTCCCCCAAACTTATGATATTTTCATCTTTCTTTTTTAATCATTGTTATTCAAAGAATTTTAAGACTTTTTTTTTTATAGAAGGAATCAACCCCAAACTTTGATTAATAAGTACCTTCAAGTCTTATTTATTTTCTACTTTAGTACCATTTTCTCACATATCTACAACCTTTTTCCTTTAAGAATATTTCTCAATAAACTCAAGGTTTATGATATTATGGGTAGTTTTAGGATAAATAAGCTTAAAGTCTTGAGGCTTGTAATATGGTTAAACAGAGAAAAAAAAAAGGTATTTAGGCTAAAAAAGAGTAATAATGGATAAATATATATCTAAGGTAGGCTAGAAAAGGCTAAATCAGTCCAAAGATGGCCTAATGTCATCTCATTATTCATGTGTTTCTTAGTATTTTGCCTTAAGTAGTAATCAAGCAAGTTCTAGAGTGTTAGTCTTCGAGACTGTGATAAACTACTTAAGCATGAGTAAAACTTCAACCAATACATGCTTATCCCAATGTGATCAAAAATAAATTGAAATTAGTTCAAGATTCTTGATATAAAAAATTATCTATTATTTCTTAAGGACTGGTAAAAATAAATTGAGTCAATATTCTATTTCTTATCATAGACTAATAATCATCATCGCAACCAATATATACTTATCAAACTAAAAAAAAAAAAAACTAACCCATAAGACAACCAAGCAATTTATGCAACAAAAATAAACATTAGTTAAGTGTTTCCTACCCCCAAATTTAAATTTGACATTGTCCCCAATGTTTGAAAGATAAAAACTTGAGAGAAGGATACTTCCATGGTATTTGAAGTTTAAGCATTGCAACGTTGTTGTTTATTAATGTGACTGGGGTTTCCTTAACTCCTAACACTTGCAATTGCTTGTGCTGCTTCTTTGAGTATTTGACTTGTTATTTTATTCCTAAAAAGAAAAGAAACTAAAATAAATCAAACTAAAACTAAAGCAAATATAAAAATAGAATTACTCGGGTTGCCTCTCAAGAAACACTTGATTTAACATCGCCGGCGTGATGAGGCTTCTTTTATTCTTATGGTAGATCAAAGGTAATGGTAGAGGCATCTTTGTATGTGATCTTGCTAGCACTCCTTTCTTTCAACTTCCATATCTTTGTAAATAGGCTATGATAGTATCTTTTGGATCATTCTCCTAGCGCTTCTCTGAAAAGACTATAATCTTAGACCGATGAAGTGACTCTCCTTTGCACTTCTCTTTAATTCTCTATTCAATATGCTACTATTTTTTTTCTCTCTTTTTCTTCTATACTTTAACACCTTTTTTTAGATATGAGGATTCAATGTATCCATGTCTTTAAGTTGCATAATGTTTTGCTTATGATACACCACATATATGATGAAATAGTCTTTATTCTCATTTAGCAACTTGATTTCTTTAAAGATTTTAAATGTGACACTCTCATCTTACACCCTTGTAGTCAGCTTCCCCTTTTGCACATCAATGATCATTTGTCTAGTGGCTAGAAAAGTTCTTTCCAGGATGATGGGAATCTTCTTGTCTTCTTCCATGTTCAAGATGATGAAATCGATAAGAAAGATGAACTTGTCTACTTTTACTAGTATGTCCTCTATGATTCCTTTAGGATAAGTGAAAGATCGATCAATAAGTTATAATGTGACATTGATAGGCTTTACTTCTATCAAACCTAGCTTGTTGTAGATTGAAAGGGTCATGAGATTGATACTCTCTCTAAAATCGCAGAATGGTTTTCCAAGGTTATAATTTCTAATAAAGCATGGTATGGTAAAGCTCTTGGATCTTTGAGTTTAAGAGGTAGCTTTTTCTGAAGGATGGAACTATACTCTTCTGTTAAGTTTAGGGTTTCATATTCTTTCAATTTGTTCTTCGAAAGGATGCTCTTCATAAATTTGATGTAGCTAGGCATCTATTCAAGCGCATCTGCAAAAGGAAGATTGATATATAATTCTTAAATATTTCATGAAATTTTAAAAACTGCTTATCTAATTTCTTCTTTTGCATCCTTTGTAGGAATGGTAGAGATGGAGTGAATGACAAAACTAGGTTGTTATATATATTACTACAGTATTTTCTACTGATATCGCACTTTTCTGCACTTCAAAATTTATCTGCACTTGTATACCAGTTTCTACACTTTTTTCTGTAGAAATTTATGCACTATTCTACTGCTCGGATTTTGTTTCTACACTTTACCACTTCTTAAGGAGACAGTTTGGCATTGCTCTGCATTTCTTCATGGGTTAATTTCAGTGTCACTTGGTAAAGCTCCTTGAGATAGCTAATTAATAGCTACAACAAGTTGTCTCATTTAAATCTCTAAAATTTTCAAAGTTGCCAAATGGTTCTGCATGATGGCATCATTTGACTTCATACAATGCATAAGCATGTCTTCTAATAACGACTTCTTATCTTGCGGTGGTTGAAATCCTAGGGAATTCATTGGTCTAAATGACTCTCCTAGGTTGTTATGCCAAAAGAAGCATGGATGATCTCTCCACCCCAGATTATAGAAGTCAAATTATGGGTTATATTGTTTTTGGTTGAATTTTTACAAATAATTCTCTAATAGGGGTATAAAAGCACTAGTATGATTAGTACTCTGAATGAGAGATTTGCTGTGATTTATGAATTTTTGGCTATTTAAATGTGTTTTTTTTATCATAAATAGGTGCATGATAGAAAATGTGACGTTTAGGAACAAATGGAAGGTCAAATATATATTCAACAACATATTTAATTTATGAACATCACCATGTTAAAAATCAAATATCATCATGCTAATATATATATATATATAACATCACATGTTGTTCAAATATATATAACATTACATGTCAAAATATTCAACAATAATATATTTAACTTATAAACATCACCATGTTAAAAATTAAATATCACCATGCTAAAATATATATAACATCAAATGTTGTTCAAATATATATAACATCACATATCAAAATATTCAACAACATAATATTTAACTTATAAATATCACCATGTCAAAAATAAGATATCATCATGTTCATCTATTTTTTTTTTTTTATAAACACCAACATGTTAAAAAAAATTAAACATAATTATGTTTAAAATTACAAATATCAATATGTCCAAATTTTAACATCATCATAATTAAATCTAAAGATTATTATATATCACACACTCAATTTAACATGCTCTGATACTATTTATTGAGATGAGTGTATGAGTTATAAGTGTACATGTAATTTTAAATTTTACAACATGCAACAAAAATATGTTAATAAAATACACTCATTTGCAGCACATAAACATATATATCACATATATGCTTATGCATAATTATTATATAAAATTTATATATGATGAACAATTGTGCAAAAATAAAATGTAAATAACACTTACCTAATGAAGGTAACTTTACAAAATCTTTAATTTCTCCGATAATCCAAGTGAAGAGCTCACCTTGAAGTATATTCTTGAACAATTCTAATCCATAACGATTTTAGTGAAATTATGGAGTTAGAATGGTAGCTTTAGTTTAGAATTTCTAGCAACATATATTAAAACTTTTTTAATACAACTATTTGTTTCTAAGAAAAAATAGAATGTTCGTGTAACTCTTACATAAAACTTAGAAACAATTTCTATAGAAAAATTATTTTGAACAACTCTTGTCTAAAATAAATATTTCTTTCTCCACTTTTGTTTTCATTTTAAGCTATCCATGAGAGAAGAAGAAGAAGAAGAAGAGAGGTTTCCTATGTTTTCAACACTTGAAAGAACAAAAACAATTTCTCTCACTTACCTCTCCCTCCTTCGCCGAATGTGTGATAGCCAAAATGAATGAATTCATTCATTCATTTTGTTTTTCCAACATCATCATCATAATGCTCCTACCATTATCATTCTTTAATGAAATTAATTGATGACCATTAAGAAAGTGCTCCATTACAATTAATGGTTGGTCTTTTTTTTAATTAATTAATAAGTTATTTAATTTAATGGCCAATAAAATTTAAATACCTAACATTTAAATTATTTAAATATTTTGAATTGTTAACATATGGTACATTGCCATAATGAATTTATTATAATATTATCTAATAATATGTAATTTAATTATTCAAAACAATTTTAAATAATTACTTTTACTTTACTTATTTTTACTACCAATGTTAAGTGGTAAATTTAAGGCAAAAATAATTCATGAACCAAATTGTGCCACTTGTCAATATTCTACTAATTAATAATTTTTATTAACTAATTAAGTGATGTACTTAACAATTAAGTCTTGACAAGTGTATATCTCGAGGGATCTCAAAACAATTATTCGATTTTGTTGAAAATTACTGAATCAATTTATTCAATCCAGTCCGCTCCTTTAGTGCGCAATGAGTACACTTCATATTGTGGAACGCTCTAGGTTCACGCCTGATTTGTTATATTCAGCTCCTTCATACTTTCGCAAACAATACCCCACACACACTTTACGGATCTTATAAAGTAGCACGTTAAACCATACAAGTTAAATTTATAGCATATTTATATAATCTCTCTGTCATTTATATTCTGGAAAAGTAAAGATATAGATCATCATCGTCAAATCTCTATTTGCTCAACTGTGAACTTATCTCTAGATTTATATTTCCATAAATAATATCCACAAATACTTTTGTGATATTGTTTATCCCTTAGAAATATATTTTCTAGTGTTTATGTTTGTGGTCACAAGACTTTTTGAAATATAATCTTGGAGCATCATGATATACAAATCACTCATATGAGCTGACAAATCTCATATCTACGCATACCGAACTCTATGAACATTGGACTATACCTAGTGACACCCAACGGTTAAACTATGAAAAGTTTCGGACATGGGTGGAACCAAAGTATGGTGATTCACTCACAAGCTCACCGTAGCGCTCAGGTCAAGGGACCACAAATACTACTCAATTCGAAATACCTTCTATTAACAGCTTTATAAGATAGAAGTTCTCATGAGTCTGTTCAGTACCCAGTCCTCACTAAATATCTGTATCATTATACGAGTTTCCACTAAACTCATGGTTTGTTAAGATTAACCATCTGGACCATCCAAATATAGACATATACTAATCTATATTAACGGGTTTCACGATAGACCCCCTATCGATGAAATTAAGTCAGGAACATAGTGTTTGAGAACATACTTACATAATAACATTTTCTAGCACCATCTGCAACTCTTTACAACTATGTCATTACTAATATATTCTCAGGTCTTTATTCCATTTCAGACAAGACTCTAACTCCTTAGATTTCACTAACTCTTACAACCTGCTAACTTTTAACACCATTAACTCTTAGTACTTATAACAATTAGCGTTGTTAACTCTTAGCACTGATTTAAACTTCTTTAAATTAGATATGAACTCATTTAGATCATATAATATCATAAACGTAACAAATATCTTACCATTTAATAATTAGTAATATTAACGATTTTATTAGAAATGATAATTGTATAAATACTAAAATTAAATATTATACATAATGAGATGGTACGTAAACATAAATCCCAACACTATTATGTCTTCCATGTGACTTATAAAGGTTTTTGTATTATTAAAATTTTGTATTAGGTCAAGACTACTTATTTAACCCGTTTTTCTCTTAGAATCTAATTTATTTAATAAATTTTACTCATTTTAAAAGGAAAAAATATATTTAATAAAAAAATAATAATAAGATACTAATTTTATTTTAAATAAAATACGAATGTGCTTATTATTTATCAAGTTAAATAAATAACTTTTTTTAAAGATTTTATGGGCCAAATAAGGTCTTTTTGGGATTGTATTTTTCTATTAACTTTAATAATATATATTTATCTTTATTTTAAACTAACTACGCCTCAAGTTGACTTTTGTTCA
The DNA here is from genome assembly GCA_946807835.1 of Ailanthus altissimus. NCBI lineage: Eukaryota > Viridiplantae > Streptophyta > Magnoliopsida > Sapindales > Simaroubaceae > Ailanthus > Ailanthus altissimus. The sequence goes on along the minus strand of OX327696.1, from coordinate 14,501,371 downwards.
TGGGTCTACATGCTTGATGTATTATTTGTTATAACTTTATACCTACCCGCTACAACCCAAATATTAAACTCCAAAATGTAACTTAAACCCACGTGTCTTACCTTGTTATATATATTGGAGTATATGTTTACATTTGAATTTGAGCCTTTATAAATTTTTGTAAAAGCAACAGTTTAATAACCACAATTATTTATGATAATAATAATAAAAGTATTTCTATGATATATATAAAATGAGAAAAAATAATAACTAAAGTAATATTATCTTAAATAAAATTTTAAAAGTTGAACACTAATAAATATGAGTATAAATACTTACATTAGTCATTGCCTCTTATCATAGCTTAACTAGTCGTGAATTCACTTTGCACACAACTATTAAATTTGAGTAAAGAGCTAGCATTTAATAGTGAAATTTGTTATCCCTATCAAACCTTTTAATATATATAGGGAGAGAAAAAGAGAGAGAACTCACCGTACAATAAATTTTTAAACACGTAATAAATTTTAAAATACATTATAAAACATATAAAAATTATTTTAAAAAGTTATAAATTTACTACACTAACTTAATAAATTACATAACTTATTAGATCATTTATATATATAAAGAGTCATTCACTATTTAATAAGAAACTCTACAAAAAGCCATAAAGACACATTAAATAGTGCCTGATCAATGCTAGCTACATATATCCATATGCATATTTACACATTCGATAATGTTACACATACATATTTTATATCCCTACTAATTTGACACATCATGTATTACCTACTAATATGGTACCATCAAAAGAGTGCCACGCATTAGCATTTACTGACTTTTAATATATTTATTAGTATTTATAATAAGCATAGAAAAGTCAGATACAAAATATAGGTTGTCACCATCAAAGCACATACCAGACCTCAATGGATGGATTGACAACACGAAAGCCAGCTGAGGAAAATTAAATTTAATTATTCTAATCACAGATGGAAAAAAAAAAAAAAACACACCTAACAATTTGATACACAATACGAAATCATATAATAACTATTAAGGTATAATAACCAGCACAAATGATCGATTTCCTTTTTCCTCTGTTTTTTGTTTCTTTAATTGTTAAGAATTTACACTCAAACATGCTGCTGAGGTATAAAACACTACTTACAAGTATACACTTACAAATATACATCACTTCTTCTTTTCCTCCTTTTCCCTTTTTAGAATTACAGGAGCAGCTGGTATGCTGAACCACCATTCTCTCAATCTCCTCGTCCATCTCTCCGTGCTTGCTTTCCTCAGAGGAGAGTATCTTGTAAATGCCTCCAAAAATATCAGCAGAGCTATGTACTTACTGGGCACAAAGGTCAGAACTAATGCCATTAATAAAAGAGCAACAGCACATTTCTCACTTGCCTGGAACACAAATGCCAAACCAACCAGGTGTCAGCACATGATAAAGTAAAATTGAACATATAAATTACAATCCCAACTCCATTGAATAATAACATGCACCAGATCTTTTATGTGCTTAGATAAAATATTAAGCAAAAATGATGAGCAAAACCTGAGGGAAAATGGAAAGCAGCAAGCCACGTAGCTTAAGAAGGAAGATATTTCCATCCTGGATGAGCCCTTCAACTTGAGAAACTGCATTTTGAACTGCCAAAAGCTGCTCCATCGTGTTCATAGTTGGTGGGGATATTACCTTTACTTCATTGACAGGCTTGTCTTGGTTCAAGCATCTTGTGAGTACCATAAAGATTGCAAAAAAAATGAGCAGCAAAGCAAAAGCATAGCCCAACCATCCCCTACAATGAAAATCCATTAAGTTCTCAGGCATGCCAACAGCCAAGTATCATTAGCGCAAGAAAATGAAACAAAACATGAAAGCTAGGCAGGCCAACTATGTAGCAAGGTCTCTCTCTCAAACTCTCTCAATAATTATGGCCTCTCTTCCCGGATGCTCTCTCTACAGGGGAAAATGAATAAAACAAATATAATCCCATAAGTTAGGAATCAAACATCTAAATTCACCTTTCCCCATTGCAGCTTTATGCTAGAACATGGCATATTTGCGGTTTGGGTCGGTTCAACCAAACCCATCGGTTCCTGGTTTCGGTTGTAGGATTTTTTTTCACTTCAAGCACAAATTCCCATGACCCATAAGATGTTAAATCTAACCAAGTATATTCCTTTTCTTAGTAACAAGTTTACAAGATACGGAAGCTTCAAAGCACAAAAAAGGTATCCAAATAAAAACCAAGCAGCTTTTTTCAAGCACTTAATACTATTGAAATTAACAAAAAGCTCAACACAAACTCAACTTGCAGAAGAACTAGTTGATTGGGTCATGCTTTGTATAAAGTATTGTTTGTCAGATACATAGGATTTTTTATATTTTCATTTTTTGTTTGAAAACAACCTGGAGCCACCAAAATGATCATGATCACTCCCAATCATATTATACTTCAACAACAGAGAAGTGTTTTCACTGATTACCAAATCTGACCCAGTCACAACCCAGCTTCATGATCACTCTGCATATAACGGCCATGGCAATGGATGGCCTCATTTGTCCATAGAATCCAAGTCAAATTCCGAAAATGCAAACAACCCCTCTCCCACTATCCCATAATCTCTGCTCTCAAGCAGCGAATTTGAGGAAGTTGAAGTGATTGCTTTGTGGATTTTGATTCTCTTTTCCATTCTTACTTTATTTGTTTTCCACCAAGTACATTTTTGCTTTTGGGGTGAAGAAAATGAAATGGAGATGTAAAGTTCAGATTTTTGAACCCTTCATCTAGTTTTGTCGAAGAAAAATGAGGAAGAGGAAAAAAAGAGAGCACAGCATTTGTTCAGATTTTTGAAACCTTCAATTATGATTTCTGTTGGGGGGATCTTTCCTTTAAAAAACAACTGTTTCAATTGTCAGTTTTGGTTCAATTTCTATTCAGACTGAACCAAACCAAAAACCAATAAAAACCGATCAGTTCTGAGCATTTTAAACTGAAGCTGAACTGACTAAATAATGTTCAGTTCGGATCGGTTAAATATGCCCAGTCCTACTTTCTGCAAGGTCCTCTTTTGTGTAGTGCTTTAAGTACTTATGTGTGCTATGAAATGAAAGTAATGATGCATGCTGCTCACCAGCTAATTAATAATGCAGAGATAAGTTATTTGAATGTGTCTTACCTGCAAATGATATATGTGAAAACCAAACAGAACACTGAAGACTTCAGAGGATCGTCCCAATATGCCAGAGAAAGAAGCCACCTTCCAACTTCCGTAACAGGAAGTAGTAACTCCTACATGTACAAGTTTTTAATTGATTAGGCTCTATTGATACTTCCAAATGACTTATTCAGCCTGTCATCAGTTTAGCTTGACACAAAAATATCCTCATACCCCCTCCTCCCCCCACCCCCCATCGTACACATGCATGTACACCTAACAAAGGAGAAAGTGAAAATGAATATTTATAAATCTTTTGGTAAGTACATATGCTCAGCAGCCAGAGTCCAAGTCCAAATTGCCAGTTGATACAAATCAACTCATTTAAATAATTAGCTGGAAAAAAGTGATGCACAATGATATTCTAGGACTTATTCGCACTGATGAACATCAATCAGTATACTTTTTATGTGACCAGAAAAACATAAGTTAACACCTATTTATAATGGAAAGAAATGATAAAGAAGGAAAGCATACATCTGCTCCTAATAAGTTAAAGAGAACCTAAGCCAACACAAATAACTCAAGTTTCTAGAATAAAGGAAAACAACCCCTAAATAAATCTGATAATATCACTGCACATCAAGAGCCACAGAAGAAATAGGACGAGTGGACAAATTTACAGTAAATAAAGGTTGTAAAGTTGAAATCCAAAGTCTTGATCAAGTATAACTAGCAATACCTTCATTACTGCCAAATTGGTATCAATGCCCTCTACTTTAACTCCATCAACTGTTTCTTGTGCCAGAACAACTTTTTTATAGCTATTCCTAGACTCCTTAACTGCTCTTTCCAATGAACTTATCTTGCCCACAGCTATCTCACCCACCACCGGCCCAGCCTCGTTGGAATTACTTGAACTTGATCCAAACACAAACCCTAAGTTAGAAACCATGGCCAAGGCTGAGATTGAATACATTCCACTTCCAACACTGGAATTATTAATTCGGTCAAATTCCCGCAAAGTTGACATGTTTGCAAGAGTCTCCAGTATCAAATCTCCACCTGGAAACTGATCACATAGGTTAAACATGAGAAGATTCTCAGAGTGTATAGAACTGGCAGTACAAATTTCTTGAATGGCTTGTAGTCGCAGAATTCCAAGTACGGCCTTTGAGAGTGCTTCATCACGCTCAACTCCTTTAATTTGGAACTTATTTATAAATCTGTGAACATATAAAATTTCCCTGATAATTGCTAACCAGTAATCACGACGTGTATGCCCTTTTAGCTCAGGGAACTCTAAGACAATTGGTTCAGATCTACAAGAAAAACATGACTAAGAGTTAATAGCTAATATCATTTTAAGAGAACATTTCAGTTGGAGAATGAAGTAACATATACAACTTTGAAAAATACAGAATCTTATGCATCATGCCTTACAGGGAAATTGATTTATACAAGACTGCCTTGTCAAAAAGCCGAGTACCCCATGGTCCAGTCAACTCAGGTTTAACAACCTGTTTTAGATCCTCTGACAAATCATATCGTTTTTCCTTGTCATAAGATACAACACAATGAGCTTCAAAGTACAGTGCATGATCTGTCAGCGTCAACCGACCTGCATTCATGCAAGGAGACATATATGAGGCCAACATTACATTATTTTTAACCTTTCTAGTCCAATAGTACACTGTATGCACATTGAAATCAAGAACTAGTTCTCCATTTTCTCCAAAATGTACATTTTCATCAGATTCATTGTTTATAAGGTAGTTCTGATGTTATCAATAAAGTTACTTATCAGATGAGCCAACCTGGCCATGTGGATATTCCTACATGCTCTAGAACTGGCTGGGTGGTGACGGTCCCATCCACCTCCAGAATCTTTTCACCTCTTGATGATCGAACGGCAGAAAGAATAGATGACTCTGACTGGGTCTTCATCTTTTTTATTGCTCTACAAAGATGAACAATTAAAATATCATGGCTCTTGGAAATTTCTGCCATAAAGAATACAAACTTGATACAAAAGAACTAAGATAATTAATTCTAGATCTTACATTAAAGAGGAAAAGGAATAAACCTTGTCATAGAATGTCGCCTTTATTCTATGAAACAACCATATATAACACCAGCATTCTAATGAAAATCTATTGAGGATAAGATCTATCTTAATCAACATGGCACGAGCATTCTACTATATTGCTCGAGTAATAAATAACAAAATTACACCCAATATCAATATTAATCATAACAAACAATAGACTATGGAAATACCAAACATTTTTCAAGAAGAACAATGTTCATACTAAACCGTTTGATAGTTCATTGACATGCAAAATAAAACTTTAAGTCAATAGTCAAGATAGGCATTGACAAATTGAAACAAACAATGTTGCTCACTCCAAATATTGGCTTTGTAAATAGAATTCTTATTTCAGTTAATCCAATTTTTCCTACATCTTTAACTCTGCACTGTATTGTTAGATATACTAGTGATCTCCAAGATGAATTTTCATACATGAAATTGTAGGATTGGCCAAATGCTCGTTCAGTAAACTGATCCAGTTTTGTACCTCACTTGAAGGACGTTGCTCATTTGGTAGAAATATTGCAGGATGCAAGGTATACATAGAATATGGACTCAACATAATACAAACATGTGCACTTGATAAAATCTAAAAAATATAACCAGAAAACAGCTTTGCTTGATCATGTACTGTGACTCTCAAACCTTTCTTGAGCAAGGCTCTGGTTCATTTTCCAATATAAAGGTTACTTCAGTCTTTCCACATGTTTTCTTATCTCTGGAAAGAATATGCTCCTCCATTCAAACCACCAACAATGTATCCATCACAAAATTTGTGGTTTTCTTGGACACCACAAACAGGGATGGATTCTTGATATAGGATGATACTCCTTCTAAAGGGAAAAGGTCTCTAATTTACTTGAATTTCCCAAAAGCATTGTCCCTTGAAATTCTACATGCCATATTCTAAATTTTATCAATTTTTCATGCTGGAATAGCTGGTGTACAACACAAAGTACAAAAGAAAGAGGGAGAAAAGCGTCCTAAGAAAGGACATCTTCGGTACATCTCCTTGAAACACAATTTTAGGGGAAGGTGAATTCAGCACCTTAATATGCTCTTGGTATAATAACTGTACCAAAGTTTATATAATATCATTTGCAAGACTTCTTTTTGTCTTTTTATAACAGTAACATCATGCCTCTTGTCTATCACCAATCTCACCTCTAAAACTGCTTTAGCAGTTCACTAATGACTACAGAGGAAGTAAATTACTATGAGTTGTTTAACTCTCTTTTATTTTCTTAAATGTCAATTACCTTTCTAGTCCAGTAATGTACTTGTCAAAAATGGAGAACTGAAGCCGATGACCAGTTGATGATGTGAGCACCTCGAAAAGATTTTCGCTGATAACTACATTGGCAATTATTGGGAGTGCTGGGGCTATTCTACAGAAGGCCTCCACCCCGACTGTCGCATCCTCATCCACCTACAATTATAATGAGGGCCATACACACACATCAATAGCAAGTTTCACCATCATATTGAAGACACAATAAGCTTCCACACATTTATGGCCAAGAGACCATTGAAGTTAAAAGGGCTCTCAAATAAAGCCAACTCAATCAACCTGCATCATGCACCTACTCATACAAAGACACACCATATATGTAGATCTTAGACGGATATATATATTTAACATAAAATATATCATCAACAAAAATATATCATCTACCTTAACTGCTGCATCCTTATATACCTACAAAAAGGGGCGAGGCCATATAAGCCTGTTAGCAAGTTTCACTGGAAACTATGGACATTATACTTGAACAAAACTCTTACAATATTGCTACTCCAAATTGACCCATATAGTTGACTGCACTGTCTAGTAATGCCAATCAAAGACATAGAAGCACACACATACGCACGTGCACAAAGGCACAATAGATAGATAGATATATAGACTGTCATACACATATAGAAAGAGAGAGATATTCAGGCAACATATGCTGCATCCTCTATCTGCTACCTTATACTCTATAAAAAATTTCTTAATATACATCTAAGAGAGACAAAATTCCTCTCTAATCTAAGAATCTTAAACATGATTGGTTCTCACATATAAGCAAAAAAAAAAAGTCATGCAAACACTAGCAAAAAGGTATCTCCAATCAGTATAAAGATTCAGCTCATATACAATGAGTTTGAAAAGGTGGAAATCTAGAGGAAAGTAATTCTGATTATTTCATATTAGAGATCAATTGCCTCTACCTCAACTGTAGCCACATGGGAAGTACTAAGCGTCAAGACGTAGCAATTTTATGTTTCTATACCATGGCATTATATACTTAATCAACATATGGACAAAGAGTGTAACTGATATTGCCCAAGTACAGCTAATGCACATTATTTTGTATATCAAGGAGAGAGAGGGAGGGGTAGAAAGATAGAGATCATTTGCACTTGAATGGTGTCAGAGAGAGAGAGAGAGAAATTTAAGACGCAACATTTTTTAAAACAAATTCCTCAGAATAAATTATCAACAATGTAATAATAAGACTCACATTAACTAAAGGCTGGCTTGAAGCTGCAGGAACTTCCCAGGCTAGCATTATATCATAAGTTAGGCGTCGAAACTTTTTATCAGCTAAATGGCCTGTTACTTGAGTAGAAAGAGCAAGTGCCCTGAAGCAACAATATTCCAAAAAGTTCCTTGCATACCGTGACGGATGCTTTATAGATTCAGAAGCCTCTGCATTAAAGCTCTCTTGAAGCTCACTCGAGGCAATGGCAACGATTCTGCATCATTTGAACTTCTGATTTCCATAAAAAAAATACTACATAATGGAGGAAAACTGACAAATAACTGATGTCTTAAGAAAATAGATGATCGAGAAAGAAGCCTACATAAGACTTACAATGAAAAGCTAATCATACAGAATAAAATTTATCTTCAGAATAAAACATATGTTTCACTAAAACTTATGGTACTTTAAAAGACAATAAGTAACAAGTACCAACACTTACTTTGAGCATCTACGAACAACTATATTAGCAAGAGGAGAGAGCTCTGGTATCCAATTCCTCCGGGCAGATGGGGAGCTTCCCATCTCTTCAATTTCATCATCAAAGAAACTTCGCTTGCCAAACAACCATTTGAATGACCCTTCTTTTACCAGACCCTCAAGCATATTTCTTGTTTTGCTTGACACTTCCATCTCCAGAATTTTTGCCCTTGTTATGTTGTGACACTTTGAAGACACTCACGACCAAATTTCCTACGGTAATACATTTATACAGAAAAAATATCTCAAATTATGGGAAACAAATTCAACATAAGCAACTCTGCCTGAAACCACCATACAACTTATTATCTAAACCCCAATTAATAAATTTATCTAGTATTGCTCTCAATCACTTAAACTTCAACTTATCCTACAACTAATTACTTAACCTTTTACTTCTTGCCAATCGAACGCATGCAACTTCCCATCATAATCATCAAAATTCAGCTGAAGTAGCTTATTAATCGAAAATTTAATTAACTACTTCTAACTTCTTCAAATTTTCAAAAAATAATCACAAATAACTCATCAAAAAAGTTCAAAACCAAGCTAGCAACCTCACCACCTGACCAGACTTTTAAAAACTTACCTCAAGAATGTAGATTGAGAACCCCTAAAACCCCGCTTTTCGCACGAATTTCTTCCAATATTCGCAATATTTCACGAAACCCCGCCTCAGTTTAGCATCATTAAACTATATGCAACAAACCCTTTGGTGAAATTGCAGAATCACAAGATTGCTTGTACTGCCAAAGCAAAGTTTCAAGCAAGAAAGGCCCATGATTCTGTCGTGACGTGGGGTTTATTAAAACGCAAAACAAAACCAAAGCCAAAAAAGAACAGTGCTGGATGAAGATTGTCAGCGTGAGAGAGAGGATTTTTGTTATATGCGAACGCCCAGTGGATTGAGTTGAAGCGTGTTTCAGGAACTTTCGTTATCTTGAAGCTTTTCTGTTCTGTTCGGTGCGGTGCTGTCTTTCTGAGATAATGATTAGAAGCGTTCAGGTTTAATGAAGTACGTGTACGTGGCAGGATATTATTGATAGTAAGAACGGCAACGAGTTTGGTTCGAGAAGGATAGCAAAATGATGCAAACCCGAAATTCTGCTAGAACCTGCTCGATATATTTGATAAATCTCAAAGTGGATTTGGAATAAATTTAGGGAAAGGATATTTTTGTGTTAGAATTTAATTTTTAATTTTATTTTATAGGTTTTAAAATTTTTAATTTTGTCATAATTTATTAGTAAAATTTTGTTAATTTTAATTAAAAAATATTTTATTGTACATTGATAAATTTATTCTCAGTTATTATATTTATTAAAAATAATAATGTGAATACATTAAATAATGTACACATGTTGATTATTAATAAATTATTAAAAATAAAAAGACACGTGTCACGTTTTAATAAGTTTAAAATTTTAATGAATATTAAAATTTATTTTATGTTAAAAATAAATAAAATTAAACAACTAAAACGGCGACTACCGTCACCGATCACCACCAATCGCCAGATTCCAATAACAAAAATAAGCAAAATTTATGTCATTGAATTCTATTTTTTTATATCTACACAATGGTGAAATCATTTTTGTCAAAAGAAAACACGAAGGTGACAAAAAAATAGATCGAAAATAGGGGAGGGTGGTAGCCACCGCGCGCCACCGTGGAACCGTGGCGTGCATTGCCCTCACTGTTGGATAGATCGGTTGCCAATCTATCTAACGGTGGGAGCGATACACACCACCGCCCCACTATTCCACGGCAAACGATGGAGGTGGCAAGCAACTCCCCAACCGTCAGTCGCGGGGCGGCGGCTTGCACCGCCTCCATTGTTGGATAGATCGATGGCCGATCTGTCCAACGGTAGCGCAGTGCACGCCACCGCCCCTCTGTTCGACATGCGACCGCGGGCCAGTGGTGATTGTTGGTGGCCACCACCGTTCGCCGTGGAACGGTGGTGCAGTGGGGTGTACCGCCACCATCGTTGGACAGATCAACGGCTGATCTGTCCAACGGTGAGGGCGGTGCACGCCACTGCACCACCATTCCACAATGGCGCGTTGTGACTGCCACCCTCCCCCTATTTTTGATCTATTTTTTGGTCACTTTCTTATTTTCTTTTGACAAAAATAATTTCATCATTGTGTAAATAAAAAAAAAATAGAATCCAATGACATAAATTTTACCTATTTTTGTTCGACGTGCACGCCACCGCCCCACTGTTCCTACAGTGTTTTGTTTTCACTTTTGGCATATTTACGGTATTCCGTTGATCAAAAAAATCTTACCATTGCGTAGATCACAAAATTGTGAGTCCAATGATATAAATTTTGAATTGAATCGCAATTGGTCACCAACGACTGATCACCACTAACGACGACGACGGCTGTTGCTCTCTTTTTATTTATTTTATTTTATTTTTTAAGTGATAAATCAATGATTGATACATGGATATTTTGTATCAGGTCATCTTACTATTGACATGTCATGACTCTTTTACCCCTCCAGTGTTAACGTTAACGAAATCTTACTAACGGACTAAGAAAAAATTAAGATTTCTGAAACTCGTGAAATAAAATTGAGAATTAAGATAAATTCGTGGGACAAAAATGTCATTATCCCATAAATTTATAATACAAAGTTAAAATTTGTTACAGATTTAGGATGAGTATAATTTTAAGGAATATCCTGTAAATATTTTATTTTTATTTTTAAAAAAATAAGATTAAATAATATTATTTCGATTGTAATTTAAAATTAAAAAGAAAATAAAATAATAACTTTTATCTTTTTTTTAATCTATCAATTATTTTCAATTTATTCGTGATACAAATATTTCCCCACCTTTGTCATCTTTGATTTTTTATTCTCCACAAAACTATTAATTCATGCTCGACAAATGATTATTTAATGATCAAATGATATGTCTCGATCTTATTTTATTTTTCATCTTATTGAAATTACATTCTTAAATAAATAATCTGAATATTTTAAAAAAAATGAGTTGATTGTTTGCTTAACTTTTTTATTTTTTTTCTTCATATGATAGATATTGATAGCTATTTTTTTAAAAACTTATTTATTCTTTTAATATTTAATATATTATTAACTTAATTAGTTAGCAAATTAGTTTATCTTAAAATTATATTATGTCAATATAAATTCATTTATAAAACATGTTCTCAAATCTTGAATTAGGCCTAAGAAAAGTCATTTTTGTTTAATTGGATTGTTTTTAAATTATGTTGTCTGATTTATGTTAATTATTTATGAATTACTTTTATTAGCTTTAATTTTGATAGAAAGAATTTTATTAAATTTAAATTTGTAATATAATTTTAAATATTATATTTTATGTTTTTTTAAATTAATGTTATTATTTTATATTATATTAATTTACAACTCACTTAAATTTATAGATAATTATTTACAAATTTGATAAAGAGTACATACTCAATAGAGTGAAATTGATTTTTTTTTTAAAAGTCAAATTCGCAACGAATTTAAAAAAAATTTAGTATTTTATTTTGTAAAACTCATGTAGATGCAAATTTAAAAATATTTATCTTAAACCCAATTGAGTTTTAATAATCTACCCTCTTTATTAAAGCTTTTTTCATTTTAAAGAATGTGTTAATCAATTTTTAAATGATAAAATTATGTAATAAATAATTTTAAAAGTTATATTATTTTGTTATTTAATAATTATTTAACAAATAAATTAAAATAAAATTTTCGATAAGTTTAATCAATCACACAGCGCCTTTGAAGGTCAAAGTCAACTTGAAAGTGGGTTCAATTGAATTATTCGTTACCAAACCACAACTCCGGATGACATGAGAAGTTTATGAGATTTTTGTAAAGCCGGGATATTTATGATTTAATTGAAAGATTTTACATTAGATTTGTCATGATTCAGGGAGGCTGCTAAGGAAGCGGTATTAACACTGTTGAGATTTATACAAATTATATTTTAACAACGGCTAAAGTTTTAATTATATTAGTATTTTTTAATTTAATTTAAAAAATAAAAATATTTTTAAAATTGTATTTTTTTTATCACATAAATAATTAAAATATTTGAGTATTTTTTTTAAATTAAATAAAAAAATGATAATATAATTAAAATTAAAACCATTATTAAATTATAAATTATGTAAACCTCAATGAATAGTGACAATGCTAATACCCTATAATGAAGTATTACCCTTTTCTATGACATAAGCTGGCATTTTTTAGGGGGAAAGATGACATAATCTGACTTTAAATGTTTGGTTTTAATTATAAGTAATATTAGATTTTTTATATAGAAAAAGAATATTTAAATACTTAAAATTTTAAAAAAGAGATATGTAATATTTATTATTTTTAAAATTTTTATTAAGACACTTGTTAGGTAACAATTTTCGATCATTTTAACTACAAAATGTGTAAAATGATAAAAGTATAATTATGTCATTGTTTTAATTAATTTAAAAGGTCTAAATTTAATTAAACACTAGAAATAAAGCTTGAACTTCTAACCTTGTGGTTAACAACTACACACTTTAATCAATTAAATTATTTTAATTTTACATTTATTTATGGATCTGTAAATTTATTAACATACTTTATATTTATTTTATAAGTTTACAAATCTATTAACATATTATACTCATGACTATATATTAATAATTTTAAAGTACCTTTGTTAGGGATTAAACCCTAATCACCCACTTGACAAATAAGAATACTCATCATTTTGTTACAATAAATTTTGAAAGAATAATTTCAAACTAAAAAATACAAAAAAAAAAATCCTAATACCATATAAGCAACTGTCCGCCATCATGAGGCACCATTCGTCAGTCACCGCCACTCCTTGATCAATATTTTAATCGACTTAAAAATGATCGGCCAACCAGTTATTGGTGGTGGCGAATGGTGACTGACTATAGCAAATAGCTGTCAGCGTGCGAGGCTAGGGGGCGGTGGCTATGATTTTTTTTTTTTGTATATTCTATTTTGATATTATTCTAACAAAATTTATTATAGCATAATGATAAATATTCTTACTTGTCATATGGGTAACCAAGGTTTAGTCCTTATCAATGACCTTTTTTTTTTCTTATGTGGAGTCTATTAATTTCAAATATGAGCTTTGATTTAATTTTTATTTTTACCCTTTATCTAATTAAAATAAATAAAATCCATTACTAAATAAAGGTCTTAATAGAATTTTAAAAATATTAAGTGTCTATATATCCCTTTCTTAAAACTTTAAGAGTTTAAATGTTATTTTTTATCTTTCAAAAAGATATTTTAAAATTTTCAATTTGAAGTAATATATTAAATAACTAGTGGGTGAAAAATGATGTAACAAGTGATTTCAAAAAGTTAAATTATTTTACTATCTAATAATTACTTAAAAAATTATTTAAGATAAAAAATTTAAAAATAAATATTTAGAAAATTTAATATTATTCTTTAATTATTGACATTAATACTGCTCTTTATATATAACGTGGTGTAGGATTAGTATACACTCGATTATAGTGGATTACATTATATGGTCTATTATTTTTTGCATTAAATATTACTAATTGTTTCAAACATTTTGTTATGAGTTTTTCTTTTTAAAATTTTCACTCTATAAAGAAAATTAATGTGGCAGAGGAGAGAATAAGAAAGAATTCTAAAATAGTTTGGACTTTCTTTATTGCAGTCGATGAAAAATGAAGAATCAAAACTCATTAAAAATAATTAATTCCTCCCTTTTAAATATTAAATCTTTACTTTTATAAGTTTATTAATAACTTATCCTTCAAAACAACATTATAAAATAATTAATTCCTCCCTTTTAATGGTTTTATTATATTAGTTGTCATATTATTTAACTATTTTAAAAATTACTTTTTCAAAGTAAAAAAATAATTATTTTTTAATATTATTATTTTAATTTTATAGATATAGCACCATCTTATTTAACTTTAGTTGTTTTTATTCCCTATCATTACTCTTACTAATATGTAGGGACGTAATTAGAAAAAATTTGCCGATTGGCTTAAATGTCTTTTTATTTTCATATCATTTCCTAAGTTTTAACAGAAATAAAAAATATATATTATTCATTAGAAAAAAGATAAAATCATCTTATGAGAAAATATATAATGAGATTTATAATATAAACATAATATATGAAGCTCATTAGATTGGTATCCTTGTATTCAATTACTTTTTTTTATCCTTGCATTACTTTCTTAAATTAATCAAAGTGCCTCCATTCTCTTGTAAAAGAAAATATTTTGATACCCAAGTCAATATTTGAAAGAACAAAAAAGTGTTATGTGTAGTGGAGTGTAAACACGAATAAATTTAGAAGATTGTATGTTAATGACTTTCTATCAATATAGATTGTGATAAAGGAACCCTTTCTCATTAGAGAATTATTATATTTTTATAAAGTATAAAATTAATTTCTTCTCAAGGTGAATTAACATTGACGTGTAGTTCAATTGAATAATGATCAAACGAATTTATGTTCTCTGTTAAAGACTTTTTCTTGTTATTTTTGGTAGAAGGATTTTAATGAAAATCATCTAATCTTCAAGAAATCCTTTTAAATGTTTAAATAAAATTTGCAATTGAAATCATATTCAAATTTGTATTATTTAATACCATCCTATCTTCTCGTAATATCCATGGCCCGTTTATAAAGATTGTAAGTTGAGGAAACGGGTTACTTGACTAGAGGAAAAATTGAGCTTATTTTCAAGTCTCATGGGCGTGTTTACATAGACTCCTTCGAGTATTTAAGAAAATTGGGCCACTAGTGCTTAACTAGTTAAGTCGGTTTGTAATAGGCCCAATAGATGTTCCTTCGTAAGTGAAGAAATGTATCGATTAGATAAGAAGTCTTTTAGGTCACGCCTTTTCACTTTAACTCAACTAGCAAGCACTATATGTCCTAATTTTATTTTTGACTTTCCCACTTCTTTCTACTATCAATTATGTTCTGACTGTCACATCTTTTTATATGCAAGTCACATTCCTTTTTCCTATGATCTAACATATGTACGATTTTTACCCTTTTAAATACCTAACAAGCATGATCTTATTTCACTTGCAATTTTAGAAACTAAAAACTTAGAATTCTTTTGCACTTAGTTCTTGTTTTCATTTCCTATAATAGAAAATAACATTTTTCCTTCAGTTAGCAAAAACATTGGAAATAAAAAAAAATGGTGAGAGAACTATACAATTTTTCTATGGACAAACTTAAATGATCATATTACATCCCCAGTGATATACATATTTGACCACTTCTAGTTGAGGATCTACATTGTGATCCTTATTCTATATGACCTGGAGAGCTTCTGTTATTTCGAAAGAATCTCAAATATTTTCATTTTCTTGTGCCTCATTTGATACTTGAATTTTTACATGTTGCTGGTCTTTTCCTTCTACAAATACACCTAAATGCTTTTTGTTAGTTTCAAGATGTGTTCTTTCTAAATCATATGATTCCTCCTCCCTGCTGCTTTCACTTTTATGACATATTCTTAACATATAACTTGTTATGCTTGAAGATTAATTACTATAGGACTTTAAAGGCGAAAGAAGGTTCTTCTATGATTTTAAGGATAAAAAGGCCTAATTTGAGAAGAACATTATAGTAGTTGAGGAGTGGAAGAGACTTAGCCTTCCCTACGTGGTGTAAACTACCTTTGGTCACATAAACCATCAGACCACCCTAACCATTCTCTCTATTCTCGTGAGGAAAATATTCATGAGAAAGCTTTTTCAAAAGAAATAACCTTTTTGTCGTCATTTATTCAGACCCGATATGCTATGAAAGTACTCTTAACTTATCAAGGTTTACTACTTTCTATGTGCCTTAACTATGGAAATGGGTCTGCTAACTTTGCCCACCCTCCCTCCTCCCCCTCCCCTCCATGCGACCTTATGATTAAGGTTTAAGAAGGTTATGCCATCTTTGACGTCACTGGCTACTGCAGCTACGTAATGTTACTTGAATTTCTTCTTGATAAAATTTTGTTACTACCTAGTTTTAACAAAGGTGATAGTGAGAATTTATTTGGTCGATTCACTTATAAGGTTTTTTTATTACTTATGTTTTCTTTCTTTTGTTGGCTTTCCTTCCTTTTGAGTTTTTGACTTTTGATTTTCTTTTTTCAATTTAGTTGTTGAAATTAGGCCATCCAAGTCTTCCTTATAGGTAAGAGAATTGAATTTTCATATAACTATACTTCTTCTGTATATCACCATTTCTCTAGGTGTATTGATTCACGTGAGATGTTCGAAAGTGGTTCCAACCCCTTCGGGCACTGTTAATCAAGCTTCAACTTCCATTATTGTTAAACCTTTTAAAGCTAAGCCTTTTACTATTAATCCTCCTAAACTTTCTTATCTTATTTCTTCCTCAAGAATGAGAGGTTCTGCTAGTGTTTTTATAGCTAGGAAGCATTTGTTGTCCCTCTTGCTAGTACTGCTCTTGTGGAAGATGGTAAGTTATAGTAGTTTTTTTCGTGATATTTTCATCTTGGTAGTTTTAATAAGTCAATTTTTGTCATTTGCAGACTTTTATGCTTTTATAGAGGACTCTTTTGACATACTCCTTGACTTTCTATAGCGAGGAGCCAAAAAAGTAAAGGCACCTAAAAAGAAAAATGAGGTGTCCAATAATGTACTTTAGATTCTTAGAACCGATGCTTCCCATACCTCCAATTGGTAAAAGGCTTTTAACCCTACTGTTAAAAGTTTAGCTTTTGAGGTTGTTCTTATTGCTTTAGAGCCTGCTCAGGCCAGTTTGACTGCTTTTTCTAAATAATATTTGTTTATTGTTCTCTATTTTATTCTCTTTCTTTCTTAAAAAAAAATTGTAATTACTCTTCACGATTTGTTTTTTCAAAGACTCTAATCAATATTGAGAGTGGCTCAAAAGATCCTACTTCTCCCCATTACGAGAGTAGGAAAAAGACATCGTGTCCTTGTTTGTTTCGAGCTTACTAATTTTTCTATATAACTCCCTTACTTCCTTCGTGATAAATGCTTTTATATCTTCTTCACCATCTACTTTTCCCATCCTTAAATTGGTTTCTTCTCTAGTTCGTTCTTAATGATACTTTATCTTCTGTCTTATTCTCTTGTGATCATTCAAACGAAGTGTTTCATGGTCAATTCTCTTATTGCTACTCATTGATAAGGCATTATTTTTCATGTTTTTATTTTGATGTTTTATTATTTAATGAGAATAAATGGCTATTTATGTGCATTGTTGTTATTTATAGAGACTTTAATGAAATTTAAAGTAAGGACGCAAAAGAAGCAAAAATAAGGACTAAAATATAAACTTTTTAAAATATAGACCTGTCGCTCCAACACCACAATAATTTTTGCCCTAGCGCTGGAATAGTGTTTAAAATAAGAAAATCAGAAAAAAAAAGACCTTTTTAAATCATAGTCCACCACCCTAGTGCTAGCAAGTCACTAGACTAGCAATGACCCAACGCTCTACGCCAGGCCTTCATCACTCCAGTGATATGACTTTTTACATACAGTGACAGTATGATAGCATCCCATCGACAGCGCAATTCTTAACCTGATAAGAATTGTAGATTTCAAGCTCATATTAATTCTTATAAAATGTCACTCGTTCCCATCCTTTAAATTATCCAATAACATCAAGAACACACAACACAAGTCTTAGAAAGTAATTAGAGCTTAATTAAAGCAGCTATAGAAGAGATTTAAGGCGATCTTCGACATCAAGAATTTATTAGGCAGCACAATCAAGAGTAATTCGACGTCTTTATCGGTTTGCTATTGGTTGTAACATGATTTCTTATTATTTTTGCCGCTGTTATCTTATAGTCATGAACTAAATTTTCTTTCTATAGTTAATACTTGAACTTAATATATACGTTTAATTACCATATCTTTCAAATATTTAATAAAATTAGTTCTTTATTTTTCAAATTACTTATTCTTAATGTGTCAATATATCTTACCAATATATTGTGAATGATTTGATAATATTTTTGATAAACTCGGAAGAGGCATCATTATATTTAGACCTAGGTAATTTGATGCATGATTGTAGAGTAACATTCAATGTTGCATATGTAAGTTTTAAATTAGTATAGGAATATACCTAATTGGCATCTACGATCAATAAGACTTAATCTTAATGAATCTTAATTCATTACAAGTACCATAGGAATATAGGTTTTTGGTAAATTAATTTATACTTGTATGACCTTGGGAGAGGTTTGTGAATACATTAGTGTCTTGATCAATAACAATAACTAAAGGATTTAAATATTAGAAGATTAATCATTAAAGAGCATATTGAGAGATAGTATTAACCCTAAATTTTCTCTATATTGTTATCTTCTAAATTTCTTTATATTGTGTCATTACTTTTATATTTTCTAACTTCATTCTTAAATTTTTATTTTTATGAATAATTGCTAGAAAGACATAGTTTCAGTACTTGATTAAAAAGTAGAAATTATCCCTATGGGTTCGACATTATACTCTTTGTCCGTTTATTACTGGCATACGATAGTGTATACTTGCAGTCAATTTTAAGATATAGAAATATCGCATCACTCATGTCTAGTATTTCTTAGAGTGTGCTTCAATTCTTTGAATCCTTCTATCATCCTCAATCTCTCAATTTGCGATTCTCCTTCCTTGTCTCTTTTAATTGTTTGAGAATTTTTTTAGCACATTCTTCATTACAGTGAGAATTTCACTTCCAAAGACATTACATGTGTTAGCATTGATGGTATCCCCTCTTTTTTTTTTGTCCCATCTGCTTGATTTAGAATGAGTGATTAAAGCTTTCCCACCATCATTTTTACTTCCAAATGTCTCTGTCCCACCATCATTTTTACTCGTCTAAAGCTTTCCCACAGTCAGCCACTAAAGCTCTCTGGATTACTCCACTCTACACTTAATTACCTTCTTGTTCTTGCACTGCTCCTTTAAATTGACCAAAGCTCTCTCCACCATTCAACAAAAGAAAGCACTCTGAGGCTCAAGTTAGTATTTAAAGAAGAAGAGGATGTTGTGCATGGTAGAGTATATATATGAACAAGTTCAAAAAAATAAAGCATTATATCTTAATAACTCTTTGTCAATTTAGATTGTGATACGCGGTCCCTTAATCATTAGAAGATTACTATTTTTACAAAGTATGAAGTTAAGACCCCAAAGCTCCATTATAAAAGGACCACTCATTTTAGCTGCTTAGTATTCATAACTCAAGTAATTTAGAGCAATATTAACATACTTTAGGGTAATTTATAGAGAAATATTGGCGCATATTCAAGAGAGCAAGGGAATTCTGTCAAGATCAACCAACTGTCATTCAAGATTTGCATTTTTAATTTGGTTTGCTTTTTGCTTGATCATGTTTTTAATTCTTTCTAGTGTTTATTCTCTTGTAGTTATGAACTAATTTTCTTTTTTTGGGTTATAGCTTGAACTCCACATGTAAGCTAAATTGTTATACTTTTTAATATTTTATGAACTCAGTTTTTATTATTCGAATTATTTGTTGTTAATGCTTTCAATATCCCTAGTCAATTATTGAATGATTTAGGAACATAATAACAAACTTGGAAAATGCATCATTATATTTACCTTAGGATAATTTGATACATAATTATGGTGTAGTATCTATAAGTTTCGATATAGGATAGGAATGTACCTATATGGTATATATGGTTAAAAGGATTTGAGCTTAACGAGTCTTAATTTTATTGGATTACCATAAAAATATGGGTAATTGGTAAACTAAAATATATTCACTTGACCATCGGAAGAGACTAGTGAAGAAATTAGTGTCTTGACTAATAATAAAATCGAGGGATTAAATATTAAAAGGTGATATCTTTCGAAAAAAAATATTGAAAAATAGTTAATTCTAGGTTTTCTCTATATTGTTAATCTAATAAATTGCTTTAATTGTGATACTTTTAGTTTAATTACATTCATAAAGTTAGGTTTATTTTAATTTCACTTGAATATTGATTTTTGGATAAAAATAAGAAGATTTATTTTTAGTACTTAGTAGAAATATATACTAAGTCCTTGTGGGTACACATCCGTTCTTAACTCTATACTACTTGTTTACGATAGTGTGTACTTGTGTTTAGTAAATTCATAACAAGTTTTTAGCATCGCTGCTAGGGACTTAGCTTATTTTCACCAACATTAATATAAATTTATCTTATTTTTAATTCAGATTTTATTTTCAATTCAGATTTTATTTTCAATTATACTTTGTTTTCTTTTCTTCTTATTTTTACAGGTAGCTATACTTGTGCATGTGAAGAACCATGAGTGTTGATTTGATCGCTTTTGACTTGGAAATAGAGAGAACATTGAGAAACAATCATCAAGAGTGAGCACAGATAGATACTATAAGTGATCAGAATCCAAATCGAGCATCTGTAAAGCTGAGATCGTTGAGAGATTATGTTGTCCAATTGGTGAATGGGATAAATCTAGCATTCGGAGCCAATGGTCAATGCCAACAATTTTGAGATCAATTCTAGCACTATACAGATCTTTAAGACTCGATATAATTCAATGAACTTCCCAACGATGATTAGAACGAGCATATTATGAACTTTCTTAAGATATGCGACATATTTAGATATGATGGGTGTCTGATGATGAAATTAGGCTAAAATTATTCCCTTTTCTCATTAAGGGATAAAACAGCTGATTTATATCATTATCGTCTAGATCTATTGTAATGTGGGATAACCTTGTGCAAAATTTTTTAGTTAAGTTTTTTCTACTAGCCAAACAGTACGGATGAGGAATAATATCACATTTTTTGTGCAGCATGACTCAGAATCGTTGTATGAAGCATATGAGAGGTTTAAAGATATCTTAAGGAATGCCAACACCGTGGAGTCCCAAAACGGTTGCTTGTTCAAACATTCTACAATATGCTTATTGGTCAATTAAGAATAATAGTAGATGTTGTAATTGGTGGAGCACTGATGAATAAGTCTCTAGATAAAGTCAACGACCTGCTTAAAGAGATGGCTTTTAATAATTATCAATGGCCTACAAAGAGAAAAATTCTAAGATGAGTAGTTGGTGTACATGACTTAAATGTCTTGACTATATTGACAGCTCAAGTCAACCTCTTATTCAAGAAGGTTGATGCATTGGGTCAATTCTGTTAAGAGCCAATCGATAACCTACTACTTTTATGGAGATAACCAACCAAATAGCCATTGCATAGCAATAACAAAATATGTTGGGAACTACAAATTGAATTAGAATAATCCCAACTCAAACTTCTATAATCCAGGGTTATAGAATCACCCAAACTTCTTTTAGAACAACAACCAAGGGCAATCCTCAAGGCTACAAATCCACATAGATTTTATTCTCCATTAATTTAGCATCAACAAAAGAGTAAGCCTGCCTTGGAAGATTTACTAATGCAGTACATGAGTAAGACATATCAAATTTTCTAAAATCAAGCAGCTTCATTAAGGGCATTAAAAAATCAAGTTAAACAACTTGCATAGTTATAAACAGCCGCCCTCAAGGCTTTCTACCCAAAAACACAAAGGTGAATCCTAGAGGAGGAGTAGAGCAATGCAAGGTAGTCATGTTGAGAAGTAGGAAGGAAGTACACCTCAATATAATGTTACCTCTGCAACAATAAAAGGCACATCCAAAGAGCATAGATGAACCTGCTGCAATAGAGGAAGAAGAAAAAAAATCACCAGGAAAAATTATAGAGTAGAAGAAGGTAATGCAGCAAACAAAGAAAGAGAAATATAGAAACCTTTAGTATAACCTAACACTCCACCTCCACAAATCTTTCAAAGGCTGCAAAATAAGAAACTAGATAAACAATTTTCTAAGCTCTTGAAATTTTTAAGAAATTGCACATCAACAATCCCTTTGCATATGCATCAGAGAAAATGTCAAGTTATGTTAAATTTATGAAAGACATTTTCTCAAAGAAAGAAGCTAGATGACTATGAGACAGTGGCATTAACTGAAGAGTGTAATGCCATTTTACAAAAGAAATAGCCACATAAGCTCAAAGATCTTGGAAGCTTTACCATCTCATGCGTCATTGGCAATCATAATTTTAGGAAAGCTTTATGTGACTTAAGGGCTAGTATCAATCTCATGCCACAATCAATCTTTAATAAGCTAGGTTTAGAAGAGGCAAAACCCAATAATGTGACAATGCAACTCGCAGACTGCTCTATTGTATATCTAAATGGTATTATTGAAGATGTACTAATCAAAGTAGACAAATTCATTTTCTTTGCTAATTTCATAGCTTTGGATATGGAAGAAGATAAGGATATTTTGATAATCCTTGGGAGGCCATTTCCAGCCACCAGTTAAAAAATAATTGATGTACAAAAAGGTAAGTTGACAATGAGGATGCAAAATGAAATAGTGACCTTTAAGGTTTTTAAGGAAATCAATCTAAACAAAAAACATCAACCCGTGTTGTTAAAGGAGATAAAGGAAGTACATCCCCAAATAAAAAAGAAACCAATGTAGTACAGAATAAAGAGAAAGAAAAGGCATGATCTGTACTTCAAGGAAAGGTTAAAAGACAACAGTCAAAATAGCTCCATCCCTTGGTCTAGATTAAAATCTTTTCGGAGGAGCAAAAAGCAAGTTTGTCAAAATCTACTGTTAAAAGATTGATAAAGGGGTTATGGAAGTCCAAAGTGAGAGGTGCTTGCAACCATATACTCTAACATACATCCGACATCTACTTTAATCCACCATAAAACTGGAGAAAAATAATGTCAGGTCAACGATGTTAGATCAAGTGCTGCTTGAGAGGCAACCTAAAGTAAATTTTACTTTATGTCTATTTATTCTTTTATTTATTAACATGCTTGTTTAGTGTTCTTAAAAAAGGGGAAGCCAATGCTACAGCGTTCTCAATAGGCAAATCAAATTCACAAGCGTAATGCCCTAGCATTCACTAGAGTATGACCTTAGTGACAATTCCATTGACTCAAAGTTGGGGTGATAAAGACAGAATGCCCTAGTATCAATCCATTGCCATATCAACGAATGACCAGTACTAAAGCAAAATTTTTTGAAATGGAAGCGCCAAAAATTCCTTAATGCCCTAACATTGGCATCTTCATGGCTTTAGCATTAGTTTGAATTCAAAATTTGAAGAGTCCAAAAATAAATGCCCTTAGCATTTAGTAGGTACAATACACCAACGTTCATCATAATTACCTAGAAAACCCCAAAAACAATGAACGTTACAGTGATAAGACCTAACACCCTAAGGTTTGCTTAAATCCAACCATCACCCACTCAAATCCTAACCTAAAACACTTTCCCTAAACTAAAAAAAAAAACTTGTTTCACCTATCCAACACATTAAATCATTACCTAAAACATCGCATCCCACTTAAAATTCACCTAAAACAAATACCAACCCAAAAACTACCAAAATCAACCATTCTATTCCAGATTTGAGCATAGCATATAAGAGAGTGAAAACCACCAAGGAAGGGAATATAGCCTATAACACTTCATGTTTCATTTCAGTAGATGTGTAGAAATGGTACATCGATAGAGTGGTTAAGAAGTCCCTCATTCCTGAGAAGGGCTTTAATTTAACAGACCTTGGACTCCATAGGATTAAGGTGATAATCCAGAGTAGACACTCGGAGATGTTTTACTAGCAATCAGAGGCCAGCATTGTAACTATATTCTATGAGTTTAATGCTAATGCGATCTAGCATAGTGGCTACAGAGCATATGTCAAAGGTGAGATGGTGGCATTCAATGCAGCTACCATTAACATGCAATTTTACTTATCGACTGATATGAAGGATGAGTATTGTAATGATCGACTCCAACACGACTTTATTCTTGAGTCTCCCTAAAAGGACTCACACTATTTGAGAATGAGCTCTCTCTATATATATATAGCCCATAAACGTTTTCTACCCAGATGATATGGAATTCTAGCACTTCACTCTTACCCCATCCATCTTAGCCCTACTATCTATGGCCTCAGGCATCTTGAATCTTGGGTGTTACAATCTATCCCTTTAAGGGACACAGCCTCGTATGCGTTAAGCCTTATAGGGACACATGGCTAACCCTTGTAAGCTAGACCCCAAGGATCGCACGACATATGTACGATATCTATAGTAGAGACTATGGATTTACTGGCTGACATCGTAAGGTAGGTCTGGCACTAATACCAATTGTAATGAACCACTCCCACACAATATAATATTGTCTACTTTGGGCCTGAGCCCACACAACTTTATTTTTTAGTCTCCTTAAAAGGCTTCATTCTATTTAAGAATAGTTCTATTTATATAGCCTATAAACTTTTTCTAACTAGGCGATGTAGGATTCTAGCACCTCACCCTCACCTCATCTATTTTAGCTTTGCTATCTATAGCCTCAGGTATCTTGGATTTCGGGTGTTACATTGTAACGACCCGCTCCCACATAGTATAATATTGTCTACTTTAGGCCTTGGCCCGCACGACTTTGTTCTTGAGTCTCCCCTAAAGGCCTCATACTATTTGAGAACGAGTTCTACATATACAGCCCAAAAACTTTTTCTAACTAGGCAATGTGGGATTCTAGCACCTCATACTCACCTCATCCATCTTAACCCTGTTATCTATGGCTTTAGGCATTTTAGATCTCGTGTGTTACAATTTACTCCTTTAGGAGACATATGGCCCCATATGCATTAGGCCATTAATAACACATAGTTGACCCATGCGCGCTAGACCCTAAGAATTGCACGACACATGTGCATTATCTATAGCCTAAACTATAGGCTCACTGGTCCACACCGCGAGTGGGTCTGGCTATGATATAATTTGCAATAACCTAATCTTACATAGTATGATATTGTTCACTTGGGGCCTGAGCCTGCATGACTTTGTTCTTTGGTCTTTACAAAAGGCCTCATACTTTTTAAGAATGGCCTCTACACATATAGCCTAGAAAATTTTTCTAACTAGATGATGTGGGATTCTAACCTCACCCTCACCTCATCTACTTTGGCCCTATTATCTATGGTCTCAAGCATCTTGGATCTTGGGTGTTACATTGTAATGACCCGCTCGCACATAACATGATATTGTCTGCTTTGGGTCTAGGCCTATATGGCTTTGTTCTTAGGTTTTCCTAAAGGGCCTCAAACTATTTACGTAAAGGCTCTACATATATTGCTGAGAAATATTTCCTAATCAGTTGATGGTGGATTTTAGCACCTTACTCTTACCTCATCCATCTTGGCTGCTATCTATAGCCTCAGGCATCTTAGTTTTGAGTGTTGCAATCTACCTCTTTAGGGAACACACGACCTCGTGTACACTAGGCCTTTAGAGGCACATAACTAATTCATATAGGTTAGACTTCAAGAATCGAATGATATATGTGCGCTATTTATAGCCCAGATTGTGGGTTCACTGGCCTACATCATGAGGTAGATCTGACTCTAGTACCATTTGTAATGACCCATTCTCACATAATATGATATTATCCAATTTGAGCTTAAGCCCGCACAATTTTATTCTTGAGTCTCAAAAGGCCTTATACTGTTTGAGAAGAGGCTCTATATATATAGCCAGAAACGTTTTCTAATCAGGCGATGTAGGATTCTAGCACCTCACCCTCACCTCATCCATCTTGTCTTGTTGTCTGTGGCCTTAAACATCTTGGATCTCAGGTGTTACAATTGTCATATCCCACATTGCTCGCAAAGATGAACATGAGATTGCTTTTAAGGTTTGGCCCTTCTAACTAAGTAGATGGGTTTTGGGTGAAGGACACTTGTGTAAAGCCTAAAAGAAAATTCGTAAGGTTGAATGACACGTGCATGAAGCCCAAAGCGAATAATATTTACTTAGTTTTTAGCCTCAAGCATTACAAATGGTATCAGAGTGGGCTTATAATTCGGTGTGTGGATTGACTGATCGTCACGAGGATGCGAGGTCTTAAAGAAAAGAAGATTGTCACATCCCACATCGCTCGCGAAGATGAGCCTTGGATAGCCTATAAAACTTGGCCTCCTCTAACTAAGTAGATGCATTTTGGATGAAGGACATTTGTATAAAGCCCAAAAGTAAATTTGTGATGGTGAAGGATTCATACGTGAAGCCTAAAGCATCCTTTACCCTTACGGATTTACTTTTAGGCTTCACACAATCGTCTACTTAGTTAGAGAGGCCAAGCATTATAAACTATCTCAAGCTCATCTTCGTGAGCGATGTGGGATGTGACATCATTAGCTTTGCAAAGAGTTGGATTTTATGGAGATTATCTATACATTATGTAGTTTAAAAGTGTAGTGGAATACCATATAAGATATGCTAATGACATTTTTATCGAAGTATATAACATTAAAGACTAAGGGGTGGTACAACTTCTTTGCCTCCAAACTTATGCCAATCTCTCAAACCAATGACATACGAAGTAGCGGGAAATTCTTCTCTATTCCATCGTAAACGTCGCTCTGCTAACATTGGCCAAATTATTTATGCAGAAATCCTAACTTGTACATGCCTTACGAAAGCAAGTCTTTTCTTTCCTTCCCTAATTACTATTTTATATGCACATGCTGGGTAGATTAAGAGGACATAGCTAAGTCACAATAGCCAATTCACGCGATCGATACTACTATGATCTGTAAGTTATCATCGATTGAAGATCTATAATAGGCCCCACCACATATAGATCCAATAATAGCTTTACCTTCTTAGAACATGACCACTATAGCCAGACTTGTGAGATTAGAGGCACAGGTCACTACACGAGTGCAAGATATTATAGGTTTTCAATAGGAGTTCAAAACTTTTGCCAATTGCCATTTCCAGTAGATGTAGTTTTATGCCACTCTTATGGAATGAGACACCAACCAGCTTTCAATGATGCCATCGAGGAACACTACCCCACTTACTGTTGCTACTACTAAGGATAAAGATGATGATGGAATGCCAACTTCTATATGATAGAGTATGATCTAAATGATTGAGCTTGCACACTCGAGAAGACTGGAAAGTGTATCAAATTTATTTACTTTTTCACCATGAAGACTATGTCTAGTTTAAGTTTGGAGGAGGGGAAACACTTACTATATAATCTTTATTTTTAGCTTTTTTTTTTAATATCATTTGTTTGCTTATTTTTAGTTATTTATTTTTTTAAGAGTTAGTGATGGTTAAAATAAAAAATATATTATATAATAGTAGTAATATGATATATCTGTTTATTTTCTTAAATATTTTTGTTTATTATTCTATTTGCTTATTCTTTTATATTCCTTTAGATTGTAATGATGATCAATGTCAATGATAAGAAATAAAATATCAGTTAAATTTATTTTTGCAAGTTTTTAGGAAGCGATACACACTTGAAATAATTATTATATTAGAACTTAGGATTAATTTTGACCTTTTCTTTGATCATCTATTCTTTAGCACATTGAAATAAAGTGTGTATCAGTTGACTTATTACTTTGTACCCCCAGCTTAAGAAAAAGAAGAATTTCTTTAAAAAAAGAATGGTTGAAAGAAAAGATGGAAACATTTCAAATTTAAGGGAAGAGATAATCAAGAAAAGAAAGATCAAAGAGTTTTTAGGTAAAGCTAAATGTTCATAGTGTAACTTGAGCCAATTATATTTATCCTTATATCTCACCTTAAACTTAGCCTTAAAAGACTAATAAATCTCTAGATATGTGTCTTTCTATATTAGTGGAGAATGATATGAAAAGCAAGCTTATAATAGTATTATTATGAATTGTAATATGTTGAGACATTATCTTTCTGTACAATCTTAAGCATTTAAATAAATCTAGGTAGAATTCAACTATTTACTTGCTAACTACACACACACACACACACACACAAAAGTTGATCATTTATAAAGAAGAATGAGGATCGTGATGATGCTATTTTAAGTTATTTAGAGTTGTTTGTTAATTCTAAAGTGACTTGTTAATATTATACCAACCTTTGAAACTTTAATAAAGTCATTAAATCAAGCTAATTTTTTGTGTTTATTTTTATGAGTCAAATTCTATCTTTATTTTTATTTTTATCTCTCTATGCTCAAGGATGAGCAATTCTCTAATTTGGGAGAATTTGATATATGTGAAATAGATATATGTTTTTATCCCTAATTTACTTAGGAATTATTTTTAAGTAAATGAAAGGCTATTTATTCATTTAACATTGATGTTATAGAGATTATCCATTAAAAGATAAAAAATGAAGAAGTTGGAGCAAAAATGTAGAAAATTAAGTCAAAATCAGAAAGGAAAACTAAACTGCAAAGAAAAGAAAATGTCAGATAAACGCTGTAACGATAGAGACTTGAACACTCCAGCATTCATGGACTTGAGAATGCCCCAACAATAGATTGAGAACATTGGGCCACAAATTCTAGAACCTTACAACTCCAATGCTAAAAATCCATTGATGAGCATATTGTTTATATATTATTTAACTTTCGTAAACTTAACATTTGATCATTTTAAGCATGAATATTTGGCTTTTTATATTCTTTATTGTTATTTTGTCGATTTAGAGTCACTTGAGCATATAGGGATGAAAATCTAATTAATGAAGGTAAAATTTTAAATTATTATTATAACTATAAATAGTGATTTGCTATAATGTCAATGACAGGGCATCCAAACGAATGTTTGAGCATAAATTCTAGTGTCTTCAGCGCCCTAATATCTAAAATGAACGCCCCAGAGTTCAAATAGGATAAAAACCTTAACATTAAAGAATTGAAAGCTTTAGCATTGACAGAAAAGCTCTAGTATTCAAGATTGAAAGCTCTAGTATTGGAACTTATTATAAAGTTTACTGTTTTGATTCCAAAAGGGGAGTTCCACCTTTAACAGAACCCTAACCTATTTTTTCTCAATCTTAACACATCCCTAACCAGAAATCATCCATACATTGTGCAATAATAACATTTGAAGATATTTTAGAGAGAGATTATACATCAAGAGCATTTTAGCTAACCATTAGAGGATTCAAT
Source organism: Ailanthus altissimus (assembly GCA_946807835.1). Lineage (NCBI taxonomy): Eukaryota > Viridiplantae > Streptophyta > Magnoliopsida > Sapindales > Simaroubaceae > Ailanthus > Ailanthus altissimus. Next base: position 14,472,034 of record OX327696.1, on the reverse strand, counting down.
CAAGGCCAAAGATTGATTAGAGGCCTCATTGTCTTAACAAACTAGGTTTAGATTAGTTGTATCATATTTTTTTATTATTATTTAGCCGTAAAACTATACTATGTTGATATAATTTTATTATCTAGGGTTATAGTTTTGAACTCAATATGTTGACCTAATTGAATTATTTGATTCCCATTGTTATGAATTCAGTTTATTATTCAATTCGTTTGTTCTTAATGATTTCAATATACTTAATGAGTTATTAGATGATTAGGAAACATTATGATAAACTAGGCATCCTAGTGTTTAGACCTAGACAAATTGATGCATGATCACTACATAGCAGTTATGAGTTTCGATATAGGATAGGAACAAATCTATACAACATGTATGGTCAATACAACTTGTTTATAATGAACCTTGATTTTTTTTTCAAATTACCATAAAAATATAGCAATTTGGTAGATTAAGGTAAAATTGCTCGTCCATCAAAAGAGGTTGCAATAAGGTTAGTGTTATAGCCAATAATTGAACTAAATGATTAATATTGGGATAAAAAAATCATATTGAAGGATAGCTATTGTCCTAGATACTCTTTAAATAGTAACCGCGCCTTATGCCACTAGCACAATTAGGGTTGATTTGTATAGTTAGTGATTAGTTTTAACATTCATAAATCAAATTTCTATTTTTTTGGATAAATGCAAGGAGATATAATTTTAGTACTTGGTTAAGAATAATGCACAAAATTCTCATGGGATCAAGACTATACTCATCACTCTATTACTTATTTCCAATAGCGTGCACTTGTGCTTAGCAAAGAATTCGCATAACAACCATCGCCCTAACAAAGCTACTAAACCTAAACCTTATATTTTCAAGGCTCAACACCCCAACGTTGAGTAACCAATGCTGTAATGATGAATATTTTTAAGCCATCGCCTTACCGTTGATAAGAGAATGCCCCAACATTAACGTGATTAACTGATCCTATTCTAAATACGATTTCAAGACTCCAAAGCTCCTTTATATAAAGACCACTCGTCTCAGCCTTCTAAACATTCACAACTTAAGTCTTTTATAGAAATATTAACATACTTAAGGGCAATTTAGAGAGAAATATTTATGCATATTCAATAGAGCAAGGGAATTCTGTCAAGATAAACTAACTATAATTCAAGATTTAGATCTCTAATTTTATTTCCTTTTCAGTTATATCATATTTTTAATTCTTTTTAGCTTTTGTTCTTATGTGGTTATGAACTAATTTTCTTTTCTAAGGTTATAGCTTGAACTCAATATGTGTGCTTACATTTATACTTTTTAATATTTTATAAACTCGGGTTTTATTATTCAAATTATTTGCTCTTAATGCTTTTTAATATCCCTGGCTAGTTACTGAATGATTTAGGAACATAATGATAAATTTGGAAAATGCATAATTATACTTAGCTTAAGGTAATTTGATATATGATTGTGGAGTAGTATCTGTAAATTTTGATATATGATAGGAATATACATATATGGCATGTATGGTTAAAAGGACTTGAGCTTAATGAGTCTTAATTCTATAGGATTACCATAGGAATATAGTAATTGATAAATTAAGATATATTCATTTGACCATCGAAAGAGGCTAGTAAAGAAATTATTTTCTTGACCAATAATAAACTGAGAGATTAAATATTAAATGGTAGTATCTTTATAAAAATATATTGAGGGATAGTTACAATTCTAGTTTTTTTTTCTATATTATTAATCTCATTAATTGTTGTGATAATTTTAGTTTAATTACAACCATAAATTTATATTTATTTTAATTTCACTTGAATATTGATTTTTGGGTAAAAATAAGTGTAAGTGTGTTGTGCGTAGGGTGAATATGTGCATTTTAATTTTTAATTTCACACTTCTCACCTACAAAATACACACATCTAAATTAAATCTCATAACACTAATGAGATTAGAAATTACCCTTGAAGACAATATAGTGTAGTTTCAATTTTCAGAGTTCACCCTGAAGTGATCCCGCGAGCAATTCTAATCCGTAACATCCAGTGAGATTGCAGAGTTAGAATAATAGATTCTTTCTCGGTAGAAATTGAAGTTGAAGCAACTTTTGCTTCCTTTTTATCACTCGGCCTTATGCCTTATACAAACTTTTAGTGAACTTTTTAATTTTTTGATATCATTTAACAATTGAAGATTCCATCATTTATATAGCCATCTTTGCCACTATTTTGTCCTATTAAAATTATGTTAGTGGCCTTAACATTTAAGCATGACAATGCTTACCAAAATAAGCTTAGTGTCATTCTTTTTGAGTTGGCCGAATGATGGATAAATGAGTGGCTAATTTTTTCTTCATGGCTTATAAATGAGAGCCACCTCATGCTTTCAATAAAGCATGACAAATCAAATGTATATGCTAAATCAAAGTGGTTGAATTTGCTTTATTCAAAATCTATAAAATGAAGCCACCTATTGGTTTCATAAAAGCATGACAAGGCTTATGGATTCATTTGTAAATTAAAGTAGTTGAATGATAACTTAATTAGTGGCCAATTCACTTTCAACAGTAATTAAATAATGACCACCTCATAGTTAAACATAAAGAACGACAATGCTTTTGAATCACACATTTCATGCTTTGAATAGAATGAATTTGGTGGCGTTAGCTTAAATTAGCCAAATGGCGAAAAGGCAACAATAGCTTACTATGTGTCATGCCATTATAAATCAATGACATGACATGTGGCAATCAATTAACGGGATGAAGTGGCAAGTCCCACTTGCCAACATCTTGGGCTTAACACTTAAATCCTGTCGACTTTTCGAGAGACTTAAAACAAATCCTGCCTTTTGAGATCTTCCCAGATTAAACCATTCAATCTGGTTCACTACCCTAGTGCTCAACAAGTACACTTCATATTGTGAGACTCCCTATGTTCGCACCTGTCTATCTTATAGAACACTTCTGTAACTCTGTAATCAGTGCCCCATACATACGTTGCGAAAATAATAGAACAGAATGTTGACCAATACAAGTTAAGGTTAACACTTATTTGTATAATCCCTCTGTCATTTATATCCTACAATAGCAGAGTTATAAATCATCATCATTAAGTCTCTATATGCTTAACCTTAACTTATCTCTAAATTTATATTTTAATAAATAATATTTACAAATACTTTTGCGATATTATTTATCCTATGGAAAACTATTTCCTAAGTTTAATGTTTATGGCCATAAGAATTTTTAAAATATAATCTTGGGGCATCAAGATATACAACTCACTCATATGAGCTGACAGATCTCATATCTACACATACCCAACTTCATGAATATTGGACCATACCCAGTGACACCCAAACGGTCAGACCATAAAAGGTCGCTAACATGTGTGGAACCTAGTATGATGGATCACTTGTAAGCTCACTGTGGGACTCAGACCAAGGGACCATAAATACCATGAAACTCAAGAGAACCCTCTATTGATGGCTATATGGGATACCTGTTAGAGATCTTCATTGATTCTGTTCAGTACCCAGTCCTTACTGAATACCCGTATGCCTACACGAGCTTCCACTAAGTTCATTGTCTGTTAAGACTAACCATATGGACCATCTAGATATAGACATATATTGATCTATATATAATAAAGTCTTCACCAATAGACCCACACTGGTGAAATAGATCAGGAACATAAAATTTGAGAACATATTTATACAATAATGTTTCCTAGTAATATTTACAACTCCTTACAACTATGTTATTGCTAATGTATCCCTAGATCTTTGTATTTCAGAAAAGGCTCTAACTCTTTAGATTTTGGTGACTCTTATAACTTGCTAACTTTTAGTGATTATAACTCTAACATTGCTAACACTTAGCCTTGGTCTAAACTCGTTTAAACCAAATCTGAACTTTTTTAGATTATACAATATTTGAAATGTTACAAGCATCTTACCATACATATAATTAAATATTAATAATTTTATTCAAAAATATATTGTATACATATTAAACAATTAATATTCATATAATATTGGAATGGCACGTAAGTACCATTTCTAAGAATAAAAAGATTTATTTTTAGAAATTTTTAGTATTTGGTAGAAAATATATACCAAGTCCCTGTGGGTATTATTCTTAACTTTATATTACTTATTTATGATAACGTATACTTACGCTTAGTAAGTTTATAATAGCATTATTGGATGGTTTGAGCAAAGATGGATCATCGACAACCTCTGGTAATCTTGATAACCAACCTAAAGCCTTTGATGCCTTGATATTCCTTTTCCTTGGCATCTAAGTCAATGATCTGTTGAGCAAAATTGATGCCACTTTTCTCGCTTGGCTGATAGCATTTGAGGTCAAGCTGTAGGTTATGTTCTTTGAAGAGCTCAATATATTTCCCAAAGCCTAGTCGACCCTATCAAGCCACTGGTCTTCAACCCTATTCTAAGTCAATGAGTAAGCGTTCTCGACCTCGTTCGCTAGTTTTCTAATCTTGAGAACTAGCTCAACACAGTCCTTATGAAGAGTCCTTATGGTGGCCTACCCCTTAACCTCCAACTCTAGCTTCCTAATCATCATTTTCTACTTGGTGATTCGGCTCTCTATAGTAGCTACCTTTATCTTGGCTTTCAAAACTTAGGCAACATAATTCTTAGCCACTACAATACCCTCCTCCACTCTTTTTGTTTGCCTCATATAGGGCTTTATAAAGCTGATTGACGCTGACCTCAACCTTTTTTAACTTCAATCTATCTTGAATATTACCTATAATTACCGCCCGATGCTTAGAAAGAATATAGGCGGCCTATACAAAGAAAGAGTGTCAGGTCTAAGTACGATCACAAAATGAAAGCTTTAAATCTTGACTAAGTTATAGAGTATACCTCAAGTAAATTGCTAAGACTATTTTGAAAGGTCTTGACCTCATTTTACTTTGAGGTCCCCTTTGTATACATAGCTCTCATTGCGTGCTCCTCCTCTCTAATCAGGGGGACATATGCACTACCTTATATTTTCTTGAATGGGATATTAGAGAAAGTGGTGACGCTAAACCTTATTTAGAGTCTGTGTTCGTTAAGGCAATCATCAATAGAGGAGATGCTAAAGTCCCTGGCGCTATCATAACCCCTCGTGTCAAGATTGTACTCGTGCTCGGTGGAAACAACAACAATAATAGAGGAGAAGCAAAAGTAGAGATGCCGTCCTTTAGGGTCCCTAAGAGGACCACCCAGCCCATTCCTCCTCGTCATTTATAGAATACCCTATTAACCTCCCCTGAATAATAAAGCAGTGGTTCTTCTCTAATCCATAGGCATTCTTGCTAACTCTAAAACCAGGTAGGGTCTCTTCCTACTATTATCTTCCCCTTACTTGACCATTCTTGTAGAGAAACATTGAAGGTATGAGCTGACAATAATTAAACAAAAATAATAAAGTTTTAACTAAGTATAAATAGTTACCTCTATGTTTCTTTCGCATTCTTAGTTTTACAACCTTGCCTAACATAACAACTAACTCGAGTTCACCAAACTTTGCTCAGTCAAGAGATTACTAATCAAGCTCTCGTGATCTAGGGCCTCGGTAACCTTTCCCGGTATTATAAATTGAGGTCTATTTTGGATGACCAAAAAAGCCTAGAAATATTCTTCTACTCCCTAACAACCTCCTTTCGATAAGAAGCATTGGTCAAAACCTTCGGATCCTCAGGCTTTCCACTTATTATTAATAGAGGTTAATTATGTATAATATCTTCATCTTTCAAACTTAATATTTTTTTTCATTTAAATTAAGAATATTTGTTTTTTATGTGCTTTATTATCATTTTATAGTTTGGAGTCAATGAAGCAAATATGGAAGAAAATTCAAAAAAAATAAAGTAAAAACATTAAATTTATTATAGTAGATTTTACAGTAATGAGCTACATTATTTTTATTACATTGCCCAAAAACGAGCGATTCAGCATCCAAGACAATGTGTTCAGTACTGCAGTGCCCAGAATCTAGTACTACGACGCTTCATCAACAATAGCACGTAAACAATATGCATAAACAGTAACTCGTGAACATTAAACAAGGGAACAATGTTAGTGTAAAAAAAATGGAAAATTCTAATATGGCTTATATTTAATTTTTTACCCTAAGTTGAAGACATATACGTTTAAATAGAAGACTAAAAGCCCTAAAACAAGAATAAAAAAGAGAGAGAATTAGCAATTTTTAGAGGATTAAGAAGATCGAAGATTGAAGATTGCAGAAAAATTATTTTTATCTCTTCAACTCTTTATTTCTAGTTTTCTATGATTTTCACGATATTATTTTTGATAAGCTCTAAAACTATTTATTTCACCATGACCTAAGTTTCTATTATAGGGTTATAATTTGAACTTGATATGTGATTGCGTGCAAATTAGTTTCTTATTCTTAGGAACTCAATAATAGAATTGTGTAATTGAATAATAATTAAATTGTTGTGGGAACTTAATGAACCCGACAAAGGGAATTTTGTGTTGGCATTGAATAATTTGGTATATGATTATACGATAACAACTATTGTTTCTACATGGCATATATGGTAGTAATAAATCAGTTCTTAATGAATCTTATTCTATTATTATTACCATAGACATATAAATAATTGTTATGGTAAGATATAATCACTTAACTATCGACAAAGGCTTGTGATGATATTATAAATCTAGCCGACAATTCATATTGAGGGATTAACTTAAGAAAAGATTAATTGGTTCAAGTAACATATCGATGGATAGTTATAATCCTAAGTTTTATCTGTTATTGGTTTCTCTATCTTATTATCTTTAGTCTTTTCTACCTTATTAGCTTTCTTTTTATTTAGTTCAGATTACTATCTTTTAATTTTCTTTCGTCTAAATAAAAATAAAGAGACACAATTTTAATACTTAACATAACAATAACAACAATTTTAGTCACCCTAGTCATCCAATAAGAATCAATCATCTTAGATTAGGCCATGTCTATAGAAATTGGAGTGACACAACTACTAAGTAACAACTAGAATAGGGCATGACTCTTGAAGAGTCACCAACATTTAATACTTTTGCATTAATTTTGAATTTTAAATTAATAAATCTAAGGCCACTCCCCAGGTAGTCTAATTACCACATACCTCAAAACTTGTTATAGATGAGGAATTAATTAAGGCCTCAACATTTAGTTTGAGAACTATAGTATCCTTATCTAAAGATGTCGAGTAATCCGAACACTTTATAGAGTTTCCACCCTTAACTAGTAATTACTAAAAGCTAAAGACCCATATTATCCTCCAAGATCCTAGGCTTAGCCTTCAAGGCCTAAAGTGGCCAAGCCTAGCCTAAGGCCAATCCTAGGCCCAACCAACGAACCCAAAATGGTGTGGCCTAATTTAAGGGCAACCTATGATCATTACCAAGCCTACAATAGACCAGTCCCTCTTTATTTCATGGCTAAGAAGACCTCGACCCGCAGCTAAGGAACTCTACCCTTATAGGGTAAAGCACTAATTCTAATCTAACCTTACTAGTCCTCAACTTCTGTGCAATGCCAAGTTCGATGCCATACCCAAACTACTCAACTCAATCAAGTACTTATGCCTCTTAATGACCGAGGACTATTAACACTCCAAGAACAGTCCTTAGTCATTGGTGGAGAGGTTATGCCACTTATCCCATGAGAACAAAGAATCCAAGCCAGGCAGGGCACATCACCTATGTTCCTTGAGAAAAACGAAGCACAAGACAATTGAGCAATAACTTTTATAATTCTAGACCATGCACACGAACCCTAAATAATGAAAAACCCATTATGTGGTTTGACTATCCAAGGAATCTATATAATAAGGAATCATGACTTGTGCAAGGGGACTAGTAAGTGAATTCGAGATATCTATACTATTTTAAGGATGACATTTTCTCCAACTTTCACTAGAAATTCTAATTTAATCATTAAAAGGTCATTGTAAAAAATAATCACTAGTGTAAACTTTACCAATCTTGTGATTACAACAAATAATTCTAGATCACTAAAAGAGCTTAAGAAGAACAGCAACAACTCGGTCGTATACCAATTAGCTATTTTCACAAAGATATAAATTTATCTCTTAACTGAAAACTTTAAGTTTGACTGAGAGCCATTTCCACGTTTAACAAATTTTGTATATGTGAACATATGCATGTTAAAAGTTGTATGCTTGCAGAAATTATTCCATGTTGAATGTAGATACAACCTAGTCATAGTTTAGTTTGAGAAAAAGTTTTTAAAACCTTTTTAATGAATAATAAATTATAAAATATTCATATAGCTTCAATATTTTAAACTATCACTATTATATAATTACCATGTAGTAATTATAATATTTAAATTAACTATTAAATTTACATTAAATATTTGAGAGTTACACATATTTATTTATAATATTATTATTATTTAGGATTTATTTAATTTTAAATTATTGTAGAAGTTACAACATATTAAATTATTCATATTAAATATTAGAGTTACAAAATATTTAAAATTATAATGATAAATTAATATTGATATTAATAACTTAACCCCTTTCTAACACTATATAAAGGGTGTTAATCCTTCTTTAGAGTGGAAAAATAGAAAATAAGAGAAGACAAAGATGTGCGTGCATGGGGGAGTGAAAGTAAAGAAGAGAAAAAGAAAAATGAGAAGTATTTTATGTATAAAATATAAACTAAGTATTCTCTATATGATGTTTTGAGCAACTATAACTATGGGGACTTGATGTTTTCTCTTGGTGATCATGTTCATCAATGGAGATCGGTTGTGAGAGTTGGGTTGTATCTTGGCGTTATATAGAGCCATCATTACCTACACGAGAGAATGACTATTTGGTTTTAAGATAATGTTCTCTAGCATGCATCTACTATGCTCACGGCCAATTTTTCTTACACTCTCTTTATATTTAATTTTGTATTTTGTTTGTTAATAATTTATGTCTCACAAATATTTGACAATATATATTTTAATATATGATTGAAATAAATGCAAAATAAATTTACCTAACAATCTAAAGCCAATTTAGCCATTGTTTTACTTTAGATGTTAGTTTTATCTTATTGTTCACTAGATGATATAAAAGTTAGCTTTTTCATTGCATGAATTGTAGTTTCTGTAATTATTTGCATTAATATAAATTTCCCTAATATGTGTTTGGCAATTGAGTTGATTTTTATATTATATGTGTTATTTTATATTAGTATTACTTGATTGTGTGTAGGTGTGGACAAAAACGATAAATCAAATCAAGCCCAAAAAATTGAACCAAATCAGCTGGTTCAATTCGATTTTTTCTTGGTTTCGGTTCTATATTCTTAAATTTTGAAAATTCGGTTCAGTTTTGGCCTTCTAAATTGAAAACCAAACCGAAAAATTGAATTTATAAAAAATAAAAAATACATGTGGCACTTTATGAACCAAAAATTGAACTAAATAAAAAATGAGTCTAAATTAAGCCCATTTGAAGCCAAACCGAGATCAAACCAAAAAATTGAATCTATACAGAACTGAACCGAACCAAACCGGTTCAGTTCGGTTCACTATTTTTGAATTCAATTTTCCGTTCTATTTTTTAAAACTTTCCGACTCGGTTCAGTTTTTGGTTCCCCCCAAAAATCAAACCGAATCGGATTTACCCACTCCTAATTATATGTGAGGTCAACATCAAATTTATTTGTACACATTTATATTAAGAGAGTTTAGTAAAAATTATTTTATTGCACAATATATAATAACAACACTTACAAAGGAGTTTAGTTATTATATTTGTTATGCTCTAAATTTTATGAGCAAAAGAGTTCTTTTGAGCAATTTTATTTTTTTCTTTGCAAATATTTTTTTAATTTTGGGGAACTCACAAAGTATATATAATTGTTTCTTTTAGTTTTTAAAAGGAAAAAAATGTATAGTATGAATATTTCTAGAACATAATATTTTCGTGAAGCTACAAGCAATATTCTAAAATTTGAGAAAGGTACCAAAATTATTAGTGTGTTAAAAAATAAAGAAAACAACTACTATAGGAATTTAAACTACTAGTAGCTGAAAGTACTTTGAAGTCTATAAAAAAAATAACTGTTTTCTTTATAAAATAAAAGTCGTATTATATTTAAATAAAATATGTATATTATAGCTACTATTACTTGAAAAATGATTACATATTATAAAATATTTTAAACATTCTGTTTAAATGGAGAGTAATAATATTTGTTGGAGTATCCATTTATGTAATTAAAAATATATTGTTCACACTTCAAGTGAAAAAGTAATGCCAATTTTCTTTGAGAAATTTGTTATGTTTAATTTTCATTACCTATATGAACATCCAGTATGATTAAAAGACACAAATGTGCATTACTATTTTTTTGTATCATAAATAATATATTTATATATTGATATATCGAGGCTATCACATGTATAGCTAAATTAATAATTTCATTTAAAAATAAATTATTATTTGTCTATTAAGTTGCTTGCTAAAAATTATTGAGACTATTGTATTATTGTTGTAGTAGTAGTAGTTGTTGTTGTTGTTATATTTATTTATAATTCTTTTATGAAGATGGATTGTCATGCTCAAACCAATTGCAAAAGTTTGAAAATGATTTATTAGCTACATATTTTGCATGCCTTAAGTTTTTATACAAAATTACTATTATATAGATTTACAACATGAACATTTATTGAATGTTCTTATAATTTTATTAGTGAGGGAAAAAATGAATTTCTTCATTGTGCTTTAGTTATTGTGATAACTAATGTCCGCAACTAGTAATATTGACCTAACATGTAAAAATCTTATTATTTCACATAAAATGTGCATATATATGAATGTTACAAGTAGATTTAAAAGAAATTATTTTTGTTGAGAGATATTATAGTCTAATTATTTGTGTTGGCAAATTTAAAATCATGCGCAAAGTTTTAAAATTCTTCAAAATGTGGGGTTTTTTAAATATATATTAGTTAATCAATTTTTCAAATAAAATTACATGATAAATAATGAACCTTGAGAAATTGAAAAAAGAATAAAAGTGATAATATTTCCTCTTTCATAATTTATTGAAATTAAGCATTCTTATGTTATATATGTTTTATTACTTGCCTAAGCTAATGCTTTTCTTTGAGAAAGAAATTTCGTTGAAATTCAGAAAATTCATGGACAAAGTTTTTCAAGACCAATTTAAATTGGATATATACAACTATTGAAGCGTTTCTTTTAATAACATGTTATATAAAATGAAAATTATATAAAATTCTATAAATAAATATTTTTGAAAAAATTATAAATACAACACTTTGAAAAAAAGTGTTATAAAATTATTGAGAGGAATATGCTTCAACCCATTTGTATATAAAATGGAAATCATATAAAATCCCAAAAATAAAATATTTTGAGAAAGTTCATAAATAAAAGACTCTTAGAAAATTCTTGTTAAATTATCGAGGGGGGTGTACTTAAATTCGTAAGGGAGTTACCTATAGAAGTAACCCAACCTCTGTGATTGACGATCCCATGAAAAAGGTTCAATGGATAGAAACAATTCATACCGCATGACTTATTTAGTAATTATATTATAAACATATCTTAGATGAGATATGCTTCTATTCATTCTTATGATAAAAGTGCTAATTTTGTATGACGTCAAGAAAGGTATTTACCCTAAATGAGTCCAAGACAAGCATACTCTTACAATGCATAAGTTACATATGCCCTTGGAGAACTTACCTATGTGAAAGTAGTCGTAGGCCACGACTATAAAAAATGAGATTGTTCTTTAGAGCTCTCATTAGAATTAAGATAGAGCTTAGGGCCATTAATGCACCAACCTGCAAAACCAAGTCTTTTTCACTATTATGTGTGTTATAGTTGAAATTTGGTCAAAGGAGCCAAGTTCAAGACATAGTTCGTTCAGGTTTCTCAAATGAATTCTATAACATTAAGTATAGGTTAAAGTCCGAAATACACCTATGTTTACTACATAATAGAATGTTGCTCTCATATATTTTTGTTATTTATTATATATTATATTTCCTTATATATCAAAATATATATATATATATATAAAAGATTTTCAAATCTTTTGTAGAAAATTGTTAGAGAAAGAAAATTTAAAACCTTTTAAATAAATAATAAGTTATAAAATATTAATATAGTTTTAAAATATTTTGTAGCTCTTAGAACTAATTCTCATATTTAATAAGAATAATTTAATATATTGTAACACTTACAATAATTTAAAATTAAATAACTTCCAAATAATAATAATATTATAAATAAATATTTGTAATTCTCAAATATTTAATATAAATTTAATGGCTAATTTAAATATTATAATCACTATATAATAATGAAGGTTTAAAATATTATAATAATATTAAATTAATATTGATATTAATACCTTTATTTTTATCTATCACTATATAAAGACTACTAATCATTTTTTAGAGTGTGTGAATAGAAAATAAGAGAAAACAAAGGTGTGTATGTGTGAGAGTGAAAGTTAAAAAAAAAGAAAAATGAGAAATATTTTATGTATAAAATATAAATAAATATTCGTTATATTATATTTTGAGCAATTACAATTATGGAGACTTGGTGTTTTCTCTTAATAATCTATTAATCGATGAAGATCGATTGCAAACATTGAGTTGTATCTTGAAGCCATATAAATTCGTCATTATTTGCACGAAGAAATGACTATTTAACTTTAAAACATTATTCTCTAATATGCTTCTATTATGTATTCTCAAGGTCAATATTTTTTACACTTTCTTTATATTTAATTTTGTATTTTACTTGTTAATAATTTATATCTCACAAATATTTGATAATATATATTTTAACATATGATTAAAATAGTATATAAAATACCAAACAGGTTCCTAATTACACATTGGGTGCTCTAATACTATAACCTAGCCAGAATGATTATTTATCATTGGGCTGATTATTCTGGACGTGCCCTTGCAGGAAGAGAGCGCAAATCATTTTGATCTACTACATTTTTCGTGAAGTACACTAAAAAGAGTTGTAGGTGGAAGTGAATAATTTGTTCCGAATCTGATATATGATTCTGCTTATTGTAATTTCTTATATGATTTACAATGGAAAAAACGTGGAATGACTGATTATTTATTGAAATTGTTGTATCAGAGTTTGCATTCAAAGCTCTAAGCTTAAAACCTGTGGTTCCCAAATAATAAAATATTGGCAACGAGAAATTCGAAATTTGATATATTAAAGTTTAAACAATGACTTACATAGAAAGTGCTACGGAGACAAGCACCAGTAAAGTCAATTAAGAACTTTAAAAAATATAATTCCAAACGCGTTTCTAAATCACGCCACCGAAAAGCTAAGAACCCAAATGTCGCACAACTTTTTCTGGGGTTTTGTTTTTTTGTTGATATATATTTATAGGGTAGTGATATACATATAATTAATATGTAAATTTTGTATTTTAAATAAAATGTTATTATTTAGTGACTCCTTTGTTTTTTAAAAAAATAATTTTATTTCATATCATTAATATCATCAAGATATTACATCAAATACTTTTGATACACAAATTAAAAGAATAACAGGATAATATAAATACATTTCAAGATCACTTAAATTAAGACTCTTACAATGAAGAATAATAGTCATACCCAAATCAGGTAAGAATAAATACGGATCCTTTAAAAAAAAATGGATAACAGACATTTCTAAAGAAAGAAATAACAAACTTTTCTGAAAAAATAAATAACAGACCTCACATAAAAAAGAGATACAAATCCCTTAAATAATGAAGAAATTATTATTGCCTAAAATTAAAACTAATTTAAACAGGTGGAAGATTTTGGATGGCAAAAAAATACTTCAACCCTTGGTAGTCGGCACATGAGTTTTTCGGAGGAGATAAGACTGGTGACGACGTTAGTGTTATTGACAATTTAGATCCCTCCCTCAGAAACAAAACACTCTATCAACTTAATTATGACTATCCTCCGCCCAATACAATCATACCCATACAATAACATCCCGACCAAACAAAAATACATTCAAGACAACACAATAAATACGTTTAACAGTTTAAGTTTAAGTTTAAGTTGTGGTGTCCATTAGATGATTTTGTAGGCAGAAAGCAAAGCATAAACAAGTGTGGGCTTTTGAATCTCATTAAGTAGTTGTTAATATTTTACTTTTAATTAATATAATAATTTTATAGTATCAATCAACAATTGACATATTAGTTATTATATTATTTAGGATACAAATTTTGTATCTAAATTATGAATACATAGCATTACTCATATTTAAAACTTTTTATATTACACCAATATTATTTTTTTTGAAAGACCTGTATGGCACAATATCTATATATTTTAGTAATATATTTACCAAAATAATAAACAAATTTTATCTAAATATTTTAAACAGATAATTTTATTTAAATAGTACAAAAATAGACCCAAAAAATTTAAATAATACAAAATAATAATAATATGACTTTAAAAGTATGATATATTCTGATTACAAGATTGGATACGATTCTCTCAAATAGTAAGGTACTGCAACTATGCAAGTTTAAACTTAGAAAGTTGGAAAGATGAGATTGCATATATAAAGACAAGAGCATTTTGATCCATTTACAAGGAGGTTTTGGTTATAAAAGTTCAAAGATTGTATATTTGGTTAAATTAGAAAATGAACAAAAAAAATTTATTATTCCCAAAAAAATTTCTTTTTATTTTGATAGTTTTATTTTATGCCTCATTTTGATTGTGCTTCATACAAGAAGTTATCTTTATTTGATAATAATACGTAATTTTTAATATATAAGAAAATAAGAAACAATTGGTTGATAAATTATTTTTATTTCTTATATTTTGTTACAGTGACAACTAAATACAAAAGAATCAATAAATTGAAGACACAGGAATATTGAACGATACGTTAAATTTTAAACTCAAGTTTACAAGAAAAAGCATAGATATAACACAACTTATAAATCACTATGATTTAATATAGGGTTAGAAATTTTTTGATCAAATGTGGGTAATATTAATTGAATTTTTATTTATAAAAACAGGTTAATTGGTAGTCTATTAATTAATCAGTACAATATATTTAGTGATCACTTCCAAATTGGGTTGTAGCATTTTTTATGTAGAAAGCTAGTTGAGTGACAAGTGTGGACTTTTAGATTTCATTGAAAACTATTATGGAGGGCTCAATGTAAAACCTCAATTTTGTATATAAAAGTTAAGTCCCATTTTTAAAATAGACCCAACTTTTGAGAATAGTACGATCTTTTCCATTGAAAGCCACTAATTGTCAATCTAAGTCATAGAGAGAAAGACTAGCTTTTAATTCGCTGTGACAATAAATCAATCAACTATAATGGCTCAAATAGGTACGTTTTCATAACTTATTTTTCAATTGTGGTGTTCTTTTATTCATGTATGGTGTTAATCCATAATTAATTAATTTCGTAATATTATGGATGTTAATTGAATTAAATATTTAACATGTGATATCAAACTAACATACATGATTTAAGATTTACAATTGAAAATTGAAAAAAATTATTATTTTTATTTTTATTATTTTCGGCCGAATATTGTTACCATAATTTCATGTGATTTTTGTCTTTTATTGATCATGAAAACATATGACTTTTATTCGCCTTGATTCAAGTTTTAAATTAATATATTATATGACTAATTTAGTTGTACATTTTGAGAGAATTTTGAATTTGACATTTTGACTATGAACATATAAACCCTAGAAAAATCAAATTTCTCTTTTAAATTAAGCAAGATTGAGTTTGTTTTTGTACAATTAATTGTTATATAAAGATTAGATATTACCTAAGGATCAAAACCTATATAAAATTTCGACTCATTGTTGTGAAATCATGAAAAAATGGAGTTGGCCATTAAAGATAAAATTCTGATTTTATTATTTAAATTTGACATGTTTTAACTTGTTATTTTATCAATTAAATAGTTTAGACATGTTATATTTTAAGAGATCTACAAAAGCCCACAAAATTCAGACCACAAATACAAGTTTTAAAGGTATTTTTGTGAAATGGGTCAAAATTGAGTCAAATGACCCATGTTGTAGGCTTGACCTGACCCGGATGGAGGTTAAAGATGACCTCCAACTGAGTCTTTCAAAGCCAACTCGCGGCCCAAGTGTGTGGGGGGCATTCGGGCCTATTCGGGGTCCATTTCAGCTCCCTATTTTTGGTTGAACTCCATTTTTCATCTTTTAAATTGTTAATTAATTTATTTTATTTTTTAAGGATGAAAAATATTTATTAACTAATTATTACTTGTTTATGTATTTTAGTTAGGCAAAAAATAATATTTGATAAGATTTTCTTTTGAAAATTTATCATAAATTATTTTGATATATATGGAATAAAAGAATAATATTCACTCTCTCTAGATTGAACATTTTTTTAGTATACTCTCCTAATTAAGTTTAGTTACGTAAACTATTACTATAAATAATTCAAAATTGTTGTTCAAATTTATGCAACTATGATTGATTGTTGATCATTGAAAGTATATTTTGTGACGTACTTCATTTTGTTTGATTATATGAATATATGTTGTTAATATGAATTATTGTGTTGGGCAATATTATTTAATTTTCTCAAATTTAGAACATTGCTTGTAATTATTGAGGTTATTTTACTAAAATGTTTTAACCATCAAAGTTTTTAAGAATTTTATTGAGTTCCAATTTTCTTGATGGAAATTTTTTTAGATTAATTGGTACAATCGCCTACCCAAAGGGGGTTATTGTGCAAATTAATTTAAACAATATGGAGAATGTTGTATGAAATAAATCTATGATAAATTTGTTTGCCTAAGAGGAATGAATTTTGAAGGGTTATTTATTTCACTATTTATAAAGAAAATATGTAAGTTCAAAGGTCAATCTGTCTAATAGGGATGAATTTTTAGATCTATAAATTTTTCTTACTTTGTTGATCTTCATGCTTAGAGAATAATTTTTTTATTATATACTCTGCCCAAATTTGGAGTTTATCATAATACAATTGATTTATATATATATATTATATTGTTTATGCCTATTTGAGCATTATATCTATTGCCCATAATTGATCTGGTTGCATTTCTTGAGATATAATTTCTTTTGCTATGAAAAAAATTATTGCTACAATTGAAATTTTGAATGGGTCAAACTATAAAAGATGGAGATCTGATATAGATTTCGCTTAGGGAATAATTGATATGGATATAGCTCTGCGTGAAGATAAACCTCTACAATCCACTGACGAGAACATTGAAGCTCAAAAAGCTCACTATGCAAAATATGAGAGATCAAACTGATTAAGTCTCATGGAAATTAAAAGGTCCATTGCTGAGCATCTCCTTAAGGGAATACCTGAGAGCAACAATGCTAAACAGTTTCTCACCGTTGTGGTAAATAGATTTCAAACATCTGATAATGTTGAAGCTAGGAATTTGATGGATGAGTTGATAAAAATGAGATATAATAATAAGAAAGAGGTGCAGAAATTTATTTTGAAAATTGAGCACATTCAAACTAAACTGAAGGCACAAAATATTCCCTTCCTGATAGATTCATTGTCCATCAAGCTCTTAACACCCTACCATCTTCATTCAGCCATATTAAGACTGCATATAACACCCAAAATCAGACTTGGGATGTCAATGATCTTATCACTAAATGTATGGCTGAGGAATAAAAGCAGAAAAAAGAAAAAAAAAATGAATTTGCTCATTATGTTACTCCTGAAAAGTTAGATACTAAAAAGGGAGATGAAAAATCTAGAAATCTCAACTTTCATACTCACAAGAAAATTAAGAATTTTAAGAAAAGTAAGAGTGAGAAGCCAAATAATGAAAATGCTAAAACACAGCCTTAATGATTTCACTGTAACAAAAAAAGGTCTATAAGAGGGTTTATTATTATAAGTTTCAGAATTAACTAGAGAAGAAGAAGAAAAAAAAGGGTATGTCATCTGCCTATATATGTTTTAAATCTAATTTAGTTGATATTCCTTTAAATTCATGGTGGTTTGACAGTTGTACTACTATTCATGTTGCAACTACTTTATAGGGGATACAAAATCCGAGGAACCTAAAGAAGAAAGAGTCAAAATTTAAAGTTGGCAATAATATCAAGATTGGCGTTGAGCATATTGAGACTATTGTTTTAGAATTAGATTCTAATTTTTAGCTAGTTTTAGACAATGTTTTCTATGTACCTTCATTTAGAAGGAATTTGGTTTCGCTTTTAATACTTGATAAAGCTAGATACTATTTTACTTTTGCAAATAAAAGAGTTGAGATAATTTATGATTCTAAAGTCATTGGCAGCTGTGTTTTATATGATGGGCTTTATAGATTGTCTCTATTATCTGATAAATATGATTGTTCCTACAATGTTGTAAATAATACAACTAAAAGATCTTTGACTAGGGAAAGATCTTTATTGTTATGGCATAAACGTTTGGGCACATTTCTAAGGAACGAGTAAAACGCTTAATTCAATTAGGAATACTTCATCTTAATTTTGATGACTTAGGAGTTTTTCTTGATTGTGTGAGAGGAAAATTGACAAAACAAAACTAAGAAAAAGGTTGTAGTCGTACTCAAAATACGTCAGAGATCATTCATACGGACATTATGTTGGGGTGCCGGTTTATCCCGGTTCACAACCTAAACCTATTGGGTGTATGTATGTGGTATATGTGTCTATTTTAAAATTCATATACATACGCATCTAATACATATATATACAAATCATAAATGCAACGGAAGCTAAAAATCTAATTTCCTAAAATGAGCACAATAAATTTTATTCATTACACTAATGAACAAAATATAAAACATATTAATCAAATATATCACCTGTCAAGCCTTTGAAACGGATTTGCAGCTGGAATACCGCATGAAAACGACCTGTTGGCAGTTCTAAAACTCAACATGGTAGGCTTGAGTCGCTAGAACAACAGTTTATATATTTTCAGCACCGATTTAACACTTAAATCATTATATTAACTCTTAATCTCTATAGCCTAACACTTAGACTGCATTCATTTTGTTCTTGATGTATTCAACACTTAAATATATAAAAACAAACAACTCAAATGCAACAATAGTGGCTATATGTTTAGGAGAAGAAGATGAATAACAAAATAACTTTTGCTATTAAGTTTTTCTTATTTTTAACACTTAAAAACTTAAAACAAAAATAATTTTCCTTACCTTCAAAATTAGTTAGGCACCTTATTAGCTTCAAAGAAAAATGAAAACCATTTCATCTTATTTCTTCCTTCCTTGCTAAAAGCCCCTATATTTGAGTTCTTCTCTTCTCATGTTTTTCAAGAAGCAAATATGAATACCAAATACCTCTTCATTTCAATGGCCGACCACATCTTTTATATTTGGCCTTAATCATTTTGTTTGTTTTGTTTCATGGACTAAAATGAATTCAATGTCAACCACTCATCATGGCAAGCCACCTCTTCCATTTAATATTCATCAAATAAATTATATATTTATAATAATATGAAATATCTTATCTTTTGATTAGTATCTTATTATTATTAAATGAATTTGGCTTATCAAATAAACCAAATTTATGTCCAACAATTGGACAAAATATAATGGGCAGCCATGCATGTTTTGTGACAAGAAAATTTTCATTCAAGTCCGCAAGGTTTCATTTAATTTTTCTTTTAAGCAACATTTACTTTAACTTAATTATTTGCTTAATAAAATCTTATTTTATTTAGCAATTAAGTCATCAATTAAAATATTTATTTTTATTAATTTAACCATGAGCTAACAATTAAATCTAGTCAAATTAATTAATCACTTAACTCTTAAGTGAGAACAAATATTTAGATTATTTAACACTTAAATAATCAATTAAGGGAAATAACCCTTAAGCTTTTAATTAACCTAACATGGGTCCCACCTTACACAATACTTGAGTCAATTTTAATCGAAGGCTCATAATGTGCCACGTGTCACTATTTAATTAGTCAACAATAATTATTAACTAATTATTATACTTAATACTTAAGTACTAACACGCGCACATCCCGAGGGTTCTTGAGACAAATATTTGGTTCTCTTGGAAATTATTAGATTGAACAATTCAATCAAATATTATGCCACAGTGCACAATAAGTACACTTCATATTGTGAGACTCTTTAGGTCCACGCCTAATTTGTCAAATGAAACTATTTTCATGAGTTTATGATCGATGCCCCATGCACACATCATAAATATTACAAATCAGCCTGTTAGATCATACAAGCTGAGGTCATAGCGCATACGTATAATCCTTCATATGTATATCCTAGATTTACGGGGATATAGATCAGCACCGTCAAATCCCCGTTTGCCCATCTATGAGCTTATCTCTAGATTTGTATTTTCAAGAACAATATACACAAACGCCTTTGCTATATTGTTCAACTCTTTGGAAAATACCTTTCACGGGTTAGTACTCGTGGCCACGAGATTTACTGAAATACAATATCAGAGCATATGAATATACTACTCCTCTATGAGAGCTGACCATATCTGTACACATTGGACTCTATAAACATCGGACCATACCCAACGACACCCAGCGGTCACACCATGAAAGGTATGTAACATGCATGGAACCAAAGTATGGTGGATCACTTACAAGTCCACCTTGACACTCAAGTTAAAGGACCACGTATACTATTCAACTCGAGAGGACTCACCATTGACGATTTAATAAGATGTCTATTGGCGTCCTCGTGAGTCTGTTCAGTATTCAGTCCTGACTGAATACCCGTATGTATATATGAGCTTCTGGTAAGCCCATGACGGACTAAGAATAACCATCTATACCATATATATATATATATATATATAGTATACACTGATCTATATAAAATAGATCCATTGATAGACCCACATTATTGAAAGCAGATCAAGAATATAGTGTTTGATGACACATTTACATAATGATATCTCGTAGCACCTATTGCAACTCTTTGCAACCATGTCATTACTAGTATACCCTTAGGTCTTTGTCTCATTACAAACAAAGATCTAATCTTTTAGATCTGGCTAACTCTTATAGCTTGCTAACTCTTAGCAGTGCTAACTATTAGCATAAATACAACACTGAGCTTTACTAATTCTTAGCATTGGTCTAAACTTCTTTAGACTAGATCTGATCTTCTTTAGATCATACAATGTCTGTAACATAACAAGCATTGTACCATATATTTATATTATATTAATGATTATACGAAATATTGGCTTTATAAATAATAAATAATTTAATATTCATAAGTATTAAAATAGCACATAAGCATCAACTCTAACACATTAGTGGGCCTTACTCTACTACCTTATATGGTAACAAGTACTTCATTACATTCATTGATGATTATTCCCGATATAGCTATGTTTATTTGATCAAAGAAAAGGTAGATGCTCTTGAAATGTTTAAAGTGTTTCAAACAGAGGTTGAAAAACAGCCAAAGAAAGTCATAAAGATTGTAAGATCTGATCGATGTGGTGAATATTATTGGAAATATGGTGATGTCAGTCAACATATGGTATATTTGCAAGGTACTTATCAAATAATGGTATTGTTTCTCAATATACTATGCCTAAAATCCCTGAATAGAATGGCATGGTAGAGACATAACCGCACCCTTACGGAAATAAAAAGGAGCATGATGAGTAGATCTAATTTGCCTGAATACTTATGGCGAGAAGCCATCAAAACAACGACCTATATTCTGAATCGTGTTCTGAGTAAGTCAGTGCCTAAGACACTATTTGAACTATGAACAGATAGAAAACCTAGTTTGAATCATTTTAAAGTATGAGGTGTCCAGTTGAGGTAAAGATCTATAATCCTTCTTTAAAGAAGATAGATTCAAGAACTACTAGATGTTATTTTATTAGGTATTCTAGTCTCTTAAAAAGATACAGATTTTATTGTTTGACTCATGGCACTAAAGTTGTTGAATCTTCGGTGGAAAATGTTTTAGAGTTAGATGTTGCTGAAGATATTCCCTCTCAGTCCTATAAAAAGTAGAGCCCCCTAATATCATTTCTTCACCATTTCCTGCTTTTATATATTAATCATGAGGGTTTTGTCATTAATCATAGGATTTAATAGGGAGTTAATACTGTTAATCCCCTTACTATTGAAGAAACTCAAATTGCAGATGAGAATCTTTTGACTAATAAGCCCACAAATGAGTCTTCTTCTGAAGTATAAGTGAGAAGATCGCAAAGAACAAGAAGAGCTACTATTTTTAATGACTATTATGTTTATCTTGAAGAGGGAGAGTATGATATTGGGAAAGAAGTAGACCCAATAACCCACCATGAAGCTCTTAATTATGATCAGGCGAGTGAATGGTTATTTGTCATAAGAGATGAAATGCAATCTATGTCTAATAATGATGTTTGAGAACTTATGGATCTTTCTAAATTATATAAACTCATAGGTGTAAATGGGCATTCAAGACCAAAAGAGGTAACAAATGAAATATTGAAATATTCAAGGTTTAATTGGTTGTAAAAGTGTATACACATTGAGAAAGCATTGATTTCAAAGAGACATTTTCACTAGTTTCCACCAAAAACTCCTTTAGGGTAATTGTGGTATTACTAGATTATTTTGATTTAGAGTTTCACCAGATGGATGTCAAGCAGGCTTTCTCAATATAGATTTGAATAAGAAGTCTACATTTCTTAACTTGAAAATTTTAAAGAAAATAAAAAAGAGAACACGGTATGTAGATTGAAAATGTCTGTTTATGGTCGCAAGCAAGCTTCTCCTCAGTGGTACCTGAAATTTAATAAAATGGTGACCTCTTTTGGTTTTGTGAAAAATAAGTTTGATCAATGCATATACATGAAGACTAGTGTGAGCAAGTTTATTTTTATGGTACTCTATGTCGATGATATCCTGCTTGTTAGTAGTGATGTGAATCTCCTAAATGATACCAAGTACTTTTTGTCTGCTAATTTTAACATGAAGGATCTTGGTGAAGCATATTTTATTTTGGGCATTGAGATTTGTCATGATAGATCTTGAAATATCTTAAGACTATCTCAAAGAACCTATATTGATTGTGTACTTAGAAGGTTCAATATGCAGATGTGCAAAGTAGGTGCGATACCTGTTGTGAAAGATAAACTCAGGAATAAATAGTGTCCCAAGAATAATTTGGAAAAAGAAGCCATGAAAGCTATTCCTTATGCTAGCAATTGGTAGCCTGATGTATGCACAAGTATGTAAAAGACCTAATATTGACTTCACGGTTAATGTTCTTGGTAGATATTTGTCAAACCTTAGGCATGATCATTGGGTTGCTACAAAGAAAGTTATGAGATTTGTATAAAGAATGAAGGACTTTGTGCTTGTGTATAGGAAGGTTAATAATCTTGAGATAGTTGAATACTTAGACTCTGATTTTGATAGTTGTTTAGACGATCACAAATCTACTTTAGGATATCTTCATATTAGCAGGTGGAACCATTTTATGGAAAAACATTAAGTAGAGCCATTTCATGAAAAAGTGTTAAGTAGAGCCTAATTGTATCCCGATTATGTACACTGAGTTTCTAGCTTGTTATAGTGCATCCTCTCAAGCTGTTTGGCTAGGAAATTTGATCGCAAAGTTGTAAATTGTTGATTCCATCTCTCGACCCATTGTGATTTATTGTAATAATAATGCAGCTGTGTTCTATTCCAGGAACAATAAGATCAGTAGTAGTTCCAAGCATATAGAAATTAAATATATCATAATCAAGGACTTAGTAAAGAAATAAGATATTTTGATAGAGTATATAAGAACTGAGTTCATATTAGCTGATCCCCTAACCAAAAGTTTAAGGCCGATAGTGTTTAAGGAATATGTTATGAATATAGGTGTCATTGAGTCTTTTGATTCTTTGGTTTAATAGGAGTTTATACACTTTCCTTTATTTTGATTATTATGTCGTGCAAACAGTGCTCAATATTGATATGCATTTTGCAAAATTGAATTCTTTATGATGATCATCATTATTGTTGCATATTATATATATATATATATATATATATTTTAAATTGAATATACAAATGGTATCTAAAGATATTGTGCCTTAAGAATTACAGTTGTATACTTTTAGACATCACATATAATAGTTATTTTGAGATATTATGTTGAACTGTTGGTGACATATGACTTGTTATAGTTAGGCAATTTCATTTTGATTGAGAAATTGCAGTTACAATTTCATATTGATTTTAATTTTGTTGAGAAATTATAACCAAGACCGATAAAAAATAATGCATATTAATTATGATCACATGTTGGCATTGGTTTCTTATTACACTACTGGGTTTATGATCCATGTCAAAATGATTATTAG
Source organism: Ailanthus altissimus (assembly GCA_946807835.1). Taxonomy (NCBI): domain Eukaryota; kingdom Viridiplantae; phylum Streptophyta; class Magnoliopsida; order Sapindales; family Simaroubaceae; genus Ailanthus; species Ailanthus altissimus. The sequence continues at coordinate 14,447,555 of OX327696.1, read as the reverse complement.
TATTCGTGATTATGAAAGGTCTTATGTTGTTGAGTTTAACATTTAGATCATCATAGTCCAATATTAAGATCATATTGGATCGAATAAGTTTTCCAAGATGTTATTTATGGACTATCATTTCTTTTAAAAGGTGTGACCACACAAAACATAATTTTTCTATTATTATCCCGAGAGTCTTGTTTTCAAAATTAAATTTAATAAACACTCAAAAATCAATTAACATTAGCCCAAGTAGGTAAATGGGTAGTCTATTAATTAATCAGTCAAATATTTTTAGTGATCACTTTTGAATTAGGCTGTAGCATCTTTTGTGGAGAAACCCAATAGAGTGGCAAGTGTGGGCTTTTAGATCTCATTGAAGCTTGTTATAAGAGGGCTCAATGTAGAACCTTAATTTTATGTATGGAAGCTAGGTCCTCTTTGTTAGAACTGGCGCTTACATGTCATTCTAATATTGTATGAATATTAATTATTTAATAGTTACACAATAAACATTTCAAATAAAAATTGTAATTTTCTAAGCATATGGTATAATGCTTATAGCATTATAGACATTGTATAATTTGAATGAGTCAGATCTGATTTAAAAGAGTTTAAACCAGGGCTAAGAGTTAGCAATGCTGAGAGTTATAAATGCTAAGAGTTAGTATATTATAAGAGTCAGCGAGTTCTAAAGAGTTAGAACCTTATTTATAATGGGACAAAGACCTGAGAGTATACTAATAATGACATAACTGTAAAGAGTTGCAATAGGTGCTAGGAAATGTCATTATGTAAGTATGTCTCAAATATTATATTCCAGATTTACATTCACCAATACAGGTCTATCGGTGAATCACTATAATATAGATCAATGTATGTCTATATCTGACTGGTGCAGATGGTTGTTTTTAACTGACCATGAGTTTAAAGCTTGTATAGGCATGCAGATATCTAGTTAGGACTGGATATTGAACAGACTCATGAGGACCCCAATAGATATTCTATAAACCCATCAAAGAAATGTTCTTTCAAGTTGAGTAGTATTCATGGTCCTTTGACCTGAGCGCCACAATGGGCTTATAAGTGATCTACTATAGTTTGGTTACATATATATCACAGACCTTTCCTGGTCTGACTACTATATATTGCTAGGTATGATTTGATACTCAAGGAGTTCGGTGTGCTTAGATACAGGATTTGTCAGCTTATATAGGTAAGTTGTATATCTGATGCTTCAAGATTGTATTTCATAAAGTCTTGTAGCCATAAGCATCACTTTAGAAAGAATTTTTCTATAGGGTTAAACAGTATTGCAAAAGTGTTTGCATATATTATTTATCGAGATACAAATCTGGAGATAAGTTCATGGATAAGCAAATGGAAATTTGACGGTACTGATCTATATCCTCACACATTCAGGGTATAAATGATGAAAGGATTATACGTATGTATTGTGACCTCAACTTGTATGGTCTGACGCGTTGATTTGTAATATTCGTGACGGTGCATGGGGCATTGTTCACAGGCTCATAGAATAGTTTTATTTAACGAATCGGTCGTGAACCTAGAGAGTCTTAATATGAAATGTATTCGTTGTGCACTTGGGTAGTATACCGTATTAAATAGTTTATTACAGTATAAATACAGTAAATTACTATGTTAAGTTAACTAAAATATTTAATTATGGTGGGACCTACTTTGGGTTAACTTGGTAACCTAGTAAGTGTATAATGGTAATTTTACTATGTTGATGATTTAATTGTCAAATAATTAAGATATTTATTTAAATAATAATTAAATAAAAATCTAATTTAACCATGGTTAATTGTTAACCAAAGGGTTAAGTAAAAAGATATTTTGTGCTTAACTCAACCATGATTAATTGTTAATTATGGTTAGGTTAAATAAATATCTAGATATTATATTATTAAATAAATATTAACATAACTAGGATTAATATTTAACTCTAGAGTTAGGTTAGTTAGATATTTATTAACTTAAGGGTTAAGTTAATTTAACACAACTAAGGTTAAATGTTAAACTTGGTTAAGTGAATAGTTAAATTAAATGTAAATGAAATTTAAATTAGTTTGAAATTTATGTAGTAGTATATAAAGTGAAATGAAATTCAAAATTCACAATTTGTTTTTGTTTTAGATCTTACATTTGATGGCCGACCATTTCAATTGAAAGAATTAAAATTGTTAATTTTGTGTTTTAAGTATTAAAACATCAAAACAAAAACAAAAAGGGCTATTAATTGTAATAACCAAAATAGATTTATTTTTAATTATTCAAGGGTTGAACAAAATACAAAACAAATTAATTTAATTAGATTAATAGTTAATCTAATGATTTAAAGAGTTAAATCAATGTTGGATTACACTGTCATTCTAGCTAATTAAATCTACCCAAGTTGATTACTAGATTTGCCAACAGGTTCATTTCATGTAGACTTCAAGCAATTTAATCCAAAGGTTTCAAAGGTGATATTTCTCAATTCTGTAATTAATTTGATTAATTATATAAATATGTGTTCATTGTATAATTTTTAATCTTCCGTTGCGCTTATATATGTATGAGATATGTATATTTATATTATGAACACATACATCACATACATACACCACAGAATAATCAACACCCAACACCCTTTATAGTCTAGACTCAACTTTTGAGAATAATACGTTCTTTTCCATTGAGAGCCACCAATTGTTAATCTAGGTCATAGAAAGAAAGACTAGCTTTCAATCCACTACAACAATCAATTAATCAACGGTAATAGGTCAAATAGGTACGTTTTCATAAATTTTTTAATTATTATGTGTTTGTTTATTCATATATGGTGTTAATTCATAATTGTTTCATTTCATAATATTATGAATGTTAATTTGATTAAATATTCAACAAGGGTAACTTTTCTCTGCAAGAAGTATTGAAAAGTAGCAATAATTGCTAAAGATTTAAAAAATATTTCATCTAATTACAATTTTGTTACCTTTATTTAAGATTTGTATAATGGATAAATAAAAATTTCATGTTTGCCTTTAATTTATAAATTAATAAATATAATGGAAAAAACCTAAACTAAATCCATTTAACTTAAAATCAAAATATTATAATTTTTTTAATAAAAATAAAATTTCTTAGTGAATTGATTTATCTAGAAAAGCTATACATTCAAGATATAATCTAGTTTAATAACACCAATCTTTTTATGAACAATGTTTTCTAATCAAACAATTATCAATCAAAATATCAAAAAATAAATAAATTCTAAAACAAACTCCAAAACTTAAACCTCAACCACCATACCCTTCCAAAAAAATCCCAAAACCTAAACCCTAACCACAAGTCCTTCTACCATTAGCCTTTTGACCACTCCTACCCTTGGTTAACTCGAACCTCTGAATCTCACAACTGGCTGACCAAACTTATATGTCGTCCATTTATGGAAATGGAAAGAGATGTTAAATAATTCTCTTTCTATTTTTTCATAACTTATCAACCTATGTTTTAAAAAATACTATTAAAAAAAGGATTCGGTTATAGAAATTTAGCATTATCAAAACTTTATGATAGATACTATCACAATTTTTACAATATCAGTAATTTATGATAAATTATATTTCAATAAAAATTTAACACTAATTCATGATAATATGTAATACAATTTTGTGATAGAAAATATCATAAAATTGTGTAAAAAAAATTTATATTAAAAATTTTGTTAATTAAATTGACGTGGACAAGTGGTTTAGGTAAAAATGATAGTGTATCAAAAAATAATTTTTATTTTTATTTTAATTATGAAACACCATTATTTTAAATTTACTCATAATTTATTAATCAAATTAATCATACAACAAAAAAAATACATGTAAAATATATTAATCAAATTAATATATTAAAGATAGTTTAAAAATTCATCAAAATATGTAACTTTTTATATGTGTATTTAAAAATTTATCTGGAGTCGTACTTGTATGTAGTTCTAATCATTAACATAATAGATTTAGTAAGTTAAAATAGCAAATCTTATTATTCTGTATTAAATTTAACTCTTAAATCTTATAATTTTTTTTTTAATCAATAAAACAAAATTTTATATTATTATAATTGATAACCAATAGAAAAGATGCTTTAATTCCAACTCTTGAAAATATCTTAATTATTTAATAATTAATAATTAATGTATAAAATTACAATTTTGCTCTTTTTAATGTTTACTAAGTATATTTTTAGTGAGTTTTACTATATTACACACTTAGATAAACTTAATTAAGGGGTCACAATGCGTTACATGTCATTTTATAATTAGTAAATAATAATTGTTGACTATTTAATGTATTTAACACTTAATTACAAATACGTGCGCATCCCGTAGTGATACTGGATATTATTGGATTAAACAATTCAATCCAACACGCTATCTCAGTGCATAACGAGTACACTCTATATTGCGGGACTCCCTAACTTCACACCCGATTCGTCAAATATAACTGTTTTATGAGTCCATGAACAATGCCTCACGCATACGTCATAGATATTACAAATCAGCGTGTTGGACCATACAAGTTGAGGTCACAACGCAACCGTATAGTCCTTCAATCATTAATATACTGGATATGTGGGGATATAGATCAACACCGTCAAATTCTCATGTGCTCATCTATAAACCTATCTCTAGACTGGTATCTCGCTGAACAGTATATGCAAACTCTTTGCCATACTATTCAACCATATGGAAACTCAATTCCTATGTATATTGCTTATGGCTATAAGACGTTTTGAGATATAGTCTAGAAGCATTTAAATATAAAACTTCTTATGTGAGCTGACGGATCCCATATCTACGTACACGGACTCCATGAGTATCAAACCATATCAAGCGACACCCAGGGAAAGACCATGAAAGGTCTCTAACATACGTGGAACCAAAGTATGGTGGATCACTCACAAGCCCACCGTGGAGCTCATGTCGAAGGACTACGTATATTACTCAACTTGAGAGGACCTTCTATTGACGGCTACCTAGGAAGTCTATTGGGGTTCTCATGAGTCTGTTCTGTATCCAGTCCTCACTGAATACCCGTATGCCTATACAAACTCCAAGCTCATAGTCAGCTAGGAATAACTATCTCTACCTATAGATATAGACATAAACATATATATATCTACATATATAAAAGAGATCCACTAATAGACCTACATCAGTGAAAATAGACCAAGAACATATTTGAGAACATACTTGTATAATGACATTTCTTAGCACCCGATTGTAACCTTGCAACAATGTCATTACTAATATATTCTGAGATTTTTGTCCCATAACAGACAATGTTTTAACTCTTGGAATATCTAGTAACTCTTACATTAGTCTAAACTCTTTTAGAATTTATCTGAACTCCTTCAGATCATACAAAGTTTGTAGCGTAACAAGCATTAAATCATATATTAAAATATAATTAGCGATTTAATAAACTGTACATTGTATAGATATCAAATATTTATACAAATCTGAAATGACATATAAGCACAACCCTAACAAAAACCACCAACGAGTTTTATCCCATTGATTCCAACAATAATCTTCGAAAAAATGGTCGATTCTCCTCATCTCTTTTTGTAGTAAATAAAAAAAATGCTTATGTCGTTGGGCATTCATGTCACCTTGTACGAGTTTAACATTTACCTCACGCAATGGGTTCACATCTCTCCCTCTCTCTTCATATCTTTCAATCTTCTTTTTAAATTTTTAAAAAAATATTTGCTAATTTTTTTACTTGTTTTATTCTTAAGTCGCAAGAATGTTGAAGGATTTCTCTTTGTCGTCAAAAGGTTAAATTTTTATTATCTTATGTGGAAAATTTTGTATTTGAATTAAGTTTAGTGTTTAGATATATAAAGTGGTGGAATGTTTTTTCCTTTCAAGTAAAAAAAAGGAAAATAACATGTTTGTTATAGTTGAGAGTGCAGGTGACACGTCCTGAATATAGGAGTTTATTTCCAAGTGCAAGATTGTTAAAGTAATAAATAACCTAGTGAGAACGGGGTAGATCCACAAAGAAGTAGAATTAAAATTATAAACTATAATCACTTTAAAGACAATTAATGTAATATAAGATATTTGTAAATATTAATTCAATTAACCAATTCAAATAAAAGATAAGTTAGAGTGATCCACTCTTAACATAAGAAGCAAGAATATATTTAACTCTTTTTATAACTCAATTAGAATTCTCACACAAAAGAGGTTCCAATCGAAAAATATAACAATTAAAGTTCATCATCATTTATATATTAATTACTATTTATTTCTTTCAATTATTATACATCAAATTTTATAAATGAGTTCAAGTATTTATTATGCCAATCTTTATATTTGTCTACAATAAATCAAGACTCCCACTTTACAAGAAAGGGTATATACGCTAAATCTTGTAAATGGTTTCAATAATTTATTGTGCTAAGTATAAATTTTGTCAATAATAAATCAAGATACACCGCTTAGGAGAAAGAATATTAATATTACAAACAAAATAAATACATCATATATAAATTTACATAACTTAAAAATAAAACATTAAATTCATGAATAAGAGTTAAGTATTACCTTGCCAAGAGTTTCACCCTTTCATCTTAGCATAAAGAAAATTACTTGGACATAATAAAACTAAAGAAAAATAAAAGAAATGGAAGAAGAGATAACATGATTTTACAATAGTAAACAAGAAAATAATATTATAAAGAGATAATACAAAAGACAAGTGTTTTGAACTAAAATCTAGTTCTCTAATTACATGTTTCGGGCATAAACATGCTACTTATTTATAGAAAAATATAGATAAATTGAGAAAAATAAAGAGGGAACTATATGGATGATAAAAGTCAAGAATGGTGGCAAATAATTTACATTGATTATCATTAATGCACTCACTTTCTTATCCAATTTAAAATTGATGTAGTCTAAATTAGCTATCACTCATAACATCAAAGTTGTAGATAAGTCTCTTGTATTTCAAAATTGAGATTTATCATACGTATTAGACACGTATTTTTATAGTTATGGGTCAAATACTGATGATTGTTCAGATTGGACCTGTATTATAAATCAATTCTGTTTTAGGCCATTTTCACCTTCTAAACGCTTGAATTTCGAATATCTTGAAAAATACAATATGTTAACCCATTGAGTCAACTCTTCACAGGATTAAGAATCACTCCAATTGAATTCTTAGGTAGAAAGTTAAGTCCATTTTATTGTACCTACCAAAAAATAGTTAAAAGCTAATTAGGTACAATATTGTAAACATACTTAAGTTAGCGGGGTCAAAGACACTAGTAATCCAAAATAATGATATAAAATCCTTATTAAATATATAATTTCAAGTATTCATCACACCCCCCAACCAGCTTATTGCCAGTCACTAGCAATTCAATCATAAATAAAATTTGAACATTACCTAAGTATTTCAAACAAAACATCAGTTAAAGATCACAATTGTTATAAAGGTTATTTCAATCATAACTTCTAAAACCGTATGTGTGTGTGAATTAAACCGAAGCTTTCTTACCACAAACCACAACATATATAGCCTTGAAATTTTTTTTCAAGTAAAGGCTCAACTCCATATCCTCGCAAGTGAATAACTATTTAATGAGTTAGGATTTCACTTATGGAGTTAGAAAACAGATAATCGCTCAAGAAAATGTTACATTTAAGGACAGACAGACAAATTAACATTGATCTAAAGATAGAAAAATCAATTATTTAGAGTCAAACCATTCTTTCCACATGCTCGCTTCAGAACTTTAATTATTTTATGCGAATCTTACGAATAAAGAGTCCGGTGATAAAATTGCTTCCTAATGACTTTTGTCTTCTAAAATTGAACAAAAACTTTATTGAAATGAATTGACTTCTTTTATATATATATATATATATACTTTTTTTTGTGTGTTTTTAGGACATAAATAATCATTACAAAATAAGAACAATTTATCACCATAATAATTTTTTTTTTCATCCTTCAGCTAAGCAACCAAATCATTCCTCATCTCAAATAATCTTATTCCAAACAAAAATTAACCATTTCAAAAGATCAATGAACATTCGTAAGCTGTTATCTTAAACCACTCCATTCACTCACAAAAGATATGTGAGTTTAGAAAAGAATATATATACTTAAACATGAAAATTCTCTTGGCTATATATATTGAATCATTCATCTTACCACAAGACTTAGTATTGTGTTCAAGAAATAATTTCGGAAGCTATTCTTTAGTAACCTAGATACAAAAAGTGATTTAAACTAAATAATTTTGAAATCATACCTCGATAATAAAGCAAATTTATTTATGCAAGAGTTACTAAAAACTTAAGCAACAAACAAATATACATAAAATGTATTAAAAATAAATCAATTAGAATGTGTTTCAAAAGTTCAGTAATGTACTATTTACTCTGTCATTCTAGATTAAAATGTGTCTCAAGAATGCATAAATAAAACTTTTACTCACGCCATTCATGATGAAATTATTTTTTTAGAGAATAAAATGATAACAAAAAAAATAAATAACACTAACATTATATATCAACTATCCTCCCCCCATCCAGATTGAGACATTATCCTCAATATCAAAATATAGAAAGAGTAAATTATAGAAGATATCACCTGAAATATTATTTATTGAAAATTAAACCTGCAACAAAATAAAATAAACCGCACAAAATGCTTAAAAATACATAAAAGTAGATAGGTTACAGACGAAGCATCAAATCTATCTTACGTTTCTTTTCACTATCATCAGTATACCAATCTATCTAACTCATTGTTGAATTATATAGAGGTGTAAGAGCTTGTAGTTCATCGAGTAGCTGATCAACAGTTGAAGCAGAAATGAGAATTTGTCGTGCTGCAGATGTGACGAATTAATTTTCTACCGTATAGTCAAGAAAAAAAAATAACCCATTATAAAAACCATCAACGTTTAACAAACCAATGGGTTTTTTATGGGTTTGCAATTGTGCCCATGAGACAATTTAAAAAATTTCCTCCAATGTTTCGAAACCTCTAGTTAGAGCTATGAAGGCATCAGCATTACGAAGCATAAAAGATATTCGTTCATGCATTAATGATACCTGTAACTCATCCCCAATTATTTTTTCTACAATGTTTTCAACAGCTAAAGATTTCGGTATGATACCCAAAACTCGACTGCCTTTATTTTGTGCAGCGGTTGCCACACATCCCATTAATCCAAATGACCTTCCACATATACTAAATAAATATTTTGCACAGCTAACACCTTACCAAGGGTTTCTGTTGCTTCTACAATCTCTTTAGTTTTTTCAGGGCTGAATCCACAAAAGACACAAATTTTTTTGAATTTATGAGTTGATGTTCCTTCTATTATTACACTCACCCTCTCTCTTGAATAATTTTGAGTTTGTATAAAAATGTAGAAATAATGCAATGTATTTATAGAGCCAAAATGTGTTGTAAAGTTAAGCCACATGAGCTGTTGGCTTAAAATGCAAAATTTTCAACACTTTTTTACAAAATTTTAAATTGTTAACTGGAAAAGTCACATGGGTTATTGGCTTAGAATGCAAAATTTTCAAAATCAACTATGGGTGGTTGGTTGTTGGAAAAAACGTTTGAGTTTGAAATGAATCATTTAAAAATAAAAGCTATAGTAAATATGTACAAGTAATTGTGATTGTGGCACATCTTCATCTGGTTTTACGTCTAGAAAGGGCTTAAACGCCCTCTATGGGTCGGGGATAGACTTCTCATCCAATTTTCTTATAAATTGGTAAATAGGGTCTTTTAAAGTCAGATTCCTGAGACTGTACCGCTCATGTTCTTTTAAGAATATGTCCTATAATTCACAAATTACAATATGCACATATCCACTAGGATGCATCTCAAGAGTCGATTAGATATCATCTAAAGACTCCTTACTCAGGCCATTCTTAGTGAACCTAATTTTATCTTCGTGATTTATGGACACCATTCCTAAAGTGTGGCAACGTGTGTTGTAAGTCATGCGTGCACACTTGTAACAAACGCTTAATTGTTTTATTCTTCATTTTTTACAAAAGAGATTTTACCTAAGCCAGGCATGTAGAAAATTAATGAGTCTGAAGATTCACCTGTTAATCGAACTTTGGCTTCAATTAACCAACGTAAGTCAACAGGTATATTCACAATCATTAATAACCTTAATTTTTCACATCTTGCTTGGTAAATTTTTTTTAAAGCATTTTGAGGTAATGAGGAAAAATGTTTTTTTCAAATTCTTTAGAATGCCATCCATTTTTTTTAGAAAGGGGGAAAAAGAGAAGGTATTAGTAATTATAGAAAACTGACAAAACCAACTTGAAATGTCACAGAGTACCATTATCCGCCACTTAACTGGGGTGTAAAATAAAACTTCAACAAAAATACTAAATTAACTTGCAAGTAAAAACAAAAAAAAAGTTAGAAGAATATTAAATATATATAAATATGTAAATTAAAGATTAATTAGTCTCGTAACAAGGGTCAGACAGGGGCACAAATTCTTCATAAAAAGCTTGATTTTCTAGAAACGGTTTGAATCTTTGCCCATTTACCTTAAACACATTCCTATTTCTAGGATTTTCAATGTCAATTGTTCTATAAGGGTACACATGTTTCACAATAAAAGGGCCACTCCATCTTGATCTTAATTTTTCAAGGAATATGTGAAGTCGAGAATTATAAAACAAAACATTCTCACCAGTATCAAATGTTTTTCTTTACATTTTTTTATCATGAAAAGATTTGATTTTAGCTTTATAAATTTTCGAATTCTCATATGCATAATTTCTTAATTCTTCAAGTTCATTTATTTATAATTTACGTATGTGTCCAGCAGAATCAAGGTTTACATTGAAAGTTTTAATAGCCCAGTAGGCTTTATGCTCGAGTTCCACAGGCAAGTGACAAAGTTTTTCGTAAACTATCCTATAAGGAGACATACCCAATGAAGTTTTAAAAGCAGTTCTATCAGCCCACAGTGCATCATTAAGTTTTAAAAACCAATTTTTGCGATATGGGTTTACAATTTTTTTTTTAAATTTATTTTATCTCCCTATTTGCTAATTTAACTTGTCCACTTTACTGATGATGATAAAGGGTGGCAACTTTATGAGTAATACCATATTTTTTCATTAATGTTTCAAATAGCCTATTACAAAAATGCTTACCTCCATCACTTATAATGGCTCGAGGGATTTTAAATCGACTTAAGATATTTTCTTTCAAAAATTTCATGACTGTTTTATGGTTATTATTTCGACATGAAATAGCCTCAATCCATTTTGAGACATAATCTACTGCAACTAAGATATACGTAAATTTAAATAATAACGAAAATAGTCCCATGAAATCTATCCTCCAACAATTAAAGATTTCAATAACAAAAATGGGGTTCAAAGGCATCATGTTTCATTTTGAAATTGATTCCAACTTTTGACAATTTTCACACGTTATACAAAATGCATGTGTATCTTTAAATAAAATGGGCCAATAAAATCTACACTGCAAGATTTTTGCAGCTGTTTTCTGTGATGAGAAATATCCCCTACATGCTTCAGAATGACAAAATTCAATAACTTTACTTACCTTATTGTCAGGTATGCATTTTCAAAATATTTGGTCACGACAATATTTGAAGAGATAAGGATCATCCCAATAAAACTTTCTTACCTTAATTAAAAATTTCTTTTTGTCTTAAGCATTCCATTGAGGTGGCATTTCTTCTATTACAAGAAAATTAACAATATTAGCATACCAGGGCATTCTAACAATAGAAAATAAAAATTCATCAGGAAAGGAATCATTAATAGGTATTATTTCTGTTGATGAATCTGGTGCGAATCTTGATAAGTGATCTGCAACAACATTTTTAGCTCCCTTCTTATCCTTGATAGTGATAATAAATTCTTGAAGCAATAGAATCCGTCAAATCAGTCTTGATTTTGCATCCTGTTTTGACATTAAGTACCTTACAGTAGTATGGTTAGTAAACACAACAGTTGAAGAACCAATTAAGTAAGAACGAAATTTGTCTAATGCAAATATTACAGCAAGTAGTTCTTTTCAGTTGTTGTGTAATTCATTTGTGCACTGTTTAAAGTTCTACTTGCATAATAAATTACATAGGATTTATCTTCCTTTTTTTTGTCCTAATACAGCACCAACAGCATAGTCACTAGCATCACACATGAGCTCAAAAGGTAAAGACCAGTCAGGAGATTGTATGATAGGAGCAGATGTTAAGAGGCCAATTAATTTTTCAAACAAATTTTGACACTCTTGAGTCCACTTAAATGATACATCTTTTGCTAAGAGGTTACAAAAAGGTTTAGATATATCACTAAAATTTTTTATGAACCTCCTATCGAATCCAGCATGTTCTAAAAAGGATAAGACTTCTCTGACTGTTTTTGGTGGAGGCAAATGTGTAATGAGTTCGACTTTTGCCTTATTTATTTCAATTCCTTTAAAAGACACTACGTGTCCCAAAATAATTCTAGAAGTAACCATGTAATGATATTTTTTTCAAATTCAACATAAAACTCTTTTCTTCACATCTTTTTAAGACTTTTTCTAAGTTTTCAAGATAATTATCAAAAGAATTTTTAAACACAGTTAAATTATCTATGAAAACTTCTAAATAATGTGCAACCATGTCACAAAAAATACTTAACATACATCTTTGAAATGTTGCAGGGACATTACAAAGTCCAAAGGGCATTCTTTTAAAAGCAAATATCCCAAAATGGCATGTGAATGTAGTCTTTTCTTGGTCCTCTAGTGCTATAGGAATTTGATAATAGCCAGAATAACTGTCTAGAAAGTAATAGTAGGGATGTCCTGCTACTCTTTCTACAATTTGATCAAGGAATGGTAAAGAAAGATGATATTTTCTAGTGGCTGAGTTCAACTTCCTATAATCTATGCACATCATCCAACTAGATGAGACTCGAGTTGATATTAACTCACCTTTTTCATTTTCAATGACTGTGATTCCAGATCTTTTTGGTATTACCTGAGTAGGACTTACCCACTTACTATCTGAGATAGGATAGATGATTCATACTTTAAGTAATTTGAGAACTTCAGCTCTCACTACCTCTTTCATATGTGGATTTAATCTCCTTTGAGGTTGTTGAAAAGTTTTGGCATTATCCTCCAGGTGTATTCTATGTGTGTAAATCAAAGGTTTAATGTCGTTTATATGTTTTAAAGTCCATCCAATTGCATTTTTATGCATTTTCAATAATTCAATCAACTTACCTTCTTATTCGCTTGTGAGTGTAGAAGAGATTACCACCGAGTAAGTTTATTTCTCTCCAAGAAATGCATATTTCAGTCCTTCAGGCAGAGGTTTTAACTCTAACTTTAAAATTTTGTTCTATTTATCCTCATTTTCTCCTAATTCTTCAAACTTTGGTTTCCATCCTTTATTTTCAATCACCTGTGCACAGTCAAGTAAAGAATACATATTAGAGATTTTAGGATCTAATTGTATATTTAACTCAAATGAATTTATTAAACACATTTCCAAGGGATTAGTAGAACTCCCTTTTTGAATATGATCTCCAACAATCATTTTAATCATGTCGGCTTCTTCACTTTCATCCTCCCCCTCATGCGATTGATTACATATATTGAAAATATTGAGCTTAAGTGTCATGTTTCCAAATAAAAGCTTCATTACTCCATTCCTGTAATTAATCAAAGCGTTAGAAGTTGTTAAAAATGGATGACCCAAAATAACAGGTATCGGATTACATCCTTTAAGAGGTTCATGTCTAAGACAATAAAATCCACAAGATATATGAATTTATCAACTTGAACTAAAACATCTTCCACTGTCCCTATTGGTACTCTTATTGATTTATCGACAAGCAAAAAAGTTACAAAAGTTAATTTTAACTCAGCGAGATTGAGCTGCTGATAAACTAAATACGGCAGTAAATTCACACTAGCACTAAGATCAAATAAGGCTTGTTCAATTTTATGACTTCCAATAATACATAAAATTGTAGGACAACTAGAGTCTTTATATTTCAAAGCATTATTGTTCTGAAGAATGGCACTTACTTGTTCAGCTAAAAATGCTTTCTTTTTCACATTCAGTTTTCTTTTTACTGTGCATAAATCTTTCAAAAATTTTACATAAGAGAGAACATGTTTAATAGCATCCAGTAAAAGAATATTAACCTTTACCTGTTTGAAGATTTTGAAAATTTCAGGATTGTGATTCATCTTCTTAGTATTACGTAATACATGATGAAATGAAGGTGGAGGTGAGGGTTTGGTGTTTTCTTCATTAGATGTAGGTTTAATGCTTTCCTTACCCTTAGAGATTGATTTATCATTCTCATTAGGTTCAGAAATATCATTTTCAACAATTTTACCATTTCGGAGAGTGATAACCGCTTTAACTTGATCCATGTATTGGCTTCCTGAACTATATGCATTTGAGCTATGTTGTCTCTTAGGGTTTGGTTGTGGTTGAGAAGGAAATTTTCCTTTCTCGTGAATGTTCAGTGCGGATGCAAATTTTGCAAGAGTATCTTTCAAATCAGCAAATGTTTGAACATTTTGAGAATTAATAGACTCTTACTTTTCAATGAATGTATGCAAAGTTTCTTTAAGATTTTTCTTATGAGGTAAGACATATGGTGCATAACCTTGATGGTTTTAAAAATTTTGGTGTAGTTGGAAAGGTGGTTGTGAAGCCTGTGCTTGAGTGGAATTCCTCAAACTAAAATTTGGGTGATTTCTCCATCCAAGATTGTAATTTTGTGAATATGGGTTATTTTTGACCACTTGAACGTGTTTAGAACATTGGCTTGTTCATGGAGACATTTCCTAAATGTAGGTAAAGTTGCATTGGCTTGTTCATGGAGACATTCCCTAAATGTAGGTAAAGTTGGGCAATCATTGATAAAGTGATCATGGGTTTCACAAATGTGATACACAAATTATTAAACAGATTTTATTTGACCACTCTTTTTCATTTCTAAGGTTTTGACTTTTCTAGCCAAGGATGCTAATTTGGCTTAAAGGTCATGGTCTTCCCAAAGATGATAAATACCCCTACTAGATGTAGTGGTTTGATTTTTTCTAAGTACCTCACAGGTACCAGCAGTGCCCCAATTTTGAGCATTTTATACTAGCAAGTCTAGATAGTTTATTGCCTCTTCTAGGTCTTTGTCCTCAAATGTTCCATTACACATCATTTATACCATTTGCCTAACTTGGGGTGTTAAGCCCCAATAGAAATTTAAGACTATTCTCTTTGTTTCAAAGCCATGATTGGGACATGTATTAAGTAATTCCTTATATCTTTTCCAATATTGGTAAAGGGTCTCTCCTAGTTTTTGGGCAAAAGTGATAATTTGTTTTTTCAAAGAATTTGTTCTATGGGAAGGAAAATGTTTTTTTAGGAATTGTTGTTGCATCTCATCCCATAAAGAAATGGATCCTAGCCTAAGGTTTTGTAGCCATGTTTTAGCTTTATCTTTTAAAAAAAAAGGAAAAAGCTTAAATCAAATTATGTTCATGCTATAATTTTAGTCATTATACGTGTTACACACTTCTTCAAATTCACTTAAATGTAGATAAGGGTTCTCTACATCTAAGTCATAAAAAGTGGGTAAAAGTTGGATAATGCCTAGCTTAAAATTAAAATGTGTTACATCCGGAAGAAAAATTAAGCAAAGATAGTGCACCGGTTCGTGTAGGGTTCATGTAATCTCTAAGTGTCCTAGGTTAATTATGGTCATTATGTTGGGACTGATTGTCCCCTGGGTCTATGAGTCCCTCAATTTAATTTTTGGTCATGGTGTTAATTGATGAAAAATGAGAAGATGAAGGAGAATCTAACAAATTATCAAAAGAAGTTTCGAAATTACCTTTTACCAAACGATGAGAATTAGGATCTCGAAACCAACCACTTATACAAAGAAATAAAACAAAATACAATAACAATAAATATTACAAATAAGAAAAAAAATATTAAATACAGGTAAATAAAATATGCAAAACTAAAATTAAAATAAAATAAAATAAAGATAAATAATTAGAAGTTAGATTAGTTAATGTTATATTATATAATAAAAAGTTAACAAATAAAGAGTAGAAGGCTTAGCCTTCCATGAAAATAAAAAGCAAAAATAAAAAGCGAATAATAAATAAAGTAAAGCAAGTTAGGAGTCTTAGCCTTCTATAAAAATAAAAAGAGAATAATAAATAAAGTAAAGCATGTTAGGAGGCTTAGCCTTACCTGAAAATAAAATAAACAAACAAAAAACAACAAAACAAAATGTTAATTTCACTTCCTCAGCAATGGCGTCAAAAACTTGACACGTCCAGAATATAGGAGTTTATTCCCAAGTGCAGGATTGTCGAAGTAATAAATAACCCAGTGAGAACGGGGTCGATCCACAGGGAAGTAGAATTAAAATTATATACTATAATAACTTTAAAGACAATTAATGTAGTAGAAGATGTTTGCAAATATTAATTCAATTAAGCAATTCAAATAAAAGATAAGGTTAGGGTGATCCACTCTTAGCATAAGAAGTAAGAATATATTTAACTCTTTCTATAACTCAATTGGAATCCTCACATAAAGGATGTTCCAATCGAAAAATATAACAATTAAAGTTTATCATCATTTATATATTAATTAGTATTTATTTCTTTTAATTATTATATATCAAATCTTATAAATAGGTTCAAGTATTTATTATGCCAATCTTTATATTTGTCTAAAATAAATTAAGACTCTCACTTTACAAGTAATGGTATATACGCTAAATCTTGTAAATGGTTTCAAGAATTTATTGTGCTAAGTATAAATTTTGTCAATAATAAATCAAGATACACTGCTTAGGAGAAAGAATATTAATATAACATGATTTTACAATAGTAAATAAGAGAAATAATATTACAAAGAGATAATAATACAAAAGATAAGTGTTTTGAACTAAAATTCAATTCTCTAATTACATGTTTTGGGCATAAACATGCTACCTATTTATAAAAAAATATGGATAAATTGAGACAAATGAAGAAGGAACCACATGGATAATAAAAGTCAAGAATGGTGCCAAATAATTTACATTGATTATCATTAATGCATCCACTTATTTATCCAATTTGGAATTGATGTAGTCCGGATTAGCTGTCACTCAAAACATCAAAGTTGTAGATAAATATTTTATCTTTCCAAATTGATTTATCTTATATGTATTTCTATAGTTATGGGCCAAATACTAATGACTATTTGGATTAGGCCTGTATTATAGATCAATTCTATTTTAGACCATTTTCACCTTCTAAATGCTCGAATTTCAAATGCCTTGTGAAATACAATATGTTAGCCCGTTGAGTCAACTCTTCACGTGATCAAGAATCACTCCAATTGAATTCTTAGGTAGAAAGTTATGCCCATTGTACCATACTTACCACAAAACAATTAAAAGCTAATTAGATACAATATTGTAAACATACTTAAGTTAGGGAGGTTAAAGACACTAGTAATACAAAATAATGATATAAAATCCTTATTAAATATATAATTTTAAGTGTTCATCAGCAGAATCGATTTTAAAAAAATATATATCTATTTTAATTTAACAACAAATTGGTATAAAAAAATATCTCAATTGTGAATTTTCAATTGATGTTTTTGTTAACACCAGCAAATCTTTCACGCTGTATCTTCCACCAATGGACTACTCATGTAAGCGAGTTGATAAATTACAAAAGATCTAAATTTTTGTGTTATTAATATTTTTCTCTATAGAAAAAATTTAACCTAAAAGAAGTACTAATAAAGAATACGTAAAAGTGATTCTAAAAATTGTTTTATAGTACAAGAATCTTTTTTTTAATCTAAAACTCTTAATCGTAATAGGAGTATAATAAAATAATATCTTTATATTATTTTAATTTAAATGATTAAAAAGTTAAATATAATATCTAATATTATCGCTAATTAAATAATTTAGATAATTCATAACTATCTAATTTAAATAAATAATCTAATTATTTATTTAATTCCATAACTATTATGAATTGAGCCAACAATTGATTGAGACCAATAAGTTTAATCAAATTAAATATATGCCAATTAAATTAATTAACTGGTCCTAATAAGATTAATCAAATTAAACTTGGAGCAATTAATATTTTTAATTCAACAATTAATTCAATAGTCTATTTTAATGTTTATGGAGCTAACATGGGGACTTGATGAACCTACAAAAATAAACTCTAATAAATTAAATTATTTGATGAAACTCTTTAATCAATATGATTTTATTAACTTTATATTATGCCACAAAATATATAAAGCTGAACTCTTAATTTTGCAGATAAATTATAAAATAAAAAAATTATATTTTTTTTATTTAATAATCATTTCATAAGAATCAATCATCCACAAGTGTTCATAATTAGAGCTAGAATGAGTGTCTGTTAACTTCTCTAATTATATCTTTTATCCTTGATCTACATTGATTCTCTTTTGAAAATTTAATTTTTGAAATTCACAAATTTATTATTTTCCTTAACTCTTAAAGAAAACCGAGTGCTTATTACATTAAAGACAAGAATCAATTATCAAGGGAACAATTTATCTAACTTTCTTTCAGAATGAGTGGATTCCATATCCATGAGAAATATTCACAGCCACCCATTTTGTTACATTTACAAAATAATTAGTGATTGACTGAAAATCTTTTACAGTCTTTCCCTTGTAAATTAATAAACATAACTCAATGAATAGGAGTTCATTTATCACTCAGGATTAAGATTAATTCATATATGATTATATTATGATAAAATAAATTCTCTTTACTAACAGAGATTAATAGAAATTTTATCGTGGTCCAATCCTATATAATCAACATTATACAAAGCGCTTCCATTTTTTATGACAACACAAAAAATGATTCGAATAAAACAATTGTATACAATATACAAATGGACCGCACTTATAGTCTATCAAAATGAACTTTCCATCTTAATTCAGACT
The DNA here is from genome assembly GCA_946807835.1 of Ailanthus altissimus. NCBI lineage: Eukaryota > Viridiplantae > Streptophyta > Magnoliopsida > Sapindales > Simaroubaceae > Ailanthus > Ailanthus altissimus. The sequence continues at coordinate 14,428,478 of OX327696.1, read as the reverse complement.
AAGAACAAGTTTAAATTATTACGCTTAAACTTAATCCTCTCGTATATAACTATTATATGCTAAGTTTAAGGTTACATATAGTAATCAAGGAATTTCATGACATTTAAATTAAAAACAACCATAATTACAAATCTAATATTGAATGAATAACCTCTATTAATAATTATACTTTTAGGGAACACTTCTAACAATCTCCTCCTTGCCTTAAAGCATATGAGACATGTCTCGTATCCCTAGATCCTTTAAGTGACTCTCAAAACTAGTAACATGAAGAGTCTTCGTAAATGGATCAGCATGGTTATTTTATGACTTGATTTCCTTCACCATGACATCTCCTCGGTGAACAATCTCCTTGATTATATGGTATTTCTTTTCTATGTTCTTGCCTTTTTTGTGACCTCTTGGCTCTTTAGAATTCGCCACTGCACCACTATTATCATAATAAAGCATGAGAGGTTTATCCTTATTCGAAACAACTTTCAGATTTGATAAGAATTGGTAGAGCCATACCGCTTCCTTAGCTGCTTCATAAGCCAATACATATTCGGCTTCCATGGTAGAATCGGTAATACATGATTGCTTTATGCTTCTTTACACAATGGCTCCACTAGCAAGAGTGAACACTGATCCAGACATGGATTTTTGAGAATCTAAGTTAGATTGAAAATCAAAATCAGTGTATCCAATTAGGATCAAATCCTTATCGAAATAGATATGCATATAGTTTCTCGTTCTCCGTAGATACTTAAGAATATGTTTTACGACAACCCAATGATTATATCCTGGATTAGATTGATTCTAACTGACTATACCCACCAAATAGAAAATATCGAGCCTAGTACACAATATAGAATACATTAGGTTGTCTACTACAGAGGCATAGGGTATCCATCTCATATGTTTTTCTTCTTGAGGTGTCTTAGGACATTATGCCTTAGATAAGTGAATTCCATGACGAGAAGGTAAATTTTTTGGAATTCTGTATTGAAAATCTTACAAGAATCTTATCTATATATGATGCTTAAGACAGAGCTAAAAATTTGTTCTTACGATCTCGTAAGAGTTGGATCTCAAGAACATAACTTGCTTCTCCCAAATCTTTCATTTGAATTTACTTAGTTAGCCATTTCTTTACATCTGATAATATTTCTTTATCATTCCCAATGAGAATAATATCATCAACATAAAGAACTAAGAAAACCACTTTATCCACTATACACAAGCTTCATCAATATTTTGCACAAAGCCATAAGACTTGATAGCTTGATCAAATCTTATATTCCAAGATCTAGATGCTTTCTTCAACCCATAAATGGACCTTTACAATTTGCAAACCTATTGCTTTTGATATTGTTTTATGAATCCCTCTGGTTGAACTATGTAAGTGATTTCATCAAGATCGCTATTAAGAAAGAAGTCTTGATGTTCATTTGTCAAATTTTGTAATCTAAACAAAGTCTAACATGGCTACTGGTGAGAAAGTCTCCTCACAGTCGACTTCTTCTTTTTGGGTATAACCCTTTGCCACTAGCATTACTTTGAAAGTCTCAACTTTTCTATTTACTCCTCTTTTTCTTTTGTAGACCCATTTGTACCTAATGGATTTAAATCTTTCGAGTAGATCTACAAGCTTCTAGACTTAGTTAAAGTGCATTGACTCCATCTCGAGGTTCATGGCCGAAGCTATTTCTCTTTATTAGAATCTTCTATTATAATAGATCGTCTATACTATCATTGAAAATTGTAACTTGTGCTTCATCAATTAAACTATAGCGCATAGGTGGTTTTATTATCCTTTCACTGCGCCTAGTTGGCAGTGGTGTATTCTGACGAGTAAGCATGGTTTATTGACTTTGTGATCCAACAACAATTACTTTATTATCTTGAAGGTTATAAAACAAACCACCTTTTGTCTCTTTGAGGTAGCCTACAAATAGGCACAATTTTGAACGTGATTCCAACTTCTTGGTCTTTCTTATTAGCACGTATGTAGGACACCCCCATATACGAAGTGTCATAAAGAAGGCTTACAGCCATTCCATAACACTAAGGGTATTTTAGGGATTAACTTAGATGGTATTACATTAAGAATATATATTGTTGTTTGTAATGCATATCTCCCAAAAGAAATAGGTAATGATGAGAAACTAAGTCTAGATCTCACTATGTCTAGTAACGTTTTATTTCTCATTTCACCAACACTATTTTGTTGTGGTGTTCCTGGAGTAGTGAGTTGGGATATGATCCCATGCTCTTTTAGATGATCTCCAAATTTCTCATTGAAGTATTCACCTCCTCAATCAGATCGAAATGCTTTTAATTATTCATTGAGTTATTTCTCGGATTCAACTCAAAATTCTTTAAACTTTTCAAACTTTTCTAATTTTCTATGCACCAAATATATATAACCATAGCTAGAAAAATCATCAATAAAACTGACGAAATATTCATATCCTCTTCTGGCTTGTATATTAGTCAAACCACAAACTTTCGAATGTACTAGTTCCAAGGTTCTTTGGCCCTATTACCTTTTTCAGTAAAAGGTCTTTTAGTTATTTTACCTTTCAGATAAGATTCGCAAACTAGAAAAGTACTAACCTTTAAACTATTTAAGGGTCTGTTCTTTATTAATCATTATATCATGTTTAGGTTAATATGACCTAACTTAATGTGCCAAAAGAATGTTTCATCATCAGAAGAAATCCTTTATTTTTTAGGTTTTAGTTGTTCTAGCCTTAACATTTTAATATTAAACAGTGTTTGAGATTTTGGATATAGGATATAAATACCATTCTCTAAATTACTGACGTATATATTCAAACCATTTCTAGAGATAAAAACTAAATTATTATTAAAAGAAACAGAATAATAATGTTCTAAACATTTAGAGACAAATCATTTTTGTCTAAAATTAGGAATATAATAAATATCTTACAAAATTAAAAAAAAATGATACATAAACCTAAGCCTAACTACTCCCACTGCTTTAGCTAAAACAACGGCCTTGATACCCACTAGCATCGTAAACTCTCAATCTGCCAATGTATGAGAAAAATCAATCATCTGTAAAGAAGAACAAACATGATTAGTGGCCTTAGAATCAACTACCTAGGGGTATTTCTACTAAACAAGTTTCAAGGACAAGTAAATCAAATTTACTTTTCTTTTCCTTTTTGAGCTTTTCTATATACATGGTACAATTTCTCATTTAGTGGTCTCTCTTTTGACAGTGAAAATATTTTTCTTTTGTCTTGACCTTGTTGATCTTATTATTCTTTTTATTATGATTTTTCTTTTGGCTTTTAGGTTTATCTCCAGACAAGCCATTTCCTTCATCTTTCATCCTAGCATTAATAACGGCTTTTACCGTATCATGCCGAGATTTCTCATAAGGCTATCAAAACATTTTCTGAAGTGAGTCCCATATTTCTTTTACGATTTTCATCTTCTCATGTTTACTCCTAAGCATTCTAGACATGCCTACTAAAAGGTAGTAATGGGCTTTTTCATCAGCATCAAGCCGATGATCATATTGCTCCTTAGCTTTTTGTGATGCATTAAGAGTAGACCTTGGAGGGCAGCGATTGGGGAGGACAAACTTTTAGTTCTCACAGACAAGTACGATGTTCATTGTACTTTTCTATTTCACAAAGATTTTGTCGATTAATTTATCATTAGATAATATTGTGATCAAAGAATTTGTCATTTTACTGAAAATAATAAATAAAAGAACTAAATCATTCATACTCCAATATCATCACAATTATGGTATAACACTTTAAACATGATGCATTATGCAAAAGAATAAAGGTAAAAACCTTAGCAAATATTCTATACCATTATAATTCAATTTATCAAAATTGATATACCGCTGTAGTGTATGTCAAACCAATCTCAAATTAGACTAAGACAATCTCAATTAATTAATATTTTCAAGTTATCCCACAACTTCTACATTAATTAACTACCGTTTATTTTGGTCTAAATTTAATTATCCATATAATTATATTTATGTAAGTGTGACACATCATTTCAGATTCCTTAGACTTAACTCTAAAATTGCCGTTATAGGGTAAGTCAATCTAAAAATACATTTAGAAATCATATCTCTATGAAGTTAAGCTTGATATTGATTCAAAACGGACAACCTATGTAGAGAGAACGAAAACAAAGCCGTTACAAGGTGTTGCTTAAATCTCAAGTTGTTAAAATGATGATATAGACCGTGGGTCAAATTGTTATTTAACTCTCTTCCACTTACTATTTTATGTTGTCGGGTTTTAATTATAAAATATCTCATATTTTATAATCATGTGAAAACTATTACTACTAAACAATTATCGATCACTATGTTTTATTCTAAGTATTTTCAGAATTTAATCCTATTAACATTTAAAATAATTGCTAGATTTTTACCTTAAAAATCTATTTTATTATGAGTAACTAAGACTTGTCATTTTAATAAATTATTTATTATATATGCTTAGTTAATCAAATGTGAATTACCGAATTCAACTAATTAAATCTAATTCACATTATTTATACCAATTATAGAATTAATTAATTTAATCTAATTAAAAAATAATTTCTTATTAGGCAAATTAAAATTATTTTAATTAAATCTAATAACTAATTTGACAGGACCCGACCTGAGACCCTCTACTGTAGGTCCTAGAGACCCTGCCAGGCACCTCGACGAAAATTCTTTAGAATTTAACTGGGTGAGTTGAGAAATTTCGAGAGGCGAACCCCTTTGTAGTTCTTGCTATTACTGAGAAAATATGGTAATATACATGAAAACGACATCTAAATTTTTAAAAAAAATGGGCAGAGTTTCCCTTGTATTTCTAAAAATTCAAATAAAACCTGCAAAGAAATTTTACTTCTATTTTAAATACTTCTCAATACTACCAATTCGGACCTCCGGTCCTTTCCAAACCAAATCCAACACAACTCAATAGTTTCATTTAAATCACAAAATGAGCATACTTATAAAAAGTAAAAGCAATCATCATAATATCGAAATCTCTTCTTGTTGGTTCAAAACATACATACAAATATACGTGCTAACAACTACTATGTAGAAAGTAAAGGGTGTTATTTAATACATTTACATATACAGAAATGATCTTCAGATTTGGCCCACTACTCAACAATAGGAGAATCAGCAACTTGCGTACCGAGACCTACACTTGGGAAGGGGGTTTAGAAAACACAAAACACAAAACGAGTGAGCTAAAAGAGCTCAGTGAGTACAATTAAGGTTTCAAATAAAATAACATTATGTATAGATAATAAATTCTAAGTACATGCATAAATTATGCTTCTAAAACTGATGTAAATCTGTAAAACGGTTTCTAACATCATATGCTGATGAAATCTTACCGAGCGAGTTTTATCTACATTTTTGGAAAACAATATCCAAAATCTATATAACACAACAACTACCATAAGCATATAAATGCATAAAATGCTATAGATAAATCGAAAACTAGTAAAGTCCTCGCTCGGCCATTTTCTTTATAAATTGTGCCAATGGTAACCCTAAAACTCTATACTCACGTAGCGACTGAACTAGCACCGCACACGTGAGTAAGTCACGGGGCACCTCATCTAGCAGCACCCCGTACACATCTTAAGACATCTCACTGGCTATGCAGTGGAAGCCTACATCGCATACATATAGCGAGACAATACCCCGTACACATAGAGCGACTCACATGACTCGACACCCCGATTTCCCAGAGTTAGTGACACACCCCCATGACCTGCCTATGTGCATGGGATATACCGGCCAGGTCTAATACAATCACCATCACTATAATCTGAGAGTACCAGTGGCCTTTCAAACGAATGCAGAAATTTTAAAACTGTTTCTTAAACCGAACATGTAAATGCATATCTATGGATATATATCAAGATCATAAATCATGTTTATGCATTGAAAGCTTATAAAACATTTATTTTCATTATTCGGAAACATAATAAACGAAAGATAAACGAAATAACAGATTTTCACTCACAAACTGTCCTTCGCTAAAGTTTCTTTTTCGGGCTTGTACTTTCATTGATTTCTCCCTTCAGCACCTACAAAGCATAAATTATGCTTTAGCCCCTCTTAAAAGGTAAAATTATCAAAATAGCCCTAGTGCACATTTTCGACCATCACCCAAAATTCCTTTCTAAATTTATAATTCTTCTCCCAACAATCTCAATTTATGCACAAACTACCATTTTTTGTCAAAAGGGTCCATAATCCCTTAAAATTTTCTTTGGACATAATTACCCTTAATTTTTGTCATAAATGACCATTATATCCTATATCCTAACTTTGATTTTCACCCATCAAAACTCATCTTAAGGGTCCTAGAATTCATTCTTAACCCTCAATTTTAGCTAATTGCACTTGTACTACTAAAAATTCCAAAATGGCCAAAATGACCCAAATAGAAGTTTTATCATTTTTCAAATTTCTTCTTACCTATGGTCTTATCTACTCTCCAAATTTATTCTAATGCCCTAAATTTAATCAATTGAAGTCCAATTATACAAAAACCCTAATTTACTATTCTAGGGTTTGGAATTCTCACATTTTAAAGCAAATTTACCCTTAATCCACCCTTGAATCTTGCTTAGGCACTTGGAAACAACTTGAATTTGGTGTGAATTCCTTGATTTGGCTTAGAAACTTCATGGGTATCACTGTTCATCTCCTTCCCTTCTTCATTTTCGAAATTCTCTCTCTCTCTCTCTTTGTTTTTTTTTTCTTTTTTCTTAACAATTCTTGAAAAAAAAAATACTTGGCCTTTATATATAAACCAAAAAATTTTCATAATGGCTCTCCAAGACATGCCTAATTGCCATTTAGTCCTCTAATTAAAAAGTATTTGATTGGTGGCCTATAATTTAATAAATATTACTAATAACTAATAAAATATAATATAATAGACTAATATATGCAATTGTCCCAATTTGATTGGTTTATATGTCTTAAAATACACATACTTATCCAACAAAAATAGTTTGCTTAGGGTGTGAAGCTTACACCAAAACTTATTGGTACAAATATTGAATTTTCACTACTTAGTCAACCGAAAACTTCCAAAAATATTCGGTGAGCACCCAACGCCCAAATTGACTATGAAATTTCCCAATTGGGTCTATTACGGCTCACGTAAACACTTAAAAAAAAATTTTCCAAGAAAGATCGAAATTTGAAACTTCTACGGTTCTCTACTTGTCAAATACCAAAATTTTAGGTATCTGACTATTCATGGGAAATGGGCATTACACTAATAGGTTAACATAACCACATTGAAATATTATTCACACGTATCACACACAAAAATATTTACAGTAGTGTCAAAATCAATTATCCCTACAGTTCCTTCATCGCAATACTTCAAAATCTAGGTATCTACGATGTTTATAGGAATTGGATCTCACATAATTGGTATATTATGTGTCAATTTTATTAAATCTAAACTAAACTATTTTAGTTAGAATAATATAATGACACAAGTGTTCATAGCATGTTATAATGCATTGACTAGGCATATCTTAAATCTAAATGGAATGTTATAATGCATGGACATATTTTTTAATGTATATCATTACATGAAATAAAATATAAAATAATGATGTTGACCGAATCGTTTAGATTTCTAGGAAAAGAGAAGAAAACATAAAAAATTAAAAGACAATCACAAATTTTTTATTGTTTCTTCTCCTTGAGTAGTCCTTGATCTCCTAATAAAATATAATTATATATGTATAATTATATTTTATTATATCTTCAAAAAATTCTCATATAATAAATTTTTAAAAAAAATCTACTGGGCCTTGTTGGGTTTGTCCTTGGCAGGCCTAAGTTACTACACAGTCACTGTTCAAAATAGTGATTATTGAGCACAACCATGGGCCTCACCTATGGCTATGCTGTTATGCAACACAGGTGTGGCCCAAGGCCATACTTAGGCCACGCCTACCTCAAGGACTTAGCGTGGCCTTTGGGCCACTCATACACAGTAGGTCCAAGGACTAAGGCCATGCCTGTAAGGGGGTAGGCCTCAGCGAGCAGTGACATATGGAGCCACTCGTTCTTTTTTAAATTTTGAAAAAAAATGTTTTTCCTTCTAAAAGTTTACAGACAATGCTTTACGTCTTCTTCTTCGTGCATCCAATTCCTTTTTTTTCTTTTTTGCCGTACTTCCTTTGATTGTTTTTAATTACAATGATTAAAAAAATAACACAAAAATCCTATACCTTTTATGACTTAAAACATTGATCTAATCAATTTTAAGTCCAAAATACTATATAATTAACGACCAATATCATCAGCTTATACAATAACTTATAACCATACATCTTATAAATAAAAATATAGCAACCATTGATATGTGCCTACCCATCAAGAACACAAAAAATAAAATTTACAATTATTAAATTAAAATATACATGAGTCTAGTTCTGATACCAATTACAGGATTAATTTTTAAAAAAAATTATGTCTATTTTAACTTAGCAACAAGTTGGTATAAGAAAAATATCTCAATCGTGAATTTTCTACGGATGTTTCTGTTAACACCAACAAATCTTTCATGTTGTATCTCCTACCAAAGGATACTCGTGTGGGCAAGTTGATAAATTACAGAATATCTAAATTTTGTGTTCTTAATTTTTTTTCTCTCTAGAAAACATTTAACTCAAAAGAAGCATTGATGAAGAATACGTAAAAGTGGTTCTAAAGACTTTTTTTTATAAAATAAGAATTCTTATTTTATCTAAACTCTTAATCTTAATAGAATTAAGATAAAATACTATCTTTATATTGTTTTAATTTGGACAATTAAAAGGATAAATATAATATATAATATTGTCTTTAATTAAATAATTTAGATAATTTATAATTATCTAATTTAAATAAATAATCTAATTATTTGTTTAATTCCATAACTATTAAGAATTGGTTCAACAATTGATTTAGCCCAACAAGTTTAATCAAATTAAACATGGACCAATTAAATTAATTAATTAGTCTTAATAAGTTTAATCAAATTAAACTTAGACCAATTAATATTTTAGATACAACAATTAATTCAATAGTCCATTTTAGTGTTTGTGGAGCCAGTATGGAAACTTGATGGATCTACAAAATTAAGTTCTAATATATTAAATTGATTAAACTATTTAATCAATATGATTTTATTAACTTTATATTACTCCACTAAAAATATAAAGTTAAACTCTTAATTTTGTAGATAAATTATAAAACAAAAATTTGTCTTTGTCCATTTAATAATTATTTCAAATAGATCAATCCTTCATAAATGTTCATAATTAGAGCTAGGTCAAGTGTCCATTAACTTTTTTAATTATATCTTTATCTTTGATCCACATTGATTCTCTTTTAAACGTTTAATTTGTGAAATTCACAAGTTTATTATTTTCTTTAACTCTTAAAGAAAATCAAGTGTTCATTATATTCACGACCAGAATTAATTATCAATGGAACAACTTATCTAACTTTCTTTCAGAAGGAGTGGATTCCATATTCATGAGAAATATTCACAGTCACCCATTTTGTTACATTTAAAAAATAATTAGTAATTGATTGAAAATCTTTTACGGTCTTTCCCTTGTAAATTAATAAACATAACTCAATGAATAAGAGTTCCTTAATCACTCAGGATTAAGATTAATAGAGAATTAATTTTATCGTAGTCCAGTCCTATATAATCAACATTATACAAAGTGCCTCTATTTTTTATGACAACACAAAGAATGATTCGGATAAGACAATTGTATACAATATATAAATGGACCGCACTTATAGTCTATCAAAATAAACTTTTCATCTTAATTCAGACTAAGAATAAGTTTAGATTATTACGTTTAAACTTAACCCTCTCATATATAACTATTATAAACTAAGTTTATAGTTACATATAATAATAAAAAAGTTTCATGATATTTGAATAAAAATAGTTATAATTGCAAATATAATATTAAATGAATAACGCTCTATTAATGTCTTTCAGTAATATCTAAATACAAATAATTATACTTTTATGTCACACTTCCAACAAAAAGTGACATTTTGATTTGTGATTGCAAGGATATGCAACCTCAGTTTCAGTTTGTTTTGATGAATTGTCTCGATATAGAATGATTTTTCTTGCTCTATTTTCTTATTTTTCTTTCAATAACTAAATGTATGTTTCTATTCTATTTGATTATGAATGGATGAAATTTTTGAGATAATTGCTATTACTATTGCTTAAGCAAGGTTTTAAAACAAATAAGAGAATGGGCCATAGGGCAATAATGATATTTAGACATTGTATCTTCTATTCAATGTTCATTTGATAAACCGCCAACACCATAAATTCATGCAATAATTTATAACACTTAATCCCATATATAATAAAAATAATTATTATTGATATATGGCTACTTATTTTGAACATAAAAATAAAATTCGCAATTTTCAAATTAATATAGGCAAGAGTTTGACTTTGATACCAATTGTAGGAACGATTTTAATTTTCTTTTGTTATGTTTATTTTAATTTAGTAACAAAAGAGTATAAGAAAAATATATTGATTGCGAATTTTCAATAGATGTTCTCTGTCAGCACCAACAAATCTTTCATGTTATATTTTTCATTAATAGTCTACTCATGTGGACAAGTTAATTAATTATGGAAGATCTAATTTTGTATTCTTAATTTTTTTTCATCTTTAAAAAAAATTCAATGCAAAGGAAGACACGGACTTTTTTTAAGTATATTATGAATAAATAATAAAACATCCCCTTTTATAATATACGTATCCTTATTCTATTTAAACTCCAAACTCTAATAGAATTATGATAAAATAATATCTTTATATTATTTTAATTTAGATAATTAAAAGGATAAATCCTTATCTATAAAGATTAGGATAATATCTAATATTATCATTAATTAAATATTTTAGATGATTCATAATTATTCAAATTAAATAAATAATCTAAATATCCAATTTAAATAAGATTATTTATTTAATTCTATAACTATTATAGATTAGGCCAATAATTAATTAACTCCAATTAATTTAATCAAATTAAACATGGGTCAATAAAATTAATTGGTCCAAATAAGTTTAATCAAATTAAACTTGGGTCAATTAATATTTTAGATCCAACAATTTACTTATAGTCCATTTTAGTATTTTATGGAGCTAGCATGAAGATCTGATAGACCTACAAAATTAAGCTATAATAAATTAAATCATTTGATTAATATTTTTTAATCAATATGAATTTATTAACTTTATATTACTCTACTAAAAATATAAAGTTAAATTCTTAATTTTATAGATAAATTATAAAATAAAAAATTATTTGTCTATTTAATAATCATTTCATATAGATCAATCATCCATAAGTGTTCATAATTAAAGTTAGGTCAAGTGTCCATTAACCTCTCTAATTACATATTTATCCTTGATTAACATTGATCCTTTTTTGAACATTTAATTTATAAAATTCACAAATTTATTATTTTCTTTAACCCTTAAAAAAACCCGAGCGCTCACTATTTTCAAGACCGAAATCAATTATCAAGGGAACAACTTATATAACTTTTTCTTAGAAGGAGTGTATTCTATTTCTATGAGAAATGTTCTCAGCTATTCATTTCGTTATATTTATAAAATACTTAGTAATTGATTCAAAATATTTTATAGTATTTCTTTTATAAATTAATCTATAAATAATTATATTATGATAAAATAAATTCTATTTATTAACAGATATTAACAAAAAAATAAATTTTATCATGGTTCAGTTCTATATAATCAAGATTATACAAAGTGCCTTATTTTTTATGCCAACACATAAAATGATCTAGATGAAACTATTGTATACAATAACAAATGGATTGTACTTATAGTCTATTAAATGAGGTTTTTGTCTTCATTTAGATTAAGAACTAATTTAGATTATTATTTTTAAACTTAATCCTCTTATACAAAACTACTATATGATAAGTTTAAAGTTAAATATAATAATTATAGAACTTCATGATATTTATATAAAAGCAATCATAATTGTAAAACATATTATTGAATTAATAACTTCTATTATCTATTGTCAGTGGTGAATAAATACAAATAATCATACTTTAAGGGCATACACTCCCAATAATATCCTATTTACCCTAAAGTATGTAAGACATATCTCATATGCCTAGTTCTTTAAGTAACTCTCAAAAGTAGTAACAGAAAGAGTCTTCGTAAAAGGATCAGCATGGTTATTTTGGGACTTAATTTTCTTCTTTATGACATCTATCGGTGAACGATCTCCTTGATTAGATGATATTTCGCTCTATTTTCTTGCCTCTTTTATGACTTCTTAGCTCTTTAGAGTTCGTCACTACACCGCTATTATATTATAAAGCATGAGGGGTTTATATATATATCTAGAAAAACTTCCAGATCTAATAAGAATTTACAGAGTTATACCGCATCTTTTGTTACTTCACAAGCTACTACATATTCAACTTTCATAGTGCAATAAAAAATATATGGTTGTTTTATGCTTCTCCAACACAATAGCTTCACTAATCTAGATGAGAATTTTTTAGAATCCAAATTAGATTGAAAATTAAAATTAGTGTATTCGATTAGAATCAAATCCTTACCAGAATAAATAAGCATATAATTTGTCATTCTTCATAGTTACTTGAGAATTTGCTTTATCGCAATCCAGTGATCTTATCCTAGATTGATACCGGTTGACTATACCTTTCGAATAACAAATATCAGTTTTAGTACATAACAGACATACATTAGGCTACTACTATAAAGGCATAGAATATTTGTCTCATATTTTCTTCTTCTTGAGGTGTCTTAGTACATTGTATCTTAAAAAAACATGGCAAACAGGTAAATTACCTTTTTTGGAATTTTGCATAAAACCTTACAAGGATCTTATCTATGTACGATACTTAAGACAGAGTTAAGAGTTTATTCTTACGATCTTGTAGGAGTTGGATCCCAAAATTATAATTTTCTTCTTCCAAATCCTTTATTTGGAATTGCTTAGCTAGTCATTTCTTTACATCCGATAATATTTCTTTATCATTCCTAATGAGAAAAATATCATCAATGTAAAGAACTAAGAAAATGACTTTGCCTTCATCAATACTTTGCTCAAATCCATAAAACTTGATAGTTTGATCAAATCTTATATTTCAAGATCTAGATTCTTGCTTAAGTCCATAAATATATCTTTGTAGCTTGCAAACTTTTTGCTCTTGACCTTGTTATACCAATCCCTCTGGCTAAACCATGTAACTAGTTTCATCACGATTGTCATTCAAAGGAAACCTTTATGTTCATTTACCAAATCTTGCAATCTAAACAAGCAGTAATGAACAAGAGAATGCAAATGAATTTTAGCATAACTACTAACGAGAAAATCTCCTCATAAGCAACTTCCTCTTTTTTGGTATAACCTTTTACCACTAACCTTACTTTAAAAGTCTCCACTTTCTTATATGCTCCTCATTTTCTTTTGTAGACCTATTTACACCCATTGGGCTTAAATCCTTTAAGTAGATCTAGAAGTTTGCAAACCGAGTTCGAATGCATTGACTCTATCTCAAGATTCATGGCTTCAAGCCATTTCTCTTTGTTAGAATCTTCAATTGCTTTTTATATGTTAATGATAATCTACACTGTCATTGAAGATTTTAACTTGTGCTTCTCTGACCAAAGTGTAGTGTATGGGTGATCTTACAACCCTCTCACTGTGTCTTGGTGATGGTGGTGTATTCTAATAGGGTTTAATTATGTTTAATATTTTCATCCTCCGAATTTATATTTTTGCTAATTTAATTGAAATTATTTGGATATTTATGCAATTTATTATTTGATTTATAAGATTCTAAACATTTGATATAAAGATATTGGAAAGGGATGAAAATAGAGAAGAAATCAAGAAAATAAACTAGCACTGCAGTGCTAAAAAATATAATGCTATAGTGCTCGTTCAAAGCCCAGAAGAGTAAATTTTCAAGTCATAGTGCCGCGACATCTAAAATTCAATGTTGCAGTGATCAGGTCAGAGAGCCTAAAGCTGCAACATTCAAAAATTAGCATCACGGTGCTAATGCAATAGAAGGAAAATTCAACTCATACTTGTATTCGAAGTAACCCTAATTAAAGGCTATGAAACCTTATATATAAGAGCCTTTTAAAGCCAAATGGGAACATAAACAAGAGCAAAATAATTTTTCAAAAGAGATTATGGTACAGTTTGGAGATTGAAGAAAACATTATGCTACAAGTTAGAGAGAAAATGTGAAGATCCAAGGCATCAACCCTTGTTTACTCTTTTTCTTTTCTTAGATTCATTTTTTCTCCATGATGTCTGTCAATTTATGCTCTAATACTTTTTTATTCATCGTGAACTAATTTTTTTTATTTAGGGTTGCAACTTTTGAACTCAAAATGTAATTAGATTTAGTTTCTATCTTATTTTATAAACTCAATAAATTAAATTGTTCAATTTATCTGTACTAAATATTTTGTTTATATCTAGCCAATATTTAAATTGTCTTAGGAATCATAATGAACTTGACAAATGAATTTATATATTTTGCCTATGGTAGATTGATATATGATTATAATGTAACAATTATTAGTTTTATGTGGGATAGACATATACCTACATGACATATAAGGTATTAATAGATCAATTCTTAATGAGCGTTATTCTCATTTGAATACCTTAAACATATAAGTAGGTGTTAAGGCAAGATATAGTTACTTAACTATCGATAGAGGCTTGTAATAAGATTACGTATCTAATTAACAATTCAATAAGAAGGGATTACAATAAGAGAGTAATTAGTTCAAGTAAAGTATTAAGAGATAAATTATAACCCTAGGTTTCTTGTTTATTAATGAATCAGCCCTTGTTTTACTTTAGTTATGTCTCAATTAATTTAGTTTAATGAATAAATTAATTTGAATTCAACTTTATTTTGTTTGGATAAAAGTAATAAGTTTTTTAGTACTAAGTAATAAAGGCTAAAAAATCTCTGTGGGAACAATACTTGACTTATACTCTATATTATTTGTTGTGATAACATCTACTTGCATTTTAAATTAGTAAATCCACTATATATTCTAACAAGCGGGCATCACTTGTTGACTTTATCATCCAGCAATAATTATTAATAGTTGAGGTCTATCCTTATTAAAAAGTAGATCCTCGATAATAATTTTACTTTGAGGTTTTGTGATCTTTTTATATATAATTATCCTAAAGAAAAGTAGCATTTATTGACACAAATACCTTATTACCTTAAGGATTATAAGAGAAACCACCTCTTGTCTCTTTAGGATAGTCTATAAATAGGTATAATTTTGAACGTGGTTCCAACTTTCTAGTCTTTTCTTTTAGCACATATGCTGAACACCCCTATATGCGAAAGTGTCATAAAGAAGGTTTGCGACCATTCCACAACTCTAGGGCATCTTTTAGACTAACTTAAATGTTACTACGTTAAGTATATACATGGTAGTTTGAATTGCATAACCCCAAAAAGAAGTAGGTAGTGATGAGAAACTAAGTATGGATCACACTATGTCTAGTAACCATTTTCTACTTTCGACAATACTATTTTGTTGCGGTGTTCCAAGAGCAGTAAGATGGAATATAATCTCATTATCTTATAGGTGATCTTTAAATTCAAAATTAAAGTATTCATCCCCTTGATCAGATTAAAGTCTTTTAATAGTTTATTGAGTTCTTTCTTAGCTTTGCCTTGTAATTTTTTAAACTTTTTAGATGTTTTTGAATTTTTATGCATTAGATATACATAAGCATAACAAGAATAATCAACAATAAGAGTGAAGAAATATTCGCATCCTCTTTTATCTTATACATTAATTGGATCTCAGACATCTAAATGTACTTGTTTCAAAGGTTATTTAGCCCTGTTACCTTTTCAACTAAAAGGTGTTTAATAATTTTAACTTTTAGATAACATTCACAAATTTGTAAGGTATTGACCTTTAAACTATTTAAAAGTTTATCCTTCACTAGTCATTATATCTTGTTTATGTTAATATGACGTAATTTAAAGTGCCAAAGAACTATTTCGTCATCAGGAGAAATCTTTTGTTTCTTAGGTTTTAATTGTTCTAGTTTGAACATTTTAGAATTAACTAGTGTTTGAGTTTTCGGTCGTAAGATATATAAACCATTCTCTAAATTACCGACACATATATTTAAACTATTTCTAGAAATAAAAATTGAATTATTATTAAAAGAAATGAAATAGAAATGTTTAAAACATTTTTAAAAAATCAAATTTTGTTTAAAATAATAAATATAATAAACATCTTGCAAATTAAAAAATTAATTCTTAAACCTAAGTCTAACTACTCTCACTGCTTTACCTGAAACAATGGTCTTGATACCAATGCCCATCTTAAACTCACCAATTGCTAATGTTTGTAAAGAATCAATTATCTGTAAAGAAGAATAAACATGATTAGTGGTCTCGAAGTCTATTACAAAAGAAAATTCATTATCTTCTACTAAACAAGCTTTAAGTAAAGTAAATCATATTTACCTCACTTTTCTTTTTAAGGCCCTCTAGACAGAGGGTAAAATTCCTCTATCTAAACAAATTCAATTTTAATTCACATTACATAACAAATAAAGGGCCAACTTAAAATTTAAGGAGCAATTTTATTAAATATTAGAATAAACAAATTAAGGACTCTTATGTTATTATGCCAAATTAGTTGGCCGACTTCCATTAAATAGTTAATTGCCTCTATTGGTTGCCATTTGTCATTAAATGGAGGCTATTGGATGACATCATCTAGTTGTGCAGAATAGTTAAATATACTATAAAAAATGACTACAAATTATTGTTGACCCAAAAATTTGGGTAACTCTTAGACTAACGAGTTGAATTTATTTCTTATGAGAACAATAATTTGTTAGGGTTGTGGCTATGTGTCATCCCAGTTTTGTATAAATATTTGATATTTATATAGAGTATATTTTGTTATATCGTTAATTACTTCTTAATAATATAGTTTAATGCTTGTTATGCCACACACTTTGTACTATATGAAGGAGTTCAGATATGGTCTAAAGAAGTTTAAACCGGTGCTAAGAGTTAGCAAATATTTCAAGAGTTGAAATATTGTCTGTAACGGGATAAAGACATCAGAATTTGCTTATAATGATATAGTTGCAAGAGTTGCAATGGGTTGCTAGGATGTATCATTATGCAAGCATGTTCTCAAATATATTGTTCCTGGTCTATTTCTACTAACGCAGGTCTGTTTGTAGATCCTATTAAGTTATATAGATCAGTGTATGTGTATATCTGTAGGGTACAGTTGGTTGTTCCTAGCTGACTAGGATCTTGGAGATTGTATAGGCATACAGGTATTCAGTTATGACTGAGTATTGAACAGACTCATAAGGACCTCAATAGACATCATATGTTGTCGTCGATGGAAGGTCCTCTCGAGTTGAGTAGTATACGTGGTCCTCTCACTTGAGCACCACGGTGGGCTTGTGAGTAATCCATCATGCTTTAGTTCCACACATGTCAGAGACCTTTCATGCTCTGACTGTTGGGTATTGCTAGGTATGGTCTGATGCTCATGAAGTCTGGTGCTTATAGATATGGGATCCATTAGCTCTCATAAGGAGTGATATATTTAGATGCTCTAAGATAGTATCTCAAGAAAGTCTTATGGCCATAAGCAGTTAACTCAAAAATGTGTTTCCACAGGGTTAAACAATATGGCAAAGAGTTTCCTCACATTGTTCAATGAGATACCATTCTGGAGATAGGTTCATGGATGAGCACATGGGAATTTGACGGTGTTGATGTATATCCCCGCACATCCAAGATATATATGATGGAAGGACTATACGTGTGTGTTGTGACCTCAACTTGTATGGTTCAACGCGTTGATTTGTAATATTCGTGACATGTGCGTGAGGCATTGCTCACGAACTTATGGAATAGTTTCATTTGACGAATCGGGCGTGAACCTAAGAAGTCCCGCGATATGTAGTGTACTCGTTATGCAATGGGGCAGAATACTGCATTAAATTATTTAATCCAGTAATATCTAACACTACCATAGGAATATGTGCGTGTCCGAGTTTAAGTGTTAAATACAACAATTAGTCAATAATTATTATTCACTAATTGTAAAATAGCATATGGTGCATTGTGGACCCTTGGTTGAGTTTACCCAAGTGTGAGATTTGGTAGAACCCGCTAAATGGTATATTTGATAACTATTTATAAAAGGTAAAATGGTCATTTCACATAATAATTATTTAATTATTAAATAGTTATTATATCTCTATTAAAATATATTATTTTATAATATTATATTATTATTAATATAATATATATAATGCATGATAGTTGTCTTGCTAGAAGTTTTTATTAGCAAAGGATAAAAAAAAAGGTAAAATGAACTGAAAGGCAATATAAGGTTGATCAAGAGAGAAAGAAGCTTATTAAGAGTCTTCCCCTAAAAAAAATGCCATTACCTTAGTAATTAGACCTTATTTATGAGGTTGTGATGTGAATTATCCTCGATAGCCATAAGATTTCATTAAAATTGAAAAGTATTAAGATTTTTTTTTTTAGATTCATTTATTAGAGTTTTATCAAAATAAGAGTTGACTTTTTTTACTTTTGTAGAACTCTTACCGAAATTATAAAATTATTTTTGTATATAAAATCTCAAATTTCATAATTGTCAATAGCATATATGTTTTAGATTATTAGTATGCAACCAAGGTGATTGGCTTAGTTGTGAAGGGCACCCAATGTCAAGGACTCGTTTGAAAAAAATTGAAGATTACAATTGATCTGGAGGTACCTCTTTACTTGTTAGACTTTTATTGATATGATGAACCCTAACTAATGTGTTAATAAAATATTTGGACTTGTGCTTTGTGGGTCAAAATTCGGGGGAACAAATATATTAGTGACTTTTTTTTTATCTGAAATTTTTAGTATTAAAAGCAGGATATGATAGTGCTCTTCCCCCGGTAAGAGCCTCCCACTTTTAGAGTGGGAGTAATTCTTTCCCTCGTAATATAAGAGTAATACATTCGAACGATTTTGGATGTGCATGTAATCTTGGGGCATCCTACGACCAGATAGTATCAATCTTTAATAATAATAATAATAATCTCTAATTTAATTTCTTATATTTGAAGGAAGTAATGAACATCTTCTAAGTCTTTATGGAGATAACAGTTAACGTGTACTCGCACGTAGAAT
Source organism: Ailanthus altissimus (assembly GCA_946807835.1). Taxonomy (NCBI): domain Eukaryota; kingdom Viridiplantae; phylum Streptophyta; class Magnoliopsida; order Sapindales; family Simaroubaceae; genus Ailanthus; species Ailanthus altissimus. Next base: position 14,409,139 of record OX327696.1, on the reverse strand, counting down.
TTCGCCAAGGTTAGCCTTTAGACCCCTCTTTCTTCCAGGAACCGGTGCAATTAAAACTTGAAAATCTTTGCCTTGTAATGTCACGGAAGGTTTTGTGTTGAGTACGTCTATAGTGATCTTATCTACGTGTAGGATAATTAATGTTTGCTAACCCAACAACTTCTATCTCTTCACGCGTGTCCTTATAACTCAAATCTTTTTCTGATTTCTATCAAAAATTTAACAGTCGTATTAGTCTTTGCTGTTTCAAACAAACAAGAATATCTCTTTTTTTTTCCTTCTTAAAATTAAATCTCTTTTCAATCAAACCTCAAAATAACGAGGGCGTATTTACTAAGAAATACAATAAACATGGGGCATACGCATAACTAGCCTTAGCCCTCGGGAAAGTTTTATAGAATTATTCTGAAATAATAAATAAAAAATATTAAAATATCGTGATTACAAGAAGAGTTTTTGTAAGAATATTGATTAAAAATTATTAAAATATAATTTAAAGATTAAGTTAAGTGCGTAGGGTGCGCACGGATCGAAGACGGATGTAAAAAGAGGTAAAAAATAAAAAATGGCGCACCAGGCGTCAACGCCGCGGCGACCAGGCATGGGCGCCGCGACACCCAGTCCAGAACCTGAGCGCCGCAACGCTCAGCAGAAGCGCACCAGTGCTGCGGAGCTAGAGACGAGAATAGTATTCCAAAATAAGGAAATTTCCTTATTTCGTCTCCCACTTGTTTCAGGACTCCCTAATACGACTCCTACACGTATAGAGTAAACTTAGGTTGTCCCAAAGCCTAAATAAAGGCTATCAATTGGCTTGTAAACATATCTTTGTGATCAACTAGAAATTTTTGTAATCTTTGTGACCAATAAAAAATCTTTATGATTTTTAGTGAGAAAAAATTCAAGTTTTTTGTGATCTTTTTTGTAAAAGGCATAACTTTGTGAAGTGTCTTGTGATTCATAATAAGAAAAGAGTGCGATCTTAATCCGCTGTAGACGTAAACAAATTGTCGAACCACATAATTTTTTGTGTGTTCTTCTTTTATACCTTTTTCTATTTATTTTTTAATAATTTATTCTGTATTATTATATTATTTGAGTTAAATTTTTACTTATTTGTATGTTTTTACTTCAACAATCTTAATGATAAAAAATAAATAAATAAATAAACTCATCTAAAACTAAGTAAACTGAAAAGCAGAATAAGTTAAAAGCAGTAGTAAGTCATAGTTCATACTTTAAACACCTGAAGTGAAAACTGAGAGTGAATATATTGCAGCAGAGCCAAACCTGCTGCCAACTTCAATTAGAAGTTATAATCATACACAGCATCAACTCGGTATGTATAAAAAGCTGAACCTTTGAAGCCCAGAATCGAACCATCAATAAATTATCTTCACCGAATCTAAAAACATCGGTTGCTTTCTTCATCATCTATATTCAAACTTCAGTTGCAGAGATGCAATTAATCAATCCATACTGATTCTCAGATTTGATCCTGTTCGCACTACAGATTTATTTATAATTTAATTCTGAGTTTCATCTGAATCATTACCATGAGAAGTTCACACTTCCCGGAATATGAGTATGCAAACGTATAAAAATTTAGATGGATGCAGAGACGCTTAAGTGATTACAATATAGATAAAACAAAAATTTCTCATCATATCATTTCAAAAACATTACATTATAAATTGATAGAAATATTTTCTTTTTCTTCTCTCACTATCGAATGAAATAACAGAAGACGCAGGAATAAACAAACATTATACTCTCTAAATTTATTCTGACAAAAAGAAAAAATTCTATCTAATTAACTTTCTCTTTAAGAGAACAAAAACTTAGAACCCTTATTAGCATTTAAAAAAACAAATGAAAAGAGTTCTATCAGAGAATTAATGAGGATATAATAATATAATGAGTATTCTCCTCCGCCCAAAAAAAAAGAAAAAAAATCTAAAATTCACGAAAATCGTTAAAGGCTTCAGCGGATGCAGATGAAGAAATAGAACCTCTGATATTCTGAGAAAAAAGCAACGAATCAGCTGTGTAATTATAAAATTGCTGATTCGAGCACAAAAATTCCGCAGAACTCGGTGTAAAAACCGGAATGCTATTTGTCAAAAAGGGATTCGGCGGCTCGAATATCGGCGGTGGCAGAAAACAAGAATTCACTTGTCCGTTGCCGATGTTTCCACCGCAATTCTCATCCGTCGTAATCACCGACGACGACTCATTATCGTCGTTGCTGGCAATCTTTCCGTTCTTGTTCTCCTCCCCAGACGAACCGTTGGCATTCTCGGCCGAGTTATCGTCGTTCGATCGAGATAATCCGGTGAGTTTTTGCACCAACGCCATGAAGTCTCGAGGATGTGTGTGTATGATCTTCGGAGAATGCGTGTAGATGATCACCGGATGACGGTACGACGGCGGCGACGTCGACGATGAGGACGACGATTTCTTGATGAAATGAGAGTCTTTATTGATCCTCAATGGCGTATTATTATTATTATTGTTATTGGTATTATTGCTGGTAATGTTTTCACTCTTTGGCTGATGATCTGTTCCTGTTGATGGTGGCCTCATTTTAGTTTTAACTTCTAATTTTTCGTTGACACAGTAAATAGAAAATTTTAGGCCTGTTTGTGTTTTCTTTTAAATTTATAGGCTATATAATTTGTGGTAATAAAAATGAAAATAAAGATAATAAAATAAATATAATGCAGGAAGCTAAAAATAGAATAACTGCATTGCCAAATAGAAAAACGCCACGTCTTGGATAGTGAGATTTGTTTGATTGGTTTGGTGGGGAAAATAGGCACGTGAGTAAAATTGATATGGCAGGGTAGGAGTAGTGGGCGACGCCGATGGTGGCCAATGCATTTTGGGTGCTAACGTGTTGCAATATGAGTGGTTATAGGAGATCAGTTCGATAGCCAGTCGCAAGTGTTGGTTTCAGCTGATTTTTAGCTTGGGCAGTGACGGCGCGTTTAGTGGGAAATTATGGTTTGGGTTTCCAAGAAGCTGTGCTCTTTGGGAGAACTCTCAACCACGTGCCGCACGTGATGCGGCGATCATTACCTATAAACGTGCTGTTTATAACATATTCTAGATATTATTTGATGTTATCAATTTAACGTTCTGTGAGTCTGGAATAATCCTACATTTTTTAAATATATTTTTAAATAATATTTTAATTTTTTATTTAATAATATGTTAAATAATTATTAATAATAAAATTATATAATAAATAAATTATATTATTTTTTTAATAGTGGTACAAAATTATATTTCTCTGTAATACCAAATGCAATTAAGTAAACTGCTACAAAAGATGAAATTAACAAAATCGAGTCCCTTCAAATTTGTTAATCATCAACGGATAAAGTTATTTTTGACAAATTATGTGTTAAATAGGGGTGGGTATTATTTTTGAATTCAATTCGTTTCGATTTAATTTATTTTAAAATTTAAAATAAAACAAAAATGAAAATAGGTTTGGAATAGAAAATTATGTCTCGAATAGGTCGAGTAGAGTTTGAAAATTTCTCGAATCCAAATGAAAATTTTTTGACCTAAATTCTTTTTTTTTTTTAATTTTAATTTTTTTTAAAATTTTCAATTAAATTCTAAGTTGGATTTAGGATGATAATATTAAATATATCTAAATTTGAATTTGAATTTGGAATAATAACATTTAACATAATTAAAATTATAAAAAATTATAATTATAATATTTAACTTAATTGAACTTGAAATCTATAATATTTAACGTAATTGAAATCGAAATAATATTTAACACATTTCAACTCAAAATTAGACTTATAATTAAAACGTTTAATGTAATTAAATTTTGAACAAATCAATTTCAAAATTAATCAAATTATAACATTTAATGTAATTAAATTTCAAATAATAGTATTTAACGTAATTCAAATTCATAATATTTAACGTAATTGAAATCGAAATATTATTTTAAATTTAATATTTAACGTATTTTAACTCGAAATTGAATTTATAATTACAACATTTAACTTAACTAAATTTGGAACAAATCAATTTCAAAATTAATTAAATTATAATATTTTTCATTTAACGTAATTTAAATTCAAATAATAACACTTAATGTAATTCAAATCCATGATATTTAACATAATTGAAATCAAAATACTATTTTAAATTATAATATTTAATGTATTTCAACTCGAAATTGCATTTATAATTACAACTTTTTATGTAATTAGATTTCGAACTAATCACTTTCAAAATTAATCAAATTATAACATCTATTCATTTAATGTAATTTAAATTCAAATCATAACTTTTAACGTAATTCAAATCCATAATTTTTAATGTAATTGAAATTAAAATAATATTTTAAATTATATTATTTAACGTATTTCAACTCGAAATTGAATTTATAATTACAACTGTTGACCTGAAAAAATGGTTCCTCGGGCTAACGAACCTTAAATTTGTTTGTGAGCGAGAACGAAACTTGGGTCTCGTCTTGGTAGGAGTGATTAGTACGGACTAGGATTTCCTCTTTGCTACGAGCTATGTAAAACCTGCAAAAAATATAGAAACAAGTTCGATGACAATCTCATCAGGGTGGGTTTCGACGAATACACTCTGATGCTTAAATCAGAAATGGCCTTTTTTGTTTTAACGGGAAGTTGGTAAGAAATAGAATGAAAATAAAAAATGTGTCTGGAGGAAAAAGAAAAAAACTTCTTTCTTTTTTTGAGCTCTTTGTTCCTCTATTCTTCTGGGCATCATCCCTCTAAACACCTTCCTCTTTCCTTCTTATAGCGCCAGTCTTTTAAGGACTTTTTTGGGTTTTTCGTCCCTGCTGTGCTTCTTGTTAGGGTCGATGCTTACGTGCCATTCATGAATGTACATATACTTATGTATTTATATAAGTATACATTCCCATTGAATTGTTCATACCCATAAATATGATATTATGCATGTAACATTACAAACATTGTAGATTTGAATGAGTTCAAATCAGATCTAAAGGAGTTTAGATAAGGGCTCATAGTTAGCCACGCTAAGATATATAATTGTTAAATGTTAGCATAGCTAAGTGTTAACTGGTTATAATACTCAGCAGATCCAAGAGTTTGAGCCTTGTCTGTAATGGGATATAGACCTGGGAATATACTAGTAACTGCATAGTTGCAAGAGTTGCAATCGGGTGTCAGGAAATGCTAGTTGCGCAAGTATGTTCTCAAATAATTGTCCCTGATCTATTTCTGTCGATGCGGGTCTGTCGATGGATATCTTTATATATAGATCAACATATGTCGTACCTATAGGGTATAAATGGTCGTTCATGACCAACTGTAAGCTTGGAGCTCGTATTGACATATGGGTATCCAGTTATGACTGGATATGGGACAGACTCACAAGGGCCTCCGATAGACATTTAATGTAAGCCGTCAATAGAAGGTCCTCTCGAGTTGAGTAGTATACATGGTCCTTTGACCTGAGTGCCACAGTGGGCTTGTAAGTGATCCACCATATTTTGGTTCCACGCATTTCACAGACCTTTCATGGTGTAACCGTTGGGTGTCGCTGGGTATGGTCCGTTGCTTAGGGAGTTCGGTGCGTACAGATATGGGATCCGTTAGCATATGGAGTTCGATATTCAGATGCTTCGAGACTGTATATTAAAAAATCTTGTGGCTACAAGCAATCATCCCGGGAAAGAGTTTTACCAGGGTAGAATAATATGGCAAAAGAGTTTGCGTATATTGTTCAGTGAGATACAAGCCTGGAGATAGGACATGGATAAGCACAAAGAGATTTGACGGTGATAATCTATATCCCCGCATATCCAGGATATCATGATAGAAGAACTATACGTATGCGTTGTAACCTCAACTTGCATGGTTCAACGCGCTGATTTGTATATCCATGACGTGTGTGTGGGGCATTGCTCACGGACTTATAGAATAGTTCCATTTGACAAATCGAGCGTAGGACTTAGGGAGTCCCGTGATATGAAGTGTACTCGTTGTTGATAGGGGCATAAAAGCACTAGTAGGGTTTGTACTTAACTTTCATATTTTGCTCCAAATTATATGTATTTTACTATTTAATTGTGTTTTCTGATCATAAACAGATGCACGATGGAAAATGTGACGCATAGCAACAAACGGGAGGCAAATCAGACGTCAAACAAAGAAGTTACGCTCAAAATATGAAAGTAGCGCAGCAGCAAGTGGCTGGGTGGCGCGGCGCCCAGAACAGCGAGTGAGCGCCGCGGTGCTCAGCACCCAACGCCGTGGTGCTCGTCGACGTCTTGAAAAACCTGTGTTCATACCTAGTGCCGCGGCGCTGAGCCCCAAGCGCCGCGGCGCCCGTGCGAATGTTTAAATACCCTTCTAAACTCGCCTATTGAGGGGGGATTCGAAGCTCCTCGTGCCTAAGGTTTCTCATAGCAATAAAAACACTCTTTTGAGGTAAAAATAGGGAGACCTAACAAGGAGAATAACACAAGCAACAAACACACATTCAAGCCAAGAAATCAAGGTGAAGTTATTGAAGATTGAAGATTGGGGAATCAACTCTTGAGCAATCAAGACAAAAGGAAGAAGAACAACTCAGGGGATCACTTGTCTTGTTTTATTCCTTACTTTTAAGAGATGATTTCGTTCATTTTATTTTCATACTTTTGCTTTGATATTCTTGTTTTGAACATAAGCTAATTTCTCTTGATCTAGGGTTAGACGTTATTGAACCTAGTATGTAATTGATTTTGTTTAAACTCTTAGTTATGAACTTTTGTCCCTTAATTGATTTAATCTATCTATACTTAATGCTTTCATTATACTTGATCACTATTTTGATTGTTTAGGAACCATGATAACTTTGACGAAATGAATCATGTGTTTAGCCTATGGTAGGTTGATACATAATCATAGGGTAATATCTATGAGTTCCATCTAGGATAGACATATACCTAGGTGGCATGTATGGTTTGATTAGACTTAATCTTAATAAGTTGCATCTTATTCGGATTACCATAGACATATAGGTAATTGTTAGGGTGTGATATTGTCATTCGACTGTCGACAGAAGCTTATGATGAAATCAGTGTTTAGCCAATCAATTGATAAAAAGAGAATAACTAAAGGGTTAAAAGGATCAGTGAATTACTAGGGGATACGTCGATACCCTAGATTACTTATCAATTGAGTGAATTCTATCTCTAAGTATTTGTAATATTTTAATTAGGTTCAGTTCAATAGCAATAATATAATTAGTTAAACTCCATCCTTGAAGCTAGTCTGGATAAAGGTAAAGTAGAGTAATTTTAGTATTCGATTGAAGAAAATAGAAACAATAGTCTCTGTGGGATCGATAATCTGGACTTAGTCCTATATTACTTGATACAAAAAGCGTGCACTTGCGCTAGGTCATTAAAATAGACATCAGTTGTGCACTGGGGCAGCGTGCCGGATTAAATTTGTTTAATTCAGCAATATTCAACAATTTCACAAGAATCGTGCGTGTTTGTATTTAAGTGTTAAATATATTAATTAGTTAATTATTATTATTTACTAATTGTATTATGACAGGTAGCGTATTGTGGACCCTCAGTTGAGTTTACTCAAGTGTGAGATTTGGTGGGAACCACTAGGGGTGAACTTGGTAACTATTCATAAGGGACAAAATGGTTATTTTTTATATTTAATTGTTAAATAATCAAATATCTCTTTTTTTATATTATATAATATATTATTATATATTTATTATTATTATTATATTATTTATATTATATAATATATTATATTCTATATTATTATTATATTATATATATAAAGAAAAAGAAAGAGAGAAAGTGAGGTGTGTGATTTCGGGCATTTGATGCCCGAGAGAGAAAAAAGAGGAAATAGAGAGGAAAAAAGAAGAAGAAGAGAAGAAGAAGAAAGAAAAAAAAAGAGGAAAAAAGAAATTGTTTCATTTTTTTCCTATGCTTCCAATTAGAGTAATTGTGAATTACTTCAAATTCTTTATTTCCTTATCCTTTTAGAGAAAATGATAAAAAACATACACTGGCCATTTTTGAGATTAAGAGTTAATCCTGATTTGTATATCAGGCTACTGTTCTAGCTCACCAAATCCACCGAGTTGATGACTAGAGCTGCACACAAGTTGGTCTCTATGCGAACTTCAAGGAAGTATGTGTATAACATTATACGTTATGGTGAGTTCTCTAACTTTTCTAATATATTAATGTGATTAATATATTTATTTATTGTGTTTATTGCATGTTTCACGCTTCCGTTGGATTTAAATTTGTATATAATACGTATTTAAGCAACAGATACAATTGCACATGCATACACCCATACGTATTTAGATCCACCAACACTTTTAACTTGCGTCGAATATCCTCCTACTGTGCGTCTGACACACGCCAAAATCCTTCTATTGTGTTTGACATACGCCAAATATCTTTCTGTAGATATCTTAACCCCGCTTCAACCACATGTTAGGTGCCCTTCTGATGTGTTAGGCATATTTCTTAGGTCTGTCTTTGCTGGTAGTTTTGGTTAAGTGTGAGGCTAGATTCAAGTGGCTCGGGTCAGATTTCTGACGGCTTCTCCTCAATTAGCTCGGTCGTGACTTGGGATTTTAAGAGCGAGCTTTCTATTGATTGCGCTAACTGTACCTGATCGACCCATCCGGTCAGATAGTCAACCTGATTTCTTCGTTGACTGCACAGGCATCGGGATGAACCGATCTGATTAAATCGTTGAGGGGACCATGGTTGTATCCAAGTCAGCCTGAGCGGACAGATGTTTTTTATTATCAATCAAATCTTTTTGAGTTTGAGCTGGTTCTTCGATGTCCAGCTCTGTTGAGAATAGGCTTGTTGGCCACTACCTTGGGCCTGTCTTCGGGTTGAACTCGCTCCTTAAGCAACGGTGGTCCTTGAAGAGAGCTATTTTTGAAGGAAACATCTAACTAGGCCCTCGGGGGCCGGCATTTGTTGGTCTTTGAGGCCGCCTTATGCCTAAATAGGGGATTTTTAGGGAGGGGAACAAGGGTTCGCCAGTTTCAAGTTTTGATTCATTCAAAACTGGAAATTCTATTCTAACTTGGCCAGCTCGAGTTGTTCTTCAGATAACTATTTGCCTTTTTTGGTCCAAGCTGGTCTGAATTGCTTTCTGGGCGATTACGTTATTGTTAGGGTTGGTGCTTACGTGTCATCCCTGAATGTACATATACTTATGTATTTATACAAGTGTACATTTCTATTAAATCGCTAATACCCATTATATATGATATTATGCATGTAACGTTACCGAAATTGTAGATCTGAAGGAGTTCGGATCAAATCTAAAAGTGTTTAGATAAAGGCTCATAGTTAGCCATGCTGAGACATATAATTGCTAAATGTGTAGCACAATTAAGTGTTAGCTGGTTATAATACTCAGCAGATTCAAGAGTTGGAGCCTTCTCTATAATGGGACATAGACCTAGGAATATACTAGTAACTGCATAGTTGCAAGAGTTGCAATCGGGTGTCAGGAAATGCTAGTTGCGCAAGTATGTTCTCGAATAAATGTCCCTAATCTATTTCTGCCGATGTCGGTGTATCGGTGGATACTTTTATATATAGATCAGCATATATCGTACCTATAGGGTATAGATGGTCGTTCCTAGCCGACTGTGAGCTTAGAGCTCGTATTGATATATGGGTATCCAGTTAGGACTGGATATGGGACAAACTCACGAGGGTCTCCGATAGACACCATATGTAAGCCGTCAATGGATGGTCCTCTCGAGTTGAGTAGTATACGTGGTCCTTTGACCTGAGTGCCACGGTGGGCTTGTAAGTAAGTCACCATACTTTGATTCCACGCATGTCACAGACTTTTTATGGTGTGACCGCTGGGTGTCGCTAGGTATGGTCCGATGCTTATGGAGTCCGATGCGTACAGATATGGGATCCATCAGCTCCTATATGGAGTTAGATATCCAGATGCTTCGAGACTGTATCTAAAAAAGTCTTGTAGCCACAAGCAATCATCTCGGGAAAGAGTTCCGCCAAGGTGGAACAATATGGCAAAATAGTTTGTGTATATTGTTTAGTGAGATACAAGTCTAGAGATAAGACATGGATGAGCACTAGGGGATTTGACGGTGATAATCTATATTCCCGCACATCCACGATATCATGACGAAAGGATATATGTTGTAACCTCAGCTTGCATAGTTCAACGTGCAGATTTGTATATCCGTGATGTGTGCGTGGGGCATTCCTCACGGACTCATGGAATAGTTCTATTTGACAAATCAGGTGTAGGACTTAGGGAGTCCCGCGATATGGAGTGTACTCATTGTGCACTGAGGCAGCGTGCCGGATTAAAATGTTTAATCTAATAATATTTAACAATACCACAGAAATGCGTGCGTGTTTGTATTTAAGTGTTAAATACAACAATTAGTCAATAATTATTATTTACTAATTGTATAATGACACGTGGCGCATTGTAGATCCTCGGTTGAGTTTATCAAAGTGTGAATTTGATGGGACTCACTAAGGGGTAGACTTAGTAACTATTTATGAGGGGCAAAATAGTCATTTCTCACTTTAATTATTTAATTATTAAATAATCAAAATATCTCTCTTATTATATTATATAATATATTTTTATATTATTTTATTATATAATATATTATTATATTATATTATATAATATTTTATTATTAGATATTATATATATATTAATATTATATTTGGGTGCCAAATAGTTGGCACCTATTACTAATTTTATATTATATTATATAATATATTATTTTATTATATATATGTATAAAGAAAGAAAGAGAGAATGAAATGGAATTGAGATTTTGTGTGTTTTGGCCATTTGGTCGAGAAGAAAGAATTGGAGAAAGAGAGAAAGAAAAGAAAAGAAAAGAGAAAGAGAGAAAGAAAAGAAGAAGAAGAAAAAAAAATGAAGAAAAAAAAAATGAAAGGAAAAATGAAGGGAAAAATGAAACTGTTTTTTTTTTCTTTATGCTTCCAATTGAAGTGGTGGTAGATTGCTTTAAATTTTCTATTTCTTATCATTTTGGAGAAAAAGATAAAAACACACACCGACCATTTTGGGATTTAAGAGTTAAACTCGGAGCTGTGTATAAAGTTGCTGTTCTAGCTCACCAAGCCCACCGTGTTGGTGGCTAGAACTGCCCGCGAGTTGGTTTCCATGCGAACTCCGAAAAAAATACGTGTATAACATTACACGTTGAGGTGAGTTCTCTACACTATAAATATATTAATGCGATCAATATATTTTATTTATTGTGTTTATTATAAATTTCACGTTTCTGTCAGACTTAAATATGTATTTGATATATATTTAGGCAATAGATACAATTGCACATGCATATACCCACGTGCCTTAGATTCGCCCCCAACAGTTGTCACGTGATTTGGTCTTCTGAATTTTGAGGATGTCAGAGTTGGTCGGCTTGGTGTGACAGCGCCATAACGGTTCGACAAGTTATTGCCACATAATGGCAACTTATCCCAGACTTTCTTCAAGTAATAATGGTAGGTCTTCTCAAGCGTCGTCCTTGATTTGTGTGAAAGGCTTCTCGAACAAAAAACCTGTCATTAGTCGTTGATCTGCTTTTGATCGTGCAACTGATAGCTGTTGAAACCCAAGAGTCGTGTCTTTTCCACTTTTAGAGTGACGTTTAATTAATAGAAACATTATGGACCATTCGATTTATCGAATCTAACGGCTTAAGTCACTGCTTCCTAAAGGGACACACATTTATTGCATCTGGGAACTCGAAGCGGTATGCTTCTGGACCCAAGGGTCTCTTTGATTTTCCCATTGGTATGTTCGGTTTGTCTCTATTCTTGCCTTGTAGTCAGTAGCTTCATTTAGGAAGCATCCTTATGTATTGATGGCCTCTAGGGACAATTTAGGCTTCTTGATCGTGAACATGGCTGATGAGGAGGGGGAACAATCCTCAGACCTTCTGTTGGTTAGGAGAGGCAGGGGAATCGAGGCAAGTGAGGGGGCATCCATCTTAGCGGGTGACACTTCTTTTTTTGTTAAAGGTAGTTCTAGGTGAGGCCGAGTCAGTCTTGAGTGCTAGGGTAGGGGAGGGAAATAATCCCGAGGACCTTGAGGCGAGAGAAGGCAAGAAGGTGGTAGAGTTCGAGATGAACACCAGGTGACCTTGAGGCAACTTAGACCTCATTAGGCATTTATATGACATTGTCGAGACAGTCACCCTCATTCTGTAGTGACCTGGGCTACTGACGTGAAGGTATTTAAGCAGACCCTTAATCGAATAAACACCACACTTTAATATATATGTCCGGTCTAGGAATTACTATCCTCGTCCAGCCTTGTCGGATCAGAATTGGAAACCTCCGTTCTGTCCTTGCCCTGAATCCAAAGTGAGTTCCTTTTTCTTTATTCCAGACCGATTCCTTCCGTTTTTTCTCAATCTTACACTTGTACAAAATGCAGGGATGTCCGAGCAAGGTGATGGAGAGAGGAGAAAAAGAAAGCAGACCGAAGGCCTTTCCTCAGGCGATCGGGGGCCTCTCAACCCTGACAGCATTATGGGCATGCTTTTCATCTCAAGGAGAAACCGAGCAAGGGGGCCTTCCCACGATGGGGGATTATCTTTACAAGCCGTTGGCGAGCGGGCTCGTGAGGATAGGGCCACCCGAAGTCCCTTTGTTCAGGAAAAGGGATCAGTCCGGGGCGGCTCTTCGTCTAAGGAGCGAGTTTTCATTAAGGCTCGGCCACAGGACTCCCCTACCACCCAAATGCAAAGCATGGGGTAGGGTTCACCAACTCATCCCCTGATATAGGTTACACAGGCTAGGCGAACGGCGGCATCGTCGAGCTTTCTCAGGCGAGAAGGGCCGTCATCCTGCGAGGGTCCCATTCGCATATCTGCCTCTATCCTAGTCCTAGAGGTTATAGAGGATCTGAGCTTCTTGCTTTCTATGATGCGGGAGCTATAGAGGTATGTAACCCCCATCTGGGCGGGTTAGGCGTTGTCCCTGGATCCTGCTACAGGCTTTAATGTCGCACTGGGATTTGCCTTCGACATAAGTTTTTTTCTGCCCGTATTCACTTGCTCTGACTTTGTATCTCTTACAATCTATTTTTCTTATTTCTCAGTTCTAGGCTGAGATTATAGGTTTTGCCACCCGAGCTCAAAAAGTAAAGGATGACCTTGCTCAGTCTAGGGCTTAAACTCAGAGGACGAGGAGAATCGCCGAGCAGGAAAGAAATATGGCGGACGAGGCGGGGGCTAAACTAGAGGTGATGATGATCGTTAGGGCTGAGGCGGAGAGTAAATTGTTCGAATTCGATCATAAAAAATGGTTGGTCGAGCAGAAGATGACGAACTCTCTGGCCGGGGCGAGGGCTTGAGTCGCTGATCTGAAGCACTAAAACAAGGAACTTGAAGTGCAGCTTGCAATGGCTCAACAGAAGAGGGAGTTGGTCGAGCAGAGCCGAACTTCTTTGACAGCCCAGCTCGAGCAGCAGAGGAACGAGTGGTCAGTTGGCCACGAGGAAGGCTTCCGCCAAGGGACGATATAGGGGTTCTAAAGGTCCATTGCTATTTTTGAGGAGCACTACCTGGAGATTGACCTTCAGGGCTGTGGTCCATAGCCACTGGCGGCTCTTTCCATAAAGGGGAGACCTCTAGAGCTCAAGACGACGCAGAAACACCGGTGCTTGTGATAAAGGTTCATTAAGTCTAATATTTTCATCTTCCAAACTTAATATTTATTTGTAAAAATTAAGATTATTTGGCTTTTGATATATTTTATTATTATTATTGTAGGTTTGGAGTTAATGGAGCATATATAGTCGAAACTCTAATGAAAATAAGCCAAAAAATCAAATCTGCTACAGTATCTGCTACAGTAACATGCTATACTGATCTACTACAGTACCTATTACCGCAGCGCCCAAAATAGTATCTCAGCATCGTAACTCCCAGGATTCAGCGCCGCGATGAGCGTGGCAATAAACAGTACGGAGTGAACAGTAACATGTGAACAATATTTTACTACATTAACTCATAAATAGTAATCCTACTTTTGATTTGTATTTAATGTTTAATCCTAATTTAAAGACATAAACCTATAAATAGAAGGCCAAAAACCCTAATTAAGAGAGGAAAAGAAAATAGGCAAAAACTTAGAGAAAGAATTTGTTAGAGTTGTGCCTACGTGCCATCCCAGTTTTGTATAAATATTTGATATGTATACAGAGTATATTTTGTTATATCGCTAATTACCTTTTAATTATATGGTTTAATGCTTGTTATGCTACAGACTTTGTTTTATCTGAAGGAGTTCAGATATGGTCTAAAAGAGTTTAGACCGGTGCTAAGAGTTAGCAAATATTCTAAGAGTTTGAGCATTGTCTGTAACGGAAAAAAGACCTTAGAATATGCTAATAATGATATAGTTGCAATAGGTTACTAAGGTATGTCATTATGTAAAGCATGTTCTCAAATAAATAGTTCCTGATTTATTTCTACTAATGCAGGTCTGTTAGTAGATCCTATTAATTATATAGATCAGTGTATGTCTATATCTGTAGGGTACAATTGGTTGTTCCTAGCTGACCAAGATCTTAGAGATTGTATAGGCATACATGTATTCAGTTAGGACTGAGTATTGAACAGACTCATGAGGACCCTAATAGACATCTTATATTGCCGTCAATGAAAGGTCCTCTCGAGTTGAGTAGTATACGTGGTCCTTTGACCTGAGCACCATGGTGGGCTTATGAGTGATCCACCATACTTTGGTTCTACGCATGTCAGAGACCTTTCATGGTCTGACTGTTAGGTGCCGTTGGGTATGGTCCGATTACTCATAGAGTCTGGTGCGTGCAGATATGGGATCCATCAGCTCTCATAGGGAGTGATATATCTAGATGCTCCAAGATAGTATCTCAGGAAAGTCTTCTGGCCGTAAGCAGTTAACCCGAAAAATGTGTTTCCATGGGTTAAACAATATGGCAAAGAGTTTTGCTTATATTGTTTAATTGAGATACCATTTTGGAGATAGGTTTATGGATGAGCATATGGGGATTTGACGATGTGGAACTATGTCCACGCACATCCAAGATATATATGATGGAAGGACTATATGTATGCGTTGTAACCTCAACTTGTATGGTTCAACGCGTCGATTTGTATATTTATGACGTATGTGTGGGGCATAGCTCACGGACTTATGAAATAGTTCCATTTGATGAATCGGGAGTGGACCTAGGGAGTCCCACGATATGGAGTGTACTCGTTGTGCACTGGGGCAGAGTACTGTATTAAATTATTTAATCCAGTAATACCCAAAGTAACCATAGAAATGCGTGCATGTATGTATTTAAGCGTTAAATACAACAATTAGTTAATAATTGTTATTCACTAATTGTAAAGTGACACGTGATGCATTATGGACTCTCGATTGAGTTTACCTAAGTGTGAGATTTGGTGAGACCCGCAAAGGGGTATACTTAGTAACTATTCACGATGGGTAAAATAATCATTTCACACTTTGATTATTTAAATGTTAAATAATCAAATATCTCTAATAAAATATATTATTATATAATATTTTATTAATAATAATATAATATATATATTGCATAATAGTTGTCATGTATTATATATATAATATTATTATTATTTTTAGTTGCAACAAAGCATGTTTTATTTATATTATATTGTAATATTATTTTTTTAGTGTTAAGAGATATATATGTGTGATTTGAAACGGAAATGAGTGAAGGGAAATTAATGTGAAACAAAAAGAAATGAAAAGAAAAAGAAAAGAAATAAGGGTTATTTCTTCATTTTCGTTTATGCTACTTTCTTGGAGAAGCAAACGTTGCTTCTATTTCATTTTTCTCTTCATCCGTGAGTTAGAAAGAGCAAGTTTAAAACTGGCCATTTGAATTAAGTGTTAATCCTACGTTGGGTAAAAGAGCTACCGTTCTAGATTATCAAGCCCACCAATGTTGATAACTAGAACTGAGAACGAGTATACCTCCAGGCGAACTCCAAAATTAAACATGTAAAACGTTACACGTGTTGATAATTTTTCAATTTTATCATTTATATATTAATTTGATTAATATATGATTAGTGTGTTAATTGTATGTTTTAAATTCCGCTGTGTTAAAATATGTATTAAATGCGTATTTTTTAATTAACACACTACCATATGCATACACCTGGACATAGTAGATCCCCTACAGAATTCATAACACAAAATTAAATATCAAAGCCAAATATTGAAGAACCAAGATCAAGATTCAAGCTTCAAGTTAAGATTGAGTGAGAAGCTCATAAAGGAGTCGCTTTGATTAGTTTTTCTTCTCTTTCTTTATCATTATGTTCTTGTTCTTGTTGATCTTTATGAATTGGTTAGATACTTTTGATTTTATGATAGACTAAATTATTCATCTATGGTTTAACTATGTGAACCTAGTATGGATTTGGATTGTGTTAATTTTTAGTTTATGAACTTGATACATTCAATTGATTTATTCTATCTTGTGTTTAATGCTTTCATTATACCTGATCAATATTTTGAATGATTGAGGAACCATGATGAACTTAACAAAAAGATTCATGTGTTTAACCTATGGTAGTTTGATGCATGATCATAGGGGTTACTATGAGTTCCATCTAGGATAGACATATACCTAGGTGGCATGTATGGTATAATTTAGACTTGATCTTAATGAATTACATTCTGATTTGATTACCATTAACATATAGGTGATTGTTAGAATGCGTAATATAGTCACTTGACCATCGACAGAGGCTTATGATAAGATTAGTGTCTAAGCCAATCAATTGGTATTAAGGGATTAACTAAGTGGTTAATGAGTCCAAAGAAATATTAGGGGACGAGTCAAAACCCTAGATTATCTTTATTTGTGAATTCTATCCTTTAGTTTTGTTCAGTTTAATTGATAGAGTAGATTAGTTAAACAAATTCCAGAATTTAGTTTTCTGAATAAAAGTTAAGTAGGTATAATTTTAGTACTTGATTTATAGAATTAGATTGCATAGTCCCTGTGGGATCGATATCTGGACTTTAAATCCTATATTACTTGATACGATAGCGTGCGCTTGTACTTAACTAGTATAGCATCAATCAGCTTACTGGTGCTAGTGCTGATGTTGATGATATTTTCTCGGTCGATGAGTTTATCCCTGCTGGGGCTACTGCAGTTATAGGTAGCAGCGAGGTTGTCCCTCCCCTTCGGCCGACCAGAGGCAGACTAGTGGTGCCGCTCCTGTTGAGCCTCTAGGGTTAGTTGAAGCTCCAACTAATCTTGCTGCTGTTGTGGTTCCTTCAGTCAATGCTGCTTCTGAAGTCGTTCTTGTTGTGGATCAAGAGATGCATAACACAGCCCCCACAGTCTGAGCAATCCCTCCGTTCTTCAACTTTCCTTTCTTTTTGTAAAGTGTAGGATTTTTAGTATTTGGATTTTCTTGTAACTAAATTTTGTAATTGTCTTGATGAACAAACACAATCGTATCTATTTTCCTAATGTGCATAAATATGTTCTCCATAACCTGCTCAAAATAAGTTTGTTTCATCGCAGTGAAACTTGGTACCATAGCAGGACCACTTATAAAATATATTGAATGTGTTAAAACAACTATATCGTTCGTAATAACCATTGTTTCAACTAAGATAATTTGCTTATGATAGTAAGGCTTATAATAAAAGGTTGACCGTATTGCCGAACAACCTTCATTGGGGCCAAACGGCTCTTATGTGGTCTTTAAGTCTTAATTTTGGTTGTACAAATGCCAACAATAGTCATGCAACTTATTCTCCAATAATTTGAAGTCAAGACCTGCTCGGTGCACTCTATAGTGATAGCCGACTCAGTGAGCAGATGAGCTCGATCAATCGTAGATAATAATAGCCATATAATAATTGAATTGGCGTAAGGATAAAAAATATTTAAATGTTTAGATGACAGTTGGCTTTAATGTGGAGACATGATGGTAGTTGGGGTAGACCAAGGTAACGATCGGGCCATCATTATGGCTGAAATAGTTCTGATTTGGCACGCGATTCGGAATAACAATGTTGTACGAATAGCCCATCAGTATTTTTAAGAGACTAGCTCGACGTAATAATACTGAACAACGTGCCATAGGTGTTGTGGAAAGGCCATAATGATATTGTGAAAAAGCCATGGTCAAACCCCCTTCATTGGGCATCATGGTGTAACCCATGGTGACGCTGTAGAAATGCCACAGCCCTCACCCCGCCGAGCAGTCTCAATTGTCTTTGTGCCAAATCAGTGATGATAAGGTGCTCTATGAGCGTCGAATTGGTCACGGTGAAGTGCTCTGTGAGCGTCGAACCGGTGACTATGAGGAGCTCTGTGATACAGAGATGCATCGTTAAAGATAACGGTGTTATGTAATGATGATGATGAGATGTGATTTGATGCTTCAGACAATTCAGGGCATACCTTTTTAAGGAGTGTCGACTTGCTTAGATAAAACTGGACAACTTTTTTATCAAATAGCCCGAAGGCGTCATATGCGAGCAATCAATTCTGTGTTCCGGTCCATTCGTTTCTCGTGAGTATACATACAAGAATGAAAATGTTTTCATTTAGGCATGATGTTCATACATAGGGAATAATTGCATAAAAAAGTTTAGAGGTAATATTTTCTTAGCAGCTCGGTGTTCCATGATTTTTTGACAGTTCATTTGTCTGCCCCTTCGAGCTCGTATACCCCTCTAATACACCTGAAGACCTTGTATGGTCCTTTTTAGGTTGGATTGAGAACTCTGTTTACGGGATTCTTTGTGTTGAGCACTACTCTCATTAGCACTAGGCCTCCCTCCTCGAAATCTCGGGCCCTAACCCTTTTCTTATAGTATGTAGTTACCTTTTGCTGGTAGGTTGCCGCTTAGATTTGGGTCTGGTCCTTTAGCTGCTTTACTGAGTCCAACCCCTAATTCATTAGCTCATTGTTGATTGCTTCGGAAAAGTTCAAGACTCGGTGAGCTGGGGTTCTCATTTCTGTAGGGATTACTGCTTCACTCCCAAAGGCCAATGAGAACGGCGTCTCACCAGTGGCTATCTTGCTAGTCGTTCGGAGTGCCCATAGTACATCTAGTAGCTCATCTACCCATGCTCCTGTTCTTTTTGATAATTTTTTCTTGAGCAGTGTTTTTATCAGCTTGTTGGAAGATTCGACCTGGCCGTTAGTTTAAGGGTGTGTATGGGAGGCAAATGACAACCGTACTCCTAGCTATTCATGAAAATGTTTAAAATTATTGTTGTCGAATTGTTTCCCGTAGTCTGTGATAATGGTATGTGAGATCCCGTATCGACATATCATGCTTCTCCACACGAAGTCCCGGATACGTTTCTCTGTGATTTTCAACAGTGGCTCAGCCTCGATCCACTTGGTAAAGTAGTCGACTGCCACAACCACATACTTGCAAGATTCCTTGCCTCGAGGCAGTGGTCCGATCAAGTCGAGTCCCCATTGGGCGAATGGCCAGGGTTCACTCATCGTGATCAGATCTTTTGCTGGTACTTGAATCTTGTTTGTGGACTTTTGGCACACGTCACAGTATTGAACCAAGTTTCTAGCTTCTTGAAGGGTGGTTGGCCAATAGTAACCGATTCAGAAGACCTTATGAGCTAGGGCTTCCCTCATTGAGTGGTTACCACAGACTCTTTCATGAATTTCCTTTAGGACCAGCTCCGCCTCTAGTGAGCCCAGGCACCTCATGTCGAGGTGCAAGAAACCCCTTCGATATAATATCCTACCAATCACCGAGTACTGGGCGGCTTAGTACTTAATTCTCTGGGCTTCTTTTTTGTCAGCTGAAATTGTTCCACTTGAAATATAGTCCTTGATTGGGTCCATCCAGCTTGGTTCTAGCTTGATCTGTATGATTTGCGTGATCTACTCGTCCTCCTGGGTACTAGGCTTTGACAAGAGTTCTATAGGCACTGCTCGGGGGATACAAACATCTTCTGCTGATGCCATTCAAGTGATGACATTAGCTTGATGATCTCGCTTTTTGGGATTAGTTCCACCTGTATTTTCCTAAATTGACTAGTTAGCCTCCACACCATTGTTAGATATGTTGCCATTCTTCATTCTTTTGCTTTGAAATTGTCGTTGACTTGATTCACCACTAGCTAGGAGTCACTCTTTACTAGTACCTCTTTCGTGGCCAACGCCCGAGTTACCCTTAATCTGGCTAGGAGAGCTTCGTATTTAACTTCCTTATTCAAAGCTTTGAACTCCGATTAAATCGCATATCTAACCTTGTCTCCTTCAGGGCTTATGAGGATGATCCTTGCTCCGCTCACTTGCAGGTTGGATGCCTCGTCAATAAAGCATCCATCTTTCCAAAATTGCCTCAGGGGCCTGGTCACCTGTCTCCTTGTACGTGACTGTCTCATAGGTGCTTTCGGCTACAAAGTCGGTCAGGGTCTGCCCCTTGATGATGGTTCAGGGCTTGTAGTAAATGTCGAACTCGCTTAGCTTCATAGCCTACTTAGTCAATCTACTAGATAAGTCGGGCTTATGTAGGATTTTTCTCAGTAGCTAGTTGATTTGCACAACAATGGTATGTGCTTGAAAATAGGGTTGCAACAAAGCCAGTTTTTCGCCCGGGGGGGAGGGCGGGGGAGTATTGAGTCTTCAGTCCGATGAAGGCCTTACTTGTATAGTACACGAATCGTTGTATCCCGTCTACCTCTTTGGCTAGGACCGAATTGACAACCCGTTCTGAGACTCCCATGTACAGAACCAATACCTCTCCCTGCACAAGTACGACCAAGTGCACTGGTTCGAAGAGGTAGGCCTTTAGTTACTGAAAGGCCTATTCATATTCTTCTGTCCACCGATTATTTTTCTTTCTCTTGATTACTTGGAAGAACGTGAAGCATCTGTCGGTGGCTTTGGAGATAAATCTGTTCAGTGCTACGATCTTGCTTATGAGCCGCTGGACCTTTTTCATTGTGCTTGGGGACTTCATTTCTAGAATGGCTCTGACTTTATCTAGATTAGCTTTTATCCCTCTTTGGCTTACCATAAAGCCAAAGCATTTTTCGTACCTTACCACAAAGATGCCTTGTTTAGGGTTTAGCTTCATCCCATTCACCCTTAATACCAAGAAAGCTTCTTTTATGTTAGCCATGCGGCCCTCCACTTTTATTTACTTGGCTATCATATCATCTACATAGACCTCCATATTCTCGCCGATCAGATTTTTAAAGAGCTTGTTCACCTTTGGTAGATGGCTCTGGTATTCTTTAATCCAAACGGCATCACTTAATAGCAATAGGTTTTGTGATGGGTAATGAATGAAGTTTTTTTCTAGTCGGGGGGAAACATCGGGATCTGATTATGGCTGGAGGAGGCGTCTATGAAACTCAGCAATTTGTGCCCAGCTGTAGCATCCAATAGCTGGTCAATCTTTGGGAGCGAAAAACTATCATTGGGATACGCCGTATTTAGGTCGGTGAAGTCAACGCACATTCTCCACATGTTGCCTAATAATTTTAAACATAATCTGTTGCCCACACTATCGAATTTTCTCTTTCAGAGTCGGTGTGGGAATGAATTTTCTCTTTCAGAGCTGGCGTGGGAATGAATGGTAAGATTGTTAGGCATATAATGTTATTTATGCCTTTAAAATATGTGAAATAACATTTTATTTCATTAATAAAAATTTATTCATACATATAATTAAGCATGCATTGATAAACTCATATTTAATAAAGTATGTGATTTATGTATCAAGCATATGATACTAATATAGAGGGTATAAATCACAAAATTTTTATAAAGTAAATATAGTTTACAACCATTAATGAAAAATGTATTTCATTATGTAAAGTTGTAATTTTTCTGCTTCTTATAGTAAATGATTTACCTTGATAATCGAAGTAGAGACTTTAAGTAGAAAAACTAATATATATATATATATATATTACGTTAAATAAAATTACTGTAAATTTTAATCTGATTAACTAAATGTCGTAAATCTTAATTAATAAAAATTTTAATGAGTTTAATTGATCTAAACAAATGATGAACTTATATTAATGTATTATTATAAAGATTCTAAATAAATAACTCTTTTTCTATTAAAAATATTACAAAAAAGGTTTCTACTAAGGATTCTTTTATGAGAGAGATTTGTAGCCTCCGAAATATGTGAATTGAAGTGTGTATTTCAACAATCTTTTCATTCATTCTCATATTTACTTCTTCTTTTGGCCTACAGCCTTCTTGTTTGACTTTGCATTTTGACTTTGCATTTGATGCACTTTGATATAAAATCTATTTAATTTAACAAAATATTCACAACGATTGAATATTTGTATATATTTTGCCAAAAGTGTGAATATTTGTGTTAAATTTTCAAACTTTTGAGTATTTGTTAAATTAGCCCATAGCTCAAAGTATTGAGAAAAATATCTTGTATTTTTATCATTAAATTCAATATGATCATAAATGAGCTATTTTTTTGAAATAATTCTATTATCCATGTCTTAGGTATACTTCATTAAAAATTAAATTATATAAACAGTTTTATTTCAATGATTATAAGTTAATACCAAATGTCAATTGTTCTTCAGTTTTAAAAGAACGCATGTTGATTTTTTGCTCTTACACATTGTGCTGGCAACAAGAATTAATAATTTCATACTAAAGGTTGAAATTTTTGTTATATAAACAAAAGTGTCAATTGTATAGAGAGATAATAACAAAAATAAAAATAAATAACTAGTCTAATAAAATAAGCTTACGTGCTTTTCAGTAAACTCTGCTTCAAGTTTTTGAATTAAGCCGATGGAGATAGGAAAGAATCTTCCAATGAGCAAGGCGAGTGAGTGCATGAACAAAACAAGTTCAGGGACTGACTCGGAAGTCCCAGGTGCCGATTAAGCAACGGATACTGACATAGGGGATCTTTCATCACGATGAATATTCGAGAGATCAATTCAACAAAAAGAGATACTGAAATTGTGAAAGAGATGAGAAGAGTTACAAGGTGACTAGGTTAGGGTGAAAATTTGTGTTTATTTATACGTATGTGTTAATTTACGTTATTAACAATTCGGTTCGATTTGTTCAATTTTTTAAAATTGAAACTGAATTAATAAAAAATAAACTAAACCGACTAATTTAATTTTATGGTACAATTCGTTTTTTTCACTCACCCTTAATTGAGAGTTGAGCCCGAGCGGAGGTAGAGCCTTGGTAAAGAAGCAGTCCAACCTTACCACAACTAGATCTAGATTCCATAAACTGAAGTGGGTTTCTGTACCGTCGGATCTCGCCAATTTCCTTTTGTTTTGGTCAAACATCGAAGTCAACCAAAGCCAACTGCATAACCCATATCCATTATCCGTCCAAATGGGTCTGTTACTATTAGTGACAGACTGATTGAGCACGTACACGGTAATTCCGTACATCCACTGGGTTGGTGGGTCCAAGAATATAAGGATCAACGAATCAAGGGTCAGCAGAAACAGCAAGTGGAACCCAACACCACAAGGAATTTTATTAAGGCTTCCTTCCTCGATGATATATTTTTATGCCTAATGTAATAACGAATACGATGGGGGGTTTTATGAGACATTATCAACTCAATTTTGACACAAAATTTAAGCGAATAATAATAAGATTCCTATATCAATAATATATCCTTCGGACAATTAAATAAAACAAACCTTTCTCCTTGTTGTTAACTAAAGTTCTGGGCTTCTCTTGGAGTTGGAGCTGACTTTAGACTTTTTGAGTCTATTTTTCTTTTTGTCCTTTTCAAATGTGGAAAGGCCATAAACAATTATAAACCTATCCTCTGTTCAAATTCTCCGGCCGGCCTTCATCCTTTTTAACTTCTGGTCAACTAATTGAACGCTGACACCTCAAATATCTGTTCACTTACCCAGAACATGCGAGGAAATTATGTCTGACCTCAGGAAAAGTCATATTTCTTTCTTTCTTTATTTCTTTTGTGGGTAATAGATTTTAATTTGAAGCCATGAATTTGAAACTCTAATCGTTCTTTCACAAAGAAATTGGTAAAGAAGAGTAGTAATTGACTTAAAATGGGTAGAATTAGAAGAAAGAAGAAAGCTGCTTTTAATGTAGAAGAAGTGGTACAGTTTTTGAATCATCTATTGGAGGAGAAGCCTCTGCTTCCATTTGTCATTCCATTCATTTTGCTTCTTTGGGCCATTGAGAGATGGTTTTTCTCTTTCTCCAATTGGGTTCCTCTCGTCATCGCTGTTTGGGCTACTGTCCAGGTCAATCTCTGATTCTGTCATCACCTTCTTCTTTTCCGTGTTTAACCATTGTAATACTAAATAATAAGTATATTCCTTTCAAATGTTCTTTTTAAGCGTGAGATTTTGTGCAGGTTTTTATTAATGTATATTTGGTTATTGGACTATGAACTCTTTTGATGGGAGGAACTACTGCTGGTGTTTGATATTTGCTTTGTACTGTTCTCTGGCTGGACTAGATATTTTGTGAATCTTGTTTGATTTGTCATGTTTTTGGCCTGTATGCCTTCTTAATATGATGAGAATCTAACTAAGGCATAATGCTTCAATTTTCTAAGCTTCTTGTTGCAGCTAACTTTTGCAAGTCAAATAGATTTCCTTAGCAATTTGTAGAAATATTCCATATTTCTTTTTAAACATTGTTTCATATTTTAGTTTAGTTGTTTATTATTATTCTTATCTTTTTTCGGGTTTCTTTTCTTCCACTTGATTTTTATTGGGTGATGTTCATTTCAAATATCTTTTTGTTATTAAGTCATGCTATACGGGAGTTATTATGCCATATTGTGGTTCTTGCAATTTTAGTCATTGGCTTATTATTTATGCTAAATGCCAACGTATTAATTTGTGAATGAATGGAATCAATCTGTAGATGAAAGTGGCAAATTTGAATCTAATTCTGGCAAATTTGAATCTAATTCTATGTGAATTTCTCTAGGCGTAGGAATTACTATTAAGAGTATCCAGGGATACTCCCTAATTTGTTTATGTTCTTACTGTTTATTTATTTTTTGTATTCCACCGATTTTATTTTGTGTTTTGTGTTCATTTATAGGCTGTACCTGATACTAGTCTGCAAGTGAATTGCTGGACAACTCTTTCTTAGTATAGCTTAGTTGACTTGTAGTGGTTACCGATTTATGATCCATTGGTTGTCTCTCAATGAAAGCAGCAGTAATCGCCATGATGAGATCTTAAAAGATGAAAGTTCAATGAGTTCTTGTGTTTGTATAATCACTAGTAACTCAATAATATTCTTTGGCTTGAAATCTAGAAAACTAAAGCTATCGTATTGAGGAAATTAAGGCAGGACAGTAGGAATATGGGATATTCTTCTTCCTGCCTTGCATATTTTTGGGCTAGGTAATTGTTGGGGAGGGATTTATCCCATATTGGTTGAGTCAAGGATGGTCATGTGCCTTATAAGGAGAGGTTCACCCTTCCCCCTGAGGACTCTTTTGGGGACAAACAATGAGATGTTCAAGGACACATGTCCATATTAGGGCGGACAATACCTCATGGGGATACTGCAAATTATTGGCATCAACAGCAATCAGTCTTCCTTTCTAGTTGACTAAATTTCACTGCAGTTACATTCTGAACCTATTGGAAGATATTCTTTTGGTGTAACATTTCCATCTGTTCTGTTTTTTTTCATTTTGGTGGACTTGGGCTCCAAGTCACCAAAGCACTTAAGTTCCTTGCTTTTAACGTGTTCATTTGCTTGCTCCCGTTTCCTTCTTATCATTTCTACTTATTTCCACATAGAGTTTCTGCACAACTGATTTCCAGTAATCTCTATTGAAGTTAGACCCATTAATTTCTATTTCTTTTATTGGTAATAACATGATATCACTCTTGTGCCCACAGTACACGAATTATCAACGTCTAATACTTGTGGAAGACTTGAATAAGAAATGGAATCAAGTCGTATTGAATACCTCAGTATTTTTCTTTCCCTCTCATTTGATTTGTTTATTTGGGATTACTACTTTTTCTTGCTCTAATTTTTTGATAAAAAACATATTTTAACTTGCTTCAAACAGCCAGTAACCCCACTGGAGCACTGTGAGTGGCTGAATAAACTGTTGATGGAAGTTTGGCCTAACTACATAAGCCCAAAGCTTTCAATAAGGTTTTCACAAATGATTGAGGTGAGAATATAGTGGTTTTATTATTGTTTCGTTTCTATGATCTTCTTAACTGGCGACAATTGCTTTCTTATATTTTAGAAGAAGAGCAAGATCTGAATTGTGGAATATTATTGAATAATTGTCAGTATTCATTAAAGAGAAGTATCTTCAATATTTTCTAACTCCTTCAAACAGATTTGAGAACTCTGTACTCTTTGTTTCTCCATATTAATTTATCTTTTTCTGGGGATTATGGTTACCTGAAACATTTATTATGAAATAAGTTGTGATCCTTATTTTTCCCTTTTTCTTTTTCTTGATCAAATTCCTCTTTGTTTCCATATGAAATTTTTTTATGGGCAAACAAGCAAATTATGTTTTACATTTGAATTTTTTATTAAATTCATTTAACAGAATCCTGTTTCCTGCAGAAACGGCTAAAGCACCGAAAATCAAATCTAATAGTAAGTGATCTCTTGATACTTTCATTTATGTGTTGAATCATTAATTCAATCTGTGATCTATAGAATGGACTAGACAGTTGCACTTTGGCATGAATGCTGTGTATCAGACATGACAACCCTAAAAGGGAGATTCGATTGTTCATATGTGTGTTTGTGCATTTATATTATGGAGCTTATACACTGAACTATGACCCTGTTTATTTGCTTGTACACTGAGGCATATATACTGAACTAAGCTTTGACATTGGAGGACTCAGGTCTCTATGTCCTCAAGCATTGGAATCATTGAATCGATGCTAATGCCATGATATGTATTTATTAAGGAAAAGGTTTTCCTTTGTGCAGGAAAAGATAGAATTACAGGAATTTTCACTAGGTTCAACCCCGCCTTGCTTGGGTCTTAATGGAACTCGCTGGTCATCCTCAGGTGATCAGGTGTGGTTTCTGGTTTCACTTTTGAAAATTTATAACAAAGCTAGCCGATTCTTTTGTTATGATTTGGTCAAAATTAAGTTGTTTTTCTGAACTTATTAGGTAAGCCTGGAATGAGATTGACATATATAAGGACCCTTTTTTTTCTTATTAAATGTTTTTGAGTTAGATATAATGCTGCTTTCAGGACTGTAAATCAGTTTAGATTCTTTGATTTCCATTTTTAATATGATTTCTTCTTAATAAAGCTACCATGGTTGTTAAACAAGGAGCTGAACAGTGTGGCACTGTTGTTATTTTAGATTAGCATTACCATTTTCTTTGGCTTAAATTCAGGATAGTGACATGAATAAAGACAGCATAATTTGTCCATGAGTAAACAAAAAAAAATTGAAAGGCAAATCTTCATTATAAAAATGGAAGTCACTGTTCAAGTAAAAGTTACAAGTCAGTTTTGATGTACATTTTTCTATCAACCTATATATCAGTTTTGATGTACACTTATCTATCAACCTACATATCAGTTTTGACATTCATGGATGTATTAGACTACATCATCTGGGGGGGAGTGAGGGAATTGTTGAACAGCCAAGGGGTGGGTTATAAGGATGATGGGTCACTATATGTAATATGCTAGTCTTTGGGTTGGATAAGTAGAAACTCTTAGCACTTTTATATTGACTTTATTAACAGCCTGCATAGTTATGTGATATAGGGAAATGGTTCAGCATTGCCAATCACACATTATGAGGTGCTTGCTGCAGCTTGAAAAGGAAAATATCGTGTGGTCAAATGCTGCATGTCTTATAGTTTGATGCTATTGCTTCAGTTTTTTGGCTTGATCTTTCACTCTTAGACCTTCAATCTGTAAAATATATCTGAGATTTTGACAAGGCATCACTTCTGCTTATTGACAGCAAGTTATGCATTTGGGATTTGACTGGGACACTAATGAAATAAGCATCTTGTTGCTTGCTAAGTTGGCCAAGCCGTTACTTGGAACTGCCAGAATTGTTATAAACAGCCTCCACATTAAGGGTGATGTATGTTGAACCGACATTTTTCTACAGTATTATTTTTTCATTTTTTTTTTGGCCTTCTTGGAAGGTAAAAGTTAATGAACTTGACTATTCTAATCAATTATAAGGTTTTATAACTAGAATTAGACGTTGTACAAGAAAATTTTTTCCCTTTAGTTTTTACTAATTTTTCTGTGAAAGGAGCATAAATGATGTTTTTTTTTTTCCTTTTTCCAGCTGCTTTGCTTTTTATTCAGATCTCTTTTTCTGCGACTCATTTTTTAAAAATTTTTGTAAGGAAAGTGGAAATGACCTTTAGAACTAACTTTCCAATGTGCACTCATCAATTGGAGTTTTTATAGACAGAAATATATTTTCTTCTATAATTTAGCATGAAGAATACGCCTTATAGACACTGAAGGGCATCACTTTGATGCATCTTATTGTGTTCCTATTGAAATTTATAGCGTTCATTTTCTATTTTGCATGAAGAGTACACCTTATAGACACTAAAGGGCATCACTTTGATGCATCTTATTGTGTTCCTATTATCACATTTATCATGTGAGTGGTTTGTGGATTCAGTAAAATATCCGTGGTTTATTTCTTTATATAAGTTTTTGCTGAATATTAGATATCATGTGGTTTTGAATATAATTGATTGTGCACTTAATTAATTCCATGATTCACATTCACAGCTTCTATTGAAGCCAATTCTGGAAGGGAAAGCGATTTTATACTCATTTGTATCCATTCCTAATGTGAGAATAGGAGTTGCATTTGGAAGTGGTGGAAGCCAATCTCTGCCAGCCACGGAGCTGCCTGGTGTTTCATCTTGGCTGGTGTGTTTTTTCTATGGTTATATTTGTAGGCGGATGTATGAGAAATTGAGATTGCATTTGCCTTTATTCTTTTTGTGTTTTAAATTTATTTGCTTGTTTGACTTATGCTTTAAAAAGTTAATCAAGTTAGTTTGCTACATATTTGGATTATGATATACTGTTGTTTATATAAAGAAAACTTCTTTAAGATATGGTTTTCGAAGAGCTCTCAATTATATTATATTGGGAGACTTAGTGTAAACTATATATTATCTCATAGTGAAAGAATTTCAAGAAATTGGCTGTCTATGCAATACATATTTGCCTAAACTTGTTTTATACTACTTATAATTCCTCAATATCCTTAATTAGCATCTAATCTTCTGTCACCTAGAAGGTTTTGGGTAGGTTCTTCTTTTTCTACTTCAAATTTACATTGCACTAGAAATTCCCTGGCCTTGGAATACAATATTGTAAGTTTAATAGGTCATAACTATAATTTTGCATCTGGAAGGGAGAGTGAGTAACGTATGATATGACAATTTCTCATAACTTTTCTTCTAATGCATAATTCACGTCAAGTGGTACTAAAGTTGGCCATTCCCCTAACCCAAGTTGTATATATTGAATAAACAAAGTTTTCATTTCATTTTCTTGAAAAAATCTTCATTTATTAGAACTAACAATGCAGGTGCCTTTGAGCATACTGTTGTTAGTTTCCCTCTCTCTCTCTCTCTCTCAAATGTGTATTAAATTAGAATTCCTAAACTCTGTACTTTGCCTATTCAATTAATTTATCAAACTTACTGATGAAAAAGTTAATTCTGGGTTGCCCCAAATTGACTTTAAGGGTAACCAACATATCTACATATACTCTTTTATAACCCATGTCCATTGCAGAATGATTGGAT
Source organism: Ailanthus altissimus (assembly GCA_946807835.1). Lineage (NCBI taxonomy): Eukaryota > Viridiplantae > Streptophyta > Magnoliopsida > Sapindales > Simaroubaceae > Ailanthus > Ailanthus altissimus. Next base: position 14,379,235 of record OX327696.1, on the reverse strand, counting down.
TAAAAGTGTTATTGTGCTTCAGATGAGTTAATGGGCTAGGTAAGTTAAATGAAGATCATCCCTTCCCAAACTCTCATTTGACTTCTAAGGGATAGATATATCGCTATGGCTCCCAAGGCTTCTCTGAGGAATATACACTATTTCATATTTAGCAGATGTTGTAGCATCACATGTATTTGCAGTAGAGGCATAATAAGCTGTAGTTTTCAACAAATGCTAGCTTTTGGTGCTCAACTTTTTTTTTCCTCATGCAGGTTAAAATTTTTAATGACACATTAGTTAGGACAATGGTGGAACCTTGCCGCCGATGTTACTCTCTGCCAGCAGTAGATTTGAGGAAAACGGCTGTTGGTGGAACCATTTATGTGACAGTCATTTCTGCTAGTAAACTTTCCAGAAGTAGTTTGAAAGGAAGTCCAATAAGGAGGCAACAATCATGTTCTATTGACAGTAGTTTAGAAGAGCACTATGATGATAAAGATCTGCAAACCTTTGTGGAAATTGAACTTGAAGAGTTGACCAGGAGAACAGATGTTAGACCAGGTTCAGATCCTAGATGGGATTCAACATTTAATATGATTTCACATGAAGAAGCTGGAACCATTCGATTCCATCTTTATGAGTTTGCCCCCAGCAATGTCAAGTATGATTGTCTAGCAAGTTGCGAAATCAAGGTACTGTGGATGAATTAATTTGATCTTGTGAGTTTAGGTGGTTTCTTTGAATCAAATTGAAATTCATTGTAGCATGTTTTATTCAAATGCCAAATTTTAGTTCATGAGCTCTTTTCAATATTATATATGTTGATCTTTTCCCTATGATATGTTCAACTTCTTTTTCCATATATAGCTGAATGCGTGTTTGCATGCTGATAATGGGTAAGTTTGTTTATAACCTGTAAGTTGTAACTGTTAATTAATTATGCTTGCCTTTAGGTTCGTCCTTTTCATGCAACCAGCTTTCTGAAATAAAATATTTCATCACGGAAAGTAGCTACAATACCATGTTGTAAACAATTAATACACAAATTTTGTTTTTGCAAAAACTTTTGCTTGCTTTCAAAATAAATTCTAGGGTTATTACATATTTATTTTCATATAGTATCAACTAAGTCAATCTTTTCCCCATTTATTTTGGCATCGTGAGCAGATGAAGTATGTTGCAGATGATTCCACAACATTTTGGGCAACAGGACCCGACTCCAGCATAATAGCCAAACATGCTGAGTTTTGTGGAAAAGAAGTTGAAATGACAGTTCCTTTTGAGGGGGTTGATTCAGGGGAGGTACAATTTGGATGATTTCATTGCAATTAGTAATTGTCTCTAAGATCCCTTTCCTTTGCTGTCATCAAAACATAAAGTATGAATTATGATCTTGCTGTCTTCTGCTGCAAGTCTCACCAGTGAATAAGTTGTGCTTTCTTGTCATCGTTGGATTAGTAGCGGACTATTTAAATTGTTTTTAGCAATTATTTGACTGGTTATTTGTCAGTGTGAAACACTTTTTACTTTTTATTCTTTCCTATAACAACTCATTTTCAGATGTCCTACCCACTTTCTGGGCCAAAGATTGCTTTGAAAACTTCACATATCAAATTACATCAAATTCCTGTAAATTTTCATTATAGGTAGTAGGAAATAAATGATATGTAACTCATCCAGTTGACAGCATGTAAACATCCGCCTAAGTATGACCTTAAATTTTCTTGTTCAAATGTATTTTGCAGTTGACAGTGAGGCTTCTGGTGAAAGAGTGGCAATTTTCTGACGGTTCCCATAGTCTAAACAATTTTTGCGCTGGCTCTCAACAATCACTTTCTGGGTCGTCAAATTTTCTTTCAAGAACTGGAAGGAAGATCATTGTAGCTGTTTTGGAAGGCAAAGATCTTATACCAAAAGATAAAATTGGAAAGTGTGACTCGTATATTAAACTGCAGTATGGCAAGGTGGGTTTCCCATGAAACTACTTTTTGATGCTAAGCTTACAAATTTGTCTACATCATTTGTGACTCCTATATATATTATTATGACAACTCATGCTCAACGCTGACTATGATGTGAATTGTACTTTCAGATTCTCCGAAGAACAAGGACTGTTCATTCTCCTAATCCTGTCTGGAATCAGAAGTTTGAACTCGACGAGATAGGAGATGGTGAATACCTTAAGATTAAATGCTACAATGAAGAAATTTTTGGAGATGACAACATTGGTACTGCACGGGTAAATTTGGAAGGACTTGTTGAAGGGTCAGTCAGAGATATATGGGTCCCCCTGGAAAAAGTGAATTCAGGAGAACTAAGGCTTCAAATAGAAGCCGTTAGACTTGATGACAATGAAAAATCAAAGGTATGCTTTTACTATTGCAAAATGATTTTATGTCTTTACTATTGTGAAATGAATTGGCTATCAAACAGAAGCAGAAAGAGTGAATTCTATAAGGATTACTATGATAACTCATGCAAAATGAATCAACTTCCCAAACTTGCCGGCACAGGTTGTTAACAACCTTTTGGTTGAAAACTGTTGGTTCTAATATTCTTTTTCTTTCTTTTCTCTTCAATATTTTCAGGGTCCAAATGCAGCTTCAGGCAATAGCTGGATTGAACTTGTTATTGTTGAGGCAAAAGACCTTATCGCTGCAGATTTCAGGGGAACAAGTGATCCATATGTCAGAGTGCAGTATGGAAACTTGAAGAAGAGAACAAAGGTAAGGCATGCCTTGTATCCTATATTAAAGTTTCACTAGAGTTTACTCTTCAGAATTTATTTTGCGATCACAACTACTGATTCTGTGGGTAGAGGATTTAAAAGTTATCTTTTTCATTTTCAATTTCTTCTTTTATTGGTTTTTATCCTGATTTTAGCAATAAACTTGTATTTAGCCTTTCTTCTTCTTCCCCTATCCTTTGAATTTACTAGTCAACATGTATCTTGTATCCAGTGGTGAAAATAAGCTTTGTATGTTTGACATTGCAATGTCATCAAATATCATGGATGAATGGCATGTGTATTTTCCAATATCCCATGTCATAAAAATGTCCTGCGAAAGAAAAGCTGAACTTTCATTTTTCTTTTTGTTATTCTGTGTCCATAATTAATCATTTTTGGATGCATATTTCCAAGATGTATATGTTTCATGTTTCTATTTCTTCTATAGAATCTTCTGCAATTTAACACTATTTCAAGCACTGATCTGGTTTAGTATGGCTTGCCTTTCAGGTTATATATAAAACTCTAAATCCTCAATGGCATCAAACCTTAGAGTTCCCTGACGATGGCAGTCCGCTGGTGCTGCATGTAAAAGACCACAACGCTTTACTGCCTACATCAAGTATTGGCGATTGTGTTGTAGAATATCAGGGATTACCAGCAAATCAAATGGCTGAGAAGTGGATACCTCTCCAAGGTGTGAAAAGGGGAGAAATTCACATCCAAATAACAAGAAAAATCCCAGAAGTACAGAAGAGGCCTGGTTTGGATTCAGAACCATCTTTAACTAGAGCACACCAAATTTCTAACCAGGTAAGATTGTCATAAGTTTTAGATATATGTGTAAGCACACTTATACTCTGATAGAAAGATGTACGCTGCCATACTAATCTCATTTAGTTACAGGACTTATTCATGATGAAATTTTACTCTATATATGTGATGAAAATATATGTTTTTTTCTTTCTAACATGCACCCTGATAGATGAGCATGTGATTGAGAGCTTAGCATCTATAAGGAGAAAAAAGAAAATGAAAATGAAAAAGAGAGAGAGACAGAGAGAGTGAGAGATCAAATGATACTGAATAAATGTCAAAACTGACAGCACTCATCTTTTGAAATCCTCTACTCTGCTATATTTCATGTGTTAATTCTGTCCTGAACTTTTGCCAGCATTTTAGCGATCTTGAATGTGGCCATTGGATTATCATTTTTCAAATGATGTCACTCCAGTTTATTTTATACTGCTTGCTTTGGTGTAGATTAACTTGTGCTCTTTCATTTTATTTATAACCATTACGTCTTTGATATGAAAGTCTTATTCTGTTACAAAATCTGTACTCTCCAGTTCTGTAATTCTGAACCTTATGTGTTGTTTTCTATTGTGTTTTTATCAGATGAAACAGATGATGGTCAAATTTAAATCATCAATTGACGATGGCAATGTGGAGGAACTTTCAACTTCTGTGAGTGAGCTGGAAACTCTTGAAGATACACAAGAAGAGTACATGGTACAGCTGGAAACTGAACAAATGCTTCTGCTTAACAAGATAAAGGAGCTTGGTGAGGAAATTATAAACTCATCACCTTCCCTTAGCAGAAGATCTTCTGGAATTTGACTCCATGCCCTGTTTAGTTTTAACCTTATTGATTATTTATTTTCTTAGAATTTTGCATATACAAATACACCTTAGATAGGTAACGTATAATATTCCCCAACCAATAAGTGTCCTTGTAGTCTACGTCACTTTCATAGCTGTATAATTGTTTGTGGATGATGATCTATTTTTAGCAGCAAATAAAGAATTGGCTATTGATGATATTATTTTTCTTTTTCCGCCCTTTCTTTCCCAGAAAAGAATTCTCCGACTCATTTTGATGTCATATTATTTCTTTTAGCATTTTGTTCATAATGATTGAATCAAATATCAAATACTAATTGAAATAATTGTGGAAATAAACTGGGGTGGACATTGTCCAACGGAAATATATGAGAGCTGTATAAACGGGTAGAATTTCTCAAGTATTCTCTACCGAGTAAAGAAATTAGAAATGATGCACTTGAGAATATTACAAGTTCTCAATAAGATAACAGCGTCGTTGATTTGATATGGGCCTACAATGATCAAGACCCAATGGATGCGAATTTGGGCTAAACAGACTGGCCTGGTCCAACTGAAAAATGCTTTTTATATCCTCTCAAAAGTGAAAACACCTTTTCTCTTGGCTGGTTAATTAAATAAAATTAGGATAAAAGAAATTTTTATTTTACGAGTTTAGCATAATTTTTAATTTTATTTTACAAATTTAAAAAAAATTAAAATTGTCCCAATCTATTAGTAAGATTCTATTAGATTTAAAGGAAAAGTTGATTTTCTTATGTAATAACATTTTTTGTCCTTTATTACTAGTTTATAATTTATTATGTTATTATCTAATTTTAATTTTAAATATGTAGTATAATCTCATCTATTCATTTAATATAAAATTAATTAAATAAATAATTTATGTTTAATTATTGTATTAAATAAAATAATTTTTTTTCTCTTTTATCTATCTTTCTCTAATTATTATCCTCATCTTTCATAATTATACTCGGCAAAATACGTTTTCATCATCATGAAGCCAAAATTTATTAATGTTTTCTTCTCCAAAAATGTCTCATTTACTAATTTTCAATATCAATCAAAATTTCGGTCATCAATCTTCAGTTGCATAATAAAAATGTTTGATATTTAATTTTATTGGATCTACTTTTAAAAAGTCCTAAATTTTCTATTTGAGAGAAAAAAAATTTAAAAAACAAATTGTGCAAACCTTTAAAAAGATTTTGTGCCAAAAAAAATTATTTCCTCTTTTCCCAATCAAGAAACACACTGCATTGTGTTTTAAAAAAGACTCACCATTTCTCTCTTTATCATTTCTCATCTCTCTTTATTATTTATTATTACCTCCTACTTTAAAAAAAAAATATTCTTTTTTGCTGATCAAGAAACACACTACATTATTTTTAAAAAATGATCCACCCCTTCTCTCTTCATCATCTCTCATCTCCAACTTAAAAAAAAAAAATATTACTCCTTTTTTCAACTAGAAAACTTTGTGTTTTCATTTTACACCCAATACAATTTCGATTCCCAAACAAGTTCTTAATTTCTTAAACTTCATCATCTCTTCTCTTACTCAAGATATCAGTGGTTGAGTATTTAATGATAGATTAAAGTATTCTTATTATTTTTTAATTATTTATTTAATTATAAAATAAATTCTTAACAAATAAAAATAAAATTTTAAAATATATATTAAAATTTAAACTTATCAAAGTGTGACATGTATCTTTTTGTATTAGCTTACATTAAAATTTGTATTGAATTCTAATTTTACCTCTCCAGTGTTAAATCTAACAAAATTCTGTTAATGAATTAAGAAAATTTTAAATTTTTTAAAATTCGTAAGATAAAATAATCTTTTACCCATAAAATTACAATAAAACACTTCATTTTCAGTTCAAAATCTATTTGTGAAATCAAGAAAATAGTCTGCCAAAAGCTACTTGTGAAATTAAAAAAAAAAATATGGAACAAAGTTTATAATTTAATTAAGTTAAATTTATATTTCTTAATTCACATGGATAAGGATGGATATGTGGTTAAGGGCTTTAATTTTTAGGTAATAAACATGTCACTAGTCCTACAACTATTTTACTTAACAATTGATAAGTTATTTTCTGAAGGCATGAAAATTGTACGGGAAAGGATTTTGATGGGCCAACCAACATGCAATGCAAGTTAAGTTTATTGGTATTAAATACTTATTTTGAAGGAAAACAAATGTGCTTATTATTCATTATTTTGCTCATCAACTTCAATTAGCACTTATTTTTGTGGCAAATAAGCCTAATTCCTCTTCTCTCTAGTTTCTATATCAATTGACATTGTTGGAACCTCGTCAAAACAATGTGATATTAGTCAAGTGAAAATATTAATATAGTTATTTTATTTTATTTTTTTGAAAGAAACTTTGTTATATAACTAAACAAAAGGGAAATGGTTATACCAAATCCTTACGTTAGAATAATGAAGAGCTGTCTTGGAAGTGCTAACACAATTTTTGATCTGGGTACAAAGGATATTAACGGATGGTCTTTCCTAAGCATAAGCCTCCTTATATCCGAGACCATTCAAATAATTTCTTTTAACGAGGACATAAGGTCATTTACAAGTCTAACAACATTCATGGCATCAAATTCTATCCAGAGGCTTTGGAAGCTTTCCTGCACAGCCAATTGCAACCCAAACTTCAAGGCCTCTACTTCTGCAACCTCAATGTCATCACTACAGACAGTTGATCCTACAGCTATAAGAATGGGCCTATCAAGGTCATTTTTTATAATCACACCCAGTCCCACATTGTCCCCAAGGTTTTACACTAACCACTTTAGGAAGATCACCCTTGTTATTAGGATTAATGTAGACATGGGATATTAAGTTAAAAGAATCAGAGAATGCTTTTGCTCTAGCATATGGCTTGAGGATGATCAACTATGTCATTCATAACTTCATTGTTTCTATTGTTCCAAATAGCCCATAGACATATTACAAACTTCCCTGCTTTCTCTTAACATAAAGTATCCCCAATATATTGAATGGCATGCCATAGCTCTTTGATTTGTAAACCAACCACTAATTGTGCAAAACTAGTACATCTCTAGATATTCTTGACCTTTTTGTACTTGAAAAGAGCATAAGGAATTGATTCACCCTCCTTGTTACATCTGCTACAAATAGGGTTGTTAATTATTTTCTTACAGAATAAGGCATGTCCTATAGGCAAGATGTTTTTAATTGCTTTCCACAGGAAAATTCTTACTTTTTTACGAATAGGACATGACCATATGAGCTTTTAGGCTACTTTGGATCTGCTACTTAGTTCTAATTTTTCTGAAAACTTTAGGTTGTAAACTAGGTGGTAGCCACTTTTAATAGAGTAGACACCTCTCTTATCAGAGTGCCAACATAACTTATCTTTAATGTCATTAGATGAAAGCTTGATCTTTCTAATCTAAGCCAAATCCAGCCTCATAAAATGCTATTCTAGCAGCTGCTCATCCCAGATCCCAAGTTCCTTTATTAACAACTCCACCTTGCTATTAATAGGGAGACTAAGAGGAGAAATTGGCTTGAAGGTGGATTCCTTAAGGATCCAATTGTCCCTACAGATTTTCACATTCCTGCCATTTCCAATGAGCAACCTAGTTCCTTTATTTAGGAGCTAACTTCTTTACATAGGCTTTTCAAAATATATGAAAGGTTCTGGCCAATCTCAGCATCTAAGAAAGTACAATGCCTAAAATACCTTACCTTTAGAACCTTAATAGTTAAAGATTCTAGACAATAGATAATTCTTCACTCTTGCTTAGCCAAAAGATCTTGATTAAAATAGGTAGTGTCCTTAAAACCCAACCCTCCTTTGCTTTTGTTACTACATAAATTGTTCCAACTCATCCAGTGCACTTTTTTTCCTTACCTTGCAAATTCACCCCACCAAAATTTAGCTAGTATCCCCTTAATATCATCACATAAACCCCATGAAAACTTAAAAACAAACATAACATATGAGGGAATAGCCTGAGCAACAACTTTGATAAGGATTTTCTTCCCCCAATAGAAAATATTTTTTTTCTACCAACCCCTAACTTTATTGGTAATCCTTAACCTTAGATCATTAAAAACTTATCTCTTGTTCCTACCCACCATGAATGGGAAGCCAAGATAATTTTCATAGAGGGACATCTCTTTAAACTGAAGAACTTCTTGGATATCCTGGATTTGATTCCTAGTAAGGTTTGGGTTCACAAAGATTGTTGATTTCTCCATATTAAAGAGTTGACTAGAGGCTAAATAATACCTGTCAAAAATTTGTTTAAGGGACAAACAGGCTTTCCTTGAAGCTTTAGCATAAACTAGATTATCATTAGCAAACAATAAATGTGAAACTAATATTGAGCTGCTGAATTTGACACCTCTAATCTACTTCTTAGACTCAGCTGCATAAAGAAGGGATGAGAAAACCTAAGCACACAGTACAAAGAGATAATGGGATAATGGGTATCCTTGTCTTAAGCCTTTATGAGCCTTAAAACTATTAATTACCTCATTGTTAATTACTGTTGAGTAAGAGATAGAGTTAATACATCTCATTATCAACTCTATCTATTAGTTATGGAACCCAAATTTCTTCATTCTTAACTCAAAGAACCTCCACTTCACCTTATCATATGCCTTGCTAAGGTCAAGCTTAAGAGCCACATGCCTTACTTTTCCTTTCTTCTTATTCCTAATCTTGTGCAAACATTCGTAGCCCACCATAATATTATCACTAATTAATCTTTTTGGTAAAAATGCACATTAGTTTAGAGAGATAATAGTATCTAGCGCATATTTAAGTTTATTAGCAATTGACTTAGTAATGACTTTATAGATTACATTACACAGGCTAATAGGTCTAAAAATTTAGGGCTTCTGAAGCTAACAATCTTAGGGATCAATACAATATGAGTATGGTTAAGAGAGGTGAGGTTACTGATGAACACATTAAAAAACATATTTATTAAGAGATTCAATCACCATTTAATGTCACTAATTTTAACATTTTGTTATTTTTAAGCTTGAAATAAAGTGTTGTCCTTAAATTGTGATTAATGAATGTTAATTGCACAGGTTTAGGTACAATGGACATAACTCTTAATATAGAAATCAAAATGAAAAAATTCTTGAACCTAGAGTAATATGACTCAATCTTACACAAACTTGAAGAATAGTTGAAAAATCAAATCCAACATGTTATGAGAAAACAATTGGGATACAATAGAATTAGGTTACAAGTTTCACTCAGCTTGACCCACCTTACGTGCTTGAACTATATTTCACAAAATACGTACTCAATCGGTATGATTCTTGAAGTTGTAAAATACTGACTTAATTATCAACAACTCTTATGTTGATGGCAAGTCCAAATCAGCTGTTATCATGGACCAAATTGAATTACAAATTGGTAAAAGGGTTGTTTGCCAAAATTTGACATATATTTTGCATTTTGCCTATATCTCATTGGATACTCATCCAAATTGCGTGAACTTGGTGGATATGGAAAGAAGAGACAAAATGCTACAAATTTCATGTTGGCCAAAAAGGCTACATCAATCATTTATATTATGAAAAAGGTGTTACAATTAGGTGAACGAGTAGTTGGCCTAAATTATTGAAGATTAAAGTCCACTAAATATGTTTCCATTTATTGCCTATATAAGGACACTCTTAAGAGGCTAAGGGGTGTTTTTTCAATGCTTTACGATTCTCTCATATAATTTCTCTTTACCATGCATTGTAACCTAGGCTAGGGTTCTTGGCCAGGTTAGAGATGAGCTTTTATGTGTAATAAATTTACTTCTATACTTTGATTCTTGGTCAAGAGCTACAAATGTTTATTAGTTTACTTCTGTCTAAACTCTTATCTATTATTTTTTTTTATAATTCAGAGGTTATAATTATCATGTTTCATATATTTTCAGTCATGCTTTCTTTATGTGATTCTTGTTGAATTATAATTATTATTGGTTATATTGTTTTACATGTTAATCTTTTACTACAATATTGTTAATCGATATATTGTCGATCTTAGATAACATGTAAAGACAATAATATTTTGATATTCAAGTTGATCTTTTATTGCAATATTATCAAAATAATATATTGTCGATCTTAGATAACTTATGTAAATGAACATTATTTGTGTTAATGTTTGCAAAGAGTTTAGTCATATCAAATACATGTATTATTAAATGTCTCATATTTTATATATCTTTCGATTGATTGTTTGGGATGTGAAACTTTTAATTGAGTTCTAAACATTGATTCAAAGTACAAAATAGATTTACAAAGTATAATTGTGATTCTCGAAACCTTACTTACATCATCATAAGTCTTTTCCCTTAATTGATATACAATTCTATCTCATCCACATAAACTAATTAGTTAATTTTTTCCTTGTTACTATTTTAATATTTTTACTTCACTAGTCTATTTTGTCAAAAGCTTTCTCGTGGGATCGACACCTTAATCTATAGTGCGATAATCGCAATACATTTTGAGCATAAATAAAATTTAGCATCGTTGCCGGGGAGGCACACTAAGCAAAAGTAGGTTGTGGTTATCAATACTAAAGCAGTAACTTTGTATATTTACTTTTCTTTGTAAAATTTTAGTTTTTAAATTTATTTCCTTTGTTGTAATTTATTTAATTGTTCATGGTTGGTTATATTACCTAACTTATTTTTTTTTATCTTTTTGTATTTTTATTTAATTTTACATGGTTGGTTCTACCACCTAACTTAGTTTATTTTTTTTAGTTAATTTGTTGTATTTTATTTTATTTTTATGGCTAGTTTTACTGTCTAACTTAATTCTTTTTTATTTATTTATTGTACTTTATTTTTTAAAATTTATTTATTGTAGTCTGCAGTTTATTTTCTTTTATTTATTTATTGTACTTTGCACTTTATTTTTTTTATTTATTTATTGTACTTTGCAGTTTATTTTTTTTATTTATTTATTGTACTTTGTAGTTCATTTTCTTTTATTTAATTATTGTACTTTGCAGTTTATTTTCTTTTATTTATTTATTATACTTTACTATTTATTTTCTTTTATTTTTTTATTGCATTTTGCAGTTCGTTTTCTTTTTATTTATTTAATGTAATTTATTTTATATTTTATTTTATTAATTTATTGTATTTTATTTTGTATTTCATGGTTGGTCTTACAACATAGCTCATTTTTATTTATTGTTGTGTTTTATTTCACTTCTTGCATTTTATCTTAATTTTATGATTGGTTTTACCACCTAACTCATTTTTGTTTTCTTTTGTTCACTTCTTAATTTTTCCTTGAGAATTTCCTTCATTAAAAAAAATAATTTGTTATGGATGTATACATCAACTTAGAGACAAATGAGAAATATTTGTGAGATAAGTAGAACTAGAACCACCACCACAATTTGTAAGGGAAGAGAATTTACCATCAAGTTCATCTTGTAATTCTAACACAATGAGCCAACACAACGATAACTCTATTAGGACTTTAAAAGATTACTTGCATCCTACTCGCACACCTACACCATCATGCATTATATTTTCACCTAACACACCACATTCAAATTTTAAACCTGGAATGATACAACTTCTGCCTACTTTTCATGGTTTAGATAGTGAAAATTCTTATGTACATGTTAGAAAATTTGAAGAGGTAATTACCACATTCCATAGCCAACCTGAAACTGTAGACACTGTTAGACTTAAATGTTTCCCTTTTTCTTTAAAAGACAAAGTAAAGAGTTGACTATACTTTTTGAGGCCGAGGTCTATAGGAACTTGGGCAGAAATGACTCAAGTATTTTTCAATAAATACTTTCCAAAACACAAAATTAATGGTTTGAAAAGATAAATTTCTTATTCTCCTAAAAAGACAGTGAAACCTTATATCAAGTTTGGGAAAGGTTTAAAGAGTTGCTAAATCTGTGCCCTCATTATGGGTATGAAAATTAGCTCTTAGTTAGCTATTTTTAAGAGGGACTCACAATTAGAGAGTGCTAATTTGTTGAAATGATGTATAATGGGGAGTTTTTTCAAAAAGATCTTAAGGAAACCATAGAATTTATTAATGACTTAGTCGAAAAAGCTCATACATGGACTGGACCTAGTGCTATTTAAAGCACAAGTAGGTCATGACCTAGTAGAGTTTTTCATCTTAGGGAAGAGGATAACCTTAAAGCCCAGTTAGAGGTCTTAACTAAGGAATTAGAGGCCTTGAAAACCAAAGATAGAAGGGTCACCCAGACAGTTGATAGGGTTGAATCACATGATGTTTGTTTTATCTATGGAGGAGCGAAACACTTAGCTCAGGATTGCCCCACTTATAGTGAGATGAGAAAGATATACGAGGAATAATGTAATGCCCTAGAGATGTATAAGAAACCTTATTCACCATACTTTGATACCTATAACCCTAGTTGGAGAAACCACCCAAACTTTAGTTGAAAATCTGACCAACAAGCTAACAACAATTGGAATCAAGAATAACAAGTACCCAAGTCTTATGGTACACCTCAATATAATGCACTATCAACTAGGTGTCCTTTAAAGGATACATTACAAGCATTTATGGAGGCATAAAGTAAGACTAATAAAAAATTTGAAATAATTCTTGCACAGGCGGTAAACGAAAACAAAGAAATCAAGAGTCAAATCAAATCACTAAGTTGACCAGTGCCTTAACTGTACAAGAGCGAGGTAAGTTTCCATCTTAACCTTAATCCAATCCAAAAGGACAATTCATGGCACAAGCTTCTACTCCTGATACACAAAATCTCAAAGAAGTCAATGCCATTACTACTCAAGGTGGTAAGATTGTAAGTGAGCCTACTTCTCTAACTAATACATCTACGAGTAGTAAAGATGCCCCATTTGAAAAAGAGGTCACAATTGAAAAAGATCCCAAAAATAAATTTTCAATCCCAGTGCCTTTTCTCCAAGCTCTTCAATTTGTTGAGAAAAATTCATAAATTCAAGGTGAGATTTTAAAACATTTGAAATAAGTTAAAATTAATCTTTCCTTATTGCATTTGATTAAACAAGTTCCAACTTATGCCAAAGTCATCAATGATTTGTGCAGTATAAAAAAAATACAATGTAAAGAAAACTGCATTTTTGACAGAGCAGATGATAGGGGACAGTAAGACAAAAGCCCATGTGGGTAGCCTATGTGATGAGAAACTTCCAAAAGCCTACAACTACGTTTATTAGTGTGATTAACAGTTTGAGAATTAGTCTTGAAGTAAAATTCAGTATTGGTAGTTGTTGGTGATTTTCATTAATTGTGTTGTAATAAATGCTGGTATCTAAATTCCTTAGTTGTTAGTAGTTAGTAGTTGCAGGTTGTCATTAATTACTGTAATAAATGCTAAAAATCCCAATAGGTCTCTATAAATACATGAGAGATGAGGGAAAAAACATTTAATCTTTGTAATTTCAAAACTCAAGTATTAAAAAACTTGACTTTTGAATTGGTATTCTACCATTTTTAATTTACATTTTTGCTGAACGATATCAACAACTTTTGTCTTCGTCAACAAAATCATAACCCATTAGCACTTGTCTAGCATCAGGTGGTATCCGAACCTTGTCTTGAAATGGCAGGCTTTAGTGACTTGAACGAAGATTGTTTGAATACATTCGAGTAAAGAATGAAAGCACGTATGGCAGAAGTACAAGAACGCATGACAGCATTAACCGAACTAGTTATGAGTTCAATAGTTAATGATAAAGTACAATAAGAATACATGACTGTAAGGAAAAGACCACGTAGACAGCCACAATCTGCACCGATTAATGTCAATTTGATGAAAAAAGCTGAAGATGAGCTAGAGGTTAGACCACGAATAAGAGGAGCAGCCATAGGTACACGAAGAAGGCTTAATCGTTTTACCCCTCCAGTTGTTGATTTCAGAGAAGAAAAAATTGACGGAGAATTTAATGGTGAGTTTCTGTCAAGAGGAAGACAACAACGTCAACATGATGACTTTTACAAGGTAAAAGCTGATTTGCCTACTTTTAATGGTGTTACTGATATAGAACAATTTTTGGATTTGGAGTATGAGGTAGAGAGTTTCTTTGAAATTATGAATGTAACTCTAGAATGTAAGGTAGCTTTAATGGCCTATAAACTACGTGGGGGTGCAGGCGCTTGATGGCAACACCAATAAGAGGGTTAAAGATCAAAAGGACTGCCACCTGTCCGTCATTGGCACCAAATGAAAACACTTTTAAGGGGCATTTCTACCATTGGATTATGAACAAACTCTCTTCCAACAGTTCCAAAATTGCATCCAAGGAATTCATTTTGTTTCAGCTTATACATAAGAGTTTCTAAGGTTGCACGTTAGGTGCAACTTGACAGAAATGGAGGGTTCGCAAGTGGCTAGGTATGTCAATGGGTTGAGTGATGGGATCTAAGATAGGTTGGCCATATAACAAATATAGTCAATAGATCAAGCACAAAACTTGGCATTGAGGGCTGAGAGACTAATAAAAACCAGGAGGTATTCAAGGGCACCACCTTATTCTAGAATTGAACCAAATACTAAGCCTACCCATATTACATCTGAGAGTAGGCTTATAGAGTCTAAGGGTAAAGAGGTAAGCAAAAGGAAACCCGAGACAAAGGGGAAGGAAATAGTGGATAGTTCAAAGGGTATTAGATGTTTTAAGTGTAATGAGATAGGGCACAGATCTAGTGATTGTCCTAGATGCAAATTCGCCAATATCACCCAATGCGAGCCTGAGGAGGACTATGATGAACAAGAAATAGTAGAGGAGAATTGTGACTTTGAAGTGACTGAAGAAGATGGTGAGGAAGTCGTATGCGTTGTAAGGAGGCTGCTATACACTCCAAAACAACCTGATGAGACGCAGCGCAAACGCATCATTGAAGGTAAATGCACTATGGCTAACAAAGTGTGTAAACTTGTGATTTATAGTTATAGTTGTGAGAACCTAGTTTCACAAAGCCTTGTTGAGCATCTTAAACTTAAAACACAACCACATCTAGCCCCGTACAACATTGGTTGGATAAAGAAGGGACCTAGCATGAAAATTACACAACAATGCTATTTACTATTATCTTTGGGGAAGACTTACAAATTTGAAGTTCTTTGTAATCTTATGGAGATTGATGCATGTCATGTGTTACTAGGTAGGTTATGGCAGTTTGATGTTGATGCAACTCACAAAGGGAGATACAACACGTATACCTTTACTTGGAATCACAAGCGGATAGTTGTGGTTCCAAACCAACAAGAGAACACTTTGCCAAAAGTGGAGGAGAAGACATTATTTTTCATGGCTCTTAGAGAGAATAAGTTTATGGAGGACATAAAAGTGCCAAAAACTGTTCTTTTCTAATAGTGAAGAGAATGGAGGAACCCATATAACCGACACTTAAGGAGGTTCAAGGCTTATTGGTAGAATTTGTTAATATAATGGCAGAACCAATACAGTGGCCTCTAATGCGAGATATTCAACATCGCATTGATTTTGTTCCTAGAGCTAGCTTGCCAAATCTGCCTTATTATCATATGAGCCCAAAAGAACATGAAATCTTGAAGGAAAAAGTGGAGGAACTGCTACAAAAGGGACATATACGAGAAAGTATTAGTCCTTGTGCTGTACTTGCCTTACTTACTTCAAAGAAGGATGGAAGTTGGAGGATGTGTGTGGATAGTCGTGGTGCTAAAGTATTCACTAAGATAGATTTGCGAAGTTGATGTCTATTTTAATGACCTAGCGCAAGTGCACGCTTTTTGTATCAAGTAATATAGGACTAAGTCCAGATTATCGATCTCACAGAGACTATTGTTTCTATTT
Organism: Ailanthus altissimus; assembly: GCA_946807835.1. Taxonomy (NCBI): domain Eukaryota; kingdom Viridiplantae; phylum Streptophyta; class Magnoliopsida; order Sapindales; family Simaroubaceae; genus Ailanthus; species Ailanthus altissimus. The sequence continues at coordinate 14,363,047 of OX327696.1, read as the reverse complement.
TCTTCAATCGAATACTAAAATTACTCTACTTTACCTTTATCCAGACTAGCTTCAAGGATGGAGTTTAACTAACTAAATTATTACTATTGAACTGAACCTAATTAAAATATTACAAATACTTAGAGATAGAATTCACTCAATTGATAAGTAATCTAGGGTATCGACGCATCCCCTATTAGTTCACTGAACCCTTTAACCCCTTAGATATTTTTCTTTTTATCAATTGATTGGCTAGACACTGATTTCATCATAAGCTTCTGTCGACAGTCGAATGATAATATCACACCCTAACAATTACCTATACGTCTATGGTAATCCGAATAAGATGCAACTCATTAAGATTAAGTCTAATCAAACCATACATGCCACCTAGGTATATGTCTATCCTAGATGAAACTCATAGATGTTACCCTATGATCATGTATCAATCTACCATAGGCTAAACACATGATTCCTTTCGTCAAAGTTATAATGGTTCCTAAACAATCAAAATAGTGATCAAGTATAATGAAAGCATTAAACATGGATAAATTGAATTAATTAAGGGACAAAAGTTCATAACTAAGAGTTTAAACAAAATCAATTACATACTAGGTTCAATAACGTCTAACCCTAGATCAAGAGAAATTAGCTCATGTTCAAAACAAGAATATCAAAGCAAAAGTATGAAAATATAATGAACGAAATCATCTTTTAAAAGTAAGGAATAAAACAAAACAAGTGATCCTCTGAGTTGTTCTTCTTCCTCTTGTCTTGGTTGCTCAAGAGTTAATTCCCCAATCTTCAATCTTCAATAACTTCACCTTGATTTCTTGGCTTGAATGTGTGTTTGTTGCTTATGTTATTCTCCTTGCTAAGTCTCCCTATTTTTACCTCAAAAGAGTGTTTTTGTTGCTATGAGAAACCCTAGGCACGAGGAGCTTCGAGTCCCCCCATCAATAGGTGAGTTTAGAAGGGTATTTAAACATCCGCATGGGCGCCACGGCGCTGAGGGCTCAGCGCTCGCGGCGCTGGGCACGAGTATAGGTCTGTCAAGACGTTGACGAGCGCTGCGGTGCTGGGTGCTGAGCGCTGTGGCGCTCACATGCTGTTCTGGGCGCTGCGGCGCTCAGATCTGGGCACCGCGGCGCCTAGCCACCTGTTGCTGTGATACTTTCATATTTTGAGTGTAACTTCTTCGTTTGACGTCTGATGTGCCTCCCGTTTATTCCTATGCGTCACATATTCCATCGTGAATCTATTTATGATCAGAAAACACAATTAAATAGTCAAATACTTATGATTTGGATCAAAATATAAAAGTTAAGTATAAATCCTACTAGTGCTTTTATGCCTCTATCAAATACCCCCAAACTTAAGACTTTGCTCGTCCTCGAGAAAAACGAAGAAAAACATTCACAATTTATTCATGACTCAAAAAATAAAAATTAAAAACTAAAAACAAGCTCAGGTTGATTAGATGATCAATATCGTTGTCTCAAAAGCTGTAAAAAATAGCACAAGGCACTTTAGAAATCAATAAACAACTTTCAACAATCCTCATACCATTGATCACGTACTTCATTCTCCCTTGTTAATGATCACTTGTGTGTGTGTGTAATAAGCAAGTAATTAGCTAAATAGAACATAGATTTACTCAATACTTAAGAAAGTACATAAAGATGATATATCGGCATAGTTTTAATTATAACACTACCATAAGCTTGATTTTTATACTACTCTCTACTAATGTAGAAATACACATGTCTAGGGATCTATTTAGGACTTTATTAGCTTGTAATGTAAGGCTAAGGTAAAGGTGGGTTATAAAGATATATATAAAAAGCAAATCACACTATTAACACTTAAACTTTATTCAGAAACCTCTTGATTCCTTCTCCTCCTTAATTATTCATCTCTTTCCCAAAACTTATGCTATTCTCATTTTCCTTTTAATCCCTTTTACAAAGAATTTCTTCTTTTTCTTAAGCTGGGGGTATTATGCATTTAAATATATATTTTTCTTTTTTTTGTACCCTCAAACTTAGATTGATATGCACTTTCAAGACTTATTGCTTTTCATTGTAGTACTCTTCTTTCATACATCCACAACTTTTTTCATTTTAAGAATATTTCTAAGTAAACTCAAGGTTTATGGTGCTACTGGTAGATTTTAGGATAAGTAAACTCAAAGTCTTTAGGCTTGTAATGTGGTTAAATAGAAAAAATGGTTAATTAGGCTCAAATGGGGTGACTAGGGATAAATATACATATAAGGTAGGCTCGAAAAGGCTTAAACGGTCCAAAGATGGCATAATGTCATTTCCCTAAGCATATAAATTCTAGGATTTTGCCTCAAGTAGTAATCAAGCAAGTTCTAGAGTATTGGTCTTCGAGACTGTGGTGTACTATTTAAGCATGAATAAGTCTATGCAAAAAATTTAACTAATACATACTTATTTTAATGTGCTCAAGAATAAGTGATAAAAAATAAGCTTGAATTCAATCCAAGAATCATGATATAAGAGTTATCTCAAGCATCTATTATTTTCTAAAGGTTTGTGAAAATAAATTCAGCCAATATTTTATTTCTTATCATGGACTAATGATCATCATCGCAACTAAAACTTAACAACCTAAAAAAAAATTTACTTCACAAGACAACTAACCAATATAAACAGTAAAATAAATACAAGAAAGTGTGTTTCCCACCCCCAAACTTAAATTAGACATTGTCCTCAATGTCTAAAAATAAATTTAAAAGTAAGAGAAACTCCCCTGGTAACTGAAGTTGAAGCAGTGCAGCGTTATGTTCTGTTGAATGTGAATGTGGTTCTCTTTGCTTCCAACGCTTGAACTTGCTCATGCTGCTTCATTGAATGCTTGAATTACTGATTTATTCCTTAAAAAAAAAAAATAGACTAACATAACTAAAACTGAAAATAAGCTAATAAAAATAAAATTTTACTTGGGTTACCTCCCAATAAGCGCTTGATTTAACGTTGTCAGCTTTACGAGGCTCTTTCTACTTTTTATGGAGGATAATCGTTAATAGTAGAAGCATCTTTGTATGTAAGCTTGCTGGGCTTCCGCTCATTTGGCTTCCACATTCTTGCACTTAGACCTTGGGCAGCAACTTGTTCTTCTTTCTTGTGCTTATCCGGAAAGACTTGAATTTTAGATCAGTGAAGTGTTTCTCTTGTGGCATTTTCTTCTATCCTCTCATCAAACTGCTTCTTCTTCTTCTTCTTCTTCTTTCTTCTCCTTCTATGCCTAACACATTCTTTTTAATGTGAAGGTTCAATATCTCAATGTCTTTGAGTTTTTTAGCGTTTAGGTGCACCACATCAATATTACAACAATCTTCACCTTCAGCTGGCAACTTAATTTTCTTGAAGACTTTAAATGTTGCAGTGTCATCTTGTATCCTCATGGTCATCTCCCATTTTTGAACATCAATGATCGTATGTCCTGTAGCTAAGAAGGGTCTTCCAAGGATGATAGGGATCTCTTTATCTTCTTCCATGTCTAGAACAATGAAATCAGCAGGGAAGATGAATTTATCCATCTTTACTAGCACGTCTTCAATAATTCCCTTTGGTTAGGCAAGAGAGCGATCAGTAAGTTAAAGTGTGATATTAATCGGTTTTGCTTCTCTCAAACCTAGCTTGTTGTAGACAGAAAGGGGCATGAGATTAATGCTCACTCCTAGATCGCATAGGGCTCTACCAAGATCATGATTGCCAATGGAGCACGGTATGGTAAATCTCCCGGGATCTTTGAGCTTAGGAGGTAGCTTTTTCTGAAGAATAGCACTACACTCTTCTGTCAATGCCACTGTCTCATAATCCTCTAGTTTCGTCTTCTTGGCAAGAATGTTCTTCATGAACTAGACATAACTAGGCATTTGTTCAAGCGCATCTGCAAAAGGGAGATTAATATGTAATTTCTTAAAAATATCAAGAAATTTAGAGAATTGCTTATCTAATCTCTTATTTTACAGCCTCTGTGGAAATGGTGGAGGAGGTGTGAATGACTGCCAGGGCTGTTTCTGTACATTTTCTGCACTTTTATACTGTTCATCTTTATTTTCTACACTTTCAGGATTTTCTTGCTGTAATTTTTCAGTTTCAGCACTTGTTTTGCACCTCTGTAACCTTTGAGGAAAAGGAATAGGTGGTCTATATGGTTGCGCATTTTCTTTTTGATCAACCCTCTCATTTTCCTTCATCTTTGGAAGTGATGTTAGTAGTGTGTCATTATGTAAGATCTTACTACTTCATAAGTTGACGGCTTGGCATTGCTCTACACTTCCTCTTGGATTAGCTTCAGTATTGCTTGGTAAAGTCCCTTGAGGTCGACTATTTAGTGCTACAACAAGTTGCCCCATTTGAGTCTCTAGATTTTTCAAAGATGCAGAATGGTTTTGTAGAATAGCATCATTCGACTTCATGTACTATATAAACATATCTTCCAAGGATGCTTTCTTTTCCTGTGGAGGATAAAATTCGAGTGGGTTTGGTTTAAGTTGCTGGCCTTGGTTGCCACCCCAAGAAACATTTGGATGATTTCTCCACCCTGGATTATAGTAATTTGAATGTGGATTATTCTGCTATCTATTATAGTTTCCCACATAGTTTGTTGACTCCATGCATTGCCCATTCAAATGATTGTTGCCACAGCAGTCACAAGTCACAATTCGGGTCTTGATAGCATTCATAGAATCAAACTTCTTGGTTAATATATTGATCTGCGCAGCCAATGCATTAAATGCATCAATCTCATGAACTCCAACAACCTTCCTTGGTATGACTCTTTCAGCAGGCCACTGATAGCTATTAGATGTCATCTCTTCTAATAACTCATATGCTTCATCTGTGGACTTATTCATCAAAGCTCCTCCAGCAGCTGCATCGATAATTGTCCTTAAATGACCCACTAGCCCATTGTAGAACGTCTGGACTAATAACCATTTTAAAACTCCATGATGGGGACACTTCCTCAACATGTCCTTGAATCGTTCCCATGCTTCGTAAAATGACTCACCTTCAATCTGTACAAATGAGGTGATGTCATTCCTCATCTTAGCTGTCTTTGCTGGTGAGAAAAACTTCGCTAAAAACATCTGTGCTAGGTCATCCCACGTTGATATAGAACCTGATGGTAATGACATCAACCAGCTCTTGGCCTTATCCCTCAATGAGAAATGGAATAATTGCAACCTGATAGTATCATCTGAAACCCCATTAAACTTGAATGTATCGCAAATCTCCAAGAAATTCACAATATGCATGTTGAGATCATCATTGGGAGCACCACTAAATTGCACTGATTCCTTAAGCATCTGAATAGTACTTGGCTTAATTTTAAAGTTGTTTGCATTAACAGTGGGGCGCCGAATACTAGACTAAATGCCTTTTGTTGTAGGAACAACATAATCTCTCAACAATCTCTGCGGATTTATAGGCTCAAACATTGGATTATCGATGTTGTTGTGATTCTCTGCCATGTTTCTGTTTTGATGTTGTTCTCTACGAAGTCTCTGAAATGTTCTTTCAATCTCAGGATCAAAAGATGTTGAATCTTCACTCTTGATTCTTCACATGAACTGTCAAAAAAAAAAATATCTAACCCTAGTAAGATTAAGTCTAATCAAACCATACATGCCACCTAGGTATATGTCTATCCTAGATGGAACTCATAGATGTTACCCTATGATCATGTATCAATCTACCATAGGCTAAACACATGATTCCTTTCGTCAAAGTTATCATGGTTCCTAAACAATCAAAATAGTGATCAAGTATAATGAAAGCATTAAGCATGGATAAATTGAATCAACTAAGGGACAAAAGTTCATAACTAAGAGTTTAAACAAAATCAATTACATACTAGGTTCAATAACGTCTAACCTTAGATCAAGATAAATTAGCTCATGTTCAAAACAAGAATATCAAAGCAAAAGTATGAAAATATAATGAACGAAATCATCTCTTAAAAGTAAGGAATAAAACAAAACAAGTGATCCCCTAAGTTGTTCTTCTTCCTCTTGTCTTGGTTGCTCAAGAGTTAATTCCCCAATCTTCAATCATCAATAACTTCACATTGATTTCTTGGCTTGAATGTGTGTTTGTTGCTTGTGTTATTCTCCTTACTATGTCTCTCTATTTTTGCCTCAAAAGAGTGTTTTTGTTGCTATGAGAAACCCTAGGCACGAGGAGCTTCGAGTCCCCCCATCAATAGGCGAGTTTAGAAGGGTATTTAAACATCCACATGGGCGTCGCGGCATTGAGGGCTTAGCGCCGCGGTGCTGGGCATGAGTACAGGTCTGTCAAGACGTCGACGAGCACCGCGGCACTGGGTGCTGAGCGCTGCGGCGCTCACACGCTGTTCTGGGCACTGCGGCGCTCAGATTTGGGCGCCACGGCGCCCAGCCACCTGTTGCTGTGCTACTTTCGTATTTTGAGCGTAACTTCTTCGTTTGACGTCTGATTTACCTCCCGTTTATTCCTATGCATCACATTTTCCATCGTGCATCTGTTTATAATCAAAAAACACAATTAAATAGTCAAATACTTATGATTTGGAGCAAAATAAGAAAGTTAAGTACAAATCCTACTAGTGCTTTTATGCCCCTATCAGAAGTGGATTTCACCAAATCAGAATTTGTGTAGGAGACGAATGGAAGATAGCTTTTAAAACAAAAGATGGGCTATATGAGTGGCTAGTTATGCCATTTGGGTTATCTAATGCACTAAGTACATTCATGCACCTAATGACCCAGGTACTTAAACCTTTTTTATCCTACTTTGTTATTGTCTATTTTGATGATATTTTGATTTATAGTAAAAATGTAAAAGAACGTCTTGATCATATTAAGCAAGTTCTAGTTGTATTGAGAAAGAATGAGCTGTTTGTAAATTTAAAGAAATGTGTATTTTTAACAAGCAGACTAGTGTTCCTTGGATTTGTTATAAGTAATGAGAAAATTCATGTAGATGAAGAAAAGGTGAAGGCTATTAGAGAAGGCTAAAATCAAAGACTATAACTGATGCAAGGAGTTTCTATAGCCTAGCAACTCTTTCTATCACAGGTTCGTTAAACATTTCAGTACCATTATGGCACCCATTACCGATTGCTTGAAGAAAGGGCGATTTCAATAGGAAGAAGCTGTTAATCGTAACTTCAAATTGATCAATGAGAAATTGACTTCATCATATATTTTATCTCTGCCTGACTTTGCCAAAACTTTCGAGATTGAATGTGACGCAAACGGGATTGGCATAGGAGCTGTTCTTTCACAAGAAAGAAGGCCCATTGTATTCTTTAACGAGAAGTTAAGTGAAGTAAGACAAAGTGGTCAATATATCAACAAGAACTCTATGATGTGTTCTATGCTCTAAAGACGTGGGAGACATATCTTTTGCCTAAAGAATTCATTATCTACTTTGATCACTAATCTCTCAAGCACTTTTTAGGGCAAAAACATGTTGATCGTATGTTGTCTAGATGGGTAACTTATCTTGAAAGATTCAATTATGTCATTGTTCATAAATCTGAAATTACTAACCGAGTGGCAGATGCTCTAAGTCGTCGTGCTACTCTACTTGTTACCATTTTCACTAAAGTTCCAGGTTTCAAACAAATCAAAGAGCTATATAAAAATGATGAAGATTTTGGTGATGTATGGACTAAGTACCTAATGAAATAACCCTTAGGTGAATATTTAGTCCAAGATGGGTATTTGTTCAAAAGGAGCAGATTGTACATTTCAAGGAGCTCATTACGTGACAAGTTGTTAAGAAAAATACATTCTAGCGACTTGAGTGGCCACGTAGGTAGAGACAAGACCATAGCTAGTTTGGAGGAACATTACTACTGGCCTCAACTTAAAAGAGATGTTGAAAAGTTTATGCAAAGGTGTCCAGCTTGTTAAACGAGCAAGGAACAGTCACAAAACACAGGTTTATATATGTCTTTGCTTATTCCTAATGCATACTGGGATAACATCTCTATGGACTTTGTACTTGGTGTACCAAGGACTCAGAGGGGCAATGATGTCGTATTTATGGTGGTTGATCAATTTTCTAAAATGTCACACTTTATTCTATGTTGTAAGACAACAGATGCACATCATGTAGCCAAACTGTTCTTTAAAGAAGTTGTTCATTTACATGGTGTACCACTTTCCATCAGTTCAGATAAGGACAAAAAAGTTTTAGCAACTTTTTGGCTAACTTTATGGAAAAAGTTTGAGACTATATTGAAATTTTCTAGCACAGCACATCCCTAAACCAATGGCCAACTAGAAGTGGTAAACCGTTCTTTAGAAAATATGATTAGATGTATATGTGGAAACAATAAGGGACAATGGGATTTTGCTTTAGCATAAGCTGCGTTTGCTTACAGCAACTCAGTCAATCGTTCTATTAGAAGGAGTTCTTTCTTTATCGTTTATACTAAAGTTCCAAGGCATGTTATAGACCTAGTCAAACTTCATTTTATTGCAGGATCTAGTGTAGCTATGTTTGCTTTAACGAATACTTATTTAAACATATTCCAAGAGTTGCATCAAGCCTTGGAGTAGAATAAGCTCAAATACAAGGCAGCTATTGACAAACATAAAAAACATCAAATGTTTGAGGTGGGCGATAATGTGATGGTACACTTACATAAGAAGAGTCTACCTATGGGAGTTCATGGAAATCTAAAGTAGAAACATTATGGTTCTTTTAAAGTTTTGAAGAGGATCAATGATAATACATATGTAATAGACTTACCGGATGACATAGGCATATCAAAAACTTTTAATGTAGCAGATATCTCCACCTATCATCCTGAAGGCAACCTACATAATCACTCGAGGACGAGTTTTCTTCAAGTGGAGGAGAATGATGGGGGATAGCAACACAACAGCCTATGTGTGTAGCCCATGTGATGAGAAACTTTCAAGAGCCTACAACTGCATTTATTGGTGTGGTTAACAGTTTGATAATTAGTCTTGAAGTAAAATTCAGTATTGGTAGTTGTTGGTGATTTTCATTAATTGTGTTGTAATAAATGCTGGTATCTAAATTCCTTAGTTGTTAGTAGTTAGTAGTTGCAAGTTGTCATTAATTACTGTAATAAATGCTAAAAATCCCAATAGGTCTCTATAAATACATGAGAGATGATAGGAAAAACATTTAAGCTTTGTAATTTCAAAACTCAAGTATTAAGAAACTTTACTTTTGAATTAGTATTCTACCATTTTCAATTTGCATTTTTGTTGAACGATATCAAAACTTTCATCTTCTTGAATGAAATCACGACCTATAAATGTTTATCCTGCATCAGCAGATAAGTGCAGTGATTGATCAAAAGACACCACTCAAGTACAAAGACCCAAGATGTCCCACAATCTCCTGCCAAATTGGGACACATGAGTTTAGTCAAGCTTTGTTGGACTTAGGAGCAAGTGTAAATTTAATGTCTTATTCTATTTACTTACAATTGGGACTTGGAGAGATTAAACCTACATCTGTAGTCCTACAATTAATTAACCGATCAATTAAGAAACTAGAGGGAATAGTAGAAGATGTTTTGTTATAAATTAATAAATTTCACTACCCTGTTGATTTTCTTGTTTTAGTTACTCATTTTATGGTTAACATAAAATCTAAAATTTTTCTTATTTTAGGGAGACCTTTTTTTGCCACTGCCAACGCTCTCATTAATTTCAGAAATGGTCTAATAAAATTATCTTTTAAGAATATGACTCTTGAGGTGAACATTTTTTATATTGGCAAACAACCACGAGAAAAAGACAAATGCTGTCATTTATATATGATAGACACACTTGTAACGGAGAAAATTTATAAAAATTATGGTTCTAATTCTTTGAAAAATTGTATTGATTTTGATTTTAAAAAATTATGTTATTCTGATGAAATAATTGATATGTTTAATATTTTTAACTTACAACATAAAAAGACTCGATTTTGACAATCATACTTTAAAGAGTTGCCATAAAAAAAGAAAAAATCAAAACAATCAAATTTCGAGACACCACAAATTAAGCTTTTTTTACTGTTTCCTACTTTGTCATCACGGTGATAAAGGGTCTTCAGGTGCATGACCCGTGTTTAAAAATTATAAAAAAAAAAAAAACATTCGGACTTCGTCATCTTGATCAACAAGACCATCTCTTGTATTTTTCTTCGTCGGAGCAAACATACATTTGCTGCTTGTACAAACAAACAAAACAATCACAAATCTCCTGAAACCGGTAACACTATGTCTCCATTCAATAGATAGCAATTAGCAAAAACAAAACAACACTTGCTTTGTATTGCAAATTACAGTACAATAATGGCTGGTACTTCTATAATGGAGACTCTGTTCCATCGCAATCTGGAAGACCTAATCAAGGGCTTTCGTCAGCAACAAATCAGAGAATCCCTATTCATTTCCAAAGCGTTAGAAGAGATTCGTCGCGAGATCAAATCCACCGACATCCACACCAAATCCATCGCTCTTCAAAAACTCACGTATCTCAGTTCTCTCTACGGCGCCGACATGTCGTTCGCTTCGTTTCACGCCATCGAAGTCATGTCGTCCCCCCAATTCTTCCTTAAAAAAATCGGCTATCAGGCCATCACTCAATCCTTCAACGACGACACCCCGGTAATTCTTTTGATTACTAATCAATTACGCAAAGATATGAATAGTAGTAATCATTTTGAAGTCAGTTTAGCGCTTGAATGTTTGTCCAGGGTTGGAAATATTGATCTTGCTAGAGATTTAACACCTGAGGTTTTCACGTTGTTGTCCAGTAATAAAGTTTTCATTAGAAAGAAAGCTATTGCGGTCGTTCTAAGGGTTTTTGAGAAATACCCAGATGCTGTTAGGGTTTGTTTTAAACGTTTAGTTGAGAATTTAGAGAGTTCTGATCCGGTAATTGTGTCTGCAGTTGTTGGAGTCTTTTGTGAGCTTAGTTTGAAAGACCCCAGGTCCTATTTGCCATTAGCGCCTGAGTTTTATAGGATTTTGGTTGATTCTAAGAATAATTGGTTGCTAATTAAGGTGCTGAAGATATTTGCTAAGTTGGCTGCGTTAGAGCCTAGGTTGGCTAAGCGGGTTGTTGAGCCTATCTGTGATCATATGAGGAGGACTGGAGCAAAGTCCTTGTTGTTCGAGTGCATTAGGACTGTGGTGAGTAGCTTGAGTGGGTATGAATTGGCGATGAAGCTTGCAGTTGTCAAGGTTCGGGAATTACTGGTTGATGATGATCCAAATTTGAAGTATCTTGGGTTGCAAGCACTTTCAACTATTGCACCCAAACACTTGTGGGCTGTATTGGAGAATAAAGATTTTGTAGTAAAGTCTTTGAGTGATGAGGATTTTAATATTAAGCTTGAGTCATTGCGTCTTCTGATGGCAATGGTGTCTGAGAGTAATGTGGCTGAAATAACCAGAGTATTGATTAATTATGCACTTAAATCAGATCCTGAGTTTTGCAATGAGATTCTTGGTTCAATTTTGTCTTCGTGTTCTAGAAATATGTATGAAGTTATTGTCGACTTTGATTGGTATGCATCACTTCTTGAGGAAATGGCAAGAATTCCGCATTGCCAAAAGGGGGACGAAATTGAGCATCAGCTCATTGATATAGGTATGAGGGTCAAGGATGTTAGGCCAGAGCTTGTTCAAGTCTGTCGTAATCTTCTTATTGATCCTGCATTATTTGGTAATCCTTTCATACATAGAATATTATCTGCTGCTGCTTGGGTGTCAGGGGAGTATGTTGAATTTTCAAGGCATCCATTTGAACTCATGGAGGCACTATTGCAACCTCGTACTAGTCTCTTGCCATCCTCAATCAGGGCAGTGTATATTCAGTCTGCTTTTAAAGTATTAACCTTTTGTGTGCACACTTACCTCTTACACAGAGAAAACATTGCTTCCTCAAATCCTGATAACCTGGCATCAGCAGCTCCAGAATTGGTCTCTTCAAGGAAGTGTCCTGAAAGCTGTAATTTAGCCACAACTGAGACTCTTGCTGTTGGTGAGCAGCATGATAGCTACAATCTGAGGGATATAAGTCAATCATTTGAAGATCTTTCTATAGAAAATTGTGGGAATGTAACTCTTTCTCATGGTCAGGCATCTACATCTATTTCTGTTGGAAAGAATGGTTTCACTCAAGAATCTATTATAAACCTGTTAAATTTAGTTGAAGTGGCCTTGGGCCCACTCAAAGAAAGCCATGAGGTAGAAATACAAGAGAGAGCAAGGAACATACTCGGTTTCTCTGATTTGGTAAAGGAAGAAATACTTAATCCTGTTGTCCAAGGGAATGAGAATTTGCTGAGGGATGTAAATAAAGCTTCTAGTTTTGTGAAATTGATTCGGGATGCCTTTTCCAAAGAGCTTGGTCCAGTGTCAGCAAGTGCCCAGGAAAGGGTTACTGTACCTGATGGGTTATTGCTTAAAGAAAATTTAGCTGACTTGGAAATAATTTGTGGTGACATCCAATTGCATTTGTCAAGTTCATTTTCTGTGGGCAGTACTGAATATGAGAAAAGAATTGGTATTTCCCAAACTAACATCCATATCAAAGATGAGTCAGAACCATCAAAGGAGTCTACTTCTTTGCTTTCAGAACACCGCAAGCGGCATGACATATACTATCTTCCTTCTGAGAATAATGAAATTGTATCAAATGATTATCCTCCTGCGAATGACCCTGTGTCGCAGGATAAACTCAGTGATAATGTTGAAGATCTGCTTAAGCTCACAGAACAATCACTTGCCCCAAAGAAAAAGCCAAACCATGCAAAACCAAGGCCTGTGGTGCTCAAATTAGATGGGGATGAGATAGCTGTAGCAGCCAAGAAGCCTGAGGTGAAGGGTGATTTTCTGTCTGGTGCTGTGAGAGATGTTCTTTTAGGTGATGCTGCCATACCTGCTTCATCACAAAGTATTAGGTCTGAGAAGAAATCCAGTAAGAGAAAAGGGAAGGAGAAATTGAATACTGATCTTCCTTCTAAATTAAAAGTACATTTGCAGGATGAGAAGATGACTGATCATGTTAATACTAGCTCAAGAAGCAAACACCGTAGTCATGGTAAAGAGAGAAGACAAAAAAGTGAAGGAAAGGATGGTGAAGAAAAAGAAGATAGTGGTCAGAAAGAAAAGCAGAAGAGTTATCGCCATGGTAAGCACAAAGCTGAGCAAAGAGCTGATGAGCCATTAAACATGGTTGCACAAACACCAGTGATTCCTGATTTCCTTTTGTAGCAATGAACTCTTGATTCAGAAGAACTTGGTTCATGTCATTCGCTGTATTTTAACATCTTGAGTTGTGCAGTTAGTTCTTCTGTAGATTTATAATTTTGTTTTTTGTTTGGTACTTGTGGTTGTCTTGAAGTTTCACCTCTGGGATTGGTTTTACATCTTGCACATTGTGAATTTGATTTGTGAAGTAAAAATTTCTATATTTGAGATTGATTTGGCTAGCTAATACTTGCAACATGAACTGATCCCTGTACTTATATCTACTTTATGTACTTATTTCAATTCCTGACTGCCTAGTGAGGTTTAATAAAATAAAATTTTGTCGAGTTTCCTCATGAGGAAGAACTAGCTTTTCTCCGTAAGTCATTATATTTCCTTACTCTGACATGATAAAAGTGATGTTTTGTTTCATATTATGCCCGGACTTGCTTTTCTATATTACTTGTAATCTTTATGAGGGGGAAAAAAATGATCTTTTGCGCATGAAACCTTAATATAAACATATGTGATCAATCTGTAGTGCTTTCATTCAGTTTCGGGATCTTGGACATTTTTATCTGGTTCTATCATATTCTGCTTCGACCCTACATCTGATATTTTAATTGAATCTCGCACCATTTTCCAGCCTGCTATTCACTCTGTAATGCATAGCATCTGACTACCACCTTTCAGATCATAGCTCAAGCGGAGTGGGATTGAAAGAGTTACGGGCACGAACAAAATTGAAAAGGATTGAGATGATAGCTTGATGGAAAGAAACTTGGTTCTTAAACTCAAATCTTTTCTACTAGGATTTAGATTTTTCTTCAACCTTTTAATGAGCTTTTTAATTTGGAAACTTTCACCTTCCTTTACTTATCAACTGATTTTTATTTTTATTTTTTAAATTACTTCTTCCATTATAGAGTCTAATCTAGTAGTATAGCTGCAGAAGAGGCTAAATTGCTAAGGTTGAAAGGAAAACATTGCCCTTTTTTTTAAAAAAATTTTTTTAAGAAACTTTTCGTATCATTGATTAAAAATTAAAATATTATATGGTCTATTATTATATAAATAGAGAATTATCGTGACAACATAATACAAGCTTATTAACGAATGCTTAGAACTAAAGATCTTCTTAAAAAGAGAAATAAACAAGACCCTAAAACGAGACTATGCCTTAATAAGGGCACATCGACTCTAAACTAAGGGACTAATTATCCTTAAAAAGAGGTACCAAAACTCTCGCGTAGGAGAGACAAAGACTCCCTTCACATAGGAAGGATTACACAAAATTCTCCTATATTATTAACAGTCTCCCACCTCATATATAACATTTACCCAATCTAAGTCACTACTCACAACCAACAACATTGCGTCGTAGAACAAACATAATGCATATAACATTAAGGCTTCGATTGCTAACCCAACGAAAACAATTAGATTGTCGGATGACTTATTATCGGATCTTGCTCACACAAGATAACGACTTTGTTCTATGTAGGTGTCAGTGAGAGTGTGATAGCCATTGCATTGGGCTTTCTACCAAATTTGGCTTGAATGACGATTGTTGATACGCCAGAGTAGCTTGAGAGGCAACTAGTGCATGGGCGAAGTTGATAGGCAACGACAATAGATTTTTCAGAGTTTAGGTGGAGATCAAAGACGGTGGCTCTCAGTAAAGGCATGATGGAGATAAGCATAGGCGCGGGCACATCATGGCAGAGACTGGTGAAACTCAGTGGAGACTGATAGGTCTTAACTAGAGATGGCAAAAAAACTCAGACTTGGATTCAGACCCATAACCTTGTTAGAAAAATTCCCTTTTTTTAAAAAAAATTCGGGTCTGATTGTTTTTAGAAATTTTGATCCAAATTTTTGTGGGAACCTGGATTTGGATTTTATTTGTTATTTATTTTTTTAAGTCTTAAATTAATTCTTAATATTATTAATATTTAATATATATGAATCGAATAATTATTTTACAAAATAAATATTCCAAAAATTTAAATTTCACCTCAACATTTGAAATTTTTTTTAAAAAATGGCTTAAATTTAGATTCGAATTTGGATTTAAACCGAGATTTGGAAAAACCCGAAAAAATCCATTACCAAGGTTTTGAGTTCATTAGAAAAATTCGGATTTGAATTTGGCTTGAGCAAAACTCAGATCTGGATCTAGATTCGAATTTTGTCTTAGCAGAGGATGGCCAGAAAGAATGAAGTCAGCTAGTTTACGGGGAAATTGAAGAAGAAATGAAAAGAGAAAAAGAATAATGAAAAAAAATGAAACAAAAGACTGAAAAAGAGAAAAGCAAACTTTAAACGAGAAAATGAAGTATGGAGATGAGGGGTTTTCATTAGAGAGGGACAGTTTTGTTGGAGGTGGAAAACAATGGCTAGGGTTTTGTATTTTGTTTGGAGAGAAGATAAAGCGTTTTTTAGGAGAAAGAAAATTTTTAATATCTCATCGAATGAAAAACACTACTTTAATCCATTGTAGTCTTAAAAATGGCAAGATTTTTCCTCAAGCTTTGCTGGGCACAATACAAATTTTAGGCCCATGACTCAACATTGCAAGGTACAATCACGTTGAATTAAAAAATACGCACAACATACTAAATCGGCCTGCCTTGCTAGTCCATGACTTAATATTGCAAGGTAGAATTCGTGCTAAATTGAAAAATACGCACAACATAACTAGATCGGCCTGCCTTGCTAAGTAAATAGGTGGGAAAAAAACTTCAATGCGCAAGCATATTACATTATATCTATGTTCATTTAATAGAATTTCAATACACATACAATTTATTTGTGTTGTGCTATTATTAATTCAGCCCAATTAGCCTATGCGATTTATAAGAATTATTGGACCTTTTTCAAGGAAATATGCTTAGATGTTAATGAAACAAAACACCTCCAGTCAGGTGGCCTAAAATAATTAATGCTCTAAGATTCGGATGCCAAACCCATAAATAGGTAAACATGATCTGGTAACTCACGAATATTCTTAAATAGTTAAGGAATTGCATAGGAAGTTGGGTTTGAGTTAGTTTGTGATTTCTATCATTTTTATGATTATCACTTATAAATTTTAAGGGAATTATGAATATTAATCCTTTTCCACTTCTATGTGTTTACGAAGCACGGTAATTATAGTCTACATGTCCTAGTTCAAATTTGGTTCCATTACTATAAATGTATATTATTTTTTAGTCTTGATTCATTCTAAGCTACATAATATCACTCTAATTGTATTTTAGAGTATTTATCACTCTCCTACTTGTCTTTAAGACACTCCTCACACATAAATCCCTCTTTTTTACTTACCAAATATTAATTTGATCATCAGAGGTTTTTTAGGAGGACGACGTTTTCCAAAAAATTTGAAGAGTTATCGATGGCAATGAGGTAATTTTTGCAAGGTTCTTACTTTGAGGAACTTCATTGGTGTCGTCTATTAGAAAGTCTCCAAATAAAGAAAACACTTTTTTGGCTCTAATTATATCAATAATCATGATAAATTACCTGAACACTCGTTCCTTTGATCCATATAACGTTGAAAATAGAGGTCTCAATGCTTCTGATTTAGCTGCTTTGAGGAACAACAACGTGATAGGCCTCCTAACAAAGATGATAAAACAAATAGAAGATTTCAAGAGAGAAAATTAGGAACTACAAGATAAGCTCATGGCGATGAAAGGGAACAAAGAATAATTTAACGATCTTAAAGATGATTTAACATAAGACAATAGACATAAACACACCCCAAAAGTAAGGGCTCATAGGAAAAACCTTTAAAAAGACGCAACCCAAGATAAAGTAAAAGACCATACTCCGAAAGACTCCAAGAAAGCAGATAAAAATGACATAAAGGCCTACATCCTAAAAGAAGTAGGTGAATTATATGTAAAGATGCAAAAGCCAAAAAGCTCTAAAAATGTGTTAGCCTTGGCAAAGAAAGCAAATTATGATCCTTTCACTAACATCATAAGGATAACTGAGATCGAGTAAGTTCTATATACCTAAATTTCACCTATTTAACAAAACTAGGGATCTTGAAGAACATATATTCAACTTTAACTCAATAATAATAATACACATGTATAATGGGCCCTTAAAGTGAATTACCTTCTCATCGAGTTTAAAGGGTCTAACTTAAATGTGATTTTTAGGGCTCAAAGAAAAGTTGATATTCTCTTTTGAGGAATTGATGGCCCAATTCATCGTGTAATACATCCAAAACTGAAAAAAGAAGAAGATTGCTTTAGACATTTTCTTATGAAATAAAAAGATAACAAAATCAATTCGAAGCTTTCTTAATCAATTTAATCGCAAACTTATCGAACTTGGGAGCTGTGACATTGAAGTAATTGCCTAAGTATACTAAAACGTAGTCAGGCCATCCACCCATACTATAAATACCTTCTCCAAAAGAACTTTACTTCCTTCAAGCTAATTAACTAGAAGTCAGAATAATAGATACGCAATGAGAAAGAGGAATCTATCACAAAAAAGAAAGCTTTTATAATGACAACTAGGAAGAAAGGAAACTCTTCCTAAAAAGAAGGCGATGGAAAGTAACCTCATAATAAGGATAGATATGAAAAAGTTCCTTCTAGTCAAAAAGGTAACAACAATGAAAAAAGATACCATACGAACTATTGATTCTCATATAAACACCTACAAAAAGAATATAGGCAAAAGTCAGAGATTATAAATTTTTTTGGAAACCTAAACCTATAGAACACCCGAGGCACAAAAATATTGTTTCAAGCATTGTGACTTTCACAACAATTATGGACAATTGTCCATGGTTGTCAAACCTTAAGGTTACCAATTCATAACCTTATAAAGAATAGACATCTATTATAATATAGAATAGAGAAAGGTTCTAACCCAATATCAATAGTGGAACCTAGAAATACCTCAAAGAAAGACAAAAAAAAGGTAAAGAAGAGAAAATACTACCAATACTGAATTGCATCCATGGATCCTTACTTGACTTTACCTACTTAGAAAGGGAACATTGAGGAAAAGCGATGCAAACAAGAATTAAGAAAGAATTTTTCAAAACTAGTGATGAAAAAAGTAGACGAAAACACACTTCCTATATTAGAGGGACCAAAAAAGAACAGAATACCCACTAAGAATTCCATGAAAGCTTTATTCATAAGAATAGATGTGAATCAGTTCTATGTAAATGTGGTCCATTGTAGACCACAAGAGATAGAAGGAAAATAAGAAAGATGAAGGCCACTATTCAAAAGAGCGACTAAGGTCCAAAGATATATAATTAAACTTCTACAACTTTGTCAATTACTCAAGAACTTAAGGAAATAAAATTTTTCTATTAAAACTTTATAGATCTAATAATCATAAATTAAACACATGTGAAATGATCGTCCGTAGAATCTTGGTAGATAGAGAAAGCAATGCTGATATCCTATTCTAGAAAGTGATTCTCCAACTCAACAAATTAATAAACTGACGGTTGTTACTTTAAGTTGCAACATTTAATCAAGAGGAGTATATTTCTTCTTAAAAGAAAAATTACATCAATTATAAATGTGCAATATATTCTTTTTTCATTCAACTAGGTTTTATCTCATAAGATTTTAGTGGCAAAATTTTTAATTAGACAGTATTGGACACGTTTATTATTACGGTATATTTAAATTTGTATTTATTTTACTTAAATTTTTATCCAACTAATTTGTTTCTTAGCAATGTAGAAAACAAAAAAATAAAAATAGAATTCAAGAGAAAGGATTTTAAGGTACCATGCATCATCATCCCGCCTATATATATATATGACCTCCATATAATGAAAATAAACCTTTTAATGTTTTCTTTAAGTGTCTTAATAATTTTTAAAGGTACTCTAATATTTGAATTGTTTTTAATTTTATATTATTTATTTATTACGAAAGAAAATAAATAAAAAGGGTAAAAGGTCCTCTTCTTGTGTAGTTTCTGGGTTCTTCAATAGTGAGTCTGCCATGATAAAGGAGGTCAAAGGCTTAACAAATAGGTGTGTTCACAGTTTTTGGAAATTTTTTGATATAAATATGGATGCTAAATGTGACATGCTTGATTCTCTTCGTTCATCAATTGGCTATACTGTCATTGAAGTTACAATACATGAAATGCGTTTTACATAAATTGATGTGCAAAAAACATCAAATAGAAGAATAAAAATAAAATGAAAAGTAAATTGTATAATGAGAATCGGTAACACGTGATAATAAACTAGTAATGTCACATTAATTATCATAAGTCTATTAATTAATTACAAGGTATATAGTAAGTGATCATAAAAAGCTTTACTTATAAGCTTTCCTAGACTAGGGAGTTACGTGAATGGAGTGGAATTAACTGCGATTCTCACGAAAACAACTTTTTGTTTGTTTTTGAGAGGCAACAACACTTCAATCTGGACTGGAAGTGAAATTCAATAAGAGAAGTTGCACCAAACACGCCGCCTTCCAGTTTTCACTAATTGCTAAATTGGTGGCTCGATTGAAGAGGTTATTTTGTTTTTGTTTTTTTTTTTTAAATTTACACGTATATTATATTAATTATATACCGTAAAAATTTATTGTATAATTATTTAATTTTTTTTATTAATTATCAACTCTATATTAATAAAAAAATATGATTAAGAAAAGACGTGTTTAAATTTTAAACTTAATATCATGTTTAAATTTTTTAAGAAAATTAAAAAAAGACCTTATTATCATGTCTTGGCTCAAATAAGTTCTGTCGAGTTGGTTTATTCAACTCTGTCAAGTTGAGTATTGATCCAATCACACCTAGCCTAATTTGTTCTGTGTACTTTTTTTTCTTTATTTATTTATTTATTGCTTACATCAATGAATTCAAAGACCAAGCTTCTTGAAGCTTATAAGACAAGAGTGTCTTCTCTTCCCCTATTTAAACTTTTAAAACTCCAAACAATTTTTATATCTTCTCCGTTTTCTCAATCTTTGAACAATGATGAATGAACAGAAACAACACGCATCATCCTCAATCAAAACATTACTCTTCAATCTCCAAATGCATCTCCCAAATCTCTTCTCATATTTTCTCATTTTTGGTTGCGGTTTAGCCCTCGGAATAACCCTAAGTTTTCATCTCAAAAACATTTCCTTCAACTTATTTCAACTCTTATCTCCTCCAAATATTAATCCACCTTCTCCATCACCAACTAATTTTTATGTTATTTCAAATAATATAACAAACATGGCGACTCGAATCGGATTAAAAGAATACTTGAAGCCACCACCCAAGGCCATGCACGATATGAATGAACAAGAATTATTATGGAGGGCAATAATGGTTCCTCGTATTCATGATTTTCCATTCAAGCGTGTTCCAAAAGTTGCATTTTTGTTTCTGACAAAAGGTGCTGTGAGTTTGGCTCCACTTTGGGACATGAAGGACTTTACTCCATTTATGTTCATTTCAGTCCATCCTTCAATGAAACAATGCCTGAAACTTCTGTTTTCCATGGCCGGACGATCCCAAGTAAGGTTAGTTTATCAATTTCATTTCCCTTCCTGTAATTAGTCATTTGGTTAAGTCCATGGTTTTGTTTAATTACTTATACTATTTACAAAAACTTTATTAATTGAACCAACATAATGAAAGATAAAATTATCAATACAAATATCATCGTTAGATAAATGAATTCCTAGTGTGAACATAGTGCCATGAATAATTATCATCGTCTTTTTTTGTTTTATTATGATTATTCAATCCAAATATCTGAGTATGAATAATTATCTAACACTTTTTCTTCTTTCACTTATTGGGAAAATGTTGGTCAGTTTCTAAGAAAGGGACAATTTTATTTCTTTTTACTTTTTTTTCCCCATTAATATTCGTCATCGCTTGCACATGTTCATATATTGTAATTAATGACAAAAAGAAATCGTTAAAACTGGTCACGTATCAACTTCACAAGAAAAATTCGAAATCATGGTCACATATTAACTTCACAAGTTACAGCCTGAAGAGGCATCTTAAGAAAACTTAAATCACTCTGGAATATTTTAAAATTTTGAGACGTCTATCTCACCTTTAATTAATTAATTAAGCTATAAAACACTCCAGAAACCTTTTCATAAGATGATTCATATTTATTCATTTTATCGTCATTTCATCCTTAGATTGTTTTGATAATTTCGTATTATGTGGTTATTTTACTATTGAATAACATGTTTTGTCAACTTTGATTTTTTCTTTTTGGGATTTATAGTTCTATGCATTACTTTGATTCTACTTCTTTTACAACTCATTAAAAAAAAAAATCTCTTTATACCTGGGCCATCACTTTTCTGTAGCTAGCTAGCTCTACTTGTCCACATTCCTTTCTTCTTGCTTTCTCCATATATATACATGTCCAAAACTTATGAAGGCAAGAAGCAAAAAGAACCATGAGAAAAAGTAAGCAACAGAATATATATATAGTAATTAATTAACATATGTCAATAAGCCTCAGAAAAATAATTGCACTAATACTAATATTTATTATTATATAACTTTAAAACGAGAATGGAGAGTGTTGAGAGAATAAATGGTGGGTAGCTAGTTAATTCTACTTATATTAATGTTTAGTTTCTTTTCTGAATAATGTAGAAGGTGGAATGGGGAAAATTCAGCATGCTTGAAGCTGAGCGGCGCCTGCTAGCCAACGCTTTGCTTGATATCTCCAACCAACGCTTTGTTCTTCTCTCAGAATCATGCATTCCCCTATTCAACTTTTCCACTATTTACAATTATCTAATAAACTCTTCCAAGACTTTTGTTGAGGCCTATGATTTACCAGGCCCAGTGGGCCGAGGCCGATATAACCGTCGTATGAGGCCCTTCATCTGGCTTTAGTAATGGAGGAAGGGCTCCCAGTGGTTCGAGATGGACCGGGGCCTTGCCGTTGAAGTTATTTCGGATAAAAAATATTTAGGAAATTCTGCAAGGCTTCATGTTATGCTGATGAACACTATTTGCCAACATTTGTTAGCATGAAATTTGGGAAGGAGAACTCAAATAGGAGTTTGACATGGGTTGATCGGTCCAAGGGAGGACCTCACCCAGCTAAATTCCAAAGAAAAGATGTGACCGCTGAGTTCTTGATGAGGCTCAGGAGCACTACCCATTGCGATTACAATGGCAACAACACTGACTTTTGCTTCTTGTTCGCAAGGAAATTCATGCCAAATGCTTTGGACAGGTTGTTGAGGTTTGCTCCAATGCTCATGCAATCCAATTGATTCCCTTTCCCCCTGTTTTTATCATTGATTTTATGCGTATTAATCCGACATGATATGATGTACCACCTAATATTCTTTTAAAATTTTCACTTGGTAAGTATTTATATTTTTCACATTGGTTCATTCTATGATTGGATGACTAAATCATGAATAACAATTCTTTAATCAAAGGGCATTGCAAGCTTTTAATTATTTTGAATATAGGGCAGTTTGGGAGTGCTATGCAAAAGCACTTCTATTCTGTAGCGCTTTTTTTTTTTCTTAATTTTTTTATATAAAAAAATAATGTTTAGTTATGAATTATGGCAAGTACTTTTAAATTGTATATAAAAAAAAGCATTTTTAACGTGCTTTCAATATAATGTTTGGATATATTTTTATAGAAGTGCTTTGGTATTTGTAAATTATTGAAAAGGACATTGTTATTATTATTTTTAAATTAACAATGAAAAAAATAAATCAGGAATATTATAGGAGAAAATATCTTATTGCCTCAATATTATAAAAAATAATAACATAACAATTAAAATTAAAACTTTCATAGTTTTATCAAAAAATATTAAATAAAATAAATATAAAAAAACACAACTAATAAGACATTTCTAAATGTCCAATATCAACTTAACAAATCATTTAAATAAAATAAAACATATTCAAGCATATAAAATTATTTATGATATAATATCCAAAATGATAACAAATCTTATAAACATAGAATTAAGATTACTAAATGTTCATTAAACTTGTTGACGCTTCAATCAAGTAAGTTGTCAACTTAGTTATTTTTATACAATGAACATCTCTCTATTCCGCTTTTTAGTTAAAAGTCTATAATTGGCGGGAATAATTTTTCATCACCAATAATTTCGGGCATTCCCTTAATAAATTTCATCAGTTCTTTAATACTACAACTCGGTTTCTCTTTCTTTTTCTTACATCTATTTTCAATTGTATTTATAATTGTTCAATTATTGAGCTACTTTTACTTTAGTTCTAGTTTTCTTAAGAACCTTTTGTCTCTTTTATTTTTGAGTGAAAAATATCAATATTGAAAGATGAAGTTCTAACCCATTACCAAAACATAGAGTAGAATTAATGTCCTCATGTCCTTCCACATCATTATCATTATTCCCTCCTACCAATGAATTATTCACAAAATCAATAACTGCAAAACCTTGTAATGGTGCCCATACTCCTTCACTCATAACAACAATGTCTTAAAATAAGATGTTTAATTGCTTAATATTTACTCAATTCTTTTATAAAAAATTGGCATAGATAAATGCTGTAAAAGTTTAAAAATGGTTTCCATTTTCAGTAGAAGTAACAAAAAATTGACATATAAACACGAATTTTCTTGAAAATTTTTGTTTCTCAAATAATTTTTATGGAAAATAATCTATACTTTCCTTTTATGCATTTTCTGTTAAAAATGAAGTACAATATTTGAAGAAAATATTATCTTATGAATCTTTAAAAATAATATTAATAATAGTTTGCTTCATATATAATTTTTTCTTTTAAGCAAGTGCATTAAAGATGGTCACAGTTTATTCAATAAATTATTTATTGAATAATAATATTTATTTGTAAATTTATTTACAAATATAGATATATTAAAAGTGATCATTAGAGCATTCAGTGATTTAGGGGCAAATAAATAATTAAAGAGGCAAGAAATGTTTGTAAGACCTAACTTTAATTATGGACATCAATTAGAGGGTCGATTAAGTGGTTATTGTTGGTCTAAAGGCTAAGCCCAATTTAATTAAAAAGAGTTTTAATTAAATGAGCTTTTATTTTATAACATGGGTTACTAGAGTACAGCCCTTGACTTTTAGTGAAATAGCATAGGGTTAACTTAGAAAAATTAGTGTATTATAAGATAATAAGGACTGTGCCTTTTAAGTTGGAGTTAGGAAGCCTAGGGTCTTATAGTCTTTTTACTAGCTCAAATCCTAATCAAATTCTAAATACCCAAGAAAAATCTCTATATATATAAGAGGTATGTAATAAGAAAGAAGATCATAACCATACAGAGAAAAATTCTTTTACGTAGTCTTACGTGGAAAAAAAATTTAGTTAATATCATTCTTTCAGATTTGGGTATTAGTGGTTTTAGAGATTAAGAAAGATTCACGCGCCCACATGCGTTGAGTTTAAAGATTGAGGATAGTAGAGAAGATTGCAGCCATTTAATTTAAGATCTCCCATAGCAAGGAATTGAGGTAATCTTCTATCTCTATACATGTAATTATGAACAAGACGATCTGGCTTCCGCTGCGTTTATTTTTATAAACAAAAATTTTTTATTTATCATACCAACAACTGGTATCAGAGCAGTCTTATTTCATATACATGTATAGTTTATTTAGTGTACGGTAGTAATTATTTATTGTGGCACCAATTGCATTAATCTATATTGTTATTTTTATTAATTATGTGATGAATGGCTACGCCCAATAATTCATGGTTAGATATTTATTTGTATTTTTCTTGGGAATTGTAATAAGAGGGGGTGATGAAATAATATCACAATTTTTCCTCTTGGTTAGATTAAATTTTTTTTTACTATTATGTTGTAATTAAAAAAAAAAACAAAAAGAGGAGAAAAACGAACAAAAGAAAAGATGAATAGACGCAACCATGATCAGCCAAACAGGTGTCACCGTTGGCAGCAGCGTGCATGGCCGCTAGTCATCGGCAGAGGTGTGCATGGCCGCTCGTCGCAGCAGCAGCGGCGTGCATGGCAGCTCGTCATGGCAACAGTAGCGCTCGGCACCTGCGATGGCAAGTCGTGGAGGAAACAATGCTAGAGGAGATGGGCGGCAAACTTTTAGGTGACAAAGCTAAGTTTTTCAATTGTCCACGCGACGGTTTTGGAAGGCATGACCGGCAGTTTGCAATGAGGAAAGATAGTCGTCTGAAGCCGGCGTTCTTCTAAGCGTCGATCGGTAGCTGGAAGCAAAGCTGGAATCGTGGCTACCGGTGGGCAGGGAGAGAGCGGGAACGATGCTGTGTGAATATTGTGGAATTAGGGTTTCTACTGGCAAATATCACATAAGCTCCTCCTTGTTATAAAAATTTTAATTTGAGTCAAGAAGTTTGCCAATTATGCAAATAGGCTCTAATAGAATTATTTATTGTCTCTCGGCCCCCTCTTATTTTGGGTAATTATAGTTTGACTAAATAACTTTAAAACATTTATAGATAGGTCCTAAATTTAATCCAAATTTATTTTTGGATTAATTTTGGGTATTTGTAAATTTAAAGTTGGTCCAAACTTCTTTTAATCTTAGTTCAATTTTATAAAATTTTATTTGGGCTATTTTATTAAAAAATTTGGGTCTAAAAATATTTTCATTTAAATTTTTTTTGAAGGCCCAAAGAAATTTAAAGCCTAAAATAAATCTAATTTATTTTTAAAATAAATGGACCAAAGAAAATTAAGAGGCACAAAATCTAAGCCCATAAAAGAAAACAAGCAAAAGGAGATAACATTATGGAATAACCTAAGTTGACTTCAAGGAAGATTTTGAAGAATTTAGGCTTAGTTGTTAATATTTTTCTTCCTAGGAAAAGCTATGAATTATAGGTTATTTATTTATCTAATTAATTGATTGGATGAATAACATGTCATATAAATTAAGGATGCTACATTCACATATCCATGCATAAAATATATCATATTGTATGACATTAATGTTCTAATGAGATTACGATAAGATTATTGTCATAATTTTAATATTATATTAATTTATTATTTGACGTGGCCTTATTAATTATTTTATGAAAATAAAATTAGATATTAATGAGTATAACGTCATTTTATAAATTAATTAAAAACTCTAAGAATTAAAATATTGAGTGAGAGAAGGCTTTAGGCATAAAGCCCATGGCCTCCATTATTAGTCCTATAGTAAGGTAGATTAATGTCTTATCTCAAATCTTGTGAGCTCCTTACGGAGGTGTATTAATCAGAACTGGTTACTAAATAGGACTTCCCTAAAGGATAAGATCCAATATAGGACTCATGCGAAACTGACTACCCTACAGTGGCCTTTTTAATTGGGAAATATAAAAGATTGAAATAATGGTTATACACTCAACTTATGTTGATTGATATCCTCACTACGGAGTTCTTGTCAATTAATTCTAAGGGCTAAAAAATCGATAGTTTATTATTATTTGATATGAGATATCTAGATAATAATAATAAATTAGTATGGTACTAGTATAATTTATGACAGATACGACCACCCTACGGAGGCATACTCTTAATAAAAATTAGATTACCGATGTATAATGTAGTTAAAGAGTTCTACATAAATGCATTTCATGTATTCATGCAAAAAAACACATGCTTTCAGAAAATGTATGCTCATGTATGAATTTATTTTTCAGAATCATGTCTTCATTCAACCCACTAGCATCCATCCTTAATCAAGACAAGTTAACCGAAAATAATTATGTCGATTGGGAAAGTAACTTAGATATTGAACTCACAGTTGAAAAGCACAAATATGTCCTAACTGATAAATGCACTCAAATACCTAATGAAAATACACCCCAAGATGAAATAGATGTTTATAATAGTCAATTGACTAAAGGCCCATCTTCATCTTTTGGTCTCAATCCTAGAGAAAAGAGTAGTAAGAAGAAGAAGAATAAACCAAAGGTAGCATCTAATTCAGAGTTTGTGCAAATTCACAAAAAGGTAGTAAGACCCAAAGAAAATTATTTCCAATATGGTATTAAAGGGCATTGGAAGACAAACTGTCCTTTAGTTAAGTTTTCAATAACTAAAAGGACAGTTTCACCTTCTGGTAAAATTCTTTTCATTGAGACATGCTTAGTGGTTGATTCTATTGATTCTTGGAGAATAGATTCTGGAGCCACTAATCATATTTGCAGTTCATTACAAGGGTTCCAGAAAACTAGACAACTCAATGAAAGGGAGATCAGTCTAAGGCTAGAAAATGGTGCAACTGTTGTAGTCAAGGTAGTGGGAGTTGTTCAACTTTATTTTGATGATTTTAGGACATTAGTATTAGATGATTGTTTGTTGGTACCGAAACTCAAACATAATTTAATTTTAGTTAGTTATTTGAATAAATTTGGTTATTATGTTAATTTTGACTCAACTGTAGTGATCAAAAGAAATAAGTCGTTTATATGTTCCGGTACACTAGTTAACAATCTATATTGCATATATCCTAAAATTAACTCACTGCATGACACAGAATTGAATAATGAATTTAATCACCATAAGAGGATTAAAGTGACTCCCACTAATCAAACGTATCTATGGCATCTATATCTTGATTATATTAGTCTAGATAGGATCCAAAGACTGGTCAAAGATGGACCTTTGAGTTCATTAGATATTGAACCATTACCAGTCTGCGAATCCTGTATAAAAGGTAAAATGACTAGAAGACCCTTTAATGCTAAAGGTAATAGAGCTATTGAAACGTTCGATTTAGTGCACTCTGACGTGTGTGAGCCCATGAGCACATAAGCTATGGGAGGTTATGAATATTTCATCACTTTCATTGATGATTATTCTAGATTCACTTATGTTTACCTAATGCGTCATAAGTCTAAGGCTTTTGATAAATTTAAAGAGTTTCAAGTAAAAGTGGAAAGGCAATTAGGAAAACACATAAATGTACTTCGATCTGATCGAGGTGGAGAATACCTCTATAGTGAGTTCAGGACCTATTTGTTAGACAATGAGATATTATCCCAGTTGATTGCACTAGGGTCACCCCATCAAAATGGTGTAGCAAAAAGGAGAAATAGAACTCTTCTTGAAATGGTGAGGTCAATGATGAGTTATTCAACTTTACCCATCTCATTCTAGGTTATATCTTAGAAACAGTCATGTATCTTCTTAACTTAATTTCATCTAAGTCAGTCCCTAAAACACCTCTGAAAATATGGATATGATATAAACTAAGTTTACGTCATATACATATATGGGGTTATCTAGCACATGTGCTAAAATGGAAGACAGATAAGTTGGAATCTAAGTCAGAAGTTTGTCTGTTTGTTGGCTATCCTAAAAGAACAAGAGGAAGTCTTTTATATAGTTCTCAAGATAAGAAAGTATTAGTTAGTACTAATGTAATCTTTCTTGAACAAGACTATATGAAAGACTTCAAGCCTAGGAGTAAGATAATTCTTGATGAGTTATCTAGGAACTCTAATATTATGCTTGATAGAGTCAATGAGTTAATTCTCAATGCAGATCATAATAACCAATTAAAGCCAGTTGCAAAATAAAAACCACCAGTACTTTATCATAGTGGAAGAATTATTAGACATCTAACTAGGTACATATTAATTGGAGAGTCACTTCAGGCAGTCTCTAATGAGCATGAACTAGATCCCACTAATTATGATCAAGCAATGGTTGATAAAGATGCAAATCATTGGTATAAAGCTATGAAATCATAAATGGGTTCCATGTATTCCAATAAAGTCTGGGAACTTATAGAGAAACCTGAAGAGATAAAACCCATAGGGTATAAATGGGTTTACAAGAGAAAGAAAATGGTAGATGGAAAGGTGGAAACCTTCAAAGTTAGGCTTGTTGCTAAATGGTACACTCAGAAAGAAGGTATCAATTATGAGGAGACCTTTTCGCCGGTAGCCATGCTTAAGTCTATTAGAATTCTGTTATCCATTGCAGCAAATTTTGATTATGAGATTTGGCAAATGGATATCAAGACTACCATTTTTAATGGCAATCTTGAAAAAAGTATCTATATGATACAACCAGATGGTTTTATAGCTATAGACTAAGAGCACATGGTTTGTAAACTGCACAAATCTATATATGGGTTTAAATAAGCATCTAGATCATGGAACATTAGATTTGATCACGCAATCAAATCATTTGGTTTTGATCAAAACCCTGATGAACCTTGTGTTTACAAAAAGATAGATAGGCAGTTTGTGATTTTTCTAGTCCTGTATGTAGATGATATACTACTCATTGAAAATGATGTAGGAGCATTATCATCAGTTAAAATTTGGTTATCTAACCAATTTGATATGAATGACTTAAGTGACGCTGGTTATATCTTTGGATTTGGCAAATGGATGTCAAGACTGCCTTTCTTAATTACAATCTTGAAGAAAGTATCTATATGATATAACCAGATAGTTTTATAGCTATAGGCCAAGAGCACATAGTTTGTAAATTGCACAAATATATCTATGTGTTTAAATAAGCATCTAGATCGTGGAACATCATATTTGATCAGGCAATCAAATCATTTAGTTTTGATCAAAATCCTGATGAACCTTATGTTTACAAGAAGATAAATAGGTGATTGGTGATTTTTTTAGTCCTCTATGTAGATGATATAGTACTCATTGAAAATGATGTATGAGCATTATCATCAGTTAAAATTTGGTTATCTAACCAATTTGATATGAAGGACTTAGGTGAAGCTAGTTACATCCTTAGAATTAAGCTATTGCGAGATCGTAAAAATAGGATGTTAGCTTTATCTCAAGCTGCATATATAACAAAATTCTGGTTAGGTTTGCTATGCATGAATCCAAAAAAGGATCACTTTCTTTTAGACATGGAATTGATCTATCCAAGAATCAGTGTCCCAAAACTCTTGGAAAGATAGATCACATGAGAGGAATTCCTTATGCATCAGCAGTAGGACGTCTCATATATGCAATGCTATGTACTAGACAAGATATTTGTTATGCAGTCGGCATGGTCAGCAGATATCAATCTAATCCAAGACTACAACACTGAACTACAGTAAAGCATATATTCAAGTACCTTTGGAGAACGAAAGATTATATGCTCGTGTATTCTAATGAGGATCTTATACCTATTGGGTATACAGATTTAGATTTTTAATCAGATAAAATGCCCGGAGATCTACCTCAGGATATGTGTTTACTTTAGGTGGTAGGGCTTTTAGTTAGAAGAGTGTAAAGCAATCATGCATTTCAGACTCTACCATAGAAGCTGAATATGTAGCTGTGTCAGAAGCTGCAAAAGAGGCTGTATGACTCGTAAGTTCCTTATAGAATTTGAAGTGGTACCTAGTGTTAAGATGCCCATTGTTATTTATTGTGATAATAGCGGAGTTGTAGCATAATCCAAGAAACCAAAATACCACAAGAAAGGAAAACACATTGAGAGAAAATATCATTTGGTACCGGAACTAGTGCAAAAAGGTGAAGTTATAGTATCCAAGATTGCATCAGTAGAAAATCTAGCGGATCCATTCACCAAATCATTGCCAGCAAAGTGTTTTGAAACTTATGTATATGATATAGGAGTTCGACAAATGCCCGATATGCTTTAGGGAAAGTGGGAGATTGTTAGATAATTTATGTTATTTTATACCCTTAAAGCATGTGTAATAACATTTTATTAGATTAATAATGTTTTTTCATACATATAGTTGAGCATATATTGATGAGCCCATATTTATAAAGTATGTGATCTATGTATTAGGCATATGATACTAATATAGAGAGTATAGATCACAAATTCTTTATAAATTAAATCATGTTTGCAACCATTAATGAAAAATGGCATTTCATTATGTAAGGTTGTAGTTTTTCTGCTTCTTATAGTGGATGATTTACCTTGATCATCGAAGTAGAGACTTCGAGTAGAGAAACTAACAATGTGTGCTAAATTGGATGATCTAGAGGAAAATATCCAAAGAAATGAGAAAATTTTCAAAGGTAAGCAATTCAATCAGGATATCAATTGCCAAGATGTTAAATATAGACGCTGATTTCACATATGAAAATCTATATAGTGTAAATTAATTTACCAACTCATACTCTCAATGAAGAGAATAACTTCAATATATTGTTATTGAATAACTAACTTATTTTATTTTAGATGATGACAAAGAAGTTTGGGAAAATACCAAAAAGAATACCCAAGAAAGCTGTCTAACAAGCTGTCCCTCTTAAAGAATTGACAAGTTTACAAAAAAAAAGTGCTTATCTTGTGTAGAGTCAGTCAATTAGATTTGCATGTGCAATAATAAAATATTATAAATTCATGACTGTGTAGTAGGCTGCCAATACTCCTAAGAGAAAATAGGATGCCACTCTTAACCCCGTTTAGGGGTTTAAGAGGAATATCAAATAAGAAGCAAAATATTACTTTGTTCGATGCCCGCAACTCTTCATTTTAAAATTTAAGTGGATAAATGTATTTCTAATAGAGTAAAAGAAGTCAAATATGAGGATGAAATTTTTGGAAGAAAATATTGCTCTTGGTTACAAAAATAGCACTTTGAGTACATCATATACCTAACACCTTTAAGTGTAACTTGTATATAGATGTATATAATGTGAGTAATATTATTTTTTTACTAATATTTCTGTCTTCCTTTCATCAAGAAATAATATCACAATGCAAGTAATTTTAAATGTTTACCTAAGTCATTGTATAAAAAGATAGAGTCAAATTTGACAAATAGATTTGGATTTATTGATCCATTTTTAGTCTCCCTAGTAAGAAAATCGTCAACAACAATAGTTGTAATGAGTGTTCACGTGCAATTGTTAATCGCATTAAAGCACATCACGCAATTAGCGTTGGCTACTCCCTATAATTCTAAGTATGACCTTCTTATATAATGTAGTTTTTGTTTTATTGGTATTATTTAATTGTGTTAATTTTTAATGGATATTTGGGTTCTTGTGGTAATTGATTTATCCAATAAATTGTTTACTATAGGGATCTTATAGGAGATCAAATATGTAGCGACTTCTACACTATCTTAAATAAGTGAGTTATAATTTTCTATTATATCTTATTTTAAAACACAATATTCATAATTTATATTGAACTTTTAAATAGTAATCCATTCATTTAAATTTTAACATTGCAATAGCATATGCATTCATTTTATTCAAGAATGTCCTGATAGCAAGCAAGAAATAATCAACTGGATATAGGTTAAAATAAAAATGCCACTTCTATGTATCTTTTATCTAAATGCCTCTAATTATTAAAACTTGATTTTCTTAAATTACTTCCAATGCCTTTATTCAATTAAGAACCGTAGAATGTGGACTCTATATGATGGCGTATATGAGAGATATTATAAATAACGCCACAATACTTTAAAAAAATATAAGTTATTTTAAGTTTGTTTACCAATTAATGTTTATTGAAAAGTATGTATATTTAATTTATAACTTTATTATTTCTTGCACTTTATATCATACAAGTGAAGAAGAGATATGTGAATTGCCTGTTGAATGAGCATCCTTTGTATCTATCAAAATTTAAATATATGGTAGGTTTATAACTTTTGCTCTCAATATTTTATATCTACCTCTATGTTTATTAGTCAACTTTCTACTACAAATATAAGCAATGTCTTTGAATTGTATTTCACTGTAGGTTAACTTTACAAGTATTTACACAATTGTTGATGAATTTTGTAATTGTTTGACGATATATTGATATTCTGCTATAAAAATATATAACTAGTGCATTATGATAGATGCATTTACAAAATTGTTGCACGTTGGCTTTGCTAGATTTTGTAATTGTTGGTTGATGAATTGATATAGTCTATGTTGGATTTTGTGAATTGATGTTGGATTTACTTTATTTAGATGTTTGATTTACATTTAATTGTTAGATTTTTTAGGTTAAAAGAATGAGATGTACTAATGAGAGGTTAATGATTTAATGAAAATATTGCATTGTGGAATATTTTTATATTATAATAATATATATTGAGAAATATGATATATATATATATATATAAATATATGAATTTAATTGTATATATTAAAAAATAAAACGATTTAAAAAAAATTAAAAATCTATCATAAAATTGTAATAGACATTTATTACAAAATAATGATACACATCTAACATAAAATAATAATACATGACACTTTATGATGACATCATACATTTTTATGATCACCTTCTATGACATCATCAATGCTTACATCATTATTACATCCTCAATAAATCATGTACCATGTTGGTTGCCACATAATCATACACGTATATAACAATGTGCCATATAACACATGTACGCATCACTAACAAAATTATAAATTACAAATTTGTGATAAAATGAATCTATAACAATTTTGTGATAGAAATAATTTATCATAATTATTGAAGTGACTTTAAGTGATAGAATGAATTTATTACAAAATTTTATTTATGATCAATATTATTTATCACCACAATCTTTTTTTGCTAATAGTTTAAATTATATAGTAAATAAGTCCTATATGAAATTACAAAGATTTTTTTATAATGTATTATCTTATAAATTTATCAGATTATTAATTTAACATGTGACCTCAAATTAGGACTAATAAAAAAAATAATATTTAATTAAAGTTATTAATTTATCGAGTTATACTGTATTATATATATATAGTAATACTAATGCCTAACATTTGTACTTTTACAAATTATTAATGTTAAATGAAAATAAAATATCTCAATAAATGTATAAATGAAATAATTCTTAGTCATACAGTAAATTTTTATGTAATTTATGTTATTTAATGAAAAACAAATATATATAATTTTTATAAAAAAATTAAGACAACTCTTGATAGATTAAAGCAAAATAAAAGATAAAAAATTATTAAAAAAACTAATAAATATTAAAAGTTATTGAAAATTCCTGAATTTTAATAAGTTAAGTTGAAGTAAAAAGAGTTCAGAAAGGAAATATTTATGTCTTTCATTTAAAAAAATGAAAAAAAAAGACGAGTTTTATATAGATAGAGATTTTAGTATATTAATAAGCAGGATATTTTAAAAAAGTAATAAATGAAGTTATTCAAATATTATTTTATTCCGTCGAAAAAAGTAATAGAAAAAAAGAGACTCTAATTTAAACTAGAAATAAATTAATGGTGAATGTGACATAATTAAAACAAGTCTACCCAAATAATCAAATTATTAATTTCTATTCTGCATGACTTATTATAAAATAAAAATACGGAGAGCAAATGCTTTTCTTCATTTCTAAAATTTATTAGGATTGCAAAAACTTTTTCTAATTTTTATCGCCTTCGGTGTCAGGCAAAGTAAAGCGTATTTGTGTTGCTCAAGTCAAGATAGAAAAACGATGGAAACACATCACATTTGGGCCCCATGTAGACGATCCTTTTCAGAACTGAAGCATTTGACTAATTTTCACGCGGGGTTTTGGGCCAACATTTTCCATTTAAAAAAATTCTAATAATAATATATATAAAAAAAATTAAACTAATATTTAAATTAATGTGTTATTAATTAATAACTTTCATTTAAAATTAAGTTTTTATTTTATAATTAATGTGATAATTTTAAAACATGAATAAATAATAATTATATTAATTGAGATGTAAATTTTATATCTAATTTTTTTTTAATTTGTACCATTTATCTTATATACCTAGATCAATTTATATTTGGAGGCGTAAATTATGCCTTACTATGTCAGTTTTAACTCGTTTAAAATCGTGTAGTGATTAGGCTTGAAAAACTTTTAATTAATAATAATTATGTAAAATTATTACTAAGAGTAATTTTAAATGACGACTTCGACCCATACCGTGCCTGGTGCTGTGCCCGTGCTTTTAGTTTGGACCATCAAAATAAACCGTCTGATTAGTGATTTCTGATTTTATTAAGTTTGTGTAGTGTTGACGTCAAAGTCAATACATCATAGGCATAGGTCATTACCGTAAAACACTTGCCTAGTAGTTTCTTTTTTCATTCCCAGAAGCTTCATTTATAATATTTTAATAATACTATTCAATCTTTCTTCTCTTTATAATCATTAAGATAAATCCATTACTTCCCTAACCCTAGCAATTCAACCACCTCCCACACCATTTCTCTTACTCCTAGGTTTGTTGTGCTGATTCTTTACCCAAAATGGCGGATAAACGTTTTCTGAACGAATCCGGCTCCGACGAAGATCAACCACCTGAGAAACGAACGAGGACTAGACCTTCTTTTGCTTCGTATGTGACCTTGCTGTTTAATTTCTCTATCACTTTCCTTCTTCTTGCTCTTTGATAGATTGAGAGTTACTACCTTGATTCTTTCTTATGATTATTACTTATGTTAGCTTTCAATTGCAATATATATGAAAAGATTAAAGCTTTGACTGTTGCAATGATTTAATTTCTTTCCGCCTTGCAGTGTAATTGGAGAAGTGATCATGGTGAATTCTTTACAGAACTTCTTTTCCGCGTTAGAGCCATTGCTTAGACGTGTGGTATGCTAAGATTTAACAATATTTCGTTCTTATATATATATATATATATATATATATATATATATATAGTAATGTGATCTTAATTTGTTTCCATTTGTTTATTTATATATATCATATAAAGACTCCCGTTTATGCATACAGTTTAACACATGTACGACAGCGCAAGCATTAAGAATAGTCAGCAAAATTATTTCAACGTGGACCCTAATCATAATATACTGAGTTGATACATAGATTGTTGGTGAATAATTCTCGTGATCATTTACTTTATTCTGTGATCAGGTGAACGAAGAAGTTGAGCGTGGTGTAGGACAGTACACATCCTTCCGTTCTTTAACTAGGTCACCATCGTTGCGTATCCAAGCCCGTGAACCATCAAGCCTGAAACTTATTTTCAGTAGAAAACTTTGCCTCCGAATATTCACCGGCCGCAAAATCACTGACATCGAAAACAACCCGCTTCAAATCTTTGTTGCGGACACAAGATCAGGCAGCTGCCACATGGCCCCGGTCAATCTCCCTCAGCCAATCAAAATAGATATCGTTGTTCTTGACGGAGACTTTCCTCCGGGAGATCGCGATAATTGGAGCAAAGAAGAATTTGAGGATAACATTTTAAAGGAGAGAACCGGAAAGCGGCCATTGCTCACAGGAGATGTAAATGTGACCTTGAGGGACGGTGTCGCAACAATTGTAGATATTGAGTTCACAGATAATTCAAGCTGGATTAGAAGCCGTAAGTTCAGAATCGGTGCAAAAGTGGCTCAAGGGAATTATCTAGGTGTTAGAATATGCGAAGCCATTACTGAAGCATTTGTTGTTAAAGATCACCGTGGTGAATGTAAGTATACTTTTCAATCTCACAATTCCTCGTATATAAAACTGAAGATATAAATATAACGCTACACAATTTCAAAGTGAGATCAATAGATAATATTTATTATCAACCTTGCTTTATATTTATAGTAGAGTTGAGAATCTGCTTCTTTTTTTTTAACTTTTTATTATAGTAGAGTTGAGAATCTGCTTCTTTACTTCAGTGAGATATTATTATTCTAATAAACTACCTAAACTCTCAACAACTAGTTGATGTACTTCAGTTCCTATTACCAAAACTTATTCCTTTTTTTTTAATAGGATTAGTAACGAATCTTATCTCCCATCAAACATATTACTAAGCAAATCTAGGCCTTCGGTCAAAGTCTTCTACACTGATTACCAAACTCACATCTGTTTAAAAATAATAGGCCATACATGATATCGATCGAAAGGGGATGTTTTGCATTTTGCACTTTTCCAGACTATGTCAACAACTATTTATAAGACAACATGTATTTTAACATACTTAAATTGAATATATATTATCAAATAAACCTTAAAAAAATCTTTTATTTTATCTTTTCAAATTTCAAACTAGTTATAGAACTACATGAGTTTTTTTTTTTTTTTTAAATGTGTGACTGAACACATTTTATATATATTTTTCTTTTATAATCTTTTTTTTTAGAATTTAAATATATATTTGAATTTTAAATTAGGAAAATCCAAAGTTTTTGTGAAAAACTTTTAGAAGAATCTATGGTGGCATGCGGTTGTATCATTAATTTTTGGTGAAATTAATAGTACATCACGGATTTTGATACGTGGATTATAGAAGCATTCCATATCTGATGAATAGTTAATTTATTCTTTATTTGTGTTAGTAGAATAATTGGATCGGTAATGATATGAACGTTGGCCATTACATCATTTTGGATTACTAGCATATCCCTTTCACACTTGTAAACCATTCAAAGTCAATTCCAGTCAACGAAGGGCTAAAGTGTTGCTTCCATTACTTTATTCTTGGCTCTCACAATAACGCCAAACTTATGGGTCCTGGTGATGCAACCTTAGAGCGACAGGTTAGCCTGTTAGGCCCCTTGTTGATGATCATTAATACAATAGATAGATAGCTAAGAGCATTTTATTTATTTTTTAACCGCGTCGTCTCATTTTGGGCTCAATCAAGATTCAATCTCATCGAGAGGACCTGTACTTAGGCTTGACTTCAATATAATTATTTTATTGAGTTGAGACAGAGCCCAAGTCTAGCAGTTACCTTGATTCTTATTAGCAAATTGTTTGGGGCTGGCCTTATGTAAATTATAAAATAATTAATGAACTAATTATAGTATTTGTTGCCCACACATGAAGTGTACAAGAAGCATCATCCACCAATGTTAGAAGATGAAGTGTGGCGTCTTGAGAAGATTGGGAAAGGTGGAGCCTTCCACAAGAAGCTGGCGGCTGAGGGCATTAAAACAGTTCAAGACTTCTTGAAATTGTCCACTGTGGAACCGCTAAAGCTTAGAAGGGTATTTAATTTCCTATTAATCCAAT
Organism: Ailanthus altissimus; assembly: GCA_946807835.1. Taxonomy (NCBI): domain Eukaryota; kingdom Viridiplantae; phylum Streptophyta; class Magnoliopsida; order Sapindales; family Simaroubaceae; genus Ailanthus; species Ailanthus altissimus. The sequence goes on along the minus strand of OX327696.1, from coordinate 14,324,883 downwards.
CTCCTTGCTCCAATTCAAAAAATAAAAGATAAAATAATTAGTTCTAATTTAATTCTTTATTTTTCATCAGATTTTAGGTCAAGGAATGTCGGAGAAAATGTGGCAAGTGACAATAAATCACGCAAGAAAATGTACTATGGGCAACAAGCTTCATGTTTTCCGTAGACACGATTGCACCGTCATCTTAAATCCCATTTGTCAAGTTGTAAGGGCAGATATTGATGGGCAGACGTACCTTTCTCGGGATCTAACTAGCATTCATAGAGTATGAAAAAGTCTAATCATAATAATAAATTCTTTTACATCATTTTAATTTGTGTAGTCTTTTTACACCAAGTTTTTGGCTTTTGCAGGGTTACATAGAGAATTTGGTGAGAGAAGCGTATTCAAACTGGTATTCGTTGCAAGTGATCGAAGGAGTTTCCAATGAGACTCCCCTTCTAACACAAGGTATTTATTGATCTCCTGAAAACTTAAAAAATAATAATACTAACAAAACAAATTTTTCTGTAATAACAACATATAATTTCTTGAAATTTTGCAGGTGATGCAGTGGATCAGTATCCCAATCATAATCAGATGGTGGTGAAACCATATCAACAAATTAGTTACACGACTGATAAATCTATGGACGTGGGATTCATGGCAAGCAGCAGCAATGCACATTTACGACGCAACAATTGGCAAATTCAATCTGCATATATGAGCACATCAGTTGAGGAACCTGCGGCAATGGGACACAGCATCTCCGAAGCATCATCAGATGGGGATTTAACACCTTCAAGGTCGAGATCCTTCCTTAATTGAAGCTAATTATAATGGTACACCAGAAACGCAGAATACATGAAAAGCAATAGACTGAAGATACAGACATGAAATCAAACATCTCGGTTTAGACTTTCAAGGGTTATTTATGGCCGATTCACTGTATCTGCCATATATAACAGTAAACTAGTGCAAAAGTTTGCATGTTTAAACTCTGCATTTGAGTTATATAATGTTGTATTTGAGTTAAATCAACGTCAAATAACTCAAAATCTGCATTTAGAACGTAGGAATATAGATAGGAAATAAAGAGGAACATAACATAGAGTGAAGTGTTTTGGCATTGGGTTAGGAGGATGTGATTTGCTCTGAGGCAAGTCCCCCCAAATGCTTTCTTTTTCTCTGTTTTCCTGCCGAATGCTATGCATTGATGTAAAAACTAAATACTGAAATGTAAAGGCAGATGGATTGAAATGAAAGAAACCTTTCAAATTAAGGAATTTATTAAGTCAATTATGCAAGTAAAAGCCGGTAGCAACTGCAAGTTTTATTTAGGGAATAACATAAGAGTAATGCTATACTTATGTAATTGGTATATAAAGTTTGTATGATGTGTCATCAGTTCAGTTGGTGACTAATATTTGTTAAAAAATTGTTGATTTTTCACTTTTTATTAATATGATAATTATATAATATTAATTAATAATGAATTCATTAGATGTCATATTAATTAATATACAAATTTTATATCTTAATTACATAAGCATAGCATTACTCATAACATAATTGATAGATGTGATATATTTATCACATTAATAATGTAATAAAAAAATCAGTAAATATTTACATGACAATTCTTTTATTTTTTTAAACTGACACATGACAATTCTTAATTGGTGCTAGGATATAAATATAAAGTATATAAATGTAGAATGTAAGCTAGGAAAAAATATAAATACTATGAGCTAATAAAATTACCTTAACGAGCTAAGTTGATCATAGTTTTTATATGACAATTTGTTAAAATAAAAGTGATAAATACTGATTATTATGATTCTTTAAGCTAGATTTGTAAAGTTAGGTTACAAAATTTATATTTCAATTAATATAATATTTGACATGTTATTTGTTAACCAATATTATTTAACTATCACATTAATGACGATATAAAAATCAATGTATACTTATATCTTATAGATATTTATTAGTGACATATCACTTGGATCCGAACTTTATATGTTTATAATATTATTGCTTCATTTTAATTTATTATAGTTTTCTTACTTAAAACCTTTTTATAAAATTATGTGTCTATTTATGTTATAATAGAAAAAAAATAGCATTTTCACACAATAAATTGATAATATGATCGAAAAATGCTATGAGTTTAAAATAGAATGTACGTTTTTGATAAGTTTTAACTTTTTTAAACCATAATTTTCAATTTCATGTGAAGGAAAAAAAGAAATCAATTGCATGTCAAGACATCAAAAAAAATATTGAATATATAATATTTGCGCTCAAAGTTTATAGTGTTGATGTCGAAATTTATAGCGGAAAAAAAGGGCACGGGAGAGAAGATTTGGGTTAGCAGGATTTTGTTTTTAGGGTCTCAACACCTAGAATTTTTACTGGCGTGTGAGAAATGCCAACCTTTCGCTTTTATGTGTGGCTATAATCCAAGATTATGAGAGGGTTAAAGAGCACAAGTTGGGTACAAGGTAATATGAGGAACACAGGTGCCTAAGAAATTCTTGTAAGTAGAATTTTAAGAAGGTACGCTTAGCGGCTTTGAGGGACCTAGTAGTCAGAGGTTGATGGGTTCCTTTTGTGATGGTAAGGGTGAGAGGATGTTTTGCAAGAATAAAATGGGGTAAGAGGGCACATCGACTAACTCGACAATAAATTTTTTTTTTTGACACTCAAGTCAATAAAGAACACTTTAAATGCAGGGAACGATGGGAAAATATGAATCTAATGATGCATGCAAACATTTATATAAAAAGTGGTGAACTAATCAGGAGTAAAAGGATGGTAAAATTTGATTCGAATTTTTTTAATAAATTTAGAATTTGAGTTTTATCTGAATTTTTTAGATTTCAGTTTAAATTTAAATTTAAATAATTCATATTTATATTTAAATTTGAATTTTTTAATTTTTTAATTTTTTTTAAAGATTTGTGAAATTTAAACTTTTAAAATACATATTTTTATAAAATAATTGTTAGATTCATATATTAAAAATTAATGATTTTAAAAATTAATTTAAGATTTTAAAAAATAAAAAATAAATAAATAAATAAAATTCAGATTTGAACTTAAAATTTTAAATTCTTACAAAAACTTGAATTTGAAATTTTTTTTTAAAAAAAAGACTTAAATTTTAAAAAAAAAAACTTAAAATTTTCAAGTTAAATTTCGAATCTAAATTTAAATTGAATATAAATTTTTTCAAATCTCAAATTTTTTCACCATCATAATTAGGAGGAGGTTATCCTCTCTTGTTTAAAAGGGCATATTTGGGTGGTTAAAGGAGAGTGACAAACCACCTATCAATAACGAGTTGGAAACAATCAATCATTGATATAGGAGCAGTGAATTAGCCACTCAACGGAGAACAATGTGACAATAAGTTAGTGGAGAATCAATACACATTCATTGGCCCCTCTGAATTTGTCGAAGACAGGTCTGACTTTCCAGATAGAAATAAGGGTCCTAGGCCAAATATGAGACCTTTAGTTTTTTGAGTTCCTTTGGTAGAGTAATTTCTATTTATTTGTTTACGCGTTCCTCTAGACACTAGCCTATGCCATCCAGTGCGCCGAGTCACCAGATGCTTGAGTGAGCACGTGGCCTCAGGTTTTTCTATATTATCTATTGACGAACATTTGGGACTTTGAGTATTCTGATTGGCATAGCCCTCAAATCTTTCCTTCTCTCTATCACGTTGAAAGTAATTTTAAGTATTTTTTTTTGAATAAGTTATAATCGATTATACCATATAATCAGTTAAAATGATCGATAATATAAGGTATTATTAATTATTTTAATTTTTTTTAAAGATTTTTTATATTAATATAATTAACACATATAATTATATTATAAATTTAAAATTATTTAAGTTTAAAAATAAATTAATAAAAAGAAAAAAATTTATTATAATACTTATTTTAAAAAAATAAATCATATTTTATATAAAAATGTATAAACATAAATTAAATATTATTTCAATAATAATAATCAATAAAAAAAATAAAGACAAAATACATACCAAAAATTTTTATTTTCAATTACAATAAATATTATAATTTCAAATTCAATTTATATTTTAATTATGTTAAATATTTCAATTTCAATTTTAATTTTAATACTTAAAATATTATAATTTCAAATTTAATTTTAATTATGTTAAATAGTTCAAATTTTAATTTCAATTAAGTTAAATATTATAATTCTAAAATCAATTTCAATTTTAATTGTGTTAAATATTATAAATTTAATTCTAATTTAAATTACGTTAAATGTTATAATTCTAAAATTAATTTTAATTTCAAATTTAATTATGTTAAATGTTAATAATTTCAAATCCAATTTTAATTTCAATTACATTAAATTTTATAATTTTAATTCCAATTTGAAATTTAAATTTAATTACGTTAAATATTGTAATTTCAATTCTAATTTCAATTTTGATTACATAAAATGTTATAATTATAAATTTAATTTCAGTTTCAATTATGTTAAATGTTATAATTTTAATTTCAATTTTAATTACATTAAATATTACAATTTGAATTCTAATTTTAATTATGTTAAATGTTATAATTTCAATATCAATTTTAATTATGTTAAATATTACAATTTCAAATACAATTATAATTTTAATTACTTTAAATGTTATATTTAATTACAATGTCGATTTCAATTACGTAAGATGTTATAATTTTAATTCTAATTTCAATTTTAATTATATTAAATGTTATAATTCTAATTTTAATTTTAATTACGTTAAATGTTATATTTTCAATTCAAATTTTAATTTTAATTATGTTAAATATTATAAATCCAATTCTAATTTCGATTTCAATTACACAAAATATTGTAATTTCAATTTTAATTTTAATTTTAATTACGTTATATGTTATAATTTTAAATTCAATATTAATTTCAATTACGTTAAATATTATAGTTTTAAAATCTAATTTTAAATTTAATTTCAACTACATTAAATATTATAATTACAAATCTAATTTTCAATTTCATTTCAACTACGTTAAATATTATTGAAATCCAATTTCAATTGTAATTACATTAAATGTTATAATTTCAAATCCAATTTTAATTTTAATTACGTTAGATATTATAACTCCAATTATAATTTTAATCTCATTTATGTTAAATATTATATTTCAAATCAGTTTTCAATTCCAATTACATTAAATGTTATAATTTTAAATCTAATTTTAATTTCAATTCCAAGTACATTAAATGTTGTAATTCTAATATAATTTTAAGTACGTTAAATGTTATAATTTTAATTTTAACTTTAAATTTAATTTCAATTACATTAAGTACATTAAATGTTACATTTGAAATTCAAATTCAAATTTAATTTTATTAAATGTTGCAATTAAAATCTAATTTTAGTTTTAATTAGTTTCAATGTTATAATTTCAAATCCAATTTCAATTCTAATTTTGTTAAAGGTTATAATTCCAATTCTAATTTTAAATTCAATTCATATTATGTTAAATTTTATAATTTTAATTTCAATTTCAATTCTAAGTACATTAAATATTATAATTTAAATTCCAATTTCAATTATATTAAATGATACAATTCCAATTTCAAATTCAATTACATTAAATATTATAATTCTAATTTTAATTTTAATTTCAATTTGAATTATGTTAAATGTTACAATTTCAATTTCAATTTTAATTATGTTAAAATGTTATAATTTTAATTTCATTTACATTAAATATTATAATTTTAATTACAATATCGATTACAATTACGTTAAATATAATAATTTCAATTATAATTTTAGTTTCAATTACTTAAGTGTTATAATTCTAATTTCGATTTCGATTTCAATTATATTAAATGTTATAATTACAATTTAAATTTCAATTACATTAAATGTTATAATTCTAATTTTAATTAAGTTAAATGTTATAATTCTAATTTCAATTTAATTTACATGTTATAATTTCAAATTAACTTCAATTTCATTTACGTTAAAAAATAAAATTCTAATTTCAATTATGTTAAATGTTATAATTTTAATTTCAATTTTAATTCTAATTTTAATTCTAATTTTAATTTTAATTTTAATTACATAAAATATTATAATTCAATTTCAATTTCTATTACGTTAAATGTTATAATTACAATTCTAATTTTTATTACATTAAATATTAAAATTTTAATTTTAATTACGTTAAATGTTATAATTCTAATTTCAATTTCAACTTTATTTACATGTTATAATTTTAATTTCAATTACGTTAAAAAATAAAATTTTAATTTCAATTATGTTAAATGTTATAATTTCAAATTCAATTTTAATTCTAATTTTAATTACATAAAATATTATATTTCAATTTCAATTTTCATTACGTTAAATGTTATAATTCAAATTCAAATTTTAATTTCAATTACGTTAAAGTTATAATTTCAATTCCAATTCCAATTCTAATTTCAATTTTAATAAATGTTAAATGTTATAATTTCAATTCTAATTTTAATTTTAATTACACAAAATACTATAATTCTAATTTCAGTTTTAAATACGTTAAACATTATAATTTCAATTCTATTTTTATTTTCATTTAAATGTTATAAGGGATAAGGTCAAATTTACCCTAATGTTTTAGGCAAATTTACAACTTTACTCTAGTTAGAGATAAAATACCTAACTTTACCATATCCGTTAATATTTGCCGTCAAATTGGATGAAAATATTTGCTTTAATGGACAATTACCACTTTACCTTAATTATTTATCATTTACCCTTAAACACGTGGCACAATCTCACTCGTTCATTGTCATTAAATACATGGTGCAATATCATTCGTTTATTTAATTTAATATAATTTTAAATAAATAATAAATAAATATTTTTTTAACAAAGTAACACGTGTCAAACACTGATTAGTTATAAATTATATTTATCATCCTGCAATTGGTTTATAATTATAATAAATTTATTTAAAAATAATTAATTAATAATTAAAAAACCTGCCACTGTCATTGAAAAAATGGCAATCGACTGGTGAACATTTTTTTTGCGACACTCCGACAACAAAAATGACAATTTTGTGAGTGGGAACACATAATATATTAAATAAGAATACTTAGTATATTAAGTAAGAACATGTAATATATTAAGTGGGAACAAATAGTACATTAAGTGGAAACACATAATATATTAAGTGAGAACACATAGTATATTGAGTGGAAACACGTAGTATATTGAGTGAGAACATTTAGTATATTAAATTGGAACACGTAGTATATTGAGTGGGAACAAATAGTATATTGAGTGGGAATATTTAATATATTAAGTTGAAACACGTAGTATATTAAGTGAGAACTCGTAGTATATTGAGTAGGAGCACGTAGTATATTGAGTGGAAAAACGTAGTATATTGAATGAGACATTTAGTATATTGCGTAGAAATATGTAGTATATTGAGTGGGAACACGTAGTATATTAAATGAAAACACGTAATATATTAAGTGAGAATATTTAGTCTGTTAAGTGGGAACACATAATATATTAAGTGAGAACACATAGTATATTAAGTGAGAACATTTAGTATGTTAAATGGGAACACGTAGTATATTGAGTCAGAACACGCAGTATATTAAGTAGAAACATGTAATAGATTAAGTGAGAATACGTAATATATTAAGTTAGAACATTTAATAAATTGAGTAGGAACACGTAGTATATTAAATGGAAACAAGTAGTATATTAAGTGAGAATATACTACGTGTTCCCACTTAACATACTACGTGTTCCCACTCAATATATTACGTGTTCTCACTCAATAAACTACATGTTCCCACTTAATATACTACGTGTTCTCACTCAATATACTAAATGTTCTCACTCAATATATTATGTGTTCCAGCTTAATATACTAAATGTTTACTTAATAAACTAAATATTTTCACTCAATATACTACGTTTTTCTACTTGATATATCATATTTTCTCACTTAATATACTAAATGATTCTATTTAATATACTAAATATTTTCATTCAATATACTACGTGTTCCTACTTAATATATTACGTGTTCCTACTTAATATACTACGTGTTCCCAGTTAGTATATTACATATTTTCGCTTAGTATACTAAATGTTCTCACGTAGTATACTAAATGTTTCCAGTTAATATATGATGAACACTTGAAATTACACATTTAATAAGAGTTTTACATGATTGTTTTGTATTACTAGTGTATTTAATTTTCTTAACTTAAGTATGTTTACAATATTGTACTTAATTATCTTTTAACTATTTTGTGGTAGGTTCGGTAAAATGGGCATAACTTTCTACCTAAAGATCTAATTGAGGTGATTCTTGATCCTATGGAGAGCTGACTTAATGGGCTAACATATTATATTTAACAAAGCATTTGAAATTCGAGTGTTTAGAGGGTGTCAAATGGCCTAGAACAGAACTGATTTGCAGTACAGGCCCAGTTTGAACAGTCATCAGTATTTGGCCCATACCTATATAAATACGTATGAGATTACTCAATTTGGAAAGATCAGAGACTTATCTACAACTTTGATGTTTTGAGTGACAGCTAATTCGGATCACATCAATTCCAAATTGGATAATCAAGTGGGTGCCCAAGTGATAATGAATGCAAATTAGTTTGCCACCATTCTTGACTTTCATCAACCAAGTGATTCCCTCCAAATTTGTCTCGATTTATCCATGTTTTTATATAAATAGTTGACTTGTTTATGCCTAAAGAATATAATTAGTAAGTTAGAATTTAGTTCAAAATACTTGTCATTTGTATCCATTTCTTTGTAAATTTATTTCTCTTGTTTACTATTAAATCATGTTATTTCTTCTTCCATTTCTTTTCTTTTTCTTTAGTTTTATTATGTCCAAATAATTTTCTTTAAGTTAAGGTGAAAGGGTGAAGCTCTTGGCAAGGTAATAAGATATGTTTAATATTTATTCATGAATTTAATACTTCATTTTTAAGTTATGCAAACTTATATATGATGTATTTATTTTGTTTGTAGAATTAATACCCTTTCTTTTAAAGTAGTGATTCTTGATTTATTATTGACAAACTTAATACTTGGCACAATAAATTCTTGAAACCATTTACAAGATTTTGTGTATATAACCTTTCTTATAAAGTGGGAGTCTTGATTTATTGTAGACAAATATAAAGATTGGCATAATAAATACATGAACCCATTTATAAGATTTGGTGTATAATAATTGAAAGAAATAAATACTAATCAATATATAAATAATGATGAACTTTAATTGCTATATTTTTCGGTTGGAACCTCCTTTGTGTGAGGATTCCAATTGAGTTATAAAAAAAAAGTTAAATATATTCTTACTTCTTATGCCAAGAGTGAATCCCCATAACCTTAGCTTTTTATTTGAATTGGTTAATTGAAATAATATTTGCAAACATCTTATACTGCATTAATTATCTTTAAAGTGTTTATAATTTGTAATTTTAATTCTATTTCCCTGTGGATCGACTCCGTTCTCATCGGGTTATTTATTACTTCGACAATTCTGCACTTGAGAATAACTCCTATATTCTGGACGTGTCAAGTTTTTGGCGCCATTGCCGGGGAGGTAAAATTAATATTTTGTTTTGTTGTTGTTTGTTTATTTATTTTATTTTCATGAAAGGCTAAGTCTCCTAACGTGCTTTACTTTATTTATTATTTGCTTTTTATTTTCGTTAAATGTATTTTCATAGAAGGCTAAGCCTCCTAACTTATTTAATTTATTTATTATTTTTGCCTTTTATTTTCATGGAAGGCTGAGCCTCCTACTCTTTATTTATTATTCTCTTTTTATTTTTATTTTTTATTTTCATGAAAGGCTGAACCTCCTACTCTTTATTTATTATTATATTTTTTTTATTATTTTTACTTTTTATTTTCGCTTTTTATTTTCATGGAAGGCCGAGCCTCCTAACGTGCTTTATTTATTATTTTGTTTATTATATAATCTAACATTACTAATCTAATTTCTAATTATTTATCTTCATTTTGCTTTTCGTTTTTCCTATTTTATTTACTTGTGTTTAATATTTATTTTTCTCTTATTTGTATTATTTATTGTTATTGTATTGTATTTTATTTCTTTTATGAGCAGTTGGTTTCGAGATCCTAATTCTCATCGTTTGGTGAAAGGTAATTGCAAAACTTCATTTGATAATTTGTTAGATTCTCCTTCATCTTCTCATTCTTTACTAATTAACACCATGAGCGAAAATCAAATTGAGGGACTCATAGACCCAGGGGATAATCAATCTCAACATAATGAGCATAACCGACCTAGGACACTTAGAGACTACATGAACCCTACACGAACCGGTGCACCATCTTGCTTAATTTTTCCTCTGGATGCAACGCATTTTAATTTTAAGCCAGACATTATCCAACTTTTACCCACTTTTCATGGCTTAGATGCAGAGAACCCTTATCTACATCTAAGAGAATTTAAAGAAGTGTGTAACACGTATAATGATCAAAATTGTAGCATAAACACAATTCGACTTAAGCTTTTCCCTTTTTCTTTAAAAGATAAAGCTAAAACATGGCTACAAAATCTTAGGCCAGGATCCATTTCTTTATTGGATGAGATGCAACAACAATCCCTGAAAAAGTTTTTTCCCTCCCATAGAACAAATTCTTTCAAAAGATAAATCACCACTTTTGCCCAAAAATCAGGAGAGACCATTTACCAATGTTGGGAAAGGTATAAAGAATTACTTAATACCTGTCCCTATCATGGTTTTGAAACATGGAGAGTAGTCTCAAATTTCTATAATGGCTTAACACCCCTAGGCAAATGGTAGAAATGATGTGTAATGTAACATTTAAGAAAAAAATACCCAGAAGAGGCAATGAACTATCTTGACTTACTAGCAGAAAATGCTCAAAATTAGGACACTACTGGTACTTGTAAGGCACCTAGCAAAAATCAAACCACTACATCTAGTGGGGGTATTTATCATCTTAAGGAAGACCATGACCTTCAAGCCAAATTAGCATCCCTTACTAGAAAAGTCGAAACCTTAGAAATGAAAAAGAGTGGTCACCCATATTCACAAAACTATAATCCTGGATGGTGAAATCACTCGAATTTTAGTTGGAGGAATAACACTCAAGCACAGGCTTTACAAGCACCTTTCCAACCACACCAAAACTTTCAAAATCATCAAGGTTATGCACCATATGTCCCACCTCCTAGGAAAAATCTTGAAGAAACCTTGCATACATTCATTGAAAAATAAGAGTCTGTTAATTCTCAAAATGCTCAAACATTTGCTGATTTGAAAGATACTCTTGCTAAATTTGCATCTGCACTGAATATTCATAAGAAAGGAAAATTTCCTTCTCAACCACAGCCAAACCCCAAAGGACAACATAACTCAAATGCATGTAGTTTAGGAAGCCAACACATCGATCAAGTTAAAGCAGTTATCACTCTTCGGAGTGGTAAAATTGTTGAAAAAGAAATTTCTGAATCTCATGAGAGTGATGAATCAATCTCTAAGGGTAAGAAAAGTGTTGAACCTACATCTAATGAAGAAAAAACCAAACCCTTACCTCTACCTCCATTTTCTCATGCATTACGTAATACTAAGAAGATGAATCACAATCCTGAAATTTTTGAAATCTTCAAACAGGTAAAAGTTAATATTCCTTTATTGGATGCTATTAAACAGGTTCCCTCTTATGCAAAATTTTTGAAAGATTTATGCACAGTATAGCGAAAACTGAATGTGAAAAAGAAAGCATTTTTAGCTGAACAAGTAAGTGCCATTCTTCAGAACAATAATTCTTTGAAATATAAAGACCCTGGTTGTCCTACAATTTCATGTATTATTGGAAATCATAAAATTGAACAAGCCTTACTTGATCTTGGTGCTAGTGTGAATTTATTGCCATATTCAGTTTATTAGCAGCTCAATCTCGGGGAGTTAAAATCAACATCTGTAACTCTTTTACTTGCTGATAGATCAATAAAAGTACCAAGAGGGACAGTGGAAGATGTTTTAGTTCAAGTTGATAAATTCATATATCCTGTGGATATTATTGTCTTGGACACAGAACCTGTCATAGGATGTAATCCGATACCTGTTATTTTAGGTCGTCCATTTTTAGCAACTTCTAACGCTTTGATTAATTGCAGAAATGGAGTAATGAAGCTTTCATTTGGAAACATGACACTTAAACTAAATGTTTTCAATATGTGTAAGCAACCATATGAAAAGGAGGATGAAAGTGAAGAAGGTGACATGATTGAAATGATTGTGGAGGATCATATTCAAAAAGGGAGTTCTACCGATCCCTTAGAAATGTGTTTAATAAATTCATTTGAGTCAAATATACAATTAGATCCTGAAATCTCTGATATATGTTCTTTACTTGATTGTGTACAGGTGATTGAAAATAAAGGATGGAAACTAAAGTTTGAAGAATTGTGAGAAAATGAGGATAAACAAAACGAAATTTCAAAGTTAGAGTTAAAACCTTTGCCTGAAGGACTGAAATATGCATTTCTTGGAGAGAAACAAACTTACTCGGTGGTAATCTCTTCTATACTCACAAGTGAACAAGAAGGTAAGTTGATTGAATTATTGAAAATGCATAAAAATGCAATTGGGTGGACTTTAAAAGACATAAATGGTATTAATCCTCTAATTTGCACACATAGAATACACCTAAAGGATAATGCCAAAACTTTCCAACAATCTCAAAGGAGATTAAATCCACATATAAAAGAGGTAGTGAAAGCTGAAGTTCTCAAATTACTTGAAGTAGGAATCATCTATCCTATCTCAGATAGTAAGTGAGTAAGTGATAAGGCGAAATTGTATAAACTATTTTATCTTCCTAACTTCATATTTGTTCAATTTATCTTAATAATTGGGCTATTTATGCGTATTAATGTTGTTTTATAGGTTGAAGCATTATCGGAGCAAAAATACCGGAAAACGGACGCAAATCGGAGCATTAGAGATAAAAATACGAATGGGGGCACTGTAGCTACAGTGTTACTGTAGCTACAGTACACTGCTACAGTGTACTGTAGCAACAGTACACTGCTACAGTGTACTGTAGCAACAGTGCAGCGCCGCAGCGCTGGATTTCAGCGCCGCGGCGCCGATTGCAGAAACTGGGCGCCGCAGCGCCAAAACGCAGCGCCGCGGCGCCGGGACCTGGGCAACAAGTTTTGACAGGTTCCTGAAAATCAGGAAACCCAAAAGCAACTCAAAATGCGCCCTAATTCCGTGCTCTTACCTATTTAATTGCTCAAAACTTACATTTTGAGAGAGGACTCCAGCTGGGACAGCAGCTGGAAACACAAAGAAACACCTAACTTCTAAGTTTGAAGAAATCAAAGAGGAGGGAAGCAAGCTTCAACAACAAAGGCATTTGACAGGGATGTCTTCTTTGCTTTGATTCTTTACTTGTTGTAAGATGTTTAGTTTACATGTATTGATGGAATTAGCTTCAAGATTGTGTAGTTTAATGATGAGCTAATTTCGTTCATCTAGGATTACATCCTTGAACTCATTATGTGATGGATTTTAGTTCTCTCTTTTATGGTATTAATTCAGCTTTTGATATATTCATTGTGCTTGTGCTTAATGCTATTTGATTACTTGGCCAGTGGTTAAATTGATCTAGAAATGCTTAAATAAACTTGACAAAGGCATTTAGGTATTTAGTCTTAAGCATATTGATGCATGATCATAGTGTAGTACACTTGAGTTTCATATGAGATAGACATATACTCATAAGGCATGTATGGCTCATAAAACTTGTGCTTAATGAATTTTGTTCAATTTATTTATCATAGACATATAGATATTTGATTGGATGGAATAGATTCACTTGACCTGCAAAAGAGGCTTGTGATGTGTTGAGTGTTTTGGTCAATATATCAAGTTGAGAACCAATAAACATCAAAGAGATTCTGCTGAATTTATTTGCATAATGAGGGATAGTTTGTAATCCTAGGATTTCTCATATTGAATATAATTTGTTGGTAATTTAGTTTATCACTTAGCATAATTAAGTTGTTCTTTTACTTGAGTAGTTTAATCATCATACATTAAATCATTTTCTGGATAATAGTAGAAAGACACCATTTCGGTACTTAAACTAGAAAAGATAAATCATTCTCTGTGGGATCGACACTCTACTTATCATATATTACTTGTTGCGACAACGTGCACTTGCGCTAATTTGTGTTATAGAAATCACACAACAAGTTTTTGGCGCCGTTGCCGGGGAATGAAAATTTTTTTTTTCTTATTTTAATACTGATACAAATCTTTTCTCCTGTTAATTCAGATTTCTGTTTTTGTTTGTAGAAATTTCAGGTATGTATGAGACGTTCCAAGAGCGTTGATCTAGCATACTTTGATCCTGAAATTGAGAGGACACTAAGAAGATTACGACGAGACCAGAACCAAGTGACTAGCATGGAAGAGCAAAACCAGAATGTTTGTGTAGAGCCAAGAGCCTTAAGAGACTATGCAGTTCCTTGGGTGAATGGCATACACTCAAGCATTCGCAGGCCAAATATCAATGCTAACAATTTTGAAATCAAGCCGGGGACTATTCGAATGCTTAAAGAATCAGTGCAGTTCAGCGGCTTCCCGAATGATGATCCCAACGAGCATATCACAAATTTCTTGGAAATTTGTGACACATTCAAATACAATGGCGTGTCAGATGATGCCATAAGACTCAGGTTGTTTCCATTCTCCTTGAGGGACAAAGCAAAAAGTTGGTTAATATCATCACCATCCGGTTCAATAACAACATGGGATGATTTGGCACAAAAGTTCTTAGCCAAGTTCTTCCCACCGTCCAAAACTGCAAAGATGCGTAATGATATTACCTCTTTTGTACAACATGAGTCAGAATCATTGTATGAATCATGGGAGAGATTTAAGGATATGCTGAGAAAGTGTCCACATCATGGAGTTCCCAAATGGTTGCTGGTGCAAACATTTTATAATGGATTGGTGGGACATTTAAGAATGATTGTAGATGCAGCAGCTGGAGGGGCGTTAATGAGCAAGTCCACAGATGTGGCATATGACTTGTTGGAAGAAATTGCCTTCAACAGCTACCAATGGCCATCAGAAAGAGTGAATCCAAGAAAAGTTGCTGGTGTGCATGAAATTGATGCACTCACTTCCTTGACAGCACAAGTTAGTTTGTTGGCTAAGAAGATGGATACATTTGGAGTCAATGCAGTAAAAAGCCAACCACCAACTTGTGATTTTTGTGGAGATAATCACCAAAATGGTCTATGCATGGAGACAACACAATATGTAGGGAGTTACAATCAGCAGCAGCATAATCCCAACTCGAATTTTTACAATCCAGGGTGGAGGAATCATCCAAATTTTTCTTGGAATGATAATAACCAAGGGCAATCCTCAAAATCCATGAGTCCACCCAGATTTCAAATGCAGCAGCAGCAGCAACAATTTCAGCAAGAAAAGAAACCTGGTGTTGAGGAATTGTTAATTCAATACATAAGGCAAACTGACCAACTTTTGCAAAGCCAATCAGCATCTCTTCGCACCTTAGAAAACCAAGTTGGTCAATTAGCTTCTGCAATGAACAACCGCCCTCAAGGGTCGTTACCGAGTAACACGGAAGTTAATCCAAAAGGTGACAAAGAGCAATGCAAATCAATAACGTTGAGAAGCGGTAAAGAATTGCAAAACATTGTGGGAAGACCTAAATCATCAGCAGATGCAGAAAATTCTGCAGATTCAGCAAATGCAGAAAATGCAGAAAATTCTGGAAATGCAGAAAATTCTGCAGATGCAGAAAATGCAGAAAATTCTGCAGATGCAGAAAGTGCAGAAAATTCTGCAGAGGGGAATGAAAAACAAGAAGATGGTGCAGTAAAAGAAAAGGTTATACAGAAAGAGAAGGTGCAGCCTTATAGACCACCACCATTTCCTCAGCGACTACAGAAGCAAAAGAAAGAGAAGCAGTTTACAAAGTTTCTGGAAATTTTTAAGAAACTGCACATTAACATACCATTTGCAGATGCATTAGTGCAAATGCCTAGCTATGTTAAATTCATGAAGGACATTCTTTCAAGGAAAAAGAAGCTGGACGAGTATGAAACTGTAGCGTTGACAGAAGAATGCAGTGCAATATTGCAGAAAAAATTGCCTCCAAAGCTCAAGGATCCAGGAAGTTTTACCATTCCATGCATAATTGGAAACCGGTATTTTGGTAAAGCTTTATGTGATCTAGGGGCCAGCATAAATTTGATGCCTTTGTCTATCTACAACCAGCTAGGATTGGGGGAAGCCAAGCCTACGAATGTCACTTTACAACTTGCAGATCGTTCACTCACATATCCTAAAGGTGTGATTGAAGATGTGTTAGTTAAGGTAGATAAATTTATATTCCCAGCTGACTTCATTGTGTTGGATATGGAAGAGGATCTTGAAATTCCAATCATTTTGGGAAGACCTTTCTTAGCTACCGGTAGAACCTTGATTGATGTCCAAAAAGGAGAACTTACTATGAGAGTGCAAGATGAAGAGGTGACGTTTAATGTGTTCAAAGCCATGGAATTTCCCAAAGAAGCAGATGAATGTTACTGCATCAGCATTATTGATAGAGAAATTCAAAGGATATTCAGCAGCCATTATAGCCAAGACTCTCTAGAAAATGCAGTCAAGGGTTACCTTAATCTACAGATTTCCAAGGATTATTCCCATTGTTTCCAAATGGACATGGTAATTCCGGATGAAGCACAATTACCTCAGAGGCTAAAAGTGATAGAAGCCATTCAACATCAAGGTCATAAAAAGGCATCATGGTACAGATTGATAACCAAGAAGAGGCAAAGTACTTTCACAAAGAAAACAGCGAAAATAGGCTATTGGAGTTCAATCTTCCAGTCTAAGATTAAAGTCTTTCTGGGAAGGCTCAAAGCAAAAAGGTCAGAGATGCCACTTCAAGATTTTCTTATGGAGTTGTGGAAGTCGAAGAAAAAGAATGTTAACACCCGAAGACATCGACTTAAGTTCCATAAGGGAGATGCTTCAGATATGCAGTTTGATCCTCATTGAGTCAAAAAGGATAACGTCTAGCCAGAGACGAAAAATTAGGCGCTGTTTGGGAGGCAACCCAAGGTAAATATGTGTTGCATTAGTATTGGCATTTATTATTTTCAGTTTCTAAAAAAAAAAAAAAAAAAAAAAAAAAAAAAATTTTTTTTTTGGCAAGGAACGAGCGCCGCGGCGCTCAAACCGAGCGCCGCAGCGCCACTTCCAGAGATGCAGCGCCGCAGCGCTGATTCCTAGCGCCGCGGCGCTGCAGCGGGGATAGCAACAAAAGGGGCATTTGCCCAAATTTTTCCCCCTTTTCTCATGCTCTCTCTCTTGCTAACCCTAGACTCTCTCAACCCTCTCAACCTACCCCAATTCACACTCACAAATCCCACCTTACCCATTAAATTTTCAGCTTAAAAACAACATCAAAACACACTCCAAACATCATTTCACACACTTCATCATCACAAATTCCATCAAATTGCATTTTCCACAACAAATTAACAAAGTTCTCCCAATCTCAAATTTCGGTGGATTAAACTCACAAGGTAAACAATCTTGTCTTTAATCTCTTATTTTACATTGATTCTTTCTTTATTCTACTTCCATTATGCAATTGTTGGATTAATTTGTGAGTAGTAAAATGAAAGCTTTGGGTTTAACCTTGAATTCTTGCATTGAGATTATGATGGAATTATGTTGAGATTTGTGTTGGAATTATATTGAGATTATGCCAGAATTATATTGAGATTGTGTTGGATTTGTGTTGGAATTATATTGAATTGTATTGGAATTATGTTGGCATTATATTGGAATTGTGTTGGAATTGTGAAAACTTAATTCGTTATTCCATGAGTGTAGAAAGTTTTAGCCAATTTGATTGGAGTGTGGACTTGTGACAATTAAGGAGATTGGTGGAGGGGCTTTAGTTGGCAAATTAGTGTTCTGAGCAACATGGCTTTGTCAGCGAAGATGAAAATGCAACAGCAACAAATGATGACTAAAGCCCGGACTCTATTTCAGGGAAGTATTTCTATGCTTTTTGTCTTATGTTTCTTTTTGTTTTGCCATGAGGACATGTCGGATATTAAGTTTGGGGGATAGGGAAACACTTTCCCATTTGTTCTGTTTATTTATTTGTTTTGTTTTTAATTCTGTTTTTAGTTGTTTGTTTTGCATAATTTCTTTTGTTTTGTTTGTTTTCTTTCATTTTAGTGTTCAGTTGTGGGTTGGTTGAATGATTAGTAGTCAATGATATGAAATAGAAACATGATTTCAAATGCTATGTTCTTTGGGAAACAATGAATGTTGTGATTGTTTACTTGGTAATCTAGGACAAGTTCAGCTTCACTTTGTGACCACTTGATATTTCGAGCACATAGTTAGAATTATTTAGTTTTATGCTTACTTAGAAGACTTTTATGCACTACAAGAATAAATATGGTCTCAAGAACACGCTAGAACTTGTTTGAGCATCACTCAAGGCGAAATCCTAGGGCGTACATAATTAACGATATGATTTTAGGCCATCTTTGGACCGATTGAGCCTTTCAAGCCAACCTATGTATAATTTTGACCGTAGTCACCCCCGTTGAGCCTAATTATCATTTTTTTCTTGCTAAATATATCATTACCTTAGCCTTTACTTTTATTATCCTTCATAGTACCCATCACGCCATAAGTATAGCACTTCTTTTAAAGAATAGTGTGAACTTTTATAAATGAAGGGGTGAATTAAAGAAGAGCTTTGGGTTTGGTTATAAATGTTGGTTGTTCAAATATGAAAAGCTTAAGTTTGGGGGTATAGTGACTTATATGTAATAAAAAAAAAAAAAAAAAAAAATTTAAAGAAAAAAAGAAAGAAACAAAAAGAAAAATTGAGTTTGCTATACCCCTAGCTTAAATGAAAAGAAAAGAAGAGCAACAAAATAGCTAGGGAATCAAAGAAATAAGTTTGGGGGAAATTGGGTGGAAAACAATGGTTGGGTTTGAATAACCTCAAGAGGAATGTGTGTTTATGGTGTAAGTTGATCCAAAATCGATCCATTTTATCATACCCTCACCCTATCCATGCATTACAAGCTAACTAAAGTCCTATTTGATCCTTGATTATGTGTGTGCCTACATTAGTGGAGAGTGATGCGAAAAAACAAGCATATGGAGTGTTAAATAAAAGCAAAATTCTCATAGAGACCATTTCATTATCTTATGTGCATAAACTAATCCGAGCGCATGCTACTAATGATTTTAGCTATTCACACACACACCAAGTAGGTCACTTGTGGGTTTGAATAAGTGTTGGATTAACATGTTGAACGGTTAAGATGTTTAGAATTTCCTTAAGAATAGTAGTCATGAGAAATTTTTGAGATAAATTACTAATCGTTTGCCAACCCAATGTTTTATATCTTTTTATTGTTTGTTGTCATTTTTTTGTGTTGTCCGTGTGCTCTCTTACTCGAGGACGAGCAAATATTTAAGTTTGGGGGTATTTGATAAGGCGAAATTGTATAAACTATTTTATCTTCCTAACTTCATATTTGTTCAATTTATCTTAATAATTGGGCTATTTATGCGTATTAATGTTGTTTTATAGGTTGAAGCATTATCGGAGCAAAAATACCGGAAAACGGACGCAAATCGGAGCATTAGAGATAAAAATACGAATGGGGGCACTGTAGCTACAGTGTTACTGTAGCTACAGTACACTGCTACAGTGTACTGTAGCAACAGTACACTGCTACAGTGTACTGTAGCAACAGTGCAGCGCCGCAGCGCTGGATTTCAGCGCCGCGGCGCCGATTGCAGAAACTGGGCGCCGCAGCGCCAAAACGCAGCGCCGCGGCGCCGGGACCTGGGCAACAAGTTTTGACAGGTTCCTGAAAATCAGGAAACCCAAAAGCAACTCAAAATGCGCCCTAATTCCGTGCTCTTACCTATTTAATTGCTCAAAACTTACATTTTGAGAGAGGACTCCAGCTGGGACAGCAGCTGGAAACACAAAGAAACACCTAACTTCTAAGTTTGAAGAAATCAAAGAGGAGGGAAGCAAGCTTCAACAACAAAGGCATTTGACAGGGATGTCTTCTTTGCTTTGATTCTTTACTTGTTGTAAGATGTTTAGTTTACATGTATTGATGGAATTAGCTTCAAGATTGTGTAGTTTAATGATGAGCTAATTTCGTTCATCTAGGATTACATCCTTGAACTCATTATGTGATGGATTTTAGTTCTCTCTTTTATGGTATTAATTCAGCTTTTGATATATTCATTGTGCTTGTGCTTAATGCTATTTGATTACTTGGCCAGTGGTTAAATTGATCTAGAAATGCTTAAATAAACTTGACAAAGGCATTTAGGTATTTAGTCTTAAGCATATTGATGCATGATCATAGTGTAGTACACTTGAGTTTCATATGAGATAGACATATACTCATAAGGCATGTATGGCTCATAAAACTTGTGCTTAATGAATTTTGTTCAATTTATTTATCATAGACATATAGATATTTGATTGGATGGAATAGATTCACTTGACCTGCAAAAGAGGCTTGTGATGTGTTGAGTGTTTTGGTCAATATATCAAGTTGAGAACCAATAAACATCAAAGAGATTCTGCTGAATTTATTTGCATAATGAGGGATAGTTTGTAATCCTAGGATTTCTCATATTGAATATAATTTGTTGGTAATTTAGTTTATCACTTAGCATAATTAAGTTGTTCTTTTACTTGAGTAGTTTAATCATCATACATTAAATCATTTTCTGGATAATAGTAGAAAGACACCATTTCGGTACTTAAACTAGAAAAGATAAATCATTCTCTGTGGGATCGACACTCTACTTATCATATATTACTTGTTGCGACAACGTGCACTTGCGCTAATTTGTGTTATAGAAATCACACAACAGTAAGTCCTACTCAGGTAGTACTAAAAAAATCTGGAATCACAGTCATTGAAAATGAAAAAGGTGAGTTAATACCAACTCGATCTCATCTAGTTGGAAGATGTGCATAGATTATAGAAAGTTGAACTCAGCCACTAGAAAAGACCATTTTCCTTTACCATTCCTTGATCAAATTATAGAAAGAGTAGCAGGACATCCCTACTATTGCTTTCTAGATGGTTACTCTGGCTATTATCAAATTCTCATAGCACTAGAGGACCAAGAAAAGACTACATTCACATGCCCTTTTGGAACCTTTGCTTTTAGAAGAATGCCCTTTGGACTTTGTAATGCCCCAGCAACATTTCAGAGATATATGTTAAGCATTTTTAGTGACATGATTTAGCATTATTTAGAAGTTTTCATGGATGATTTAACTGTGTTTGAAAAATCTTTTGATAATTGTCTTGAAAACTTAGAAAAGGTTTTAAAAAGATGTGAAGAATAAAGTCTTGTATTGAATTGGGAAAAATGTCATTACATGGTTACTTCTGGAATTGTTTTAAGACACATAGTATCTTCTAAAGGAATTGAAGTGGATAAGGTAAAAGTCAAACTTATTACACATTTGCTTCGACCAAAAATAGTCAGAGAAGTTCAATCCTTTTTAGGACATGCTGAATTTTATAGGAGGTTCATAAAAAAATTTAGTGCTATATCTAAACCTCTTTGTAACCTCTTAGCAAAAGATGTATCATTTAAGTGGACTCAAGAGTGTCAAAATTCATTTGAAAAATTAATTGGTCTCTTAACATCTGCTCCTATCATACAATCTCCTGACTGGTCTTTACCTTTTGAGCTCATGTGTGATGCTAGTGACTACGCTGTTGGTGCTGTATTGGGACAAAGAAAGGAAGGTAAATCCTATGTAATTTATTACGCAAGTAGAACTTTAAATAGTGCACAAATGAATTACACAACAACTGAAAAAGAACTACTTGCTGTAATATTTGCATTAGACAAATTTCATTATTACTTAATTGGTTCTTCAACTATTGTATTTACTGACCATGCTGCTGTAAGGTACTTAATGTCAAAACAGGATGCAAAACTAAGGCTGATTCGATGAATTTTATTGCTTCAAGAATTTATTATCACTATAAATGATAAGAAAGAAGCTGAGAATGTTGTTGCAGATCACTTATCAAGACTCACACCAGATTCATCAACAAAAATAACACCTATTTATGATTCTTTTCCAGATGAATTTTTATTTTCTACTGTTATAATGCCTTGGTATGCTAATATTGTTAATTTTCTTGTAACAGGAGAAATGCCACCTCAATGGAATGTTCAAGACAAAAAAATTTTTTTAACTGAGGTAAGAAAGTTTTATTGGGATGATCCTTATTTCTTCAAATATTGTCATGATCAAATATTTCGAAGATGCATACCTGACAATGAGGTAAAGAAAATTTTTAACTGAGATAAGAAAGTTTTATTGGGATGATCCTTATTTCTTCAAATATTGTCATGATCAAATATTTCGAAGATGCATACCTGACAATGAGGTAAATAAAGTTATTGAATTTTGTCATTCTGAAGCATGTGGGGGACATTTCTCATCAAAGAAAACAGCTGCAAAAATCTTGCAGTGTGAATTTTATTGGCCCACTTTATTTAAAAATACACATGCATTTTGTATAACTTGTGAAAATTGTCAAAAGTTGGGATCAACTTCAAAACGAAACATGATGCCTTTGAACCCCATTCTTATTATTGAAATCTTTGATTGTTGGGGGATAGATTTCATGGGACCATTTCCGTTATCATTTGGATTTACGTATATCTTAGTTGCAGTAGATTATATCTCAAAATGGATTGAGGCTATTCCATGTCGAAATAATGACCATAAAACAGTCATGAAATTTTTGAAAAAAAATATCTTAAGTCGATTTGGAATCCCTCGAGCTATTATAAGTGATAGGGGTAAGCATTTTTGTAATAGACCATTTGAAACATTAGTAAAAAAATATGGTATTACTCATAAATTTGTCACCCTTTATCATCCTCAGACAAGTGGACAAGTTGAATTAACAAATAGGGAGATAAAACAAATTTTAGAAAAAACTGTAAACCCAAATCGCAAAGATTGGTCTTTAAGACTAAATGATGCACTGTGGGCTTATAGAACTGCTTTTAAAACTTCATTGGGTATGTCTCCCTATAGGATAGTTTATGAAAAACCTTGTCACTTACCTGTGGAACTTGAGCATAAAGCCTACCTCGCTATTAAAACTTTCAATGAAAATCTTGATTCTGCTGGACATATACGTAAATTACAAATAAATGAACTTGAAGAATTGAGAAATGATGCATATGAGAATTCGAAAATTTATAAAGCTAAAATTAAAGCCTTTCATGATAAAAAAATTCAGAGAAAAACATTTGACACTAGTCATAAGGTTTTGCTTTATAATTCTCGACTTCATATATTCCCTGAAAAATTAAGATCAAGATGGAGTAGCCCTTTTATTGTCAAACATGTGTACCCTTATGGAACAATTGACATTGAAAATCCTAGAAATGGGAATGTGTTTAAGGTAAATGGGCAAAGACTCAAGCCGTTTCTAGAAAACCAAGCTTTTCATGAAGAATTTACGTTCCTGTCGGATCCTTGTTACGAGACCAATTAATCTTTGTTTTATATATTTACATATTTATACATATTTATTATTCTTCTAACATTTTTTTTTTACTTGCAGGTTAATTTAGTAGTTTTGTTAAAATTTTGTTTTGCACCCCGGTTAAGTGGCGGATAACGATACTCCATGATATTTCAAATCGATTTTTTCAATTTCCCATAATTACTGATATCTTCTCTTCTTCCCCTTTCTCTAAAAAAAAAAGGATGACATTCTAAAATATTTAAAAAAGCGTTTTTCCTCATTGCCTCAAAATTCCTTGAAGAAAATTTACCAAACAAGATGTGAAAGATTAAGGTTATTAATGATTATGAATATACCTGTTGATTTACGTTGGTTAATTGAAGCCAAAGTTAGATTGATAGGTGAATTTTCAGACTCATTAATTTCCTACATGCCTGGCTTAGGTAAAAGCTCTTTTTCAAAAAAACGAAGAGCAAAACGATTAAATGTTTGTTACAAGTGTGCACGCACGACTTGCAACACACGTTGCCACACTTTAAGAATGGTGTCTGTAAATCGCGAAGATAAAATTAGGTTCATTAAGGATGGCCTAAGTAAGGAGTCTTTAGATAATATTTATCGACTCTTGAGACGCATCTTAGTGGATATGTGCATATTGTAATTCATGAATTATGGGACATATTCCTAAAAGAACATGAGCGGTACAGTCTCGGGAATCTGACTTTAAAAGACCCTGTTTGCCAATTTATAAGAAAATTGGATGGGAAGCCTATCCTCGACCCATAGAGGGTGTTTAAGCCGTTACTGAACATAAAACCAGAGGAAGATGTGAGCCACAATCACAACTACTTGTATATATTTACTATAGCTATTATTTTTAAATGTTTCATTTCAAACTCAAATGTCTTTTCAATAATCAACCACCTATAATCCTTTTTAAAAATTTTGCATTTTAAGCCGACAACCCATGTAACTTTTCCAGCTAACAAATTAAAAATTGGTAAAAAGGTGTTGAATCTTGTATTTCAAGCCAACAGCCATGTGATTTAACTTTGCAATACCTTTTGGCTCTATAAATACATTGCATTATTTCTGCATCTTTGTACAAACTCAAAATCATTCAAGAGAGAGGGTGAGTGTAATCATGGAAGGATCATCAACTTGTAAATTCACAAAAATTTGTGTCTTTTGTGGATCCAGCCCTGGAAAAACTAGTGAGTTTATAGAAGCAGCAGAAACCTTTGGTAAGATGTTAGCTGAGTGCAATATTCATTTAGTATATGGGGGAGGTAGTCTTGGATTAAAGGGACGTGTGGTAACCGCTGTACAAAATAATGGCAATCGAGTTTTTGGTATCATACCAAAAGCTCTAACTGTTGGAGACATTGTAGGAAAAATAATTGGGGATGAGTTACAGGTATCATCAATGCATGAACGAATTTCTTTTATGCTTCGTAATGCTGATCCCTTCATAGCTCTACCTGGAGGTTTCGGAACATTGGAGGAAATTTTTCAAATTGTCTCATGGGCACAATTGCAAATCCATAAAAAATCAATTGGTTTGTTAAACGTTGATGATTTTTATAATGGGTTGTTATCTTTTTTTGACTATGCAGTGAAAAAATAATTCGTCTCATCTGCAGCACGACAGATTCTCATTTCTGCTTCAACTGTTGATCAGTTACTCGATGAACTACAAGCTTTTATACCTCTATTTGATCCAACAATGAGTCAGATAGATTGGTATACTGATCACAGTGAAAAGAAACGTAAGATAGATTTGACGCTTCATCTGTAGCCTATCTATTTCTATGTATTTTAAAGCTTTTTGTGTGGCTTGTTTTATTTTGTTGCAGGTTTAATTTTCAATAAAAGATGTTTCAGGTGATATCTTCTATACTTTACTCTTTCTATATTTTGACATTGAGGACAATGTCTCAATTTGGTTGAGGGGGGAAGATAGTTGATATTATTGTTATCACCTTGTTTACTAAAAAAAAAAAATTATTATTATCATGAATGGCGTGAGTAAAATGTTCATTTATGTATTCTTGAGACGCATTCTAGCTCTAGAATGGCAGAGTAAAGAGTACATTATAAACTTTTGAAACACATTCTAATTGGTTTATTTTTAATGTATTTTATGTTTGTTGCTTTGTGATGAACACTTGAACTTGCTTAAGTTCTTAGTAACTCTTGCGTAAATAAATTTGCTTTGCTATCGATATATGATTTCAAAATTGTTTAGTTTAAATCACTTTTTCTATCTAGGTTACTAAATAATAACTTTTAAAATTATTTATTGAGAACAATACTAAGCCTTGTGGTAAGATGGATGATTCAATATATATAGCCAAAAGAATTTTCATGTTTAAGTATACATATTATTTTCTAAACTCACATATCTTTTGTGAGTGAGTGGAGAGGTTTGAGATAACGGCTTACGAACTTTCATTGATCTTTTGAAATGGTTAATTTTTATTTGGAATGACATTATTTGGGATGAGGAATGATTTGGTTGCTTAGCTGAAAGATTAAAAAAAAACAATTTGGAAAAGTATTATGGTGATAAATTGCTCTTATTTTGTAATGATTCCTTATGTCTTTCAAAAAAGAAAAAGAAAAAAATGAGTAAAAAAAAAAAGAAAGAAAGAAAAGAAGTCAATTCAGTTCAATAAAGTCTTCATTCAATTTTAGAAGACTAAAGTCATTAGGAAGCAATCTAATCACCGAATTCTATATTCGTAAGATTCACATTAAATAATTAAAGTCTTAAAGCTAGCATTTGGCAATAATGGTTTGACTCTAAATATTTAATTTTCCTATCTTTGAATCAATGTTAGTTTGTCTGTTTGTCCTTAAATATAACTTTTTCTTTAGCGTTTATCTATTTTCCAACTCCGTGAGTGAAATCCTAAACCATTAAACAAGTTATTCACCTGTAAGGATATGGAATTGAAGCTTTTACTTAGAAAATTTTTAAAGCTATATATGTTGTGGTTTGTGATAAGAAGGCTTTGACTTAATTCATACACACACAAAAATATTTTTGGAAGTTATGATTGAAATAACCTTTATAGCGATTGTGATCTTAAACTGACGTTTTGTTTGAAATACTTAAGTAGTATTCAAATTTTATTTATGCTCGAATTGCTAGGGACTAGCAATAAGCTAGTTGGGGGGTGTGATGAACACTTGAAATTACACATTTAATAAGAGTTTTACATGATTGTTTTGTATTACTAGTGTATTTAATTTTCTTAACTTAAGTATGTTTACAATATTGTACTTAATTATCTTTTAACTATTTTGTGGTAGGTTCAGTAAAATGGGCATAACTTTCTACCTAAAGATCTAATTGAGGTGATTTATGATCCTGTGGAGAGCTGACTCAATGGATTAATATATTGTATTTCATAAAGCATTGGAAATTCAAGTGTTTAGAGGGTAAAAAATGGCCTAGAATAAAACTGATCTGCAGTACAGGCCCAGTTTGAACAGTCATCAGTATTTGGCCCATAACTATAGAAATACATATCTAATATGTATGAGATCACTCAATTTGGAAAGATAAGAAACTTATCTACAACTTTGATGTTTTGAGTGACAGCTAATTCGGATCACATCAATTCCAAATTGGATAATTAAGTGGGTACTCAAGTGATAATGAATGCAAATTATTTTGCCACCATTCTTGACTTTCATCAATCAAGTGGTTCCCTCCAAATTTGTCTCGATTTATCCATGTTTTTCTATAAATAAGTGGCTTTATTTATGCCTAAAGAATGTAATTAGAAAGTTAAAATTTAGTTCAAAATACTTGTCCTTTGTATCCATTTCTTTGTAAATTTATTTCTCTTGTTTACTATTAAATCATGTTATTTCTTCTTCCATTTCTTTTCTTTTTCTTTAGTTTTATTATGTCCAAATAATTTTCTTTAAGCTAAGGTGAAAAGGTGAAGCTCTTGGTAAGGTAATAAAATATGTTTAATATTTATTCATGAATTTAATGCTTCATTTTTAAGTTATGCAAACTTATATATGATGTATTTATTTTATTTGTAGAATTAATATCCTTTCTTCTAAAATGGTGATTCTTGATTTATTATTGACAAACTTAATATTTGGCACAATAAATTCTTGAAACCATTTACAAGATTTGGTGTATATAACCTTTTTTGTAAAGTGAGAGTTTTGATTTATTGTAGACAAATATAAAGATTGACATAATAAATATTTGAACCCATTTATAAGATTTAGTGTATAATAATTGAAAGAAATAAATACTAATCAATATATAAATGATGATGAACTTTAATTGCTATATTTTCTGGTTGGAACCTCTTTTGTGTGAGGATTCCAATTGAGTTATAAAAAAAAAATTAAATATATTCTTACTTCTTATGCCAAGAGTGAATCCCCCTAACCTTAGCTTTTTATTTGAATTGGTTAATTGAAATAATATTTGCAAACATCTTATACTACATTAATTATCTTTAAAGTGTTTATAATTTGTAATTTTAATTCTACTTTCCTGTGGATCGACCCCGTTCTCATCGGGTTATTTATTACTTCGACAATCCTGCACTTGGGAATAACTCCTATATTCTGGACGTGTCAATATACTACGTGTTCCCACTTAGTATAAATATTCTCACTTAACATACTACGTGTTTTCAGTTAACATACTAAATGTTCCCACTTAATATACTACGTTTTTCTACTTAGTATACTAAATATTCTCACTTAATATACTATGTGTTCCCACTTAGTATACTAAATATTTTCACTTTATATACTACTTGTTTCCACTTAACATACTAAATATTCTCATTTACTATATTATATGTTCCTACTTAAAATACTACTTATTCACACTTATGTTAAATGTTATAATTCTAATTCTAATTTTATATTCAATTTGAATTATGTTAAAATTTGTAATTTCAAATCTAATTTCAATTTTATTTATATTAAATATTATATTTTAATTCCAATTTTAATTTCAATTTTACTTACATTAAATGTTATAATTTAAATTTTATTTTAAATTCAATTTCACTTATGTTAAATGCTATCATTATAATTCTAATTTTAAATTTAATTTTAATTACGTTAAATTTTATCATTTCAAAACTCATTTTAATTTTAATTATGTTAAATTTTATAATTTTAATTTCAATTACGTCAAATGTAATAATTTTTATTCTAATTTTAAATTCAATTTCACTAACATTAAATGTTATAATTTCAATTCTATTTTTAAATTCAATTTCATTTAAGTTAAATATTGTAATTTTAAATCTAATTCTAATTTTAATTTCAATTACATTAAATTTCATAATTGTAATTCTAATTACATTACATTTTATAATTCTAATTCTAATTTTAATTACATTAAACTTCGACGGTGGTGCCTTATGGGGGAAGGCCCAACCCAATAGAAATAGCACACTCCCCACTTTAAGCGCACCCCTATATTGATTGAATCACTCTAAAGGTCTAGTTGGTAGAACTAGTGAACCACATGAGCTGGTTAGATGCATGGGCCAGAAGTCTCATAGTACCATTTTCTTTTGATCCAGCATTTTTTTCAATTCATTGAAGAAATTATAGCAGCTTTGACACCCATTGATTTTGAACCTTCTAATATCTCGGGTTGAGAATTCTGATCATGCTTTTCACTTTACTATGTTATGTTAAAATTGAAGTTGAAATTAAAATTAAAATTGCACTTGAAAATAAAATTTGAATTATAACATTTAACGTAATTGAAATTAGATTATTTTACGTAATTAAAATTAAAATTAGAATTAAAATTATAACATTTAACATAATTGAAATATAAATTGAATTTAAAATTATAACATTTAATTTAATTAAAATTAAAATGGTTTGGTATGTATTTTTTTCTTCGTTTTTTATTGGTCATTATCATTAGAATAATATTTAATTAATGTTTACAAAATTTTATATAAAATGTTTAATATATAAGAAATATATATAATAACATAATTTTATCTTTTAAAATTTTTTTTTGGACTTAATTAATTCAAAATTTATAATTATAATTTTATTAATAAATGGGCATTTATGATAAAAGCAAAAATAACAGCCAATATCTAAGATTGCCGGTCAACGTTAGTTAACTGTATGGTACAACCAACTATATTGTAGTTAATTCATTGTGTAGGACACTCATAAAATAACTTTCCCTTAACATGTTTTTCACTTTTTACATCTATAATTTATTGTATATTGTATTTCACTTAATGTAGGATGTATTCTCACTTTTACACAAATATAAGGGGGTGTCCCAACTTATTTATAAATTGCGAGATTGCATTTAACTTGACAAAAACTATAATGTAATACAAACGGATAATATTTTATATATGTCCTAAATAACTATGATTAACATAAAAAACCTCAGCACATGTCATCACCACAGGACGCCATGTGATATTTAAATTTAAATTTTTATATTTAATCTTTAATCTCTTATTAAATTTTATTTAACTTCATACTTAAAATAGTAATTATTGTTCTAAGTTAATGAATAATTAATATTTAATTAATCACATTTTATTAAAATTATAAATAAATTTTAAATTACATTAAATTTTAAAATATATAACAAAATATTTTAATTAAGCTAAATCAAAGTTTTTGAGTTGTTTTTAACTTTTGACCTTTACTTTTTTCTGGGGTATTTTATATTTTGGATATATTTGTTTTAATTTTCAAGACATTTATTAAACTATCTTAACATTCCAACTCTTAATTTCAAAAATATATAACAAATTCAAATTTTCAATTTCTAAAATAAATAATTCACAAACAAATTTCTAATTTTCAAGAATATATTTATAATTTTCAATTACTGATTTATTGCATAAAATATATAACAAGTCCAAAATATATTTCTAAATTTCAATTTTGAATTTGTTGAAATCTAAATTGGACTTTTAATTATAACATTTAACTTTATTAAAATTTAATTTAAATTTTAAATTATAATTATAACATTTAATGTAATTGAAATTTGAATCAGAAATGAAACTTGAATTATAACATTTATATACTTGAAATTGAAAGTGGCTTTAGAATTATAACATTTAACGTAATTGAAATTAGAATTGTAATTATAATATTTAATGTAATTAAAATTAAAATTAGAATTAGAATTGAAATTATAACATTTGACCTAATTAAAGTTGAAAGTGAAATTAGAATTAGAATTATAATGTTTAACGTAATTAAAGTTGAAATTGAAATTATAACACTTAACTGAATTGAAATTAAAATTGACATAGGAATTGTAATATAACATTTAACGTATTTGAAACTGAAATTAGAATTATAATATTTTATGTAATTAAAATTAAAATTAGAATTCTAATTATAACATTTAACATAATAAAAATATAAATTAGAATTATAACTTTAAAATAATTGAAATCAAAATTAAAATTAAAATTATAACAT
Source organism: Ailanthus altissimus (assembly GCA_946807835.1). NCBI lineage: Eukaryota > Viridiplantae > Streptophyta > Magnoliopsida > Sapindales > Simaroubaceae > Ailanthus > Ailanthus altissimus. The sequence goes on along the minus strand of OX327696.1, from coordinate 14,293,720 downwards.
TAAATGTCAGTGAAATCGAAATTAGAATTAGAATTATGATATTTAACATAATTGAAATTGAAATTAAAATTGAAATTATAACATTTACGTAATTGAAATCGAAATTGTAATTGAAATTATAACATTTTATGTACTTGAAATTGAAATTGGATTTGAAATATTAAAATTTAATGTAATTAATTTTGAAATTTGAATTATAATAATTAACATAATTAAAATTAAAATTATAACATTTAAATGAATTGAAATTGAAATTAGAATTGTAACATTTAAAGTAATTAAAATTAAAATTAAAATTAAAATTAAAATTTGAATGATAACATTTAATGTAATTGAGATTGAAATTGGAATTGGAATTAAAATTATATCATTTAACATATTTGAAATTAAAATTAGAATTCAAATTATAACATTTGATGCAACTGAAATCAAAATTGAAATTAAATTTAGAATTGAAATTATTTAACTTAATTAAAATTATAACATTTAACATAATTTAAATTAAAATTAAAATCTAAATTATAAGATTTAAGGGATAACAACAAATTTACCCTAATATTTTAGGTATAAATACAACTTTATTACAATTAGAGATAAAATATCCAAAAAAAATTTAATCTGTTAACTTTTACCATTAGTTTTAATAGTGAAAAGATAAAAAAGTAATTTAACCACAGAATTAAAATAAAAATTGGAATGTGGCACAAAATAACATACGTCATTGTATAATTGATAATATTTTTAAAAATATTTTTACAAAAAATTAAATTAAATGATAAATTATTAAAAGAAAAATATGTAATTGTCATCAGAGACGACATGCGGCATCATTTTTCGACGAGTCTCTAACGTAAAAAGATTATATTTTACGTCATTAGAGTCTATTTTTTCCGATCTACACAATAATAGGGACATTTTTAGAAGAAAGAGACTAGAAAATGGCCAAATGTGGTGGTGAGAGGCAACGGCCTTCGTCGCTTGCTATGGTGGGGCAGCGATCTATCTATAGGTAAGGGTGTTGTAAGTCACTGCCCCACCATTTGACAGGAGCGGTGGTGGCTACCACGCCTCATTACTATATTTGACATTTTTCAAAAAAAAAATTGATAAAACATGATCCACAATTATGTAGATTAAGAAAAATAGATTTCAATGATGTAAAAGTATTTTTTTATCAATGAAATATCATCGAAAAATGGCGTCTGGCCATCGGTTGGCTGCTATTTCCGACTACAATTGCAGATTGTTTTTCAAAATGTTATCATTTAATTTAATTTATTTTTAAAAATAACCAATTTTACAATATCAAATTGAAATTGGATTTAAAATTATAACATTTAACGAAATTGAACTTGGAATTATAAGATTTAAAGTAATTAAAATTGGAATTGAAATTAGAATTATAGCATTTAACGTTATTGAAATTAGAATTAAAAATATAATATTTAATGTTATTGAAATTAAAATTATTAATTATAACATTTAACATAATTGAAATTGAGTTTAAAATTAGAATTAGAATTATAACGTTTAACATAATTGAAGCTAAAACTAAAATTGAAATTATAATATTTAACGTAATTAAAATTAAAATTAGAATTAAAATTATAACATTTATCGTACTTAAAACTGAATTGAAATTGGAAACGAAATTATAATTTTAATATAATTAAAATTGAAATTGAAATTTGAATTATAAAATTTAAAGTAAGTGAAATTGAAATTGAAATTATAATATTTTATGTAATTAAAATTATGACATTTAACATAATTAAAATTGGAAGTGTAACTTTTAACGTAAATAAAATTGAAATTAAATTTAAAATTATAACATTTAATATAAATGAAATCGAAATAGAATTAAAATTATAACATTTAACATAATTGAAATAGAATTATAAAATTTAATATAATTATAACATTTAATGTAATTGAAATTGAAATTAAAATTAGAATTGAAATTATAATACTTAACGTAATTAAAATCGAAACTAGAATTGAAATTATAACATTAAATGTATTAAAATTAAAATTGAATTTGAAATTATAACATTATAATATAATTGAAATTGAAATTGTAACATTTAACATAATTTAAATTAAAATTAGATTTATAATATTTAACATAATTAAAATTGTATCATTTAACGTAATTGAAATTAGAATTATTTAACGTAATTAAAATTAAAATTAAAATTAGATTTGAAATTAAAATTATTTAACTTAATTAAATTAAAATTGAAATTGAACTCAAAATATTTAGCGTAATTGAAATTAAAATTATAAGATTTAATGTAATTGAAATTAAAATTAAAATTAGAATTATAAAATTTAATATTATTAAAATTAAAATTATAACATACAATGTAATATATTATCTTTAATTTTTTAATATCATAAAAAGGTATTTTATTAATGATTTAATTTAAAAAAATATATTTTATATTTAATTAAACATTAAGGGGAGTTTTTGATATTTTTTAATTAACCTTTTAAAAAGGTATACATCATTAAATTTTAATCATTGAATTAATTTAATAACTAAGACAATGGATTATATAGCACAATCGACTATATTAAAGGGGCTGCCTTTTTTTAAATATTTAATTCATGATAATGTCTCTTAAAAATTTTTAGAAAGCCTGTGATTTGGATAAAAAGACAGGTAAATTATATATTTTAACCCTATCTCTGCTTTATTACCCAATAAATATAACATGGCGCTTATGAAAAATCACAATTAATTTTACAACTACAGCCCATTTTTTATTTATTTATTTATATTCAAAAATTATAATAATAACAAAGCAAATTAACTTAACAAAAGTCTTGGCACGTTATAATATTATTATAAATTAATACATTAGCTCTTTATAACCCTTTTTTTTAAAAAAACAAATCACTACCATACTTAATTAAGCACTTCGTTTTTATGATTTTAAATAACTAAAAATTAAACTTTTTAGAATTTTTCTTTAAATATATTTTATTTTTTAAAAAATTCTATGATTTAAATATTTCCTCTTCACATACATTATTAATTAATTAATTAACAAATTATATGGTAAATTTATATATTAAATTCTTAATATACAAACATATAAAGGGGCAAAGAGAAGGTGAGGAATTTTAAACTTATCCCTCTCTGTTAACTATTTAGATAATAATATTTTACTTTTATGTTTCACCTTATTCAACAAAATTCATTCAAAACTCTACCTAATTGGAGCGAATTCCCTTATGGCCTATTTTTACAATAGATTTTGTCATTCTTATTTTGGTTGGGGGGATATAGTAGAAAACATGACCCTAAAAAATAAATAATTATCCCATAAAAGAGATAATAAATAATTTTTAAAAATATATGAAAATAATTGAGAGAATAATAGTAGTTTCATTTTTTTCAAAAGAAAATTTCTGTTGGACATTTTGTACATGTACGATGTACTACGAGTAAATATATATATTTTAAATAATTTAAATATCACATATTTTACATGCAACACAGTAATAATATAATATTATATTATCTTATTATACTAATAAGATTAAAAAATTTATTTTTAAAATGTATTTTTAAACAAGTCTAATTATAAATGAGGTGAACTTTTTTAAACTAGATTAATATCTTTACTTTTTTAAAATATTCAAAATAACATTTTTTTATATATATATATTTTTCTCTCGAATTCTTTTATTGCTTTTAGTATATAGGTTAACTTTTAACCTCCGTAAGTTAAAAGCAATTCCCTTCAATCCACTTCTCTCAACTACCAAATATATAGAGGCAGTACTTGCTTTTGGTTTGACGAATAGAAAAGACCACTTTGACAAGTGGTAAAGCATGACAAGGCTTCCAATGAAGCCAGCAGCTGCTCCAATATATGTTAAGTAATGAGAAGATTTGGTGGCCGATTTCTATAGCTTATTAGTGGCTATAATTGCTTAATATTCTGCCATGAATTGCCATAAAATTTTGAATTGAATCAAATTCAATTCATCTCATTACAATTGTCTTGGCCAATTAAAGTCAAACAAGTAGTTAATTTTTTGATTCATTAAATAAAAAACAAACACGTAGCCATACTTTAAACAAATGAATCTAATTCATTTGTTTTAATAAATTGCCGAGTGTGTTAATGGAAAAATAATTATTTTATTTTTTTATTTACGAATATTTAATTTAATATTTATATAAATTATTAATATAATTTGAGGTATATAGTAAGTAGATAAAAAATGTTAAGTCTCATTTGGTATAATTTTAAATTTAACATTTAAACTTTGACTACTCCCTAAGAGACTCTGAATTAAATAAATGGCTAAATGATTTAATTTAGATAAAACAACAATTATTTCATTTAAATGGTAGCTATATTCATCAATGCCAAATTTAGTACCAATATAAATTATTGCCATTATTTGGCATACACTAGGTAGATAAAAGTGTTAAGTCTCACTTGACACAATTTTATGTTTAACACTTAAACCTTAGCTACTTCACACCCATTTTATCTCATGAAATATTTTCGTAAGTCCATAACCGATGCTCCACGCACATATGTTTTAGATAATACAAAATGGCGAGTTAAACCGTAAATGTTGAGGTTAATTCATATGCGTACAATCTTTATGTTATCTATATCATGTACGAGTGGAGGCATAGATCAACACTGTTAAGTCCCTTATAGTTTAACTATAAACTTATCTCCTCAATTCGTATTCCGATAAATAATATTGGTAAACTACTTTGTGATATTATTTACACCACGGGAAATTCTTTCCTAGATTAAATGCATATATGGTCATAACACTTCCTAGAATATAACCATAAAGTATTTGGATATTTAACTCACTTATATTAGCTGGCAGATCCCATTTTTACACACACCAGACTCCATAAGCACTATACTATACCCAATGACACCCAATAATCAGACCATGAAAGGTCTTTGACATGTGTAAGACTTAAGTATGGTGGATTACTCACAATCTCACTATACTACTCAAGTCAAAGGACCACGAATACTATATAACTCGAGAAGACCCTCTATTAATGGTTTTATAGATATCTATTAGAGGTCTTAATTAAGTCTTGTTCAGTATCTAGTCTTCCCTGAATACCTTTATATCTAAACGAACTTTTACTAAGGTCATGGTTTACAAAGATTAACCATTTGAACGATTCAAATATAGATATACACTGATCTATATAAATCAGTTTCACTAGTCAGACCCTACATCGGTGGAAATAAATTAAGAATTTATAATTCGAGAACATACTTGCATAATGATATTTACCGACAATGCTTGCAATACTTTGCAACTATGTTATTGTTAGTATCTTCGCAGATCTTTGTCCCATTTTAGATAAGGTTCTAACTCTTTAGATGTAATCTTAACTCCTTCAGATTAATAGAATGTCTAAACTTTTACAAGTATCGTACCTTAATTAAAATTAATTAATTAGTGATTAATGAAATATTTATTAATTAAATAAGTATGAAAGTACAATATTCATACGAAATTGGGATGGCACATGAGTACAAATCCCAATAAGTTCCACTTACTCGAGTGCCATTCGTAGTGGTATCTAATACGTAACGACTTTATGGTTTCTCAAACATATTTGGAGTTAAAGTCTTAGTGAGTATGTCCGTTATATTATTTACAAAATCAACTCTATAAAATACAATATCTCCGAGCAAAGATCTCTCTAACAATGTGATATTTTCTCTCCATATATTTAGATCTCTGGTGTGCTCTTAGCTTTTTTACCTGTGCAATAGCCCCATTGTTGTCGCAATATAATGTGATATAATCCACAAAACTTGAGATTATACCGAGTTTAGCGACAAACATCCTGATCCACATCACTTTTTTATTGCTTCTGAAGCTACAATGTTTCTGCCTTTATGGTAAAATTAGCTTTGAATCCTTGTTTAATACTCTTTCAACATATGGCAACGCTATTGAGAATAAACACATATATAAATATAGACTTTCTATCATTCGAATCAGACTGAAAGTCTAAGTCAGTGTATTCTCTTACTTGTAAATCATTTTCTCTATATATAAGAAACTCTTCCTTTGTACCCTTAAGGTATTTAATGACATAAATGACTACCATCCAATGATATCACCTGGATCAAACTGGTATCGGCTCGTAACACTTATAATCATACTGATATTAGGTCTCGTATACATCATGGAATACATCAAGGTTCTAATAGTTGATGCATAAGGAATGTTAGATATTTTAACTCTTTCATCTTCTTTCTGAGGATACATCTTCCTCAAAAGATGAATGTCATGTCTAAAAGGTACATAAACTGTCTTACAGTTACTAAAACTGTACATTTTTAAGGCACTATCAATGTGAACAATTACATAAGTATAAAATTACAATATTCATGAAAAATTAGGATGGCACATGGGCACAAATTCTAACAATTTTATGAAATGTAACTTTGGGCATCTATTGTGACTTATTTGTGAGTGATTTTAAACATAGGGTGCATACATGTGGGTTTATATCTACCATTCAAATTTATATACGTATCATATATATATAAGCGTAGCGGATGAGCGGAATACTAATTTTCTAATGATAAACACAAATAAGTTTTACATGTTATCTCATAAATGTAAACTACATAAAGTTTGAGAATTTGTTACCTTAGCAAGCCTTTAGATTTTCGTCAAATCGGAGTACTCGCCTTGAAATGACTTGTTCACAATTCTAGTTCCTTAACACAGGGGGCTTGGAAAAGCAAGAATAACAGCTTTTTCAATAAAAGATTCAACACTTGAATCTTGTTTCTACCTTGTAGTATAGATGGCAAAAATGAAGAAGAATGGAATAAGTGTATTTCTAAGCTCTCAACACTTGAGAGGATTTTCTAACACTTAGAAAAATTTCACTTCTCTCACCTACCATTGCCTTGGCCGAATGTCTCACTTCAAATTGAGCAACATATTGCTTTTTATTTGTTTTTTTTTAATTTTTCCTCCAGTTACTCACAAATGGCATCCATTATAAATGGTCAATATTTGCTATTAGTATTTTGTTTATTATTTTTTATAATAAATAAAATGAAAAGAAAACAAAATGAAAAATTATTTGGATAAACTTGGCCAAGATCTTAGCTAAATGAGAAACTCTTTCTCATTTGCAAGAGACATGTTATGCCTTAACATTTACAAATTTCACCCATTTATTTTTATTATATTATTTAATCAAAATTAAATAAATAATTTAATTATATTAAATCATGGTAGAAACACATGCCAATTAAATAAAAAATAAATTGTTTGACTTCTATTTAAATAATAATATAATATATTATTATTACTATTATATTAAATAAACATTTTAATGAATAAAATAATGATATTATTTGTCTAACAAATAAAGTTATGTTAGCAATTTATAAATCAAACAATAATTGGCCTATAATGTGCCATGTACCAACATCATATTGGTCAACAACTAATTGTTAACTAATTTATGTAATTAACTTTTAAGTTTTGACACGGGCACGACCGGTGGGAGACTGAAGTAAATGTCCGGTTTGTTGAAATTTTCTAGATCAAACTATTCAATTCGGTACGCTGTCACAGTGCACAATGAATACACTTCATATTGCAAGACTCTCTTGATCCATTCCCGATTTGTTAAATAGAACTATTATGTGAGTCCGAGATCGATACAAGTTGAGGTCATACTGCGTACGTATAATCGTTCTGCCAATCATATCCTAGAAGTGTAGTGATATAGATTACTACCGTCAAATTCCTATGCGCTCATCCACGAACTTATCTCCAGACAAGTACCTTGATAAACAATATATGCAAACAACTTTGCAATATTGTTGTTTGCATATATTGTTTAACCTTGTAGGAAACTCTTTTCCCAAGTTTGTAGCTTATGACCATAAGACTTTCTGAGATATAGTCTTGGAGCACCTATATATATATATAACTCATCCATGTGAGCTGACGGATCCCATATCTATACACATTAGACTTCATAAGCATCAGACCATACCCAACAACACCCAACGGTCATACCATGAAAGGTCTGTGACATGCATGGAACCAAAGTATAGTGGATCACTTACAAGTCCACTGTGGCACTCAGGTCAAAAGGTCACATATACTACTCAACTTCAGAGAACTTTCTATTGATAACTTCATGGGATATCTATTAAGGTCCTCGTTGAGTCTGTTCAGTATTCAGTCCTTGCTGAATACCTGTATTCTATACAAACTTCTAGTAAGTCCATGGTCAACTAAGAACAACCATCTAGGTGTAATATGTACTAGTCTATGAGAAAGATTCCATCGACAGACCTGTATCGGTGAATTAAGACCAGGAACATATAATTTGAGAATAGACTTATATAATAACTTTTCTTAGCACTTATTACAACTCTGGCAACTATGTTATTACTAATGTACTATGAGGTTTTTGTATCGTTACAGAAAATGTTCTAATTTTTAGACTTCACTGATTATTATGATATGCTAACTCTTTAGCATTTATAGCTTTCAGTGATGCTAATTTTAGTATTGATCTAAACTTCTTTTAATCAAATCTGAACTCCTTCATATTATATAATGTCTATAGCGTCATAAGCATTGAACCATTTTAATAATTATAATTAGCGATTTAACAAATAATGTACTATATAAATATTATAAAATAAAAAATTCATATAACAATGGAATGGCACGTGAGCAAAAATTCCAACAAACTCTCACTTGCTCTAATGCCATTCATAGTGGTATCTTATACCTATAGATTCCATGTGTTTCTCAAATACCTTTATTAGTAGGTCCGCTACATTATTTACAGAGTCAACTCTATAAATTATTACATCTCCCATAGTCAAGATTTATCTAATTATGCAGTATTTCCTTTCCACATGCTTAGATCTCTTGTGCGCTATAAACTCTTTTGTTTGTGCAATGGCTCCATTGTTATCATAGAATAAAATGGCTCCATTGTTATCACAGAATAAAATGATAGGATCCATTGAACTTGGGACAATCTCGAGCTGGCGACAAACTTGCATATCCATACTGTTTCCTTTGCTATCTCAAAGGCTACAATATATTCCGCTTCAGTTGTTGAATCAGTTGTGGATCCTTACTTGGTGCTCTTTCAGCTTACTGTAGCACGTTAAGGATAAATACATATCTAGATGTAGACTTTCTATCATCTGGATCAAACCGAAAGTCTGAATCTGTATATCCCATAACCTGCGAGTCATTGTCTTCATAAATGAAAAACTTGTCATTTATACCCTTAAGGTATTTAAGGATATATTTGACTGCCATCCAATAGCTGTCACCTAGATCAGATTAATACTGACTAGTAACACTTACAGCCATACTGATGTCGAGTCTACCTACAGTTAGTATACATCAGGCTACCTACAGTTGATACATATGACATCTTAGACATTCTAACTCTTTCATCTTCTGTTTGAGGAGACATTCTCCTCAAAAGATGAATGCCATGTCTGAAAGGTACATTAACTGTCTTAAAGTTAGTAAAATTATACTTTTCTAAGACATTATTGATGTATAATGATTGGGAGAGTTCTATGAGCTTCCTAACTCTATCTCTATAAATCTTTATACCACTATGTAGGAAGCCTCTCCCAAGTCCTTTATGGAGAAGTTTTTGTTTAAATAACCTTTGACTGATTATAACATACTGATATCATTCCTATGTCATCCACGTAGAGAATTAAGAAGACAATTATGCTTCCATTGACCTTTTATACATACATGGTTTCTCATCATTTTTTTTATGAAACTAGACCATTTGATTATCTCATCAAAATAAAAGTTCCAACTCCAGGAAGCCTGCTTAAGCCTATAAATGGACTTCTTCAGTTTGCATACTAGACATATGGATATGTTAGATGCAAAATCTTTAGGTTATTCCATGTATATCTCTGCCTCAAGATATCTATTTTGTAATGCTGTCTTTACATCCATCTGCCATATCTCATATTCATAATATGTAGTAATAGCTAATAAAATTTGTTTTGACTTCAACATCACTACTGGTGTAAAGGTTTCTTTATAATTAATCCCAAATTGTTGAGAATAACCTTTTGTAACCAATCGGGCTTTCAAGGTCTCTACCTTTCCATTGAGCCCATGTTTCTGCTTGTAAATCCATTTACAGCCGATAGAAGCTATTTCTTCGGGAAGCTCAACCAAGTCCCAGACTTGATTGTGATGTATTAAGTCAATTCAAATTTCATGGCTTTTTGCCACTTTTCCGAGTCAATGTCTAACATCGCATCTTCATAGGCTAAAGGATCGTTTTCTTCTACTAAGAAAATTTTAAGTGCACTTTCAAGCATCTGACCATACCTAGTAGGTGGCTTGGACATCCTTTCAAGCCTACGTGGAGAGTGTGTTAAAGATACTCAGCTCAATTAATTTTGAGGTTCCATCTCGAATTCATATTCATTTTGATTGGCTTCATCAAGTACAATCTTTTTACAACCTCTACGATCCATGAGAAATACTTTCTCAAAAAAAGTGGCATATCGAAAAACAAACACATTTCGCTCCTCGAGATCATAGAATTGGTATCCCATTGAATTCTTGAGATACCCAACGAATCGGTACTTATACCCACTGGGTGCAAGTTTATCCTGTTGCGTAACTTTTACGTAAGTAGGACAGCCCTAAATCTTAAATTATTTAAGACTTGATTTCTTTCCATTTAACATCTCATGTGGAGTGGTTGGAATAACTTTAGATGGAATTCTGTTTAATATATGAGCAGTAGTTTCCATAGCATAGCCCCAAAGATATTTAGGTAGATCGATGAAGCTTATCATCAATCGAACCATATCTAATAAAGTTTGATTCCTCCTTTTTGACACACCATTGTGTTGCGGAGTACCCGAAGAACTTTACTGAGCTAAAATCCTATTCTCCTTTAAATAATCAGAGAATTCACTGCTTATGTATTCACAGCCTCGATCTGATCAAAGGCATTTGACATACATTCCAGTTTGTTTCCCTACTTCAAGTCTGAACTCTTTGAACTTTTCAAAAGTTTTTGACTTATGTTTCATAAGAAACACATACCCGTGTCATGACAAATCATCAATAAAGGTAACAAAGTATCAAAATCCACCAATTGCAGCGTGATTCATTGGACTGTATATATCATTATGTACTAGTTCCAATAAATCAGTGGCATGATGTCCAACACCAGTGAATGGAGATTTAGTCATTTTCCTTTGAATACAAGATTCACAAACTGGGTAAGGTTTTATGGTCAGATTAAGTATCCGACCATCCTTAACCAGACAGATTAGGCGTCTCACACTTATATGACCCAATCTCATATACCACAATTCAGCATCATTTAAAGCTTTTGCACTACTACTATAGTGCTACCCTATACATTCATGAAATTTCTTGTTGTATCCAAAACATAATACCCATTAACTAACTGACACTCAATTAATTAAACATCAAATATATCACATAAATATAAGAAACGGTCCTAATATACATATGATACCCTTCACTGTCAAGTACAGAAAGAGAGATAATCTGTCTGATCATAGCAAGTATATAATAATAGTTATAAAGTACAACAATTTTATTATAAGAAAGAACCAAATAATAATATCCAATAGCCTCGACCCATAAGAGATCACCATTTTCTACTTGAAGCTGCACCTTTCTTGACTGAAGCAATCTAATTTTCTTTAAACCCTACAACATATTGCAGATGTAAGACGAAATTGTGGTATCTAATACTCGGCCAATACTAGCATCAAATGCTAATAAAATGTCAATAATGGAAAGGAAAATACCTAAAGGAGTCTTCTTCACAATGGCAAGATATTTGGGCAGTTTTATTTTCAGTGCCCATCCTCGCCGCAATGAAATCATTTCTTTTCGCTTTCAATTTCTCCAATGGCTTGGATATCATCACCGCTGAGGACCCATATTGGGTGTGCCTTTCTTTTCTTCTTCCCTTTGAACTTCTCAGAAGCCCTCGAGGTCAAAGATAAAGTACCCTGAATAAGAAGGGTTGAGCCTTCTTTATGTATATCCTCATCCATTGTCTTCAACATGTTATGAAGATCAACATAAGTAGGGCTCATTCATTACATATAAAGTTTATGATGAACTGTGCAAATGACCTAGGTAGTGACTGGAGAATCAAACTGTTCCTTGGTTATTGCTCAAAGAGATGTCCATGGACTCAAGTCTCTCAATTAATCCTATCATCTTGAGAACATGAGGACTTACTGAACTGCCCTCAATGAGCCTTGCCTGAAACAACGCTTTGGTTATCCTATAGTTCTTAACTTGGGATCGGTCACCAAAGAGCTCCCAAGATGGAGCATAATACTGTAGGCACTGTCCATGCAGACATACTTCTTCTGCAGCTCAGTGGTCATAGAGGCGAGGATGTAGGATTTAACTTCTAAATCGTCATCCAACTATTTTTGATATATCACATTTTCTTCCTCGGTGGCATCCTTAGAAACATCTTTGGGCATTTTTTAGTCAATAATATATCCTAATCTTTCTGAATCTAGAACAATTTTGAGTTGGTGTACATCCAGTATATGTACTAAGGGATTTGAAGAGAACATCCTAGCTTACATAAGTCAAATAAAATAATATTAGGAGATGTAAGTGGACTATATTATTAAACCGCTAATAATGCATTTTAAAGCAAGGGTAGAACATTTATACATTTTTTAAATTTAAAATGTCTTCTCACTGTTTTACATAATCCCTCTAATCTTTCAAAACGGGATAACAATAGTTCAAACTATTTTAAACTATATAGCGAAAAGTGGACCCCATTAGTATTTTACTCGGGCGGCACATTATAGCGATCTAGGCCTTTGTATATCTAACAGATAGACAACTCTTGTCAATTGCACTTCATGCAACTCCTACGTTTGATCCTAAATACACGTTATCCGTACAATGTAGCGATCTAGGGTAAGCCTATTCCAGATTAACTTCTCAATGATCAAATATATGCTATCGGTACTACCCACACACTATAGCGATCTAAGGCAATACTTTCGCATATATTTGTCTTATCTCATGTTTAATCGGCATAGTCTAAACATATTGACCAAATCCCTCACACTGTAGCGATCTTGGGAAAGACTGATATGAACACCGTATTGATAAAATAGATCATCAATAAAAAACTATCTTATAAAATAATATTGTTCAATCTGATCAAGAGAATTTTTTTTCATTTTTTTAATAACATAAAGACTTAATCCCTATCTCACGAGGAGTTAATTTTCAATCATACATTGATTCCTGTATAAGCACAACTAACCCTCACCAATAGGGCTCTCGTTGTGTTTACCAACACAGAAAAAATGATCATGATTTATAATACAACCTAATAACTCTTATCATTATATTTGATAAACCCCTATATGATTAAAATAATATTTTAAACAATTTTAAACATAATTAGAGTGAGTGTCGTCAGTGTTGCGGTACAAGGTTCACTGTGTAGCAACACTGGAGGGCAAAGCCCCAAGTGCCGCGTTGCTTAACATCTGGCACCACTGCGCCCAAGGCAGAGCCTGGGTGCCATAGTGCTCATGACCCAGCGTTGCGGTACTGGAGGTCATACCTTCAGCGCCGCAGTGCCCTATACTTAACGTTGCGTCGCTGTGGCACTGGGACAAAATTTTCTAGCGCTCTCCATCTTTGGTATACCCATTTTAACAACTTTAAATGCACTATTTGAGCACCAGAACATCACCAACAACAATTTTACACTCAAAAACACCCAATATCAACTCAAAATAGCTCTAATACCATTTTGTGAGTGATTTTAAACATAGGGTGCATGCATGTGGATTTGTGTTTGTCATTCAAATTTGCATACGTATGACATACATATAAGCGTATTAGATGAGCGAAATACTAATTTCCTAATGATAAACACAAATAAGTTTTACAAATTATCTCACAAATGTAAACTATATAAAGATTGAGAATTTGTTACCTTAGAAAGCCTTTGAATTTTCATCGAATTAGAGTACTCGCCTTGAAATGACTCGTTCACAATTCTAGTTCCTTAACACGGTGGGCTTGGAGAAGCGAAAATAGCAACTTTTTCAGCAAAGGATTCAACACTTGAATCCTTATTTTTACCTTGTAGTATAAATGACAAAAATAAAGAAGAATGAAAAATGTGTATTTCTAAGCTCTCAACACTTGAGAGGATTTTCTAACACTTAGTAAAATTTCACTTCTCTCACCTACCATTGCCTTGGCCGAATGTCTCACTTCAAATTGAGCAATATATGCTCTTTTATTTATTTTTTATTTTTCCTCCATTTACTCACATAATGACATCCATTATAATGGTCAATATTTGCCATTAGTATTTTGTTTATTATTGTTTATAATAAAAAAATAAAAACAAAACAAAATGAGAAATTATTTGGATGAACTTGGCCAAGATCTTGGCCAAATGAGAAACTCTTTCTCATTTGCAAAAGACATGTTTTGCCTTACCATTGACAAATACCATCCATTTATTTTTATTATATCATTTAATCAAAAATAAATAAATGATTTTATTATATTAAATTATGGTAGAAATACATGCCAATTAAATAAAAAAATAAATTGTTTGACTTCTATTTAAATAATAATATCATATATTATTATAATAATAATAATTATTATTTTATTCAATAAACATTGTAATAAATAAAATAATGATATTATTTTTCCAACAAATAAGGTTATTTTGATAATTTCTAAGTCAAACGACAATTGACCTATAATATGAAATTCTTTTATTTTTATATGTAATTTTAAACTTACTATATAATAGTGATATACAGATAATTAAGTTTAGGCATAATAATGTAAACTAGTCTTTAGTCTGAATGAAAATGAAAACTTTATTTAATAGACTATAAGTACGGTCTATTTGTATATTATATACAATGACATCACCCAAATCATTCTATGTGTTGATATAGAAAATATAAATATTTTGTATAATATTGATTGTATAGGAACTGATTATGATAAAATTAATTCTCTATTAATCTCCGTTAATAAAGAGAATTTATTTTGTCATAGTATAATCATATATAGATTAATTTAATCATTGGTGATTAATGAACCACTATTTACTAAGTTATATTTATTAATCTACAAAAGAAAGACTGTAAAATATTTTTAGTTAATTACTAAGTATTTTATAGATATAACAAAATTAATGGTTAGAAACATTTTAATAGCTATGAATTCCACTACTTTTGATAAAAAAAAATAGATATGTTCTTCTCTTGATAAATAATTTTGGTCTTGAACATATTGAGCTCACTTTATTTGAAAAGTTAAAGAAAATAATTATTTTGTAATTTTTGTATATTAAATGTTTAAAAGAGAATCAATGTGGATCAATAATTAAAATGTTATTAGAGAGATTAATAGACACTCAACTTAACTCTAGTTATGAACACTTGTGGAGGATTAATTCATATGAAATGATTATTAAATGAACAAAGATAGCTTTCTGTTTTATAATTTATTTGTAAAATTAAAATTTTAACTTTATATTTTTTAATGGAGCAATATAAAATTAATGATAAATTTATATTAATTAAATAATTTTAATCAAATAATTTAATTTATTAGATCTTAATTTTGTACGTCTATTAGGTCCCCATAATAGCTTTGTAAAAACTAAAATGGACTACATGTTAATTGTTGAATTTAAAATATTAATTGACTCAAATCTAATTTGATTAAATTTATTAGAATCAATTAATTAATTTTATTAGTCTATATATAATTTGATTAAACCCATCAAGCCTAATTCATAATAGTTATGAAATTAAATAAATAATTTTTAAATAATATGAATAATTATAAATTATTTAATTAAAATTAATGTTCAATAGTATCTTAATTCTTATAAGATAAGATTTATTTATTTAATTGAGAATAATATGAGATATTATTTTATTCTAATTTTATTAAAAATTAAAACTTATGTTAGATATATATTTTTAAAAAAATACATTTACTATAAACAGAAGTATAGAGACATTTTTTAAGGTAAGAGTGCTGTTATAATTCCCTTGACCTAAAATATTTTTTGAAAAAAAAATAAAATAAAAAAAAAATCTTCAATAATTAATTGACTCACTCACATAAATAATAACAAATAGCTCACACAAGCAGTAACGAGCAATCCATTCGTGGAAGATATAACTTGCTCACCTGATCAGTAACGAGCAATACATTCATGAAAGATATAGTGTAAAATATTTGCTAGTATTAACTAAAAATATTTGTTAAATTCTCAATCAAAATATTTTTTATACCCTTTATCTAAATTAAAATAAACATAACAAATTTTTTAATATTATTGTCAAAGTCGACAGCCATCTATTTCTTACGATCTTGTGTAAAATTCAAACTTTCAATTAAAATTTTCATCAATACCACCAGACTTCTTGTTTACTTAATAAAATTTCTACCGGCCCTTTCGTCGTTTCTCCAAATTCAAACTGTTATACAATTTATACCATCCCTTTCGTCCTTTATCCAAATTCAAACTGTTATGACCCTGCCTTTCCCAAAGAAATTAAAAATAAAACCAATCTAATACATACAGGTAATGAGCTAGCACAAAATCATGAACAAGCACAACCAATATCTCTTATACCTACCACTCGTTCTTCATTCAAGCCTCGCTATCTTCTGCATCTTATTGAAAAGACAATGGGGCAGTACGTGGCATGCAGTTCATCACTTTGCCTGTGAATCAAACTTAGTAGCAAATAATTTGTTTTTTTGTTTAATAAAATAAATACAGTGAAAATTAAATCGTTTTATTCATAATTATATGTATAAAGATAAAAAATTACTTCGATTTTTCGTTATGGTAAATTTTGAATTGACTGGTTATAATTTTTTCTGTTATTCTCAATTTTTAAACTCAACGCATGTGAACACGTAAATATTTTTTAATCTCTAAAATCACTAATACCCAAATCTAAGAGAATAATATTAATTAAAATTTTTTTTTATATAAAAATACGTAAAAAAAATTTTTTTTTTTGTATATGATTGTAATCTTTATTACTCCATATCTTCCACATATATAAGAATCTCCTTTAGGTATTTAAATTTTGATTAGAATTAAGAAATTAGAATTTGAGATAGTAAAGGGACTGCAAGATCAATAGACTTCGTAGCTCCAACTTAAAAGACGTAGTCTTTATTATTTCATAATACACAAATTCTTCTAAGTTAACCCTAGACTATTTCACAAAAAATTAATGATTGTGCTCTAGTAACTCATGTTATAAAATAAAAGTCCATTTAATTAAAACTCTATTTAATTAAATTAGAATTGGTTTTTAGACTAATAATAACCACTTAATTGACCCTCTAATTGATATTCATAATTAAAGTTAGGCCATGAAAAACATATTTTGCCTCTTCAATTATTTATTTGTCCATAAGTCACTGAATGCTCTAATGATCACTTTTAATATGTCTATATTTGTAAATAAATTTACAAATAAATATTATTATTTAATAAATAATTTATTGAATAAACTATGGTCATAAATTTTAATGATTAAGTACTGCAAACAGTTTAGATGTATATTAATTATTAGATTCCATATTGTAAATACAAGTTCCTACGACCCATGAAATTATATCTCCAAACTATCAAGGTTTTGACCGTCTATATTGATCTCACTCCGTGATAACTTAAAATATACAACGCATAAATGTAAGTTCATTACCTGCTCAAGATTAAGATCAATCAAGCTTATTAAAGCGTTTGTAAATTAAGATCTACGACATTTAGTTAACTAAATCGAAATTCACGGTAGTCCTGTTCAATGTAACATATACACTAGTTTTTTTACTCGAAAGTTCTACTTCGATGATCAAGGTAAATCATCTATTATAAGAAACAGAAAAACTATAACCTTACATAATGAAATACCCTTTTCATTAATGGTTGTGAACATGATTTAACTTATAAAGAACTTGTGATCTATACCCTCTATATTAGCATCATATGCTTAATACATAGATCACATACTTTATAAATATGGGTTCATCATTGTATGCTCAATTATATGTATGAATAAACTTTATTAATCTAATAAAAGTTATTACACATGCTTTAAGGGCATAAAATAACATAAAATGTCTAACAATCTTCCACTTTTCCTAAAACATGTCGGGTATCTGTCGAACTCTCATATCATATATATGAGTTTCAAAACACTTTACTAGTAATGATTTGGTGAATGAATCCACTAGATTTTCTGCTGATACAATCTTGGATACCATAGCTTCACCATTTTTCACTAGCTCCAGTACCAAATGGTATTTTCTCTCAATGTATTTTTCTTTTTTGTGGTATCTCGGTTCTTTGGATTATGCTATAGCTCCGCTATTATCACAATAAATAACAATTAGCATCTTAGCACTAAACACTACTTCAAGTTCCATAAGGAACTTGCGGAGCCATACAACCTCTTTTACAGCTTTTAACGCAGTGTATATTCAGCTTCCATGGTAGAGTCTGCGATGCATGATTGCTTTACACTCCTCCAACTTATAGCCTCACCACCTAAATTAAACACATATCTTGAGGTAGATCTTCGGGTATCCTTATTTGATTGAAAATCTGAATCTGTATACCCAATAGGTATAAGATCCTCACTAGAATATACAAATATATAATCTTTTGTTCTCCGAAGGTACTTAAATATATGATTTACTGTAGTCCAGTGTTCTAGTCATAGATTAGATTGGTATTTGCTAACTATGCCGACTGCATAACAAATATCTAGTCTAGTACATAGCATTGTATACATGAAACTTCTTACTGCTGATGCATGAGGAATTCCTCTCATGTGATCTATCTCTTCAGGAGTTTTGGGACACTGATTATTGGATAGATCAATTCCATGTCTAAAAGAAAGTGTTCTCTTTTTGGATTCATGCATAGCAAACCTAACCAGAATTTTGTCTATATATGCAGCTTGAGATAAAGTTAACATCTTATTTTTACGATCTCGCAATAGCTTAATTCTAAGGATGTAACTAGCTTCACCTAAGTCCTTCATATCAAATTGGTTAGATAACCAAATTTTAACTGATGATAATGCTCATACATCATTTTCAATAAGTACTATATCATCTACATAGAAGACTAAAAAAATCACCAATCACCTATTTATCTTCTTGTAAACATAAGATTCATCAGGATTTTGATCAAAACTAAATGATTTGATTGCCTGATCAATATGATGTTCCACGATCTAGATGCTTATTTAAACACATAGATATATTTGTGCAATTTACAAACTATGTACTCTTGGCCTATAGCTATAAAACTATCTGGTTATATCATATAGATACTTTCTTTAAGATTGCAATTAAGAAAGGCAGTCTTGACATCCATTTGCCAAATCTTATAATCAAGATTTGCTGCAATGGATAAGAGAATTCTAATAGACTTAAGTATGGTTTTCGGCAAAACAGTCTTCTCATAGTCGATACCTTCTTTCTAACTGTACCCTTTAGCAATAAGCCTAGTTTTGAAGGTTTCCATCTTCCCATCTACCCATTTCTTTCTCTTGTAGACCCATTTACACCCTATGGGTTTTATCCCTTCAGGTTTCTCTACAAGTTCCTAGACTTTATTGGAATACATGGAATCCATTTCTGATTTCATAGTTTTATACCAATAGTTTGCATCTTCATCAACCATTGCTTTATCATAACTAGTGAGATCTCATTTATACTCATTAGAGACTACCGAAAATAACTCTCCAATTAACATATACCTAGTTGGACATCTAATAATTCTCCCACTATGACGAAGTACCAGTGGTTATTGTTCTGCAACTAGCTCTGGTTGGTTATTATGATCTGAATTGGGAATTAACTCATTGACTCTATCAGGCACAATATTAGAGTTCTCAGATAACTCATTAAGAATTATCTTACTCCTAGGCTTGAAGTCTTTTATATAGTCTTCTTCAAGAAAGATTGCATTAGTGCTAAATAATACTTTCTTATCTTGAGAACTATAAAAAGACTTCATCTTGTTCCTTTACGATAGCCAACAAACAGACAAACTTTTGACTTAGATTTTAACTTGTCTGTCTTCCCTTTTAGCATATGAGCTCTACAACCCTATATATGTATGTGACGTAAACTTGGTTTACGTCTTATCAACATTTCTAGAGTTATTTTAGGGACTGGCTTAGATGGAATTAAGTTAAGAAGGTACATGACTATTGTTTAGGCATAACCCCAGAACAAGATGGGTAAAGTTGAATAACTCATCATTGACCTCACCATTTCAAGAAGAGTTCTATTTTCTTTTTTCTGCCACACCATTTTGCTGGGATGACCCTGGTGCAGTCAACTAGGATAATATTCTATTGTTTAATAAATAGGTCCTGAACTTACTATAAAGGTATTGGCCACTTTGATCAGATCGAAGTACCTTTATTTATTTTTCTGATTGCCTTTCCACTTCTGTCTGAAACTCTTTGAATTTATCAAATGCCTCAGACTTATGGCGCATTAGGTATACATAACCGAATCTAGAATAATCATCAATGAAAGTGATGAAATATTCATAACCTCCCATAGCTTGTGTGCTCATGGGCCCATATACGTTAGAGTGCACTAATTCTAACATTTCAATGGCTTTATTACCTTTAGTATTAAAGGGTCTTCTGGTCAATTTTCCTTTTATATAGGATTCATAGACTGGTAATGGTTCAATATCTAATGAACTCAAAGGTTTATCTTTGACCAGTCTTTAGATCCTATCTAGACTAATATGACCAAGACGTAGATGCCATAAATACGTTTGATTAGTGGGAGTCACTTTAACCATCTTATGGTGATTAGATTCATTATTCAATTCTGTATTATGCAGTAAATTGATTTTAGGATATATGTAGTATAGATTGTTAACTCGTGTACTAGATTTATTCAAATAACTAACTGAAATCAAATTGCATTTGAGTTCCAACACTAACAAACAATCATCTAATACCAAAGTCCTAAAATCGTCAAAATAAAGTTGAATAACTCTCACTACATTGGCTGTAACAGTTGCGCCATTTCCTAGCCTTAGACTGATCTCCCATTCATTGAGTTGTCTGATTTTCTGGAACCCTTGCAATGAATTGTAAATATGATTGGTGGCTTCAGAATCTACTATCCAGGAATCAGTAGAATCAACCACTAAATATGTCTCAATGAAAAGAATTTTACCAGAAGCTGAAACTGTCCTTTTAGCTATTGAAAACTTAACTAAAGGATAGTTTCTCTCCCAATGCTCTTTAATGCAACATTGGAAACACTTTCTTTTAGGCCTTACTACCTTTATATGAATTTGCACAAATATTGAATTAGATGCTTTCTTTGACTTCTTCTTCTTCTTCTTACTACTCTTTCCTCTAGGATTGAGACCAAAAGATGAAGATGAGCACTTAGTTAATTGACTATTGTAAGCATCTATTTCATCTTGGGGTGTATTTTCATTAGGCATTTAAGTGCATTTATAAGTCAGGACATATTTGTGCTTTTCAACTGTGAGTTCCATATCTAAGTTCCTTTCCCAATCCACATAATTATTCCCGGTTAACTTGTTTTAGTTTAGGACGGATGCTAGTGGGATGAATGAAGATATAATTATGAAAAATAAATTCATACATAAGCATACATTATCTGATAGCATGTGAAACTTTTGCATGAATGCATAAAATGCATTTATGTAGAGCTCTTTAACTACATTATGCATCGGTAATCTAATTTTCATTCAGAATTTACCTCCGTAGGGTAGTCGTATTCATCATAAATTAGACTAGTATCATACTAATTTATTATTATTTTTTAGATATTTCATAGCAAATAATAATAAACTACCAATTCTTTAGCCCTTAGATTTAATTGACAAGAACTCCGCAGGGAAGATATCAATCAACCTAAGTTTAGTGTACCACCATTATTTCAATCCTTTATATTTTTCAATTAAAAAAACTACCGTAGGGTAGTCAGTTTCGCATGAGTCCTATATTGGATCTTATCCTTTAAGGAAGTCCTATATTGGATTTTATCCTTTAGGGAAGTCCTATCTAGTAACCATATCTGATTAATACATTTTGTAGGGAGCTCACAAGATTTAAGACAAGACATTAATTTACCTTACTATAAGACCAATAATAGAGGCCTAGGCTTTATGCCTAAAGTCCTTTTTCACTTAATATTTTATTTCTTAGAGTTTTTAATTAATTTATAAAATGATGTTCTACTTATTAATATCTAATTTTATTTTCATAAAATAATTAATAAGGTCACGTCAAATAATAAATTAATATAATATTAAAAATATGACAATAATCTTATCTTAATCTCATTAGAATATTAATGTCATATAATATGATATATTTTATGCACGGACATATGAATGTGGTACCCTTAATCTATATGACATGTTGTTCATCCAATTAATTAACTAGATAAATAAATAACCCATAATTCATGACTTTTCTTAGGAAGTAAAACATTAAAAACTAAGCTTAAATTCTTTAAAGTCTTCCTTGAAGTCAACTTGGGCTCTTCTATAATGTTACCTCCTCTTACTTGTATTCTTTTATAGGCTTAGATTTTAGGCCTCTTAACTTTCTTTGGTCCATTTATTTTAAAAATAAATTGGGCATATTTTAGGTTTAAAATTTCTTTGAGCCTTCTTTAAAAAATTTAAATAAAAAAATATTTTTAGGCCCCAATAATTTTAATAAAATAGCTCAAATAAAATTTTATAAAATTTGAATCAAAATTAAAAAGAGTTTGGGTTAATTTTGAATTTGCAAATAACCAAAATGAGCCCAAAAAATAAATTTTGGTCAAATTTAGGGACCTATTAACAAATATCTCAAAGTTCTCTCGCCAAACTATGATTACCCAAGTCCTGGAAGGGGCTGAGTGAAATAAAATAATTCGGTTAGGGCTTATTTGCACCATTGACAAACTTTTAAGGGTTGAATTTGTCACATGAGCAAATAATCTAGGCCAAAAAAGAATTATTCTAAATTGGCAGGGGTTTACCTGAGATTTTCCAGATGAAGACCTAATCATCTATCTCATTCTCCTTGGTGTTGCGCAGCCCCTTTTCTAGTCACAATTCTGGCCATCGATCTCACTTCCAGCCATCGGTCGACGAAGAGATGAGTCTGCTGAAGCTTGGGGCCGGCCAACTTAATCGCCGCCAGAAATCGTAAACAAATCGGCCTCTATACTCTGCAGTTGGGATCCACTACCAAACCAGCCGCTTCGTTTGCCGATTGTTACGCCAAGTCGGCTGCTACGTCACCGTCTAATGTTGTTTCGTCTGCGACTTGCTACTGCAGATGCCGAGCGGCCATGCACGCTGCTGCCATGGTTGCGTCCATGGCTCTTTCTTGCTTCTTTTTTGTTTGTTTTTCTACTTTTTTTTTAATTAAAACAAAAATAATATAAAAATATATATTTATTCTAAGATTTGATCTAATCAAGAGGGGAAATTGTGATATAATTTTATTACCCCCTCTTTTTACAATTTCATAGAAAAATACAAATAAATATCTAATCATGAATTATTGGACATAATTAATAAAAAATAATAATATAAATTAGTATGCAATTGGTGTCACAATAAACAATTATTACTATACACAAAATAAATTATACATGTAATATGAAACAAGGTGGCTCTGATACCAGTTGTTGGTTGGTAAATAAAGTTTTTTCTATTTAATAAAATAAATGTAACGGAAGCCAGATCATCTTGTTCATAATTACATGTATACGGATAGAAGATTACCTCGATTCTTCACTATAGCAGATCTTGAATTGATTGGCTACAATCATCTCTGCTATCCTCAATCTTCAAACTCAACGCGTGTGGGCACGTAAATCTTTCTTAATATCTAAAACCACTAATACCCAAATTTAAGAGAATGATATTAATTAAATTCTTTTCCCATGTAAGAATATTTAAAAAGAATTTTTTTTTTGTATATGGTTGTAATCTTTATTACTCCATATCTTCCATATATATAAGGATCTCCTTTGGGTTTTTAAATTTTGATTAGAATTAGAAAATTAGAGTTTGATTAGGATTTGAGCTAGTAGAGGGACTGCAAGCCCATGAGCTTCCTAGCTCCAACTTAAAAGGCATAGTCCTTATTATTTCATAATACACTAATTCTTCTAAGTTAACCCCAGACTATTCCACTAAAAGTTAAGGGCTGTACTCTAGTAACCTATGTTATAAAGTAAAAGCACATTTAATTAAAACTCCATTTAATTAAATTGGGATTAGTCTTTAAACCAATAATAACTACTTAATTGACTCTCTAATTGATGTCCATAATTAAAGCTAGGCCATGAAAAAAAATATATTTTGCCTCTTTAATTACTTATTTGTCCCTAAGTCACTGAATGCTCTAATGATCACTTTTAATATACCTATATTTGTAAATAAATTTACAAATAAATATTATTATTCAATAAATAATTTATTGAATAAATTGTGGCAACAAATTCTAATGATCAAATACTGCAAATAGCCTAGGTGGATATTAATTATTAGATTCCATCTTACAAATACATGTTCCTACGACTCATGAAATTATATCTATAAGCTATCGAGGTTTTGACCGTCTATATGGATCTCACTCCGTAATAACTCAAAAGATATAACGCATGAATGTAAGTTCATTACCTGCTTAGGATTAAGACTAATCAAGCTTATTAATGCTTTTATAAATTAAGATCTATGACATTTAGTTAACTAGATCCAAATTCACAGTAGTCATGTTCAATGTAATATATACACTAGTTTTCTACTCGAAGTCTGTACTTCGATGATCAAGGTAAATCATCTATTATATGAAGCAAAAAAACTACAACCTTACATAATGAAATGCCATTTTCATTAATGGTTGTGAACATGATTTAATTTATAAAGAACTTGTGATCTATACCCTCTATATTAGCATCATATGCCTAATACATAGGTCACATACTTTATAAACATGGGCTCATCAATGTATGCTCAATTATATGTATGAATAAACTTTATTAATCTAATAAAATATTATTACACATGCTTTAAGGGCATAAAATAACATAAAATGTCTAACATATAGAACGTCAGATATCCTTTCTGGGGAATCGATAGGCTTCAATATTATGGTCTTGAAGGATATAAACTTAACTGCCAAGATAATTAGTACGCTCTCTTGTAATCTGGAACTTAAAAGTTTCAAGTCTTAAATATTAGTAGCTCTGTACGTATAATGACCATAGCTCGATATGACCTTTGGAATAATTCTTATTTTGGGATAACCGATAAAACCACTTTCAATGAGACTCTCTTTGATAATTATTGTATGAACGTTAAAAACCTAAGCATATACTACAACTGCTATGATCAGAACTCACTGCATCAACGCGTTAATTCATTTTTATGCGACAGAGAAACTGGCTTTTACATAATCCAGAACGACCATGAGTTGGGGTTTGTGCTTCCAAATCTAACTGACTCATGTATGTAGGGTGTCAATATCTCCGTTCACTTCACTGATCCTTTATGGACAGGTGACTTGAGACAGGCTTTGCAATAGGGGTTCAATATGGAGTATTACTCCGACAACATGTTATGTTCAGCATGCAAGTCTTCTGGAGGTATATATGGATCCAGAAACTCCTAGTTTGTGTGCTTTTTCCATGATGAAACTCGCCCGTTTACCTGTCCTCCTACTCCTGGTAAGCATTCCTTTCCTTTATCATACTACCTTTACCACACATTTGTTTGTTTGAGTGGACTGGGGGAAAAGTAGATCAAGATTCCCGTGCCCTCTATTTTCTTACGTTTAATTTGATTAGTTCAACAAAAAGAGAATAGATAGTTTTGAAGCATTGAAATTCTTGACCCAGACCTCAAAAATCCTAATTCTTTCCTATCTAAAGTTCAGTTCTTTTCTTTCAAAAAGAAAAAAAAGTTTGTTATACTTATGACTACTTTATAGATTATTCTAAAGCATTATTGATGTGTATGTATCTATTAATACTATGATTTTTCTCTTTGTCATACTCAATCTAAGTTTTATCAACAATAAGAGAAAATTGTTCATTCTCAGAGCTCTAGAAATTTTCTAAGAAAGTTACTTATTTTCCTAAAAATTTCTTTTGTTTAAGACAAACACTTATTTTTTTATCTTGGTATCAGAGTTAATCAACAGCTAACACCTTCTTGCTAAATTAGATCAACTTCGTTCTTCAAACACATATCCAGAATCCAAATAATTCCAATGCAATTGGTCATAACTTAGCTTTACTACTATGCTGAAGATGGATTGTAATAACTTTCGTTTATGGAAATTAAAGAACTTGGCATCTACTTGGGGAAATAATCTTGAAGATTTGTTATCTGAAGCTCGATATTATCTAAATTGATTTAAGGCTCAATTGGGTAATAATAGTAAGACCTCGCCCTTTTTTAATTCTGAATTTTATAATATTGAAAATTGGTGATTCAACAATTTTGTATGGATAAGAATTGAGATGAATACAAAGCGAAGAGTTATTATGAAGTCAAGTACGCATTGGGTATACAAGGGAGAAACAAAACGGAAAGCCAAAAGAATGGTATTGTTCATGCAATAATACTGTTCACGAGTTATTATCTACATTGGGTCATATATTCGTGGCAACTTAGGAGTATTTCCTATTGTGACTTAACTGACTTCTTAAGTGAGATTAGGACTCCTATCAATAAGGACTCTTATTTTAACTAGATTTAGAGTTTCTTAGGGTGTTTTATTCACTATATAAACCCTTCAAAACAAAAGAGAAAGATAAGTATCTAAAGTTTTAATATATAACCATAAGAGAGAATGGAGGAACTAGGTAGGCACTAAGTACATCACGCACTAGGGTATAACCTTTTGGGACTATTTTCTTTTACTTCTTGAGTGAACAAAGAAACACCATAGATCTCTTTTGACTTAAATGCTCGAGCTATTCTTGTATTCATTGTAAAAATTCTCTTATGAGAAGATACTAAGAGGTCTTGAAAATATCAGGGTAATTAAAGGTAGATGCTTAGAGGTCAAGAGATACGAAGAGGTCTTGTAGGATTATGATAATGTAAGAAGATACTTAGTGATCTATATCAATAATAAGAAGCTGGATCATGGATCCTTTGTAGACGTAGGTAATTTTGGGCCGAACCACGTATATCTTATATCTTATTGATTGGTTTATTTATTGATGTGTTGATCGTATTTATTTTTGCTTATGGTGTGAATTATGATTTTTTGCTACACATAGACTAAAAAGGGTGTCAAGGCCGTGGCTTAGTTGATGCCATAGATGTGTCAAATTAAAGTGCATGGCTTGATATCCATAATAAACTGGTATCAGAGCATAGGTTAAAGTCCAGATTATAGAGCATAGGCAGCGGTGTCAGATTACAGAGTCAAGGTTGTTAACCATCGGGACTCATAAATAAATAGAAGAATAATAGAGAAGATGATGGCCTTACTGGAGAGCTTTTTGGGGGTAAAGATCACCCTTGAAGAAGACTATCAAGAAGATGATGTCATCTAGGTCCTAGTCAGAAGAATCATTCAGATTGAACACAAAATAAAGATAAAAAAAGAAGAATAATCAAGATTGAATGTCAGATCTAAAAGATGTCTAGGGTACTTGAAGGGATAGTCTTAAGAGAAAGACAAAGATAGCAGAAAGGTGGATTTGCAAGTCCGTTGGATGACTAGGCAAAGACTATGATTGCATGAGAGTTTCTAGAGGAATAAGTGTCTGATGGATGAACTATTTTAGAATCTAGGGTAGTGTTTTTATATGAGTCATGGAGAATCGTTATTTACCAATTATAAAAATATGGCTTATGGCACGTCATAGGGAATTGATAAAATAAGATTGAGACTACATGATAAAAAAGACAAGGAAGGGATTAGGTATGAGATTTTGTTTCTCATCTCATAAAGACATAGTGGATTTGGTTCTGCTAGATAAAATATGGAGATTTATAGAAGATAGAAGAAATGAATACTAAATGGGAAGCAAAAGGATCGGGGTAGTGATAAGCACAGATGGGGGCTATATGTTTAAAGACAAATACTTGAATGGGATCAATATAGAGTTGTTGATTTGAAATAGACCATAAAGTAGCTTTTAAATTAGATCACATCGTGGCAGGGTCAAAAGAGAATGTGTAAAAAGAGTAGTAATAGCAAGAATGTATTTTTACCATTGAAAGATTGTGGATATAGTGTCTTCAGGACATGAGAGATCACAACATTGAACTACTTTAGACCACAACATTGAACTACTTTAGACCATAACATTCTAGAATCTTTGGAGACTGTAGTTGTAAGAGCTTTAGTTAAGTTTGAGACTTGACTTAGAGACAATGTCGTGAGCATTGGTAAAAAAGAGGTGATGGTGATTAGCTTCGTGGAGAAAGATTTTGAATCAAGGAAGAGATTTGTTAGAAATTGGTGATTCAACAATCTTGTATGGGTAAGAATTGATATGAATACTAAGAGGAAAGTCATTATGAAGTCAGTATACATTAGGTGCACAAGGGATAAGCAAAATAAAAAAAACTAAAAGAATGAACGCTGTTCATGTAGAAATACTATTCACAAAGAGTACTATTTATAAGGTACTGTTCATCAGTTGCTGTTCAAGCATGAGGTACTGTACACGTGATTACTATTCACACAACAATTTAGATGTATTTATTATTTTGGCTCAATTGACTCCTTTGAATGGTATTAGGACTCTTATAAGCAAAGACTCATATTCTAACTAGGTTTAAGATTTTTAAGGGTATTATATTCACTATATAAAAGAGAATAGATGGCTAGGTAGGCATTAAGTGCACCACGCACTAGAGTGTAACTTTTTAGGAGTGTTTTCTTTTGCTTCTGAGTGAATAAAAGAAATACTATAAATCCTTTTAACTTAGATGCTAAGGCTATTCTTGTATTCATTGTAAAAATCTTTTATGAGGAGATACTAAGAGGTCTTGAAAAAATTATGGTGATCAAGGTTTGATACATAGAGGTCCCTATGGGAGATATTAAGGGATCTTGTAGGATTACTGATAACGTGAGAAGATACTTAGTGATCTATATCAATAATAAGAAGCTGGATCATGAATTTTTCGTAAACGTAGGCAATTTTGGGCCGAACCACATATATCTTGAGTCTTGTTGATTGATTTATGTTTTTTATATTTATTAATGTGTTGATCGTATGTGTTCTTACTTGTGGTGTGAGTTATGATTTTTCGCTACGTATAAACTAAAAAGGGTATCAAGACTATAACTTAGTTGATGCCATAGGGGTGTCAAGTTAAAGTGCATGGATTGATATCCGCAACAATAACAATTTGAGCAACATTTGTTGACAATAAATTATTGTTAGTAGCATTAGTCTCTTTAACTCTATTCTTATGACTCAATATAATAAGATATATTTCAATAATAATAGCTCATCTAATCTAGGAGAAATAAACACAACCAAAAGATTGTAATTGGATCTAAGTCCTATAAAGAGATAGATCACTAGATCACAATCTAGTACTGGTTTGAGAAGATGTTTTGCAGGTAGTCAATAACTAGATTGATTCATTTAACAGCTCAATGACAAATGATCAAGAAAGGAGCTATATTCACGAGTGATTGGTATGTAAAGATAAAAACAATTACAGATGGTAGAAAACTAGTATCAAATTGTGATTTAGTAACCTATCTCTTTGTAGGACTTGAATCTGATTATGATCTTCTTATTGTTGTGTTTATTGCAACTATATCAGATGAGCTATCATTAACTGAGAAATACTATATTTCACTAAGTCATAAAAGTATAACTAAAGCAACTAATGCTAGTAGTGTAATTTAATGTCAATAATTGTTTACATTAGTATGAAGCAAAAGTACAAGGGGAATTTTGATAATATGAGTGGATATAAATAATAGTTAAGAGATAGAGAGTAGCAGCGATTTAAGAAATTAAAGCAAATATAAAGAAAAAAAGGAAAGGCAAACAAAATTATGGAGTTCAAAACAAAAAAAATTCTAAAATTGTTCGTCAAATTTACTTCAAGGCTAGACATGGGGCACTTCAGTGCTAGAATGTGTCTAATGAAGACTTTGAGGCTCCATATCAATTTAACAACCAACAATAAGCTAAGGTATTTATTGTTGTCGTAACAATGGTAAAGATTATGATTGGTTTATTGACAGTAGTCCCACCAACCATATGATAACAACATTAATTATACAGTTAGTAGAGATGAGTATAGTGGTACACCAATTATGTGATAATAACATTAATAATGCAACTAGCAAAGATGAGTACAGAGGTAAAGAACTTATCATTGTTGGAAATGGAAATGGTAATGACTTATAAAATTTGCATATTGGTATCTTCTATTTTGTATATACCTAGTTCATAAAATCTATTCTTTTGAAACATGTTTTACATGTACTATAAATGACTAAAAATCTTATAAGTATATCCAAACTTATATCTAATGGTAGCCTAAAAGTTGAATTCATGAAATAAAATTTGTTTTATTAAAGATGTTAAGGGGAAGCTTCCACTTGACATGGTTGCTAAAGATGAACCTTTAATCAACTGGTCACTTAGATTGCTAATTCATCTCATTTTATCAATTACTTGTAAAAGAAGTCATATATTTAAGTTTAATACCAAAACTCTTATTTAACTAAACTATAACCTAAGATAGTTTTTAACTTCAACATCTAGCCTCCTTCACCTTAAATTTTGATTCTGCTGCTGATTAATTCTGGTATTATCTATATTGTTTGGTATGTTATTGTACCATATTATTATCCATTAACTTTTTCATGTTCAACCTATCCGGTATAATACAACTTAAAAGGTGCTACGAAAAAGCACATAAATAGTATACAATACAGTAGCTTTACATTGTATAATACATTGACATTAACATTACTGCAGAAAACCCTCATAGCATCCAGCCAACACCAGCAGGCCAGGACTATTCTCCTGCAAACGCTCCAGACGTAATCCTGCGAAAGGTATGCGTGCATCCTTTTGAATAGATCAATATGCACCTTAATTTTATATTTTTCTTGGAAGCTACCTGATTGGTTCTTTAGTTACTAGTTTTTTCCCGTAGCTCAATTAAAACGTTTCGATTGCTGGGCTATTTCCTTTTATGTAACTATATATTACAAAGCTAATACAAGTTTAAACCCCATCGTATGCAGTTTAAGGGTCCAAGTCAAGACATTCTTTTCTATGAAAATCTTAATGTTACTACCATGATTATTGAAATGTTCTTCAGTCATTTACTTTTTTCTTTTCAAAAATTTTGATGCTGAACGAAGGAACGCTGTACCCCATGCAATTAAATTATTAGTGCTCTTGATAGATTGAGGCTTGGTTGTGTCGAGTGAGTTTAATATTTTATTTAGTTTTTGTAATTTAGGATAATTTTTGTTGTGTCAACTTTCGTTTTATAGTTGTAGTTTTTATATATTAATTGTTTTTATATAGCAGGGATTTAATATTTATATAATAGTCACTTTTTGTAATTATTATTTAAAGTAAAAATACAGAAATTATAATTTTTCTGGCGGCATGTATCAAAATTTTGATTCTCGATTTTTCTAACATAATATCAGAGAGAGCCAGGTTATTAGTTAAAGTTGATTAAAATCAACAGTTATTCACAAAATCAAATTGTTTCATAGCTTAAGTTGATTTTTGAGTATTTGTTTTCTTCCTCTCTTCGACATTCAAAAATGGCTTCTCTACTATTACAGTTGCAATCTCCCATTCATCATTGTGTGCCACTCTTAGCCACTGGACATCATTGTCAAACTAGCAAACCAAGACCACAACCAAATAGAAATCACTAGCGATCTCTGTACTGCCATCCATGTGCTGCCCTTTACAATAAAATGGCCACAACCCGAATTAGTCCTCCTCTCTTGCCATCGCTAATTTTTCACAAGTGAATACACACCGCCTAACCAATCAAACTCAAAATTGATGACATCAGTGGCGCCAAAATTGCATCATTTCAACATCGAATGCACCCGCACGTGCTACTCGGTTGTCCTGCCATTTGCCACCATTGTCTTAGATCATGGCAGTTTTTTTGGTGAATCTATCCTCACCGCCCTCACCAATCAATTTAGACATTTCTGACAGTCAAACCACATTGCTCATTGCTACCTAGATTAGTCGAAAAATCACCAGATTGACAACACAAGCCGATTTTTGGTCGATGCCAATTGTCACCATTAACCGGCACATGAACTTTCACCTCCAACAAAAAATCTATCCTCCCTATCTGACCTATTCAGCCACATCACTTCCTTGCCGACCTACTCACCAATTGTTCAGAAGGGTCTTTTTGTACAAAATTGAAAGTTGCTTTTAGGTTATTTTGCAAATCATTGAGAATTTTGAGGATTGAATGAAATTTCTTAAAATTTTTGTGGTCACTTTATAATTTACAAAATATTTAAGGTATTCTATGATTTCTAAAAAGTTATGGGGTATTCTAAAAATTTTAATTTCTTTTGGATTCTTTTATAATTTACTAATAGAATTAGGGCCTTTCTAAAATTTTATATTACTTTGTGGTTGAATCTAAAATTTTATGTAATTATGGGGCAGTTTAGGTTTTTCAAAAGATTATGAACTTTTTAGTATTTTTCATGTTGTACCAAGTTCATATTTTGATTTCTTTCCACATTGTTGCATTTTCTTAGAGATTGTAGGGTTGGTAATTTTAATATTTTGGCTCAAGTAAAATTTTGGAGATATTTTGTTTATTGAACCTTTGTCACTAATGAAAATTTTGGTGTTGCAACTTATAAAAAATTTTGATCTTTAATAATTTTTGGTCTATTTACTATTCACTTATGGTCTCTTGATAACATTGACAAATTTTTATTTTTTGCACTCTTTAACTACGATTTTCACATCAATGAACTTGCTCAAAATAATTGTTTTCAATTTTTCTAATAACGTGTTTATATTCGTAGTGGTTGATTTTTTTAATACAATTGTCATTCTTTGAAAACATTGTTACTCTGTAGCAATATTGCTTCTCTCTAATAGTGGTTGCCTCCTCTGATAATGCTGTCTCTTGTGCGGGCCATTATAAATTTTTATTCAGTTATTTTATTATTTTATTTTTAATTTACTTCTTAGTTCAATTTGTGAACTCAAATTGTTGTTTTCGCTACCTTAAGTTTAAGGGGGTATATTAAAGTTTAGTATCTTATCTAGTCATTGTCAATTTATGATATTTTTTCTTCTGCCAACTTTCGTCTCATAGTCGTAGTTTTTATATACTAATTTTATATAAATTAGTAATTTAATATTTATTTAAAGGTCACATTTTATGGTTATTATTTAGACTAAAAATGCAGAGAATTCAGTTTTTCTTACATGTATCAGAACTTCAATTCTTAATTATCAAATAGATTTTCTATTTCAGTTTCCTTTTCCTTGACTTGGAGTTATTACTCTTTCATATGGGAGTAAGAAGTTAAATGCGAAGGTGGCTGTAGGTAATGTACTTATATCACTCTTTTGCTTGTTCTTTTTTAGTTTCATCCTCTACTTAGTTCATGGACCATTTGGAATATACACAATTCATTCTGAAGTTTCTACTTGAACGACTTCGACATTGTTTGGATGACTTCGTTTCAGTTGTGCTATTAAAGCACTAGAGGTAAATGATTGGTGAATCTTACAATTTAGCTTTTAAAAAAGAAGCTAAAAGTTATTTCACAAACACTCGACCCAAAAGAAAAAAAGAAATTACTCTTATTAATTTATCAAGAAAAAAAAAGTTCATCGGTGACAACTTTTGAGACTATTCACACCACTTGATCTATTGAACTATACAAAACTTTCCCATGGTTAAGCTATTGTTCATCAAGACATAGAAGTCAAATTTTGTGCTAGCATATTATAAGGCCTCCACTCAATAATAGCAATATAAGGAGCATCACTATCATTATGAGAATATTGATTAAAAATTATTGGAATATGATTTGGAGAGCAACCAAGTGCGTAGGGTATGCAAGAAACGAAGACGGACGTAAAAGAAGGCCAAAGACGAAGGTGCATGGCCCAAGTGTGGGCACTGTGGTGCCTAGATGTGAGCACTGCGGCGATCAGGTGACCAACGCCGTGGCGCCCAAGCGGGCGCACTAGCACCGCGACGGTGAGGGCTGAGCACCGTAGCGCTGAGATCGATGACAGGTTTCCCATTTTAGTTCAACTTGTTTCATCTCTCACTTGCTTCAGGACTCCTTAATACGACTCCCACACGTTTAGGATAAATCTAGGATGTCCTGAAGTCTATATAAAGGCTCTCTATTGGCTTGTAAATACATCTTAGTGATCATTAAAGAATTCTTTATGATTAAACCTTTTTTGTGATTCTTAGTGAAAGAAAATTCCTAAATTACAAGAGAGAGTGTTTCTTTGTGAGTTTTTTTTGTTGTAAACGGCATACTCTGCGAGTGCCTTCTGATTCAATAATAAAAGTGAGTAATCGTGATTCGCCGTGAACGTAGGCAAGGTGTCGAACCACGTAAATTTCTGTGTATTCTTCTTCTACCTTTCTCTCTTTAGTTCCTTAATTACTTATTCTGCACTATTTACTTCGGTGATGTTGCTTGTTTATGTGCTTCTGCTTCAACAAACTGGGATCAGAGCTTAGTTTCTAAGAGGTAGAGAAATTCAATGGTACGAATGACTTCAATCTATAGAAGATGAAAGTTAAGGTGTTATTAGTGAGTCAACGGTTAGGCTCAGCATTAGAGGAGACTACAGCTCCATCTAGTGAAGAAGCAAAGATGCTAAAGTCATCTAAACCTGAAACAAAAAGATGAGACATTCAAGTAAAAGCTTACAGAATAATCATTCTATTATTGAGCGATAAAGTACTGAGGGAAGTAGCAGGTGAGACAACGACGATTAGTCTTTAGAAGAAGCTTGACTCTTTTCATATGCGAAAATTGTTAGCCAACAGATTACATATTAAGAAGAAGCTGTATCAACTGTCTATGTCAAAGGGGACGCCAATGAAAGATTATATAGACGCCTTCAATAAGATCATATTTGATATTGAGACTATCAACATCAAGATAAAAGATGAAGATAGAGCAATTATGTTACTGAGTTCACTCCCCAAAAGTTATAAGAGCTTTGTTAATACGCTACTCTACGGTAGAGAGAGTTTAATGATGAGCAATGTGAAATCATCATTAAACTCAAAGTTATTAGGAAAGAAGATTGAGGGCAATGCAGAAAGTCTATCTGTAAGATGAAGGCCCTAATATAGAGATAGAAGAAAAAAGGGCTCAAGATTCAGTTCAGGACTCTTATGTAGTGTTATTGCTACAAGAAAAAATGGTACTTCATAAAGGACTTTCCAGAGAAGAAAGCACAAAACAAGAAGAAAGCATAAAACAAGAAAAAAGCGTGCTAGCCTATGATGATAGCTATAACAGCGCAGAGACACTCGTTGCTACTGATGGTAAGAATGTTGAACATTGGGTTCTTGATTCTAGTTATACTTTTCACATATGCCTGCATAAGTCTTGGTTTGTAAATTTTTAGACCATTCGTAGCGGTAAGGTGTTAATGGGTAATGACATTGCATGTCAAATGATGGAAATTAGTAGTGTTAGATTTATGTTACATGATGGGTAAGTAAGAAAGTTGACAGATGTTAGGTATGTTCTTGACCTCAAGAGAAACTTGATCTCACTAGGGACTTTAGACCAGAATGGGTGTTCTATCAGGATCGACGAAAGAGTTTTAAGAATGTTGAAGGGTTCTATGGTGGTAATGAGATGAGAGAAGCAAAAAGGTATTTATGTACTTAAGAGTGAAGTTGTGAGTAGTTCTGCATTATTCTCTATAGATGATGAGAGTATGCAAACCAAGTTGTGGCATCTTAGATTGACACACCTAGGCGAAAGAAACCTGAAGGAGTTATTTAGTCAAAAGGCATTTTGTGAGTATAAGTTCCAGTCCTTAGAGTTTTATGAGCATTGTGTGCTTGAGAAAGTATATAGGATGAGGTTTAGTACCGGTGAGCACAAGACTAAGGGGACTCTTGACTACATACACTAAGATCTTTGGGGACCAGTTCAAATAACTACTCGTGGTGGTGTTAGGTATTTTCTCAGTTTGATTGATGATTATTTAAGGAAGCTATAGGTCTATGTGTTGAAGAGTAAGGATCAAGCATTTGATGTGTTCAAAAATTAAAAAGCTATTGTTGAGAATTAGACTGGAAAAAAGGTAAAGAGGTTAAGAACTAATAATGGCCTTAAGTTTTGCAATAGAGAGTTTGATGAGTTTTGTGTCAAGCATGAGATTACACGGCATAGAATGGTAAGATCAACACTATAACAGAATGGCATAGCTGAGAGGATGAATATAACCTTACTTGAAAGGGTTAGATGCATGCTTACCAATACAAAGATGTCCAAGGCATTTTAGGGAGAAGTTGTAGTGACTACAGCTTACTTGATTAATAGAAGTCACTCCTCAGCAATTGACTTCAAGACTTTAGAAGAGAAGTGGTCTGGCAATCCTCCTAAGTATGACCACCTCAGAATATATGGTTACCCTGCCTTTATATATGTTAAGGAGGGAAAGTTGAAACCTAGAGCTATCAAAGGGGTATTCATAAGATATCCCAAAGGGGTGAAAAGATACAATGTGTGATGTAAAGACTTGATACCATCAAGGAATATCATAAGTCGTAACATGACGTTCGATGAGATGAACATATTGAAAGCCTCCTAAGAAGAAGAGAAAGAAGAACCTGTGCCCAAAGAAGGCTCAGCACTCGAGTCAATAGAAGTTAAAGTAGAGCCTGAAAGTAGATCTGATATGTCCCCCAGATTATCACTTCAACAGAGAGATCCTTGAATATAAACCAAGAACATCGGCTAGTTCCTCCAAGTCCACCCAAAGAAAGACTAAGATTTTTGAGATAGAACTTGAAGAGTACCAGTTAGCAAGAGACAGGCTAAAGAGAATGATAAACCCACTAGTCAGAGATGCACAAGCAGATCTAGTTGCTCATGCTTTTAATTCTACTTACATTCTTGAGTATGATGAGCCAAAGACATATGGTGAGGCTGTGAAGAGTGAAAACAAGAAAGAATGGCAGGTCATAGAAGAAGAGATTAATTCTCTTAAGAAGAACAATACTTGAAAGTTGGTGGAGAGACCTCAAAAGAAACTAGTTGGGTGCAAGTGGGTGTATAAGGTGAAGGAGGGAATTGGGAATAAAGTTTACAAGATTCGAGGCTAGGTTAGTTGCACAAGATTTTACTAAGAGAGAGGGAGTTGACTTTTATGAGATATTCTCTCCAGTCGTCAAGCACACATCCATTAGAATTTTGTTAGCCATGTATGCAAATTTTGATCTACATCTAAAGTAGATGGATGTAAAGACAGCTTTCTGCATGAAAAGTTTGAAGAGATGATATACATGGCATAGCAGCAAGGGTTCGAGGAGCTCGAAAAAAAAAGATCATGCTTGTTTACTAAAGAAGTCATTATATGGGTTAAAGTAATCACCTAAATAGTGGTATAGAAGATTTGATGAGTTTATGATAGCTTATGGCTTTAGTAGGAGCAAGTATGATGGATGCGTGTACTTTATAAACATAAATTGTAGGATGATATATTTGCTTATATATGTCGATGATATATTGATTGCTTGTAAAATTATGAAAGAAATACAGAAGCTCAAGAAGCAGTTGAGTGACAAGTTTGAGATGAAGGATTTGGAAGCA
Source organism: Ailanthus altissimus (assembly GCA_946807835.1). Taxonomy (NCBI): domain Eukaryota; kingdom Viridiplantae; phylum Streptophyta; class Magnoliopsida; order Sapindales; family Simaroubaceae; genus Ailanthus; species Ailanthus altissimus. The sequence goes on along the minus strand of OX327696.1, from coordinate 14,255,711 downwards.
GTGAAGAGAATATTGGGTATAAATATTGTGAGGGAGAGAAGAAATGTTATCTTCTTATCCCAACAGAGATATATACTTAAAATTTTAGAGACATTTGGTATGTTCAACGCAAAGGTTGTCTCTACTCCTTTAGCTATACATTTTAGACTTTCAGCAGCACATCGCCGACATTTGAAGAAGAGAAACCATAGTGAGCAAAGTACCGTATACAAGCGCTGTAGGGAGCATCATGTATGTAATAGTTTGTACAAGACCAGACATAGCACAGGCTATGAGTGTGGTGAGTAAATACATAAAAAATTCGGGTAAGAATCACTGGCTTGCAATGAAGTGGATTTTAAGATATCTCAAGGGGACGTCAAATCACGAGTTAATGTATAAGAGGAATGAGGACAGTAATGAAATGATAAGAGGGTACGTAGACTCAGTTTATGCAAGTGATCTAGACAAGAGAAGATCGTTGACGGGCTACGTATTTACAGTGTTTGGGTGTAGTGTATGTTAGAGATCAGTTCTATAACATGTGGTCGCATTATCTACCACAGAGGCGGAGTACATAGCTATTGGTGAAGCTATTAAGGAGGCCGTGTGCTTGAAAGGCATATATGCAGAGGTATTGGCTAGTAAAGATGTGAATATCGGTGTATATTGTGACAGCCAGAATGCCATACACCTAAGCAAGCATCAAATGTTCCACGAGAGGCCGAAACATATTGATGTGCGGCTCTATTACATTTGAGAGATTTTTTAAAGTGGTAAAGTTAGTCTAATAAAGATAGTGTTGTCTAAAAGCCCTGCTGACATATTGACTAAGCCACTACCCTCGGTTAAGTTTGTCATATACAAGGACTTAACCGGAGTCATTACTTTGTAAAGGTAACTGAAGATACAAAGATGAGAGATCTAGTTACTTTGTGGATGATTTTGAATTAAGGAGGAAATTTTGTGAGAATATTGATTGAAAATCATCGGGATATGATTTAGAGAGCAAGCCATGTGTGTAGGGTACACAAGGATCGAAGACGAACATGAAAGGAGGTGAACAATAAAGGTGTTACAACCAGGTATTAGGCATCGTGGCCCAGGCAGGTGCATCAACGCTACAACGGTGAGGGCTGAGCGCCGCAGCGCTGAGCGCGATGATAGGTTTCCCGTTTTAGTTTGACTTGTTTCATCTCCTACTTGCTTTAGGACTCCCTAGTATGACTCCCACATATTTAGGATAAACCTAGGACGTCCTAATACTTATATAAAGGCTGTCTATTAGCTAGTAAACACATCTTAATGATCATTAAAGAAATATTTATGTTTAAGCCTTTTTGTGATTCTTAGTGAAAGATAACCACAGTTTACAAGAGAGAGTATTTCTTTATGAGTCTTTCTTGTAAAAGGCATCATTTTGTGAGTGCCTTGTGATTCAATAATAAAAGTGAGTAATCATAATCTGCCATAAACGTAGGTAAGTTGCTGAACCACGTAAATTTCTATGAGTTCTTCTTTTGCCTTTCTCTATTTAGTTCATTAATTACTTGTTCTGCACTATTTACTTTGGTGATATTGCTTATTTGTGTGCTTCCGCTTCAATAATCATTATAATATAGATCGCCTAACATCAAAGAGGATGGTTATAGTGGTACTCCACTAACTCCATCTTTGTGATGATGTTCAATGGTGGTAGAAACTTTGACTCTTTAACTTTTTGTTAAAGAAAATCGTCGAATATTTTAACATGCTTGCATAGATCATGTGACAACTTGAAAAAACAACAATGATAAATGACTAATGGTCGGTTAATGGTGTAATTTTTAATTTGTTTAAAACTAATTAAAATAATATTAATTATTTTGTAAATAAAATTAAAATATAAAAATAAATGAATTATTTTATATATAATAATTTTATTTAAATTAAAAAGTAATGTATTACTGCACTTTATTTAGGTCAAAGGTTCGAGCCCAGAGAGTAAACCATAAAGTTTAGTTATTATTGTTGATTAACAGAGAGTAAGTTAGAGAATTTAGTTATTATTGTTGATTAACAGAGAGTAAGTTAGAGAATTTAGTTATTATTGTTGATAAATAATTATTTAATCAGATTTGAACTTAGTGTTTGAGTTTTAAAGAAGCCATGGAGTCTAGTTATTAATGTTAATAGACAACTTTAACCATTTGAGCTTTTAGTTATTATTGTTGATAGATGGTTATTTAACCAGATTTAAATTTTGTAATATAATGCTTTTTTTTAATGTGATAAATGTATTAAAAAAAAGTAATGTTTTACTTTTTTGTTAGTACTTACTTTGTAACAATTGTGGGATTTCTAAACCACAATATTTTTATATAAAATAAATTGTTAAATATTTTAATTTCAACCATTTAGAGATGATATGTTTATTTAAATTTAATTTCTTTAATCACATTATCATAGAATCGAAATAAATATCAGTAGTATTATAACTTTTCATATGAAATAAGAGGCTTATATAAGATATTGTTGAAGCGGAAGCAATTATATAAATAAATATCCTAAGTAATATAATACAAAAATAAGTAATTAAGAATTTAGAGAGAGAAAGGTAAAAGAATAATATACAAAATTTATGTAGTTCGGTAACTTGCCTACATCCACAACGGATCAAGATAACATTTTCTTATCATTGAATCTTAAGGCACTTACAAACTTTATTTTTTACAAGAAAAACTCATAAAGAACTCACCATATCTTGTAAACAATGAGTTTCTCTCACTAAGCATTACAAAGAATACTTAGATATCATAAAGATACTTGTGTTGATTACTAAGATTTCACAAAGATGTGTTTACAAGCTAATATAGAGTTTTTATATAGGCTTTAGGATGATCTAGGTTAACCATAAATGTGTAAGAAACAATGAGTTTCTCTCACTAAGAATAAAAAAGAATACTTAGATATCATAAAGATACTTGTGTTGATTACTAAGATTTTACAAAGATGTATTTAAAAGTTAATATAGAGTATTTATATAGACTTTAGGATGACCTAGGTTAACTCTAAACATGTAAGAATTATTTTACGGAGACCTGGAGTAAATGAGAGTCGAAACAAAATAAACCAAAACGAGAAACTATTTCTCGCACCGTCGTGGCAGAGCTGGTTGATTGTGCCTGGTGCCACGACGCCCACATCTAGGCACCGCCTTAGCGTTTTTGCCTTATTTCTTTGTCCATCTTCAATCCTTGCACATCCAACGCACTTGGCTTACTCACCAAATCATATCCTAATGAATTTTAATCAACTTTCTCACAAAGTTCCTCTTTCATTCAAAATCATTTACAAAACATCTCAATCTTTCATATCCGCATCTTTAGTCACCCTCACATAGTAGTGACTTTGGTTAAGTCCTTGCATAGGATGAACTTAACTAAACGTAGTGGCTTAGTCAATATTTTAGCAGGATTTTTAGATGATCTTATCTCGTTAAACTAACTTCACCATTTTGGATAATCTCTTGAATGTAATAGAGCCGCACATCAATATGTTTAGGCCCTTCGTGAAACGCCTTGATGCTTGCTTAGGTGTATGGAATTCTGTCTGTCACAATACACACTGTTATCCAGATCTTCAGTACCTATTACCTCTACACATATGCCTTTCAACCACGACCTCCTTCATAGCTTCTCCAATAACTATGTCCTCCACCACTGTGGTAGATAGTGCAACCACATGTTGCAGAATAGATCTCCAACATATACTATATCCAAACAGTATAAATATGTAACCCGTCAATAATTTTCTCTTATCTAAATCATCTGCATAATTTGAGTCTATGTATTCTTTTACTAGTACACTACTGTCTTCATCATTTTTATACATCAACCCGTGATTTAATATCCCTTTAAGATATTTTAAAATCCACTTCACTACAGGCTAGTGATCTTTACCCAGATTCGCTATGTATCTACTCACTACACTCATAGCCAGTGCTATGTCTGGTCTTGTACAAACTATTGCATACATGATGCTTCCCGCAATGCTTGTATATGATACTTTACTTAATTATAGTTTCTTTTCCTTGGATTTTGATGACTATGCTGCTGAAAGTTTAAAATGCATGGCATAATAAGTGGAGACAACCTTTGAAGTAGACATACCAAACTTCTCTAGAATCTTGAGTATATATCACTGTTGAGACAAAAAAATAACATCTCTTATTTTCTTTACAATATCCATACCCAATATTCTCATCGCTGCTCCTAAATCCTTCATCTTAAACTCACCACTCAACTGCTTCTTGAGTTTTTGTATTTCTTTCATGTTCTTACACGCGATCAATATATCATTGACGTATAGAAGTAAATACATCATCCCACAACTCAAGCTCTTAAAGTACACGCATCCATCATACTTGCTCCTACTAAAGCCACAAGCCATCATAAACTCATTAAATCTCCTATACCACTATCTAGGTGATTAATTTAACCCATATAATGGCTTTTTTCGTAGACAAGCATAATCAACTTTTTCAAACTCTACAAACCCTTATAGCTGTGCCATATAAATCGTCTCTTTAATCTCTCCATACAGAAAAGTTGTCTTTACATCTACTAGTTTCTTTGGGTGGACTTGGAGGAACTCACCGGTATTCTTAGTTCATCTTCAAGGATCTCCTTATTGAAGTGCTGATTTGGAGGATATCAGATCTCCTCTCATTCTCTAATTCAACTAATATTGATTTGATGCTGAATCTTCCTTGGATACAGGTTCTTCCTTTTCATCTTCTTGGGAGACTTTCAACATTGTTGTCTCATCGAACATTACGTCACGACTTATGATACTCCTTGGAGGTGTTAACTCTTTACACCACACCTTGTATCCTTTCACTCATTTAGGATACCATATGAATACTTCTTTGATAGCTCTGTGTTCAAATTTCCCTTGCTTAACATGAACAAAGGTGGGGTAATCAAAAATTTTAAAATGGTCATACTTTGGAGGATTATCAGACCATTTCTCTTTTGGCATCTTAAAGTTAATTACCAAGGAGGATTGATCAAATAAGCTGCAGTCACTACAAATTCTCCCTAAAATACTTTAGACATTTTTGTATTTGTAAATATGCATTTAACAATTTCAAGTAGGGTCCTATTTATCATCTCAGCTACGCCATTATATTGTAGTGTTGATCTCACCATTTTATGCCTTACAATCCCATTCTTGGCACAAAAGCTATCGATGCGATATTTCTATATCATAAAATTAAGTGCAAGTATACACTATCGTATGCAAGTAATAAAGGGACTAAATAAGTCGGATGTCGAACACACAAGGATAATTTCTTCTTTTCAATCAATTACTAAAATGATATTTTCCTAATAATTATTCAGATAAATAAAAATCTAAGAATGAATGTATAAAATATAAAGGCAAAAACACAATGCAAAGAGATTTAAGTGATAGTAATATAGAGAAAACCTAGGACTAATACTATCCCTCAATATGCTTTCTAATGATTAATTTTCTAATATTTAACTCCCTTAGTTTTTGTTATTGATCAAGACATTAATGTATTCACAAGCCTCTTCCAAAGTCATGCAAGTATACCTTAATTTACCAAATACCTATATTCTTATGGTACTTGTAATAAATTAAGATTCATTAAGATTAAGTCTTATTGATCATACATGCCAATTAAGTATATTCATATCCTAAATTGAAATTTGCATATGTAACATTGAATGTTGCTCTACAATCATGCATCAAATTACCTAGGTCTAAATATTATGATTCTTCTTCCGAGTTTATCAATAATATTACCAACTCATTCACCATATATTGGCCAGATATATTATAGCATTAAGATCAAGTAATTTGAATATCAAAGAATTAAGTTTATTAAATATTCTAAAGATATGGCAATTAAGCACACATATTGAGTTCAATTATTAACCCTAAAAAATAAAATTAGCTCATGGCTACAAGAAAACAGCAGTAAAGAGAATAATAAATCATGATACAATCAATTGCAAATCGATATAGACGTCGAATTGCTCTTAATTACGCTGCCTAAGAACTTTTAATGCTGAAAAACGCCTTGAATCTCTCTCTAAAGTTGCTTCAATAAAACTTCTATTGCTCTCCAAGACTTGTGCTTTGTATTCTTAGTGTTCTTGAATTGCTCTAGGTTGCTCTTGGGTCGTCTTGGATTGATCCTTAAAGGCTGAGAACGAGTGAATTTTTATAGGGATTGATATGAGCTTAAAAATCTCAATTCTCGTCGAACTAGGACTTGCGCTACCACTGGGGCGCTATGCCGTTGTCGCTGGGGCGACGCATGAAAAAGGCTTTACCGCTGGAGTGGTAAGTTGATGGCGCTGGGGCGCTGTCTAGTCGCTGGAGCGGTAAAGATTTGGCGCTGGGGCACCAGATGCGACTTAAACAGGTCATTTCTTTCTTATTTCGATCACTATTGCAGCGCTGGGGCTATAATCCTTATGGCGATGGGGCGATGGACACATTGTTTGAAAACTTTGCATTTTAGTCCCTGTTTTCGCTCCTTTTGCATTCTTTCTTTAAATTTCGTTCAAGTCCCTATAAATAACAATAATGCACATAAATAGCCATCTATTCTCATAAAATCATAAAATATCAATAATAAAAACATGAGAAAATATATGACAAATTTGCCCTTATCAGCTATCAAACTCTTTATTACAAAATTCGAGGCCATTGTCAGTTCATAGACTTTTTACCCTTTTACCGGTCTGATTCTCAACAAGTGCCTTCTAAGTCTTAAACTTATCAAACACTTAATATTTTCTCTTTAACATATAGACCCACAACTTCTTTGAATAGTCATCAATCAAATTAAAAAAATACCTAGCACCACCAAAGGTAACTGTTTAAGCCGGTCCCCAAAGATTCGAGTGTATGTAGACAAGAGTCTCCGTAGTCTTATACTCGTTGGTACCAAACCTCACTCTATTTGATTTTCCATGTACACAATGTTCACAAAACTCTAATGGCTGGAACCTATCCTTACCAAACGCCTTTTGACTAAATAACTCCTTCAGGTTTAGCTTACTTAAGTGTGTTAGTCTAAGATACCACAACTTGATTTGTATATTCTTATTATCTACAGAGAATAATGCAGAACTACTTATAACTTCTCCTTTAAGTACATAAAATGCTCTTGTGCTTTTCTCCTCTCATTACTACTATGGAACCCTTCAATACTCTCAAAACCCATCCGTCAATCCCGATGGAATATCCATTCTGGTCTAAAGTCTATAGTGAGATGAAGTTTCTCTTGAGGTCAGGAACATACCTAACTTCTGTCAACTCTCTCACTTATACATCATGCAACATAAGTTTAAAACTACAAATTCTCATCATTTGATATGCAACGTCATTACCCATTAAAACCTTACCACCACAAATAGGCTAAAAATTTATAAACCAAGACTTGTGCGGGCACATGTGAAATATACAATACGAATCAAGAACTCATTGTTTAGTACTTTTACCATCAGTAGTGACTAGAGTCTATGCACTGTTGTAGCTATCATCATAGGCAAGCACAACATCAGCTTTCTTCTTGTTTTTAGTTTTCTTCTTTGGACACTTCTTTATAAAGTACCCAATTTTCTTGCAGTAATAGCACTTCCTAAGAGTCTTAGATTTCGATCTTGAGCCATTTTTCCTTCCATCTCTATATGAGGGCCTTTCTCTTACAGATAAGCTTTCTGCATTGCCTTCAATCTGATTTTCTAATAGTTTTGAGTTTAATGATGACTTTACATCGCTTATCGTTAAACTTTCTTTACTGTAGAGAGGTGTATCAACAAAGCTCTCATAACTCTTGAAAAGTAAACTTAGCAGGATAATCACCCTATCTTCATCTTTTATATTGATGTTGATAGACTCAAGATCAAGAATAATCTTGTTGAAGGCATCTATATGACCTTTCATTGGCGTCCCCTCTAACATGGACAACTAATACAGCTTTTTCTTTATATGCAATCTGTTGGCCAATCATTTTCGCATATAAAGAAAGTTAAGCTTCTTCCAAAGACCAATCGTTGTTGTCTCACCTATTACCTCCCTTAGTACTTCATTGCTCAATGATAGAACGATTGTACTGTGAGCTCTTTCTTCAATGTCCATCTTTTTGCTTCAGTATTAGATGACTCTGGCATTTTCTCCTTTTTATTAGATGGAGCTACAGTCTCTTCTAATGCCAAGCCTAATCATTGGCTCACTAACAATTCCTTAACTTTCATCTTCTATAGATTGAAGTCATTCGTCTCGTTGAATTTCTCTACCTCATACTTGGGTGTGGCCATGTCTATTTAGAATCTTACTTTGATACTAGTTTGTTAAAGCGCAAGCAATCACACAAGCAAATATCCAAAATAATAAAATGCAGAAACAAGCAATTAAAAATCTAAAGAGAGAAAGGTAGAAGAATAACACACAAAATTTACGTGGTTTGATAACTTGCTTACGTCCACTACGGATCAAGATCATACTCTCTTATTATTTAATCTTAAGGTATTCACAAAGTATGTCTTTTACAAGAAAGACTCACAAAGAACTCACTCTTTCTTGTAAACAAGGGATTTCTCTCACTAAGAATCATAAAGAACACTTTGATCACATAGATATCACAAAGATACTTGTGTTGATCACTAAGATTTCACAAAGATGTGTTTACAAGCCAATAGGGGCTTTTATATAGGCTTTAAGGCGATCTAGGTTAACCCTAAACATGTGAGAGTCGTTTTAGGTAGACTTGTAGCAAGTGGGAGTTGAAACAAAACAAACCAAAATGGGAAACTGTTTCCCGCACTGGCGCCGCGGCACCCATTCCTGGTGCTGCGACACTAGTTGATGGCACGGTGCTGGGCTCTTGGCACCGCAGTGCCCACTCACTATCTGGGGCGCTATGGTGCCCACGTCTTGGCATCGCTTTCACGTTTTTGCTTTCTTTCTTTGTCTGTCTTCGATCCTCGTACACTCAACACACTTGACTTACTCACCAAATTATATTGTAATGATTTTTAATTAATATTTTCATAGATATCTTAAGCAAATAAAAGATGATCAATTGATATTTACAATTAACTTTTGTAATCCATATTGAATTGGCATGTTCCAATCTTGTAGTTGATCTCGAATGAAACCGCAGTTTTTGTTGCCTCTTCAATTTTCTTTGGTTGTTAAATTCCATTTGCAAGTGAGAAAGGTGGTTATTGCGTAATGTTCAGTTGCTTAGGTTTTCCATGGGAAATTCACTCTGAAAGCATTTCTGTTTTTTGTGGACCATCTGATTAATCACCTTTTTTTTATTTTTTGACAGGTATTGCTGTTGCAGTGCTTGGAATAATTATTACGGCCATAATTATTTGCATTTTCAGATGGAAAAAGATGGCTTGTTTTAGAAAGATGACAAAGACCGATAAAGATCTTGAGGCCTTCATTAGAAATCATGGAATTATAGCTCCCAAAAGGTACAGTTTTTCAGATATTAAAAAGATGACAAACTCATTTAAAGATAAGCTCGGCCAAGGAGGTTATGGTAGTGTGTACGAAGGAAGCTGTCAGATGGTCGTCTTGTAGCAATAAAGCTCCTAAACACTTCCAAGGGGGATGAAAACAAGTTTATGAATGAAGTTGCAGATATTGGTAGAACATCCCATGTTAATGTTGTTACTCTGTTAGCTTTTTGTTTGGAGGGTAACAAGAGAGCTCTTATTTATGAGTTCATGCCTAATGGATCACTTGAGAAATTCATATGCAGTGATCAAGATAATATGAGTGCTAGTCAAGAATTGGGATGGGAAAAAAAGTACCAAATTATATTAAGAATAACAAGAGGGCTTGAATACTTGCATCGTGGGTGCAACACAAGGATTTTGCATTTTGACATAAAACCTCATAACATTCTTCTGAACGAAGATTTTTGTCTTAAGATCTCTGATTTTGGGCTGGCAAAACTATGCCCTAAAAGAGAGAGTAATGTATCAATGCTGGAGATGAGAGGGACAATTGGATACATTGCTCCAGAAGTTTCAGTAGAAATTTTGGAAATGTTTCGCATAAATCTGATGTCTATAGCTTTGGGATGATGATTCTAGAGATGGTAATCGGACGCAGAAGAACCCTCGACGATAGAGTAAAGAATACCAGCAACAGCAACAGTGAGTTATATTTTCCAAATTGGATTTACAAGCATTTGGAGGAGGGCAAAGAATTTGAATTGCACGGAGTAGTGACCAGTGAGGAAAATGATATTGCCAAGAAGATTATTATCGAGGGTTTGTGGTGTATCCAGACTCGTCCATCGGATAGGCCGTCCATAGATAACGTACTGGACATGTTGCAAAGAAGCATTGAAGCTTTACAGATGCCACCAATGCCTTTCTTATCATCTCCTCCAAGATCGCCAATACATTCTTACACCACACCCTCCTTGTGATAATCATCTGACTTAGATTTTATATGGACGTTCTATTATTTGGTTCAAATATTGTTAAAGGGAGAACCAAATTCTAATTTGATATTAATTAGAAACTAGAAATATTGAAATTATAAGAGTCGTCTGTTTTTCCTTTTTTATTTCATTTTTCTTAAAATGGTAAGGTTGCATTCTGACTTAATATTTTTGATAATTTGGATGAAAAAGTTAATATTTTTTAGGAGAATCGAATTCACAATAAGAAAAAAATCCCAAAGAGACCTATAACTTAATATTTTTGATAATGTGGATGAAAAAGTTATAAATAATAAAGCTATTTTATACCAATAATTGACTTAATTCTAAGAAACTATAAATCCTAGTTAATAAAAAAAATAACAAATCTTAATAAGTAAAAAACCTAGACTTTTAAAAAAAAAACAATTATTGCTGGAAACAAGAAAATAACCTACTAAAATTAGAACATCAAATTAGACTCAAATAAAAAATTCTAAAATAATTTTAATCATAATTTTCGCCATACTAACAGTTCTCTTGTCCTATGAAAGAAAGTTGTTCTCGATTTTGCTGTAAATAAAAAATTATTAAGAGGATGAAATTTGTAATAGATTATTACATTATTACTTTATGACTCGAGCATGTAATCATTGTAGCAGGTCTTATTTGAAACTAAAAAATGTCTATATTTTATCAACTTCTTGTTTTTGTTAGTCTCCTTTAAAGCTTACGATGTATAAATGAAGCATCAACTTTTTTTCAAGTCTTCTGCCTTTCCACTCGATTTAAACACCACTTGCTTTTAACTTCTTGACAACTACTTCTATGAAAATAAACTTCTTTGTGATCTTCAACTTGGGCCGATAAAACCATATTAATCATCATGGATCCTTATGAACTTGAGCTTTATGCACAATCTCAAAAAGATTATTATGATAATGACTTAATCAAGAACAATTGACACCTCTTCAATTCGACTTTTAGTGAATTTTATCTTCTTGCTTTCATCTTGAATTGGTAGAATCGCGTTGACCACATAATATTTAAGAGCAATTTATTTGGCTTTAATGCACTTTGCATCTTCCGATCCTCTTTGCTTAATGAAAATTTCAAATTAGAAATAAATTTCTCCTTGTCTTTTGAAACCATAGATATATATCTTCCTTTTTTCACCAAGAACATTTAAAATCTCGTGTAGGTCTTCAATCATGTTATTAGGGTCAATGAAAATCTCATGCACATCTTTATCACTTCATCTTGAAAAATCATCTGTTTAATTTCTAAATCAAGTTGTGTTTTTTTCATCCTTATTGATTGATATATATAGTGTCCAACTCAAAAACAAAAGTTATATCTTCTTTTGGAACCTTGATAAATTAATGTATGTCGTCTACGGTTTTGTTGCATTTGCCCAAACGTCCGATGCATTTGTTCAATCATTTGCTAATTCTCTTCCTTATTAGAGTACATGCATGGACAAAACTTTTATAGTAAGATCTTGGTTAATGTTTGAACAAGGAATCTCATGTTTCATAGTTGTTGTGCTTGTAATTGAATCAACTTTTTCAATACTTGATTCTTTTTTCCTTTAGTTTGTGATTCAACTAAGACTAATTTAAAGATATCAAAATAGTTATTGGTAATCATAAAAGGTAAAGGCATTTTCTTCTTTAATTTTAACAAGTAATCCTCTCACAAATCTCGTAATCAATTTTATCGTCTATTTAAAATAGATTCACACTAGCATGATAATTTCATAAGTGAGTGTCATAAACTTGGACAGACTTTATAACTTGTCCACAATTATTAGATTTACAAAGTACTATCTCAACATAATTTCAAAGAATAAATTATGGTTGAATCTTTATTTTCATTCTATACCATGTTAGGATTTTATCTTATCAAACTCATGATTCTTGTAATTTTTTTCCATCAATTAAATCAACATTCAGTTAATTTAAAAGAGACATATTTGACTTTGTTGCAGATATCAAGCCATACACTTCAATTTGACATCTTTATGGCATCAACTACGCTACAGCCTTGATACACTTTTTATCCTATGCGCAGCGAAAAATCATAACTCACATTATAAGTAAGAGCACATAAGATCAACACACCAATAAAGATAAAAAAACAAACCAATCAACAAGACACAAGATATACGTGGTTCGGCCCAAAATTGCCTACGTCCACGGAGGATCCATGATCCAGCTTCTTATTATTGATATAGATCACTAAATATCTTCTTACATCATCAATGATCCCACAAGATCCCTTAGTATCTTCCATGGAGACCTCTAAGTATCTACCCTTGATCACTATGACTTTCTAAGACCTCTTAATATCTCTTCATAAGAGATTTTTACAAAGAATACAAGAATGGCCTGAGCATCTAAGTCAAAATGATCTATGGTGTTTCTTTTGTTCACTTAAGAACCAAAAGAAAACACTCCCCAAAGGTTACACCCTAGTGCACCACGCACTTAGTACCTACTTAGCTCCTCTATTCTCTCTTATAGTTACATCTTGAAACCTTAGATGCTTAATCTTTCTGTTGTGTTTAAAAGGGTTTATATAGTGAATAAAACACCCTTAAAAACTCTAAACCTAGTTGAAATAAGAGTCCTTACTTGTAGAAGTCCTAATGTCAATTAAATAAGTCAATTGAGCCAAAACAGAAAATATCCTAAAATTACCGCGTGAACAGTTCCTACGTGAACAGTAGTACCTCATAAACAGTGACTGTCATGAACAGTACCCCAGTGTGCACACTGCTTGTAGTGAACAATGTCACCGCATGAACAGTACTCGTTCTTTTTGCTTCCGTTTTGCTCCTCCTTTATACACCTAATGCGTACTTGACTTTATAATATTTCTACTCTTGGTATTCATCTCAATTCTTACCCATACAAGATTGTTGAATCACTAATTTCTAACAGAATTATTTTTAAAAACATTATTAAAATATCAATCTCAGTGATCCACTCAAATAATTCTTTTGAATTGTGAAAAATACTATTAAAATTTAAGATATCATCATCAAGTTTCTAATATGTCATTCACTTTTGTTTTTCTAAACAAATGTTCTTGACTCTCTTCTTTCACTAATTTTTTCAACTTCTAAATTTTTCCCCCTTTTATCCTTTCTCTCTCTCTCTATCTATCTATCTTTTTTCTAAACTCTCAAACCTTTCTTTTCTCCTACTCTTGTATGTCCTCTCTCTCTCTTCTTTTCCAAAATTTTATTTAACTCATTTTTTGTGGTTTATTACTTTTTTTTCAAAGAAAATAAGGTAGGGATAAAGTAAAAATTTACCTTAGTTAGCATTTGATGCCCCCCTCCCCTCGATTAGCAACCAAAAAATGGCTGAAGTAGGTCGTATCTAAGAGTGTTGAGGACATTGAATGTGATGGCGATGAAATTGACTAGACTTCAATGTTTTGATCAGAAAAGCAAGAGATAAGTGGCAATGAAAAGATGGTTTTCTTTATTCTAATGAATAACAGGCTACACAACATTGAGGTTCACCTAAAATAAAGAACTAAGGTAACATAATTTATTTGAGGCGGTGACGAGGCTGGACACTTAGTGTATCATGGTGAATTAGGAGGTTATGCTTGTGGCTTTTAATCATGATTTGGGTAACTTTTGGTGGGTTTTGATGACAAATTTGTTGTGATAGTGTTTGGATGACTAGTCTTTTTCTAAAGGCTTGTTTGGTTAGACTTTTCAAATAAAACTTTTAAAAGTAGAATTTTTAAGAAATAGTCATTGATCATTTGATTGTACATTGTTAAAAGTGTTTATCTACTATTAAATTATAAAACAATGACATTTAATAAAACTTACATTCAAATTCTAAACAATTCAATATTTTGCTTATTTAAGTTTAATTTTTTCTTGTATTTTTTCAAATTTAATCTTTTAAAATACAACAAAATAAAGTTAATACATAGTAATCAATGAATAAAATAAAATATTATGTTTGGTACAAAAATTTAAAAAAATAATACTTATTTTTGTTAAAAAAATAAAATAACCAACAAAAGATTTTGGTAGATTCTTGTAAAAATATGGTGGCTATAGAGATATGGAGATGTAATAGCTCTTAAAAAATATTAAAAATATGTTAATTGAATAGAGTTTATTTTTATTAAGGGTATACTATAGAATTAAAAAAATATTGTTAGGATATATGTGACATAATACAAATATAATAAATGCTTAAGAAGCTGTACTCTTCGAAGCCTAAAATTTGAGCTTTTATAAGTAAAGGTAAAATAGTTTTTTTTTAATCTTTAAAAGTTCTTTTCTAATTGCAACCAAACATCACAAAAAAATTTGAAAAAACACTTTTAGAATTAAAAAGGGCAAAGGTCATTTTTCCCTTTAACTTATAGCCTAAAAGACACTTTTACCACTATAAAAATTTTAATACCTAATTTTGCCCAAATCTATTAAATTTTGCCATTAGATTAGATGGTGGAAGGGTAAAATAATAATTTAACAAAGCAAATAGTACATGGAAACTTAGATAGCTACATGGGTAAACGAGTAATTTTATATTCAGAGTAATATTTCCATTCAAGCCTACTGAAAGTTTTTACGAATTGAGATAAAATTAGGTATTAAAAATTTTATTATGGTAAAGGGGTCTTTTAGGCCATAAGTTTAGGGTATGTATGGCTTTTGTCCAATTCAAAAAGCTTCTTTGATTAGTAGAGTAGTCCAAAAAAATAAGCACTAGGAGTTTTGGCACCTAGATCGACAATAGTGGCAATGACACAATGATTAAGGTTCGGCTGTTTTATTTTTTGTGTTTTAACTTTTTTTTTAGAAAATAAAAGAAAGTCACTGAAGGTTTTTATTTTTTAAGATGAAATTGCAGTATTTGGTGGTAGTTCAGATTTAGTGATTAGATGGAGGGGGATGATTGGTAGTTTAAGATAGCAAATATGTCTATGTTGAAAATGATGCTTACGTGGCATTCTAATATTATATGAATATTAATTGTTTAATATTTATTCAATAAATATTTCGAATAAAATCGTTAATATTATATATATATGACAAGTTGTTTGTAATGTTTTAGACATTATCTGATCTGAAGGAATTCATACTGGTCAAAAGAATTTTAGATTAGTACTAAAAGTTAGCAACGCTGAGAGTTATAAATGCTAAAAGTTAGCACTGTTAAGAGTTAGCTAGTTATAAAAGTTAGTGAAACCTAAAGTGTTAGAATCTTATCTGAAATGAGACAAAGACTTAAGGATATATTAGTTGACATAGTTGCTAGCAGTTGGTAATAGTGCTAGAAAATGTCATTGTGCAAGTATGTTCTTAAACTTTATGTTTCTGATCTATTTTCACTAATACGGGTCTGTTGATAAAGACCTTAATAAAAATAGATCAGTATATTTCTATATCTGGATGGTCTAGATGGTTAGTCTTAGCAGACCATGAGTTTAGTGAAAGCTCGTATAGGCATACAGGTATTCAGTAAGGACTAAGTACTGAATAGATTCAATAATAACCTCTAATAGACATCCCATAAAGTCATTAATAGAGAGTCTTTTTGAGTTTAGTAGTATTCGTAGTCCTTTGATCTGAGCAACACGGTTGACTTGTGAGTAATCCACCATACTTAAGTTCCATACATGTAAGAGACCTTTCATGGTATGACCGTTGGGTATTATTGGGTATAGTCTAATGCCCTTATCTGTTTACCAATCAAAGACATTTCATTAGTATTTGATACTACGAAGTGCGGGGATATGAGAGTCACTTTCTATCTTTCTCATATATATAAAGCGTTGCATGATTTGAGGAATGCAAAGAAGCTATAAAAGAAGACGTACAACTTCGTGTATAAGATGGAGATTTCAAGACATGGTAACTGTTAGGTCTTTTAAGTTGCTTCTCTATTGTAGCAAAAATATTATGTTATATAATTGCTATTTTATGCCAACATTATTACGTAAATCGCACCACTCACTATAGTAGAAAGAGAGAGTTATCATGAATATATTAATGAAAGTTTCTCATATATATATATATAATAAAGATAATGTTTTGTTAACTGATTATCAGTTAATGAATAATCATTATATCTTAAATACAACAAGAAATGTCTAGGTGAATAGTACAAATAATAGCTCGGGAACTTTGAATAATAAAGAATTATGGCACACAAGATTATATCATTTAGGCGTGAGATGAGTATCCCGT
Source organism: Ailanthus altissimus (assembly GCA_946807835.1). Classification (NCBI taxonomy): domain Eukaryota; kingdom Viridiplantae; phylum Streptophyta; class Magnoliopsida; order Sapindales; family Simaroubaceae; genus Ailanthus; species Ailanthus altissimus. The sequence goes on along the minus strand of OX327696.1, from coordinate 14,239,026 downwards.
CTGATTAAGGATGGTTAGAAACTTGATATGACTATAAAATTTTAGCCAGTTTATGAATATTGGATTCAAGGAAAGATGACCAAATTCTTGTATAGGTGCTAGTCACCGAGTCAGTAATTTATTGAAACTGATATGTAGTGATGTATGCGATCCAATGAATTATATTGCCATTGGGTGGATTTTGATACTTTATTATCTTTATCGTGATTTATCACGATATGAACATATGTTTCTAGGAAACATAAGTTGGAAGTTTTTGAAATGTTCAAAGAGTTTCAACTTGAAGTAGAGTAACAAACCTTTATTTAAATTCATAGATTATTTAAAGGAGAAAGTATTTCTTACTTAATATAGTCCTCTAAGTACTCTTCAATGCAAAGGTATTTTAGAGATGAGGAATAGACTTTATGAGATATGGTTCGATCGATAATGAGTTTTACCGACCTTTTAAAATATCTATGGGATTATGCCCTAGAAACTGCTATTCACTTATTAAACTGAGTTCTATTGAAAGCCATTTCTTTTTTCTGTATGAGATATGGACTGGAAGGAAATTGACTCCTAAGTATGTTTAGATTTAAGGTTGTTCTACTTGTATGAGAGTTACATAATAAGATAAACTTGCACCAAAATGGTACAAATACGATTCATTGGGTATCCCAAGTATTCTATGGGATACCAATTCTATGATCCAGATGTACAAAATGTGTTCATTACTCGTAAAGCCACTTTCTAGAGAAAGTTTCTTATAGATTGTGGAGATTGTGGAGATTGTAGAAAGATTGAACTTGATGAAGTCAATCAGGAAATATATGAACCGGCAATAAAGCCTAAAGGTTAATTGAATGAAATATCTTTAGCACATTCTCCCTATATGTCAGAAAGGATATCGAGGGACACCTATTAGGTATGCATGATACCCGAAGGTGCCCTTATTGTTTTCTTAGTTGAAGAAAAGAATCTTTTAACTTACAGAGAGACGATATTGGAGATCGATTCAAAAAAATGGTAAGATACCATAAAATCCAAAATTGACTCTATGCATGAAAAAAAAGTCTAGGACTTTGTTGTACTTCCTATAGAAATTGATCATATTTATTGTAAATAAATTTAGACATATGGGCCCAATATAAAGGCAGAGACCTTCAAAGCCTGATAGGTGATAAAAGATTACACTCAAAGATTTGGGATCGGATATGAGGAATCCTTTTTCACTAGTAGCCACGCTTAAGTCAATTCAAATTTTGTTGGCTATTGCAACATATTAAGATTTTGAGGCCTGACAAATGGATGTAAAGACGGCATTTCTGAATATATATCTTAAATAAGATATATGTATGCAACAGTTTAAAGGTTTTGCATTCAACTTGACTTCTGATCTAATGTGCAAAGTTTTTTTCGCTATAATCTTTCTTCTAATAAGGAAATCAGAGAATTTGGTTTCATTAAAAACAAAGAGAAAGCTTGTGTGTTAAGAAAGGATAAGAGTATGATTATCTTTCAAGTTCTCTAAATGGAAGACATATTTAATGTTGGAAATGATGTTGGTATATTTTAAGTTAGTTAGTTAAAAGTTATCTGAGTAAGAACTTCTTTATGAAATATTTGGAAAAGGCTTCCTATATACTAGGTATAAAGTGTTATAGAGATAGAGTTAGAGGCTGGTAGGACAATCCTAAACATTGTACATAGATTATGTTCTGAAAATATACAACTTTAATAATTGTGAGATAGTTAATATATTTTTTAAATATGACATTCATCTTTCTAAGAGGAAGTATCTTCGGTAAGAATATGAAAGGATTAAAACGTCTAACATATCATATACATCAACTAAAGGTAGCTTGATGTACAACTATATTATGTACGAGACCTGCATCTAGATGGCTGTAAATGTTACGAGTCGCTATTAGTTTGATCTAGGAAACGATCATTAGATGGCCATGAAACATATCTAAAATACCTGAGAGGTAAAGAAGATAAGTTTCTGAATCATAGAGAAAATTACTTACAAATAAGAAGATATACATACTTGGACTTCTTGTTTCGTCCAGTTGATAAAAAGTCTGTATCTGGTTTTGTATTTTTCTCAATGGTACAACTGTTAGTTAAGAGTTCAATTTAGATATCCATAATTGATTTGACCTTAAAGGCAGAATATGTTGTGGCTTGAGAAGCTTACAAAAGAATTTCTATGGATATACAAGTCAGTTATAGGGCTTAGAATAGTTTCAAGCTTAATGGATCCTATCCTATTATAATCCAACAATAACGGGGTAATTGCTCAAGCCAAGAAGCCATAAGGCACACCAGCATTTTTTATCATGTAGTCTTTGAATAGCATATAATTAGAAAGATCTTGACTATTGAAGATATAATAGTATCTAGGATAAAATTCATGGATAACGTAGCAGACCCACTTAGGCCTTAACTCTTAAGATGTTTGAGAAACACCTAGAGTCAATAGATATGAGATTTTATCATTAATGGCACGAAAGCAACTAGGAGTTTGTTAGAAATAGTGCTTACATACCATTCCAATATTGTATGAATATTAATTGTTTAATAGTTATACAATAAATATTTTGAATAAAATCATTAATATTAAATATATATGGTAAGATGCTTATAACGTTCTAAATAGTGTATGATTTGAAGAAGTTTAGATATGGTTTCAAGGAGTTTAGACCAGTTATATAAGTTAGCAATGTTGAGAGTTATAAATGCTAAAAGTTAGCACTGCTAAGAGTTAGCAAGTTATAAGAGTCAATAAAATCTCAAGAGTTAGAACCTTGTTTGAAATGGAACAAAGATCTAAGGATATATTAGCAATGACATAATTACAAGAAGTTACAAATATGGCTAGAAAATGTCATTGTGCAAGTATGTTATTAAACTTTACGTTTCTGATCTATCTTCCATAATGCGGATTTGTTGCTGTAGAACTTATTAAATATAGATCAGTGTATATATATATCTAGATGGTTATTCTTAGTAGACTATAAGCTTAGTGGAAGCTCGTATAGGCATACAGGTATTCATTGAGGACTGGATACTGAACAGACTTAATAAGGACCTTGAATATACATCCTATAAAGCTATCAATAGATGGTCTTCTTTAGTTGTATAGCATTTATGGTTCTTTAACTTAAGCACCACGGTGGACTTGTGAATGATTCACTATACTTATGTTTCACACATGTTAGAGACCTTTCATAATCTGATCAGTGGGTATTATTGGGTATAGTCCAATGCTCATAAAGTCTAGTGTGTAAATGTGGGATCCGTCACTCATATAGGTGAGTTGTATATCCTGATGCTTCGAGATTATATTTCAAAAAGTCTTACACAAGTATAAAAAAAAGCATTTTCTGTAGGATAAACAATATTACAAAAGTGTTTGTGGATTTTGTTTATGCAAATATGAATCTGGAGATAAGTTCGTGGTTGAGGATATGAAGATTTGACAGTAATGATCTATGTCTCCACTCTTTCAGGATATAAGTGATGGAGGGATTATACAAATATGTATTAACCTCAATTTGTATGGTTCAATGCATTATTCTATAATTTCCATAACATGTGTATGGAAAATTATTTACGAACTTACGAAAGGGTTCTATAAGACAAATAGGTGTGAACCTAAGGAGTCTCATTATATAAAGTGTACTTATTGAGTACTTAGATAGCGCACTGAATTGAAAAGTTCAATCCAAAAATATTTCAATAAGTAGAAATTGTTTCAAAATCTCTTAAAAAAACACATAAACTTAAGTTTTAAGGTTAAAGTGTGTGACAAGTGTCATTTGATGATTGAGATTGAGCGGCCACAAGTGGGCCATTTGGCATGCAATGGCCGATTAAGGGCAACAAGTGTTAATAAACAAAAGCATCAAATGACTTAATAATTTGACACCTAACAACGTAAAGTGTTTAAATTGCTTAGTTAATGGACACTTGTCCATTTTCCAATATTGTATGAATATTAATTGTTTAATAGTTATACAATAAATATTTTGAATAAAATCATTAATATTAAATATATATGGTAAGATGCTTATAACGTTCTAAATAGTGTATGATTTGAAGAAGTTTAGATATGGTTTCAAGGAGTTTAGACCAGTTATATAAGTTAGCAATGTTGAGAGTTATAAATGCTAAAAGTTAGCACTGCTAAGAGTTAGCAAGTTATAAGAGTCAATAAAATCTCAAGAGTTAGAACCTTGTTTGAAATGGAACAAAGATCTAAGGATATATTAGCAATGACATAATTACAAGAAGTTACAAATATGGCTAGAAAATGTCATTGTGCAAGTATGTTATTAAACTTTACGTTTCTGATCTATCTTCCATAATGCGGATTTGTTGCTGTAGAACTTATTAAATATAGATCAGTGTATATATATATCTAGATGGTTATTCTTAGTAGACTATAAGCTTAGTGGAAGCTCGTATAGGCATACAGGTATTCATTGAGGACTGGATACTGAACAGACTTAATAAGGACCTTGAATATACATCCTATAAAGCTATCAATAGATGGTCTTCTTTAGTTGTATAGCATTTATGGTTCTTTAACTTAAGCACCACGGTGGACTTGTGAATGATTCACTATACTTATGTTTCACACATGTTAGAGACCTTTCATAATCTGATCGGTGGGTATTATTGGGTATAGTCCAATGCTCATAAAGTCTAGTGTGTAAATGTGGGATCCGTCACTCATATAGGTGAGTTGTATATCCTGATGCTTCGAGATTATATTTCAAAAAGTCTTACACAAGTATAAAAAAAAGCATTTTCTGTAGGATAAACAATATTACAAAAGTGTTTGTGGATTTTGTTTATGCAAATATGAATCTGGAGATAAGTTCGTGGTTGAGGATATGAAGATTTGACGGTAATGATCTATGTCTCCACTCTTTCAGGATATAAGTGATGGAGGGATTATACAAATATGTATTAACCTCAATTTGTATGGTTCAATGCATTATTCTATAATTTCCATAACATGTGTATGGAAAATTATTTACGAACTTACGAAAGGGTTCTATAAGACAAATAGGTGTGAACCTAAGGAGTCTCATTATATAAAGTGTACTTATTGAGTACTGAGATAGCGCACTGAATTGAAAAGTTCAATCCAAAAACATTCAATAAGTAGAAATTGTTTCAAAATCTCTTAAAAAAACACATAAACTTAAGTTTTAAGGTTAAAGTGTATGACAAGTGTCATTTGATGATTGAGATTGAGCGGCCACAAGTGGGCCATTTGGCATGCAATGGCCGATTAAGGGCAACAAGTGTTAATAAACAAAAGCATCAAATGACTTAATAATTTGACACCTAACAACGTAAAGTGTTTAAATTACTTAGTTAATGGACACTTGTCCATTTTCCAAAATCCACCATATAAATTACAAAGTGTTTTGCAATTTACGTAAACAGAAACATTTTGAAATGTTCGGCATTTTTGTGAACAAATTATAGCGAGAGTTGCTCTCATTTTCTTAAGTTCACTTTGGCTGAAAGTCACAAGCAAAAGTTGCTTAACAAATAATTTGACACCTAGCAATTTAAAATGTTTAAATGGCTTAGTTGAAGGACACATGTCCTGCAAAAGGGCGAACTATATATATTGAAAAGTGTTTGCAATTAGATGTTAGACAATTCATTTGTGAAGCATTCGGCACTTGGTGAATTAAAATAGCAAAAGTTGATCTCTTTGGTTAACTTCATCTTGGTCGAGAGACATAAGAGCAAAAGTTACTTAACAATCAATTGTTCCTACTGAAATCAAAAGTTACTATTTTAACTCTGCAATCCTACCGGTGTTATAAATTAGAATTGTTTGCGAGATCACTTTAGAGTAAACTCTCATAATAGAAAATATCCTAAATTGTTGATCTAGGCTCAAGTGTTTAGAAAATAATACAACAATATTGGAAGAATGAAAACAAACACTCACTTTTATTAAAATAAATTCAAACACTGATAAAGTAAAATTGTTACAAAACCAAGCTCACCACTCAAGAGAATTACAATGGGATACAGAATAATTCACCACCCAAAGAATCCTACAAGAGATACAGAACTCTCAAACTCACCACTTTAAGGAATCCACCCAAGAGATACAAAGTTAAATGTAGAAACTCTCATAAGAGAACTCTCCCACGTACAAGTAATTTAAAATTCACTCTCTTCCCTCTCTTCTCATCCTTCTTGGTATTTATAGAGAGTTCTTGGGAGCGCTACCGTAAAGGACTTATTACAACATTTAAACTTGGTGGTTGGGAGTTGACAAATTTCAAAAGACAACAACTAAGACTTACAACTACACTTACACCAAAAGTCTACAAATACAACTAATGAAATAAATGAAGTATCAAAATTCAAACATAATATGCTCTAATTCAACAAAGCATACCCTTAAGTCTTTGATGGAAACAAAGGTCTTCAATTCTTCTAAGTTGTCAAGATTTGGCTCACCTACTAATTGTCCGACCTTTCTTTAGTTATTAGGATTCAACTTACTCTAGAAAACTTATAGTCATGTGCTGTAAAAAAGATTTAGAACTAGACACATAAAATTTTCTAGTTGTATGAAGATTACCAAGAAATTCCTTCTGAAACAGTACCAAATAAATTTCAAATTTACCTTTGAAATTCATTACCTTTCCTTGAGTCTTTAGTGTACGAATGTAACTAACTTGAATTCATTTGGTTCTATTTTTAGATCCATGTGATCAGACACTCCTGTGTCAATTGTCTTCAAGGGTAATTTATAATCTCATTAGTGTAATAAAACTTAAATTCAATGTGTATATTTCAATAAAAAAAAATTAGATTTCCTTTCCGCTGCACTGATTTGTATGTGAAACATGCAAATAAAATTAAAGTAAAAAAAAAAAATTGTAATATACACACTTGCACTCTACGTACTGCACACTAACAATCTAGCACAAACGTTAGGCTCTTATGCCACAAAGTGTAAAAGAAATATTAGATATCATTGTATCATACATCTAAATTCACAAGAAAATATACATTTCATAAAGAGATAGGCGTCATATTTAAAACAAAATAAATCTTAAAGAGAGATATAACTAACATACTATTAATAAGTTGTATAAAAAACAAAATTACAAATAACAAGCACATTTATATTAATAGTTAACTTAATTCTAAAAAAATAAATCTTAATTAGACTCAAACAAAAGAATTTAAAATAATCTACCCCTAATTATTATCTCACACGGCATTCAATCAAAATTTATGAATAAATTTGATAATTTTATTGAAAGGATGAAACTAATAATGGTAAAAAGATTATGTTGGGATCTAACATACGTAGGTGTATGTATGTGCAATTGTGTTTATTGTATAAAATACATATGACATACATATTTAACGTTGCAAAAGAATTAAATTATATAATTAATCACAATAAATAAATTTATACACGTATATCCTCAGAGTTTGCATGGAGACCAACTCGTTGGCAGTTCTAGTCACCAACTCAGTGAGCTTGGCAAGCTAGAATAGTAGCCCTATATCCAGTACTTGGTTTAACTCTTAAACCCATAAAATGGCTGGTTATGTGTATTCTTCGTTTTCTCTGAAAGGTAAGAAAATAAAAATTAAAGCAATTCACAATTGTTTGTCTCAGCACCTTAGAGAAAAATAAAATTATTTTATTTTTTCCTTTTTTTTTCTTCTTCTTCTCAGCACCAAGAGAGAATGAAACAATTTCATTCTTTCTTCCTTCTCCTATCACACACACCTCTCAATTCACACACATCTCAAATGTATATATATCTCACATGAAATCAAATGATAATATTATATATTATAATATTAAACAAAACCACTTTTATGAAAAATAATATTATTATATTAAATAATAATAAAATATAAATAATGGATGCCAATAAAATGGCATTATTTAATATAATAATATTATATTATAAAATAATATAATAATGAGATTAATAATTATTTAATAATTAAATAATCATTGTATGAATTATCATTTTACCCTTCATATATAGTTACCAAGTTTACCCTTTAGTGGGTACCACCAAATTTCATATTTGAGTAAACTTAACCGATGGTCTATAATGCACCACGTGTCATTATACAATTAGTAAATTACAATTATTGACTAATTGTTGTATTTAACGCTTAAATACAGACACACACGCATCCCTGTGATAATGCTAGATATTGCTGAATTAAATAATTTAATCCGGTACATTGTCCTAGTGCACAATGAGTACGCTCCATATTGCGAAACTCCTTAGGTCCACGCCTGATTCGTCAAATGAAACTATTCCATTAGTCCGGGAATATTGCCCCATGCACACATCATGGATATACAAATTAGCGCGTTGACCTATGCAAGTTGAGGTTACAACGCATGCATATAGTCCTTCCGTTATGATATTTTGGATGTGTTGGGGATATAGATTATCACCGTCAAATCCCCATGTGCTCATCCATGTCATATCTCTAGACTTGTATCTCTTTGAATAATAGGTGCAAACTCCTTTACCATATTGTTCCACCCTAGCAAAAAATCTTTCCCGGGATTAATGCTTGTGGCCATAAGACGTTTTGAGATATCTAATTCCCTATGCGAGTTGACGGATCCCATATTTGTACACATGGGACTCCATAAGCATCGGACTATACCTAATGACACCCAGCGGTCACACCATAAAAGGTCTGTGACATCCGTGGAACCAAAGTATAGTGGATCACTTATAAGCCCACCGTGGCACTCAGGTCAAATGACTACATATACTATTTAACTTGAGAGGATCCTCCGTTGATAGCTTACATGGGGTGTCTATCGGAAGCCCTCGTGAGTTTATCCTATATCCAGTCCTAACTAGATACCCATACGAGCTCCAAGCTCACATTCTGTTAGGAACAACCATCTATACCCTATAGGTATGACATATGATGATTTATATATAATGGTATCCACCGAGAGACTCGCATTGATAGAAATAGATCGGGGATAATAATTGAGAACATACTTATGCAACTGACATTTTCTGGCACCTGATTGCAACTCTTGCAACTATACAGTTACTAGCATATTCCTAGGTCTATGTTCCATTATAGATAAGGCTTCAACTCTTGAATCTTCACTGAGTATTATAACCAGCTAACAATTAACTGTGCTAACATTTAGCATTTATATCTCTCAGCGTGGCCAACTGTAGGCCCTTATCTAAACTCCCTTAGATCTAATCTGAATTCTTTCTAATCATACAATGTATGTAATGTTATATTGCATAGTACCATATTAATAGGTATTAGTGATTTAAGGGGAATGTATACTTGTATAACTATATAAGTATATGTACATTTAGGTATGGCACGTAAGCATCAACCCTAACAATCTCTCACTTGCTCTAGTGCCATTCTTGATGGTATCTCATACACCTCGACTCCATGTGTTTCATAAGCACTTTTAGAGTTATGGCCTTAAAAAGTGGGTTTGCTAAATTACTTATAAAACACTTTTATATATAATCATATCTTTCTAAGCTAAGATGCATCTAGTCATATGATACTTCTCTCAACATGATTAGAGTATTGGTGTACTCTTGGCACCTCAGCCTGTACAACGGCCTAGTTTTATCGTAGAACTATGGGATATGATCCATTTGTCTTGGAACTCTTCCAAACCAGCGATAAACCTACGAATCTTTACTGTCTTTTTTGCTACGCCCATAATATATTTACAGTGAATCCTATTTTGGTGCAATTTCAACTCACCTAGTACTAATGAGAATGAGCAGATTCCCAGATGTAGACTCTTTATCATCTAGGTCAAACTAAAAGTATGACTCCGTGCATCTTCTCACTTGTAAGTCACTTTCTCCATATTTGAGAAACTTATCCTTTATACCCTCAAGGTATCTCAAGATATGTTTAACTACCATCAAATGGCAGTCACCTGAATCAAACTAAAATTAGCTCATAACTTTTATAGCCAAACTAATATCAGGTATCGAACATATCGTAGTATACATCAAACTCTTAAGAGATGATGTATCTGGTGCATTAAACACTCTAACTCTCTTATCTTCCATCCGAAGAGACACTCTCATCTTCCATCTGAAGAGACACTCTCATCTTCCATCTGAAGAGACACTCTCATCGAAAGATGGACACTGAGTCTAAAAGATACGTTAACTAACTCATAGTTAATAAACTATACCTTTCTTAAACACTATTGATGTGAAAAGATTTGGAAGAGTCCTATCAGCTTCCTAACTCTATCTCTATAAAGTTTTATACCTAGTATAAAGGAAGCCTTTCCCAAATTCTTCATGGAGAAATGTTTACGAGTTACTTCTAATCGATTATAACATACTAACATCATTTAAAAAATTCCCGATATGTGAGCAACAAAGAGGATCAAGAAGACTATCAAGTTCCCACTGACCTTTCTTGCACACAAGTTTCCTCATCATTTTTTATGAAACCAGACAATCTGATTATCTCATCAAAACAATGAGTCCAGCTTCAAGAAGCTTATTTAAGCCTAAAAATGGGCTTCTTCAGTCTGCACACTAGACCAGAAGTCTGGCTGGACATAAAACTTTCAGGCTGTTTTATGAATATCTCTTACTAAAGGTATCTATTCAGGAATACCGTCTTTACATCCATTTTCCAAACCTCTAGGTCATAATATGCTATAAGAGCCAATAACATTCTAATCGACTTTAACATCAATACTGATCCAAAGGTTTCCTCTTAGTTGATCCCAGATCACTGAAGATTACCTTTCTAGAAATAATATAGGGTCTAGAAGGTCTCTACCTTTCATCTGGATCCCACTACCTTTTGTAAAATTTCTGTAACCAGTGAGAACAACTCCCACTGGTAGTTTAACCAAGTCCCAAACTTGATTCTGATGCATATAGTCAATTATTTTTTAATTTTCTTGGCTTCTTACCATTTCCTGAATCGATGTCTGAAATCGTCTCCCTATAGGTTAAAGGATTATTTCTTCTACTAAGAAAACTTCAAGTTCACATCCAGGCATCAAACATACCTAATAGGTGACCTAGACATCTTTTCTGACCTACTGGAAGTGTGCTAAAAATTCACTGCTAATTGAGCCTGACTTCCCATCCATAGTTCATTAATTTCTAGATTGACTTCACAAAGTTTAATCTTTCTATGATTTCCACGATCCATAAGAAACTCTTCCTCTAGAATGATGGTATATCGAGAAATGACCATACTTCACTTTTCTAAATCATAGAACTAGTATCCTATTGAATTTACAGGATATATAATGAACCTCTACTTGTACCTTTTGGGTGTTGGTTTATCCTGCTGAGTAACTCTTACAAAATAAGATATCCTGTTGCGTAATTCTTACGTAAGCAAGACAGTCCTAAGTCTTAACATATTTAAGAAATAACTTTCTTTCTTTCTGTATCTTATGCGGAATGGAAAGAATAGCTTCTGATGGAACTCTGCTTAATAAGTAGCTATTTTTGGAGTAGCAGATTCTCACAGATATAGATCGATAACATTCATCAACAATCAGACCACATCTAATAAAGTCTAATTCCTTCTTTTTGAAACATCATTATGTTGTGGAGTACCCGAAGGACTATAGTGAGTGAGAATCTCATTCATCTTTAAAAAAACGAAAAACTTATTGTTAATGTACTTACTACTTCAATCTAATCGAAGGGATGTGATGTATATTCTGGTATATTTGGTCATCTCCGTGAATAATTATTCATAAACTAGTTAAGTCTTAATAGTTAGATTAAGAATCCAACCATCCTTAACCAGACAGATAAGCGTCTCACACCTAAATGACCTAAACTTATATACCACAGCCCCGTATCATTTAGAGATTTCGGTCTACAGATATTTTTAATTATGTATAATATCCATTTAGTAACTAACATTCAGTTAATAAAACATTATTCACATCACATGAATATAAAGAACTATTCCTAATATTCATATGATATCCTTTACTATCCAGTACGGGAAGGGACACAATTTGTTAGATGATATTTAGGATATCATACCAATTATACAATACAACCATTGTATTGCATATGAGAAGTAAGTCAAGCTATCCAACAAATTGAACTTGTAGGAAATTACCATTTCCTATTATTAACCTTACTTCTACAAGCTGTTGCATTCTAGTTTCTCTCAATTCTTGCAACATATTACAAATATGAGAGGTACATGTGGTATCTCATACCCAGCTTAAATTGGCATCATATGCCATAAAAATATCTATGTTCATCAAACACAAAGCTGTGAGAGTTTTCCTGACAATGATAAGGCTTCTAGGGTAGTGGAATTTTCAATACTCAACCTTATTATAGTGGAAATATTTTCCATCTACTTTGCTCTCTTGTTAATTTTTAGATGAATGTTGCCTCTGAAGATTTATCTTGGGTATCTGCCTCATCTTCTTCTCTTCACACATCTGATCTTACTAGATATACTTGGAGTAGAAGATGAAGCACTCTGAACAAAGAAGGTCACACTATAAATCTAAGATTTTCTGAATCCAGAGCATTTCTGAGATTCATCTGTCGGTCAGAGTAAGTTTTAGTACTCTTGAATTAGACTACATCAACTATGCACACCAACTTGTTCGTAGTGGCCATTTTACTTGACAAGCCAAAATTGACAGGAGATGTAAGCGGAATGGTCATTAAATCGCTAATAAAATATTTTACATCATTGGTATAACAATTATATATTTTTTAATTTAAAACGCCCTCCCACTGCTTTACATAATCTCGATAAACTCTCGAATAGGAAGACGATAGTTTAAACTCTTTAAACTATATAGCGGGAAGTAGATCCCATTAAAATTTACTCGAGCCTTACGCTGTAGCAATATTGGCCTTTGTAAACCCAACAGGTAGACAAAATTTGTCAATTGCATCTCATGTAACTCTTATCACTTGATCTTGAATACACCTTATCCTCATGCTGTAGTAATATTGGGTAAGTATATTCTATATTAACTTGTCAATAATGAAATATATGTTATTGATACTACCCTCATGCTGTAGCAATATTAGGCAATATGTTCGCATATATATGTCTCATCTCATGTTTAATCGGTATAGTCCAAGCCCAATCGACCAAGTCCTTTACGTTGTAGCAATATTAGAAAAAGGCCAATATGACTCGTCTAACATTGTATTGATAAGACGGATCATAATAAAATATTATCTCATTAAGAGAGATTTTTCTTTCTATCCTAGGTCTTCATTTCATGGGTGGGGCGATTCTCAATTAAACACAACTAACCCCTACTAGTAGGGCTCCCATTGTGATTTGTAACACAAAAATTAATACTGCTTTATAATGTAGACCGATAACTCTTATCACTGCATCTCATAAACCCTGATTTATAATGTAGACTGATAATTTTTATCACTACATCTCATAAATCTACACACACAATATTAATTTTGAAATACTGTTTAAAATTAATGTTGCTATAAGCAGTACAAAATACTGTTCATTTACTACTGTTCAAGTGAACAGTACATTGCCACGGTGCCGGATTACATCGCTACAGCGCCCAGTGTACCCCCTTTAGCATACTAGTTTCAACACTTGAAACGCGCCATTTACACTAGGCCTTTTGCATCCATTCACTCAAACAATACCCAAATTTCTCATAAATGACATTGATACCATTTTTGTTGGGGATCTAACATACATGAGTGTATGCATGTGCAATTGTGTTTATTGTATAAAATACGTATCACATATATATTTTACGTTGTAGAAGAATTATATCATACAATAAACACAATAAATAATATATTAATCATATTAATATATTAGAAGGGTTGAGAAATCACTTGAACATCTAAAGTTATACTCGTATATCCTTAGAGTCTGCATGGAGACCAACTCGCCGACAGTTCTAGTCACCAATTCGGTGGCTTGGCGAGCTAGAACAACAACCCTATATCAAGCACTGGGTTTAACTCTTAAACCCATAAAATGGCCGGTTATGTGTATTCTTCCTTTTCTCTAAAAGAAAAGGAAATGCAAATTGAAGCAATTCACAATTGATTATCTCGGCACTTTAAAGAAAAATAAAAATATTTCATTTTCCCTTTTTTTTCTTTCTTCTTCCTCTTTTCAGCACCAAGAGAGTATGAAACAATTTCATTCTTTCTTCCTTCTCCCATCACACACACCTCTCAATTCACAAACATCTCAAATGTATATATATCTCACATGAAATAAATTAATAATATTATATATTATAATATTAAACAAAACCACTTTTATGGAAAATAGTATTATTATATTAAATAATAATAAAATATAAATATTGTATGCCAACAAAATGGCAGTATTTAATATAATAATATTATATAACAAAATAATATAATATAATAATGAGATATTAATGATTATTTAATAATTAAATAATTATTAAATAAAATGACTATTTTACCCCTTATGTATAGTTACCAAGTCTACCTCCTAGTAAGTTCCACTAAATTTCACACTTGGGTAAACTCAACCGAGGGTCCACAATGCGTTATATGTCATTATACAATTAATAAATAACAATTATTATCTAATTGTTGTATTTAACACTTAAATACAGACACGCACACATTCCTATGGTAATGTTGGATATTGCTGGATTAAATAATTTAATTTTGCACGCTGTCCTAGTGCGCAACGAATACACTCCATATCGTGGGACTCCTTAGGTCCATGCCCGATTCATAAAATAGAACTATTCTATCAGTCCATGAACATTGCCCCACGCGCATATCACGGATATACAAATCAGTACGTTAAACTATGCAAGTTGAGGTTACAACGCATGCGTATAGCCATTCCGTCATGATATCCTAGATATGTTGGGGATATAGATTATCACCGTCAAATTCTCATGTTATCATCCATGTCATATCTTCAAACTTGTATCTCACTGAACAATAGGTGTAAACTCCTTTGCCATATTATTCCACCCTAGTGGAAACTCTTTCTCGGGATTAATGCTTGTGGCCACAAGACTTTTTGAGATACAGTTTTGAAGCATCTATATATCTAACTCACTATGCGAGCTAACGGATCCCATATATGTACACACCAAACTCCATAAGCATTGGACCATACCCAGCGACACCCAGCGGTTACACCATGAAAGGTCTGTGACATGCATGGAACCAAAGTATAGTAGATCACTTACAAGCCCACCATAGCACTTAGATCAAAGGACTACGTATACTACTCAACTCGAGAGGACCCTCCGTTGACGGCTTACATAGGGTGTCTGTCAGAGGCACTCATGAGTCTGTCCCCTATCCAATCCTAATTGGATACCTATATGTCAATACGAGCTCCAAGCTCACGGTCTACTAGGAACAATCATCTATACCCTATAGGTACGACATATGCTGATCTATATATAAAGGTATCCACCGACAAACCTGTATTGACAGAAATAGATTAGGGATAATATTTGAGAACATACTTGCGTAACTGACATTTTTTGACACCTGGTTGCAACTCTTGCAACTATGTAGTTACTAGTATATTCTTAGGTCTATGTCCCATTATAGACAAGGCTTCAACTCTTGGATCTTCGCTGAGTATTATAACCAACTAACAATTAGCTATTCTAACATTTAGGATTTATATCTTTCAGCATAGCCAATTGTAGGCCCTTATCTAAACTCTCTTAGATCTGATATGAACTCCTTCTGATTTTACAATGTCTATAAGTTACATTACATAGTACCATATTAATAGGTATTAGCGATTTAATGAGAATGTATACTCGTATAAATAAACAAGTATATGTACATTCAGGGATGGCACATAAGCACCAACCCTAACAGATTAAGCATCAAAAATCTCTTTCATAAATGAAACCACTTGTTTAGAAATATAATAGGAGAGATAAAAGTCAAGAGAGAAGAGAACATCATTAACAAGTAGTGGACTTAATGATTTTTTAAAGTTTCTAGATAAATAAAAAATTTGTATCTAGCTTTCACCCTAGTCGAGTATTAGGGCATGCTTATATGTTACTTAAAATTTTAACATTAATTATGATATATAAATTTCATGCAATTTAAAATACATATATTAAAATTTAAAATATATATCAAATAATGATTATTCTCCCTAGATTTTGGCTTACCAGGCCTAAGGTCTTCAATTTATAAAACACAAAAATCTCAGCCCACAAAGCTTAAAGAGGACTTTGACTTACATGATCCAAGAAGAAAGCTTCAGCCCACAAAATGTCCTTGAGTTAAGGGCACCCTCTCCGAGTTGGTTAGAATAATGGTTGAAGCTTGGCTACCTTGTTTGGTCAAACTCTTAAAGGAGAAAATACAATATACACCATTTGAACTAGTCAAAGCAATGGTCAAAATCTAGCTACCCTATTTAGTTAAACTCCCAAATGAGACCTACACTATCTTTGAGTTGATTAGAGAAAATATGACCCCCCCCCCCCCCCCCCCCCCCTTGAAAGATCAAAAGAAGTTCTTAAAAAACTAAACTTATAAGAGATATAGAGAATTATAGATAAAGTTAAGCTTATCAAAGAAAAACTCCTAAACCAAGGGATATACCTAACATTACGATATAAATCCTATTAAGGTATGAAAAATCCAGTGCAATTTTAGAAAACCTCTGATAATAAAATCTAAAAGGGAATATCCATGGAGCTTTTATATGAAAAAGAATTCTAGAACTACGGGTAAAAACTACATCCCCGTCTTATACTAGAGGAAAATATTAGTACAAGGGGGATGGAAATGACAATTATCAAAATCACTAAGCTAGAACTAAGAGTGAACCTTATTATTATTCATATGAAAACATAAACAAAATTCCTAAAGAATATAACAAAAAGCTATCTCGTTCCCTTTTTATCATTTTGCCTTCTTTATTTTTTTGGACCCTTGTTAATTTAAGCATCAGAATGCTTATGTTAGAAAAACTTTCGACATAGCCTTACATTCTTTTTTATTATAGGATTCTGATCAGACACTATATTCGGGGGAGAGGGCGGGGAATAGCAGTCAAATTAGTCCAATTTTTGTTACATCCTTGACGTCTAAGCTAAGCTTTCCTAAAGAAATTAATTTAATTCATTGACTCCTGAGCTACCAAATTTTGGGATCAACAATTTGTCACTGTCTATGGGAAGCGAACGAAAAAGGTATCAATACCAAACGGAGACTATGAAGGATGCACGATAAAAATTATTACCACTTGCTTATGGTTGTATGAAATAGCCAGCAAATGCCATTACCTGATGAGAATCTTAGGTTACAAAATACAACCCACCATTAATTTGAACCAGTGAGAAGAGCCACCACTTTGGAAAAATGTGCTGGAATAAGAACTAAAGGAATCATAGCAAGAAAGGGATGAACTAAAGAAGAAGATGGCAAAGCTTCAGAAAAAAAGGTAGCAATCCAAAAGGAATATAGGAGTTCCATCTCAACTCTGAGTAATAACAACACTTTTTACCATTAAGAAGTGTTCTTCTAATAGAGAGAGAAGCCAAAAATCTTCCTCGATTGAATTGGAAAAAAAAATATAAATAAATTATATCAAAGCCTTCTGAAAGAGAGAGCTATCAACCAAGCCTACAATCACGCCAAGGTGATTATGACCACTCCCCAACCAGTTACAGATTGGAGACTCGAACCTGTACAGGTGAGCTAATGCCAATCATGATTTGGAGGAACATGATGTTAGAATGATCATTAAGAGACTTGAAAAGACAATGTGTTTACACAAGATGCCCAAAAAAGCTTGAACAGTAAGAACAAAGGTAGCCTAAATAGGAGGAAATGTTAGAGATTTTGTTAAAGAAAAATAGTAGCAATATCAAGGAAGATGCAAGAAAAGTCATCGATAGGATTAGATATCGCGAGCAAAGTGGGCAACACAGCTCAACACTAGGGAATAAAGATCCACTAGTCAAGAAGGCTCAAGACCTAAAAATATGATTGCATGAACTCTTCGAGGATGAAGAAAAGAAAAAAAAATCCCATAAAAAGACAAAGTGAGAGAGAAGATCTCTCTTCGATGAACTAAGAGATATTGAGGTACCAAAAGAGTTTAAGATGCTAAATCTCCCAACTTATAATGGAACGATAAATCCCCACCACTATCTCAATCAGGTAATTGACCTGTTATTGATCGCTAATCTCAAACAAAGTATATGTGCCGACTATTGAACATCAACCTAGATGGATACGATTTTCTATGGTACAAGAGTCCGAGACAATAAACACATTTCATCCTTCAGCAAACTGACTAAGAAATTTATGAAGCACTTTCGGGGAACCTAAGGCTATGATAACTTAAACAAGGTTATACCAAAATATTGAAGGATGATACCATAGGGAAGTAATATAGCTCAAAGTGTTTGACTTAACAGTTGCACTAGAGACACTTAAACAAGGACTTGGGATAAATTGATTAGGGTATTTTTTATCAGAGAGTTACTCTCTCACTCATGTAATTGCCTATAAATAGGCTTTTTGATAATCAAGATTGAAGAGGAAGAAGCTGTAAAGAGAGTAGTAAAGGCAAATGCACGAGACAGGCCAAAAGGGTGAGAACTTAGAAAGTCCCCTAAAAGAAAGATAACTGGAGAATAAAGGGATAAGACTTAATAGAGAACTGTAAAGTTCCCACGAAGAGACTTGTTTAAAAAAAATTATAAGAGTAAACAAGCAAAGAAATCTCTTCCCAGAGTAGCCAGATTCAAGAAGGCAAGTACATTCCTATAATAGTTTGCTAGCTTATTGTTGCTTGTGTGGATGTGAGTGTTTATCCTAAGTGCAAGTGCTTAGTATCACTAGCAAGTAATAAAGGGTAAGGGGTGTTAAACTCACGAGAACTAGTACTTCACTTTATTTAAGTACTAAAATTGATTCTCTTATTTTTATCAAAATAATCGATTTAATTGAAAGTAAAAATAATCACTAAATAAATAGCTAACTAATCAAGTCACAAATTCCAACACTTTTAATAATAAGTAAAGTTTAGGATGTATAGCTATCCCTTTAACTCATGTTTGTTATAGATATACTTTGAATGACAATCCCTTAGTTAATTATAGGTCACAACATTAGGCCCATCGCAAGCCTCTTCTAATGGTCAAGCGATTATACCCTACTTAATCCAATATTTATATTCCTATGATACCAAGATTAAATAGAATTCATTAAGTCTAAATTGTCTTAACCATGTATGCCAACTAGGTATATTTGTATCCTAATTGAAATTTGTTGATGTTACTCTATAATCATACATTACTTTATCCTAGGCTATTCAATGAGACGCCTCTTCTAAATTTATCTCAATAAATCCAAAGTTCATACAAAAGATGGGTTAGATCAAACATAAGCATTAAGCACCAACAAAATGAATAAAAACCAAGTTCATGCATTCAAAGTTGAAATATTTAAAAACACATAGTTAAGTTTAATACTACAATCATAGATAAGTGAATCTAGTTCAACATAATGAAGTTTAGAAAAAAAAATTATAAGATATAACATAATAAAACCAAGTTTAGATCAAAAAAATACAAAAATGAAGTTTAAATGATCTTCCTAAACCTTAGTTCAAATGCTTATTTTGCAAGTAATAACCACCCTTGATCATGTTAATCCTTCTCCAAATGATGTTCAAGTGTTGACATATATTTTTTTGCAGTCTAAAGATGAGATTTTTAATCTAGAACGTGCTCTTTAGATGCTAAGATGAAGGTGAAACGTCATTTCTACAAAATCCAAAAGAGTTACTTTATATAATGCAAAAAAATAACTATAATGCCGCAGCTGTCTTTGACTCTCCACAGTCCGCAACAGTGGATCTTGTAGGGTCCCCTCCCTATTTCTAGTAGGAGGCTATCCGCTCAAAGAAATATCGGAGTCCGCTCTCATTTCTTTTGCCTTTTTGAGGCTCGAACTCAGAACCATATGGTACTAGAGGTGCTCCCCAGGTATCTTAGAACCTTGAAAAGGTGAAATAAAGGAAGGGGGACTCCAATATTCTTTTGAGTGGATAGCCTCCTACTAGAACTAGAGAGGGGACCCCATAATAAAAGGCACTTTTTATTGTAGGCCCTCCCTTATCTAGCAAGAAGAGGACTCTGATATTCCTTTGAGTGGTAGTACTCTCTACTAGATAAGAGGAAGGGCCCCACAGATTTTGCTGATGTTACTGGGTTTAGCTAAGTGAATGAATGTCTTCGTATGTAGACTTGGACTTGCCCGTATAGTGTTATGATCAATAAAAGAAGGCATAAACTATTCTTAGCCAGTTGGGAATAGGCCACAATCTCATCTCGAAAAATTTAACCGATGTCAATGGGTTGGCCAGTCATGATCGCAATGAGTAGCACTACTCATGGCTTAGTGATGTCACTTGTAAATTTGACCAGCATGAGATGCCTGTGGATGAAAAATACCTTGCTTTAGTGTTCTTGGTCAAGGCGTTGGAGGGGAAACGGATAAGAAGGTCGTGTGATCTGGCCTACTCTATGCCAGGCTTGCATAATGTCTGAATGATTTGAGCATAGTCTGCCTCTCGCATGACCTCAGAGTACTCATCGGGCCTATTAATCGATAACTTAAAGAATTTGTTGGTGGTGTGCTAGTCAAATGGCACCATCCTCTCTCGAACGCTCACACTAAAACCTCATGCTCTTAGGCATTCACGTAGAACTCCCTCACTATAGGCACAACCCCAGTGCCGTTGGTTTATAGAATGTCTCTCGGGGCAATTGCTCAAGCCAAAAAGCCAATGGCACACAAAACGTCTAAATATATGGAAAAGAAATACCACATAATTAGAAAAATCTTAGCTAAAGGAGATGTAATAGTTTTTAGAGTAGATTATGTGGATAATGTAGTGCAGCCAATCACTGAGGCCTTAACTCCTGGGGTGTTTAAGAAACACGTGGAGATGATAGGTATATGATATCATCTTGAATAGAACTAAAGCAAGTGAGAGTTTTTGGGAATAGTACTTATATGCCATTCTAATTATTGTGTGAATAGTTATATAATATTTATACGAAGAACATTTCAAATAAATCGTTAATAGTTAATCGTATGGTAATAACCTTGTAACTTTCCAGAATATTATAGATCTGAAGGAGCTTAGAACTAATTTAAAAGAGTTTAGGTTAGCACGAAGAGTTAGCATTCTAAAGTATTAGAACCTTGTTTAAAATAGGTATAAAGACGTATGAATATATTAGTAATAACATAGTTGCAAGGAATTGCAAATGGTGCTAAGAAATATTATTATGCAGTATGTTCTCGAATATATCGTTCTTGATCTATGGTTGCTGACACGGGCCGATTGGTATTCCTTTTGGAACAGTGTGTGTCTATATCTGAATTGTCCAAATAGTTAGTCTTAGCAAATCACAGTTTTAGTGGAAGCACGTATAGGTATGCAGCAATTCAATAAGGACTAAATATTGAACAAACTCATAAAGACCTTCAATAGACATCCTATAAAATCGTCAATAGAGGGTCTTCTTGAGTTAAGTAGCATTCATGATTCTTTCACCTGTGTGCCATAATGGGCATGTGAGTGATCCACAATGTTTTGATTCTGAACATGTTAGAGACCTTTCATAGTCTAACATCTAGGTATCGTTGGGTATGGTCTGATGCTTATAGAGTTCAATGTGTGTAAATATAGGATCTGTTAGCTTGTATGGGTGGGTTGTATATCCTAATGCTTCGTGTTTGTATTTCAAAAAGTCTTATGGTTATAAGCGAAATTCTAGAAAAGAGTTTTTTGTTAGGTTAAACAATATCACAAAAGAGTTTACGAATATTATTTACAGAACTATAGATCTGGAGATAAGTTCATGGTCGAGCATATAAAGATTTGACGATAATGATCTATGTCTCTACTTTTTCAGGATATAGGTGACGGATAAATTATAGGGATATAGTTAACCTCAACTTATAAGGTTTAATACGCCATTCTATAATATCCGTAATATGTGCGTGTTGTATCATTCACAGGCTTGTGAAAAAGTTTCGTAAGGTAAATAGGTGTGAACCTATGGAGTCTTATAATATAAAATGTACTTGTTGAGCACTAGAGTAGCAATATGAGTTGAACAGTTCGATCCAAAAAAAATTTAGAAAGTGGAATTTGTTTCAAGATCTTTCAGGAAGCACACTTGTTAATGTTTAAGTGTTAAGCCTATATTTTATTAGTTAAAGTTATTAACTAATAAAATTTTGACACTTTAGCATCATACACAGAAAAGTGAATGGACACACGGCCTTCATGCATAGCCTTTGTAAGATAAATTGCTTTTGTATGGATTCTTAATGTGGACTTGTCCATTTGAAAAAGAAAAATATTAAACAATTAAAAGTGTTTTCATTTGTTTAAGGCATATGTGTCTTACATGCCCATTAAGGTAAAAATAGCAAAGACTACTTCACACATGAAGTAATTAAAGATAAAAAAGTCATTTATGCAAATTGTTTGTATGATTCAAGTTTAGCTCCATATTGGACAAGTGTCCACATGCAAGAGCTTTAGCAAAATAAAACAAATGAAAGTATTTCATTTGTTAAGAGAAATGAATTTGGAGAGCAATTTTTGTGCAAGCCATTAAGAGAGAAATACAAACTTTGAAAGTTTTTCATTTAGGTCCCTAAAACACTTCTTGGTCATTTTTGATACAAAGAACAAGTTTAAGTGTTGTACTAACTTCAAATCCTTGCTGGAAATTAAAAACAGAGCTACTATTCTAGCTACTATAATCCCACCAAAAGTTAAAGGCTATAATTGTTTAAGAGATACACTTCAAGGTGAGCTTAAAGGCTTCAATTTTCATTGAATCATCTACAAAGGTATATATTCGATTCCAATACTATTTTTTGTTCAATAATGATGTGTATATATTATATAATTACTTGTTATTCCACTTTGTAATGTATGTTAGACATACATTTTAAAAATTTTCAACATGTAAACTATTACATGCATGCACCCCTAATGCACTTTAAAAGTTGATCCTTCTCAAATTTTATTCCAAGTGTAGAAATGTGTTTTTGTATAGTAAAAGGATGTGATTTTAACCTAAAACATACTCTTTAAATGCTAAGATAAGGGTGAAATGTTCCAATCGATAAAAATCCAAAAGAGTTGCTTTATATAGTATAAATATAATTGTAACATTACGACATTTTTCCTTAGAATGTACGGGCAATCCCAGCTGTCATGTACAAACACTACAGTGTTCTCTTTCTTGCAACGTTAAGGCATTCTAGTGTTGTAGCATCACCTTCTATTGCTAAGGCGTTGAAAAAAAGGCGCGATTGCATTCCATTTCAACACTAGGGCATTAGGGATCTTGAAAACTTGCTGGATTCCACACAACACATCCTTTACATTAACGCTGCAGCGTCAAAATTCCTAGAAACACTATAGTATTTTGTGCCTTAACGTTGTGGTGTTCATCCCACTGGATAAGCACTAGTGCATTATCTCTAGAATACAGTAGAGTCCAGTCATTTTTTGCACTTTTATCCTTGAATTTTTCACTCTTTGGCCTTATTTTGCTGCTTTTTATTCTCATTAGCCCATTCAAATGCTTTTCCTATAACTTTAACATTGTATTTTAACGAGTGTATACATGTGTAATGTGTTCATCAACGTTAAACATCAGCATGTTATACATACATATAACGCAGTAGAACCAAAAATCTATTTACTAATGCAATAAACACATTTAAATTTATATCTCATTATAATATGGACATACATGCCCTAGTACTTTTAGTACCCAAGTTTCGTATTTTGCTCCAAAATATGAATATTTGGCTATCTAATTGTATTTTTTTTATATCATAAATAGGTGCACAAGGGGAAATATGACGAATAAGAACAAACGATAGGCAACTCAAATATAAAATAAGCGAGATGCGCTCAAAACATGCGACCACCAAGATCTAGGCCTGGGTGCTACATCACCCAAGACAGAGAGGCTAACGCTAAGGCTATAATATCCAATCCCTATTAGTAGTATTGGCGCCTAGATTTCGGTATAGAACAAATAAGACACCTTAGGGTTACTCGATTTTAACCCTATTAGAAATATTCCCTTTATAGTGCACGTGAGAGATATTAGACCTAATTTGATAATTTCACACTCGATCGGTGCGCCGGATGACCCTAGAATATTTTTAGAATTTTTCTCTATTGGCTTGGAAAAGAAAATTCTAATTTACTACATGAATTTACATTTAAGGGTTATGAATGGAACAAGCCTTTGTTGAGAAACATAATCCATATATTAGAGAATGGACCAATTAGAAGAAATCTCATGGATTGCCAAGTTGGAAGTTCTAGTTAGTTCTTTGAACTATTCTAACTAGATAGTTATAAATGAACTAATTACATAATTAGTTTTTAACTAATGGAAAATTAGAAGTTTTAAGTAAATTGAAGGGAAAAATGGTAAATTGAAGGAGCACTATATATATGTTAGAAGTGTGTAGAAATTTGAAGAGAGATCAAAACCAACACTTAGCCAAAAAAAGAGAGAAATTCGAGCTTCAAAGGGGGGGTGCTGCTACAGTGACTATTCAAGTTTTTTTTCATGATTTTTCATGTGTAATCAAGCCAAAATAAAGTTACAAACTCATCCCTAAGTTCAATTGAAGTCTCTATTAGTGGAAATTCAAGAAAAAGAGGTAAGAAAAGCATCTTTTATGAGTTTGATAAGTGAGATTTCAAGAATGTTTTAATTGATGTTCTTATGTGTATTCTTGGCTTAGATTGAGTTGAATTCTAGTTTGGAGCTTGAAGGAGTCATCAATTTAAAGAAATTGGCAATGTGAGAATTAGGGTTTTTGGTGATTTTGTTGTAGAGATTTCAATTGATTGTAATTAGGGCTTTAGAATGAAATTGGCATGATTTTGTTGTAATTGGAACAAGAAATTGAGAAAAGGAATGTGTTGGAACCTAGGGTGAAATTCTGCCACTTTAGGGAAGTTAGGAATTGAGTGGTGTTTTGATTGAATTATTTTGTGTAAATGATGCATATTGTGAATTGAATGTATATGGTTGATGGAAAAACCCAAAAATGAAGAAAATGGGACATAATTGTCCATGTTGGAAAGGTGAAGGGCAAGTCTGTCCAATCAAATTATAAGGTGTTCAATAATTTTCAAGGCGCCGGATGGTGAGTTAGTTTCGATTATGGCTCCGTAACTAAAATCGGGAAGTAGTTTACATCCGGGCTTTGTATGCCGATTAGGGCATTTAGTAGTTAAATGAGATTCTAGCGTTCGATTTGGTTCTAAATGTCATTTATGGTGCGTAGGTGGAGATAACCGAGAGCGTTAACGGGAGCAGGAATCGGGAACGAAATTGAGCGCGGAGCGGTTGTGAGTGGAAATCTGCCATTTCTTTTACTTTTCGGTTATTATGTTTTCGCACAATGACTATGTATGTTTTATGAGCTTTCGATACATAAACATGATTTATGATCTTGATATATTCATAGACATGCTTTTACATGATCGATTTGTG
Source organism: Ailanthus altissimus (assembly GCA_946807835.1). Taxonomy (NCBI): domain Eukaryota; kingdom Viridiplantae; phylum Streptophyta; class Magnoliopsida; order Sapindales; family Simaroubaceae; genus Ailanthus; species Ailanthus altissimus. Next base: position 14,213,396 of record OX327696.1, on the reverse strand, counting down.
AAACAGTTTTAAAATTTCTGCATTCGTTTTAAGGCCATTGGTACCCTCAGATTATAGTGGTGATGATTGTATTAGACCCGGCCGGTATATCCCGTGCACATGGGCAGGTCTTGGGGGTGTGTCACTAACTCCGGGAAGTCGGGATGTCGAGTCATGTGAGTCGCTCTATGTGTACGGGATATTGTCTCGCTATATGCATACGATGTAGGATTCCGCTGCATAGCCAGTGAGATGTCTTGAGATGTCACTGTGGGTGCTGCTGGTTGAGGTGCCCCGTGACCTACTCACGTATGCGGTGCTAGTTGAGTCGCTGCGTGGGTATAGAGCTTTAGGGTTACCATTGGTACAGTTTAGAAAGAAAATAGTCGAGCGAGGATTTTACTAGTTTTCGATTTACCGATAGCATTTATGCATTTATATGCACACAGCAGTTATTATATTATGCAGATTCTGAATATAGTTTTCTAAAGATGTAGATAAAACCGCTCGGCAATATTTCATTAGCATATGATATTAGAAACCATTTTACAGTTTTACATCCGTTTTAGAAGCATAATTTCTGCATGAACGTTAGAAATTGCTATCTTTGTATAATGTTCTTGTAATTGAAATCTCATTTACACTCACTAAGCTCCTTTAGCTCACCCATTTTATGTTTTGTGTTTTTAAACCCCTTTTCCAGGTGCAGGTCTCGGAACGCAAGCTTCTAATTCTCCTATTGCCGAGTAGTGGGCCGAATCTAAAGATAATTTTTGTACATGTAAATGTGCTAATAGCACTCTTTACTTTATGCATAATAGTTGTAGGCATGTATATTTGTAAGTATGTGCTAAATCAAGAAGAAGAGATTTTCAGTTTATGATGATCGTTTTTACTTTTTATGATTATGCTTATTTTGTGATTTACACGAAATAATTGAGTTGTGTTGGATTTGATTTGGAAAGGACTGGAGGTCCGAATTGGTAGAATTGAGATGTGTTGGAATTAGAAGTGAACTTTCTTTGCAGGTTTATATGGATTTTCTGAAAAACAGGAGAAACTCTGTCCGTTTGTTTTTAAAATTAAGATGTCGTTTTCATGTATATTACTAGATCTTCTTAGTAGTAACAAGAATTCAAAAGGGGTTCGCCTCGCGGAATTTCTCAACATACCTAGTTAGGTTCGAAGGAACTTCCGTCGGGGTGCCCGGTAGGGCCACTGGGATCTATAGTAGAGGGTCTCGGGTCGGGTCTTATCAATGGCACCCACTACCTAGCCCACAGTGGTTGGCCAGCCAAGTAAAGATCGTGCATTCCAAGTGTTGGTATTGCGACGCCAATGCGACATATGAAAATCTCCCGATTTTATTTCTAATTTGACTTAGATTCGAAGCCCTTCGCCCTAGGGTTCCTTATACCTATAAAATAATTTTTTTGAGGGGCCAAAACACAGACTTTAGAGTGGCAAAATATAGAGAAATAATTCACATATAAAATTGAGAGATGAAAGACAATAAATTAATATTAAAGTTCTAGATTGAAGATTTAAGCTAAGAGATTAAGGCATCTTTTTAAATAGTTTTTCTTATCTTTCCTTATTATTATATTCTTGTTCTTACTGTTATACATGAATTGGTTTGATACTGTTAGTTTTGTGATGAGCTAAATTTATTTATCTAGGGTTAACTATTGAACTTAGTATGTAGTTGGATTTTATGAATTCTTAGTTATGAATCTTGATACATATAATTGATTTATTCTATCTTGATCTTAATACTTTCATTATGCCTAATCAATATTTTGAATGATAGAAAAACCATGATGAACTTGACAAAGGGATTCATATGTTTAGCCTATGATATTTTGATGCATAATCATAGGGTAACAACTATGAGTTCTATGTAGGATAGATATATACCTAGATGGCATGTATGGTTTAATTTAAACTTGATCTTAATTAATTACATCCTAATTTAATTATCACAGATATATAGGTGATTGTTAGAATGCATAATATAGTCATTTGACCATCGATAAAAGCTTGTAATGAGATTAATGTCTACGCCAATAATTGGTATTAAGGGATTAACTAAAACGTTATTAAATCATATGAATTAGTAAGGGAAAATTCTATACCTTAGATTATTATTAATTAGTCAAATTATCTATTTGTTTACTATTTAGGTTAATTTAATTGATAGAATTAGGTTAGTTAATTAAATCCTAGATTTTGATTTTTGGAATAAAAGTTAAGTAGATATAATTTTAGTAACTAATTAATAGAATTAGACCGTATAATCCCTATGGGTTCAATACTTAGACTTAATTTCTATATTATTTTATACGATAGCATGCCCTTGCACTTAATTATTATATCACCAATCACATTACATTAATGAGATTGAGATTGAAAAATTACCTTGTAAGAATTCAAAAGTTTTTTCAAAGCACAGTCCACCTTGAAGCACACTTTTCGACAATTCTAGGATCCAACTTGGGTGGGCTTAGATCTCTAGAATAGCAGCTTCAATTCTATCAAAAATAAAAAGCCTACATGGCATCACATGGCTACATATGAGACATGTGGCCACTTAAATGTCTTAGGCCATTTAAAACAAATGAAATAAGTTTCATTTGAGATAGAATTCATTTGAGAATGAAAAAAAAGAAAAAAAAGAAAATGCAACTTTTCTGCTGAGTATTGCTGGGTAAGGTCTGATGCTCATGGAGTCCAGTGTATATAGTGTTGAGATTTGTGCTTACATGGCATTCCTTTATGTATGAAATCGTATTCTATCAAATGAAAATTTTAAATAGGCTAAATTTGTTTTATTTGAATTAGATTTGATAACTATGTGATAGGGGTTAATTAAGTTTAATATTTTTATTTTTTAAACTTAATATTTATTCGTTTAAAATAAGATTACTTTGCTTTTTATACATTTTATTATGATTTTGTAAGTTTGGAGTCAATAGAGCAAATGGAGATAAAAATCCAAAGAAAATAAGGCAAAAATATCACATTACTATAGTTTTTTGCTATAGTCCCCAGCGCTGCACTACCCAAAATGGCATTAAAAAATAGTATGTACAACGCTTCAGTACCCAGAATCTAATGCCTTGGTACTATGTAAACAGTGCACATAAACAATGCATTAACAGTACTTGTGAACAGTAATCCTAATTTGATTTGTATTTGATGTTTTACCCTAATTTGAAGACATAACCTTGGAAGGCCAAAAGCTCTAATTTAAAAAAATCACGTAGAGAGACAAAAACTTAGAGAAAGAATTCACAACATAAAGTTAAAGATCAAGTCCAAGAAATCAAGATTCAAGATCAACATTCAAGCTTTAAGTCAAGATTGAGAGAAAAGCAACCCAAGACGTTTTCTTGATTAGTTTTTCTTCTCTTTTCTTATCATTATGTTCTTGTTCTTGCTGTTCTTCATGGATTGGTTTGATACTTTTAGTTTGTGATAAGCTAGTTAGACTATTAAACCTAATATGTAGTTAGATTTTATAGATTCTTAGTTTATGAACTTAATGCATTATAATTGATTCATTATATCTGAGTTTAATGCTTTCATTATATCTGACCAATATTTTGAATGATTAAGTAACCATGATGAACTTGACAAAAGGATTCATATATTTAGCCTAGGATAGTTTGATGTATAATCATAAGGTAACAACTATGAGTACCATCTAAGATAGACATTTACCTAGGTGGCATGTATGACATAATTTAAACTTGATCTTAATGAGTTATATTCTAATTTGATTGCCTTAGATATATAGGTGATTCTTAAAATGCGTAATATAATCACTTGACAATCGATAAAGGCTTGTGATGAGATAAGTGTTTAAGCCAATAATTTATATTAAGAGATTAACTAAGTAGTTAATGAATCCAATCAAATACTAGGGGATGAGTCTATACCCTAGATTATTATCTTTTGGTGAATTTATATCTTGTTTATTACTATTTAGGTTGATTTAATTAATAGAATTAGATTAGTTAAATATATTTCAAGTTTTAAATTTTCTTAATAAAAGTTAAGTAGTTATAATTTTAGTAGTTGATTGAAAAAATTAGATCGCATAGTCCATGTGGGAACTATATCTAGACTTTAAATCCTATATTACTTGATACAATAGCATACGCTTGCGTTTAGCAACTATAGCACCAATCAGTATGTCATCAATATAATCTTTCAAAAATTGGCCTATCATGTCACGAAAGATTACGTTCATCACTTTTTGATATGTTGCCCCTGTATTCTTTAATCCAAATGGCATTACATTATGTTTGTATATTTGATAGCTCCTGGGAATGACCATCAAGGTAATTCATAATTTCTTGTCAAGCAGTCGAATCGACAAGCATATCGGCTTAAAGTCGATGGAGAGGTGAAGTTTGTCATTTTTCTTTCAATAAAGCAACATTAGAGAGCCATTCTACATAATGTGTTAGTCGGATGAAATCAGCTTAAATAAGTCTTTTAATTTCTTCCGATATCTTTTCTTCGACTTCTCTGGACATTCTTCGCATATGTTGTTTAGAATGTCAAAATCTCTCCTTGATTAGTAGGCTGTTTTCCACTAGATTTTGGATTAGATCAGATATCTTTATGTAGTCCCATGCAAAGCAATCCTTGTATTTCCTTAAAAGTGCTACTAATTTTGTCTCAAATATAGGAAACTGATCCCTTATGAAAATCGGCCTAAAGTTATCTTTGGTACCCAAATTGATCTCCTTAAGTTAGCTATGAGTTTAAGGATTATAGTTATCTAGTTTGTCTAGGGTTGGTTTCACTTCTTTTAATTCATGGCCGATTTCAGGGTCTTGTTTTTCATCCTCATATATGCATTCGACTAAAGCAATCATAGATATGACTTTTCATCTATTCATCTAAAAAATAGACTAAGGGTCAGCCTATTTTAACTATTGTTGGCCAAACTAATTCTTTCTTCAAGATTTGATGAGTTTCATTGACTAGTGGTTTGCCGTGTTCCTTGTACAACAACCATCATCATTCTTTTTTAAGATTGTAGTTCTGATTGATGGGTCATGTAAAGATGCTGACCCCGCTTGTTCATCAACCGCAAAAGACTTCAAATCGGCAAAGGATTATTTCTATAGTCGCTTGGTTGCCATCTTAAAGTCACTTGGTGCATGCTTGAGACAAAAGTCTTATTGCAGTGAATCCAATCTCTTTCCATCAAGATATTATAGTCACTCAGCATATTGACTACATAAAATGGTTCGTCTCACTCTAGATGATTGATTTTTTTATACTTTAAGTGATGTGGATCCTTTGACTGTTGTTTTGTGCCTAACAAAATCGATCATAACTATCTTTGATGGTACTAGTCGGCCTTATCAATTCCAAGTCCCTTGAGTATTCAAAAAGTAAGATATTCACTCTTGGTCCATTATTAGTGAGGATCTTTTTGCAAGGGACCCCAATGAGGTCATCCTTGATGTAAAGTGGTCGAATATGTTAGGTCATTGCATTAGTTGGTTGGGAGAGGGTTAGCATTGCCGCCTCTTGAAGTTCCTTGCCTGTGGCATTGTATACCTCTACCAAGCCCCTATCTAGTGTTAGAACGTAACCAAGTTTGGGTAGGAAGGACTCTGATAACAGCACAACTATATTAACGGCTTTTTTATGAGTTTCTTCTTGGTCGGTTTCCATTTGGTCGACTTAATTCCTTATAATAGTTACCTATATCTTTTTCGATCGAGATAATTACTCATAATTTGTTGTTGGCTTTGGTAGTAGCTAACTTTCTGGAACTCTATTTCCATGGAGCGTTTTGTTCAAACTGTCGATTTGGGCTAAAGTTTATTTATTTTGGACTTCAGTTTAAGTGACATTCTCCAATTTTTATAGCTGATCAAGCGTTTGCACATGTATTTTTTGAGTTTGGTCAGTTTGGGATTATATTTATAATCCTGATAACCTCCTAGTTAATGAAATACTCTCTTTCTCAAAATGTTATATTCCCATTGATCAACTTCATTAACTTTAAGCTTGAATGTTCTCCTAAGTTGGTGCAACAAAGTCAATTTTGAGTTTGATGCCATTGCTCTTTAGTGACTTTTGCAAAGATTGTTTAGCATTATGGGCAAACCAAATAGGCATTGTAGTCGATTATTTACTAATGGCTGGCTCTTCTATGACTATTCTCTCCTTTCGAAAGGCATCTGCGACAATATCGCTACCTTGAATTTTTAACCTCGACTTGTCTATACTCTAAATTTGAGTTGAGAATCCTTCCTTTAACACCTTCTGTTTAATGGAGGGTATGACTACATTTATGCTTTATGGAGGGGAAATGTTCAATTTCAATAATAAGGGCTTTTCCCTTGGAACAAAATAAAAGTCAACCTTCAGTAATGATAAGCACAAAATGGATATATATTTTTTTCCCATTTAGATTTGATTATTGCCATTTTTGAGTTTTTATGGTCTATTTGTGCCTACTTTTTGTTAGAGATTGTGCTTATATGTCATTCTAATAATGTATGAATATTAATTATTTAATATTTATACAATATACATTTTAAATAAAATTACTAATTTTAAATATATATATATATATATATATATATATGGTAAATGCTTGTAACATTTCAGACATTGTATGATCTAAAGGAGTTTAAATCAGTGCTAAGAGTTAGCAATGCTGAGAGTTATAAGTACTAAGAGTTAGCACTGCTAAGAGTTAGTAGGTTATAAAAGTTAGTGAATTTTAAATGTAAGAGTCTTATTTGAAATAGGACAAAGGCATAGAAATATATTACTAATGAAATAGTTGCAAGAAGTCGTAAATAGTGCTAGAAAATGTTATTATGTAATATCTTCTTAAACAACTCATTCCTAATCTACTTTACCGATATGGGTCTATTGATGAAAACTTCATATAGATCTATATATGGATAGTCCATGTGATTAGTCTTAACAGACCATAAGTTTAGTGAAAGCTCGTGAAAGCTCACGAGGACCTTCAATAGACTTCCTTTAAAGTCATCAATTGAAGTTTTTTTCTGAGTTGAGTAGCATTCATGGTCCTTTAACTTGAGCGTCATGGTAGACTTATAAGTGATCCATAATAATTTGGTTCCACGCATGTCAAAAACCTTTCATGGTTTTACCACTGGGTGTCGCTAAAAATGGTTCGATGCTTATATAACCAGATGTGTATAGATGTGAAATTTGTTAGCTTATATAGGTGAGTTGTGTTGGAGATGGTGCTTACGTGCCATTCTGATATACAGTAAACATCTTAATAATAATCGTTAATACATAATTATATAGTAAGAAGCTTGTAACTTTTTTTAAACATTGTAGATCTAAAGGAGTTTAGATTTGATCTAAAAGAGTTTAAGTCAATGCTAAAGTTAGCAATTCTAGAGAGTTAGAACCTTGTCTGAAATAAAGACAAAAAGCTAAGAATAATATAGTAATGACATAGTTGTAAAAAGTTTCAAATGGTGCTAAGAAATGTCATTGCACAATATGTTCTAAAAGACATTGTTCCTAGTCCACGATTACCGGCACAGGTCAATCGGTATTTCTTTTGGATTAATATATATCTATATCTGAATTGTTCAGATGGTTAGTCTTAGTAGACCATGGACTTAGCAAAAGTATGTATACGCATGTAGGTATTCAATAAGGATTGGATTTTGAACAAACTCATAAGAACCTCTAATAGACATCTAATAAAGCTGTCAATTGAGGGTCTTCTCGATTTGAGTAGTATTCGTAATCCTTTAACCTGAGCGTCTCCTTGGGCTTCTGAGTGATCCATCATACTTTTGTCAACAACATAACCCACTAAGCCATATCGAAACCCATGCCTTGATGTTTTTCCTTGTCTTTGACTTAATAATAATAATTAAAGCAAAAAAGATCTTGTCTCAAGAATTTGAACACAAGTTTGAAACCTTTATGCTTAGCTCACTTAAGAGCTGGATTTTCTTCAATTGTTTTGTCTCTTGCTTTCAACTTTCCTCAAGTTAATATTTTTTTGCATTAATTTATTAGCCTTGCTTGTCATGTAAGTAAGGACAATTTAGTCAATTCAAATGTAAATAATCGAAGGGCCAAATTGTGCCACTTATCATCATTTTATTGGTTAACAACTCTTGTTGACTAGTTAATGTACTTAACATTTAAGTCATGAAAATATGGATCCCTAAAGATCCTGAAACAAATTTTCTAGATCGAACTGTTCATTTCGGTCTGCTACTCTAATGCACAATAAATACACTTGATATTGTGGGAATCTTTAGGTCCACACTCAGTTTGTCATATAGAACTCCTTCATACATCCATGAATGATGCCCCATACACACTTTACGGATATTACAAAGTAGTGCGTTAGATCATCACAGTCAAATCTATATATTCTTGAGCGTGAACTTATCTCAAGATTTATATTTCTATAAACAATATCTGCAAACACTTTTGTAATATTGCTTAACCTTACATAATACGTTTTCTAGGATTTATAATTGTGGCTACAAGACTTCCTGAAATAAAATATCGAAGCATCAAGATTTTCAACTTGATAACGTATAATCTAGATGCATATGATTATGTACATGTTGAAAATTTTCAAATGCATATCCAACATATATTACATAGTAGAATAAAATAATATAATCAATATATGCACACAACATTTGAATCAAAAATAGTACAAGAATTGAAGACATACCATTGTAGATGATTTAGTGAAGATTGTTAAACTTTGAATCCATTTGAGGTCATATTAAAGCCCTCTCTTGAACAATTATAGATTCCAACATTTGGTGGGATTAGAGTAGATAGAATGGTAGCCATTGATTAGTATTTCGTACAGGAATCAAAAATAAATTCAACAATTTAACTAGTTAAAGCTCAAATGCTTAAAATGGTGTTTTGGGACCTAAATGTAACTTTTTCAAAGTTTGCATTTTCTCACAAATGCTTTGCACAAATTTGCATTCAACAATTTGAAAATTGTACCCAATGAAACCCATTTCATTTGTTTGGTTAAGCCTAAGTCTTTCAAGTGCATACATGTCCTACATATAGCCATGTGATGCCATGTAGGCTTATGCAAGAGTGACAAATGTCACTCATCCATGCAAACACTTTGCATGATTGACATTTGTCACATGTATGTCCATGCATGCTGCCATTTGTCACACAAATAGCCATGCATGAATTTTATGTGTTCATTTTCACTTTTTTATGTAATAGGAACCTATTTACAACATTTGTAAACTATGGTTCGCACTTTTCAAATAGGTCGTAAAATGTTTTCTTATTTTTGAAACCTTTCCAGATCGATCTATAGGATCTGTATAGCTACTCCGGTGCTCAACAAGTACACTTCATATTGTGAGACTCTCTAAATTTACACTCGTTTGTCTTATGGAACACTTTCACAAGTCCGTGAATGATGCCCCCCATACACGTTATGGATATTACAAAAAGGCGTGTTGAACCATACAAATTAACATTAACCATATCCATATAATCTCCGTCATCTATATCCTTGGAAGAGCAAAGATATATATCATTACTGTGAAATCTCTATATGCTCGACCGTGAACTTATCTCCAAATTTGTATTTCTGTAAACAATATTTGCAAACTCCTTTGTCATATTGTTTAACCTTATGGAAAGCTCATTTTTGGGTTTTATGCTTGTTACCACAAGAATTCCTAAAATACAATCTCGCAGCATCAGGATATATAACTCACCCATATGAGCTTACAGATCTCATATCTATATGTTAATGTGTTTTAGGGTGTATGTATATGATTGTGTACATGTTGAAAAAAATACTAAATATATGTATCATATGTTAGGTGTTAATGCTTATGTGCCATCCTTGAATGTACACATACTTATGTATTTATATAAGTATACATTCTTATTAAATTGCTAATACCTATTTATATGGTATTATGTAATGTAACATTACAGACATTGTATGATCTAAGGGAGTTCAAATTAAATCTAAAGAAGTTTAGATAAGGGATTATAGTTAGCCATGCTGAGAGATATATATGTTAAATGTTAGCACACCTAAGAGTTAGCTAGTTATAATACTCAGCAAAGATCTAAGAGTTGAGCTTACGTGCTATCTTTGAATGTACATATACATATATATTCATACAAGTATACATTCTTATTAAATCGCTAATATTTATTTATATGATGCTATGCAGTGTAACATTATAGACATTGTATGATCTGAGGGAGTTCAGATCAGATCTAAAGGAGTTTAGATAACAGCTTATAGTTGGCCACGCTGAGAGATATAAATGTTAAATATTAGCGCAGCTAAGAGTTAGTTGGTTATAATACTCAGCAAAGATCCAAGAGTTGGAGCTTTGTCTGTAATGGGACATAGACCTGGGAATATACTAGTAGCTGCATAGTTGCAAGAGTTGCAATAGGGTGGCAAGAAATGTCAGTTGCGCAAGTATGTTCTCGAATATTGTCTCTGGTCTATTTCTACTGATGCGGGTCTATCGATGGATACCTTAATATATAGATTAGCATATGTTGTATTGACACATGGGTATTTAGTAAGGACTAGATATAGGACAGACTCGTGAGGGTCTCCGATAAGCACCCTATGTAAGCCATCAACGGAGGGTTCTCTCGAGTTAAGTAGTATACGTGGTCATTTGACCTAAGTGCCATGGTGGGCTTGTAAGTGATCCATCATACTTTGGTTCCACGTATGTCACAAACCTTTCATGGTGTGACTGTTGGATGTTGTTGGATATAGTCCAATGCTTATGGAGTCTAGTGTGTATAGATATAGGATCCATCAGCTCGCATAGAGAGTTAGATATCCAAATGCTTCAAGACTGTATCTCAGAATATTTTATGGCCACAAGCAATAATCCCAAGAAAGAGTTTCCGTTAGGGTAGAACAATATAGCAAAAGAGTTTGCACATATTGTTCAGTGAGATACAAGTTTGGAGATATGACATGGATGAGCACATGGGGATTTGACGGTGATAATCTATATCCTTAGCACATTTAGGATATCATAACGGAAGGACTATAAATATGTGTTGTAACCTCAACTTGCATAATTCAACATGTTGATTTGTATATTCATGACGTGTCCATGGGGTAATGTTCACAGACCCATGGAATAGTTCGATTTGACAAATCGGGTATGAACCTAGGGAGTCTCGCGATATAGAGTGTATTCGTTGTGTGCTGGGGCAACGTGCTGAATTAAATTATTTAATCCAGTAATATCCAGCACTACCACGGGAATATGTGCGTATCTGTATTTAAGCGTTAAATACAATAATTAGTCAATAATTATTATTTATTAATTGTATAACGACGTGTGACGCATTGTGGATCCTCAGTTGAGTATACCAAAGTGTAAAATTTAGTGGGACCCATTAGGGGGTAGACTTGGTAATTATTCATGAATGATAAAATGATCATTTCACTGATTATTTAATTGTTAAATAATAAAAAATATCTCATTATTATATATTATTGTATTATATAATATTATTATATTTTATAATGGGTTATAATTACCCATTATTCTTTTTATATTATTATTATATATATATATATATGAGATGTATGTGAAGGTGTGGGTGTCGGTGTGTGTTTTATGCCGAGTGAAATGGAAAAGGAAATGAAATTGTTTCATTTCTAATTTTATGCCAAGAAGAGCAAAAAATAAAAAAATGAAATTGTTTTACTTTTTTGTGATGCTAAGAGAAGCAATTGTGAATTACTTCTATTTTAATTTCCTTTCCTTTTAGAGAAAAGGAAGAATACAAAAACTGGTCATTTTTTAGGTTTAAGAGTTAAGCTCAGTGCTGAATATAAGGCTACTATTCTAACTCGTTAAGCTCACCGAGTTGGTGATTAAAATTGCCAACGAGTTGGTCTTCATGTAGACTCCGAGGATACACGTGTATAACTTTACACGTTCAGGTGATTTCTTAACCATTCTAATATATTAACGTGATTAATAAATTAGTTATTGTGTTTATTGTATAATTTAATTCTTCCACAACGTTAAATATATATGTGATACGTATTTTATGCAATAAACACAATTGCGCATGTATACACCCACGTACATTAAATCCCTAATATTATATACATGATTTCGCTGTGGAATTAAGCATATAATCAACATATAACTTATATCATTAAGAACATAAGATTACAGATAACATATCTTTGCAGAAATTTGGTGAAGATTTTAATTTTGAATTCTTCCTAACTCCAACCTTAAGCTCACCTTGAAGTGCGCTATTGTAAAATTCTAGTTCACAATAATCCGGTGGGATTATGAAGCTAGAATAGCAGCAACAAAATTTTTCGCAACAAATTTTTGTTTCTTGAAAGAAAAATAAGAATAATTGATTTTTCCTTCACTCTAGTTTTTCTCACAACCCTTTGTTTATAGAAAAAAAATTCTCAAAACCAAAACTCTCTCTAATCCTCTCTTCCTCCCATGTTTTTGTTTCACCATTACTTAATCAAAATCAATTCTAAACATTTTTGGTGCTCTAAGTTCTTCACAAGTGCTCCATCAAAATTAAGTTAAGTGGCCAACTATCAAAAATTATTTTTTGTGGCCATTTTTAATGGTCTAATAAAAATGGACCATTAATTCTACAAATAGTGCTCCACCATTTAATTTATAGTTTTCAAATTAGGTATGACATCTATTTAAGAATAAAATAAACAACAAATAAAATTATATTTTATTTATTTAATTATTCAAAAACTATTTGAGTAATTAATTTTTATCTTATTTGATTTTACTAACACAGTTAATAGGTGAATTCATGGTGAAATAATTCATGAAACAAAATTTTTCAACTTGTTAACATCTAATTAGTTAATAACTCTTGTCAACTAATTAAGTGATGTACTTAACATTTAAGTCTAGACAAGTGCACAATGCTAGAAACTCTGAAATATATTTTCGGTTTGCTGAAATTTCTAAGATGGAACTAGTCAATCCATAATACTGCCCCCAGTGCACAACAAGTACACTTTATATTACGAGACTCTCTAGGTCCATGCCCGAATTGTCATATGGAACTCCTTTATACGTCTATAAATAATGCCCTACATACATGTTATAGATATTACAAAGTGGTGCGTTAGACCATACAAGTTGAGGTTACAATATATCCATATAATCCCTCCATCATTTATATTTGGGTAAAGCAGAGATATAGATCAACACCATCAAATTTCCATATGCTCGACCGTAAACTTATCTCTAGAATTGTATTTCAATAAATAATATTCGCAAGCACTTTTGTGATATTATTTATCTTACAGTTAAACGCTTTTTTTGGGAATTACTATTTATTGCCAGAAGACTTTCTAAAATACAATCTTAGAGTGTTATGATATATTACTCACCCAAATGAGATGATGGATCCCATAGCTATACATACTAGACTCCATAAGCATCAGACCATACCCAACGATCAGATCATGACAGGTTTATGACATATGTGAAACCAAAGTATAGTGGATCACTCACAAGCCCACCATGGCACTCAGGTCAAAAGACCATGAATGCTACTCAACTCGAAAGACCCTCAATTGACGACTTTATGGGATGTCTATTAAAGGTCTTTGTGAGTCTATTAAATATTGAGTCCTTATTGAATACTTGTATCTCTACACGAGCTTCCACTAAACTCATGATTTGTTAAGACTAACCATCTAGACCATCCAGATATAGACATACACCGATCTAAATATTATAAGGTCTTCACCGATAGATCAGCATCAGTGAAGATAGATCAGTAGTATAATATTTGAGAACATATTTACATAATGACATTTTTCTAACACTATTTGCAACTCTTTGCAACTATGTCATTACTAATATATATTCTCAGGTCTTTGTCCTATTTCAGACAAGGTTCTATCTCTTTAGATATCGTTGGCTCTTATAACCTGATAACTCTTATCAGTGCTAACTCTTAACATTTTTGGGTTCAAGAAGGTGATAAAAGAAATCCCACAAATAATCGACCTAGCTTATGCCTTTTTAGCAAAGAGTTGCTATAGTGTGAAAAGAAGAGACCAATTTTACATATTGATCTATATTTTAATTGGAGGGACGAACTGGACAATTATATAAGAAATCCATATGAAGAGGCCAACCAACGAGTAAAGGTCATGGCACCCAAATTTGTTCTTTTTACAAGTGAGCTATTTAGAAAAAGACACTTTGGAAAGCTACTAAGGTATATTAGCCTAAAAGAATATATGCTTGTTATGAGTAAATCCCATGAAGGGTTAGCAGGAGCACACCTAAGTGGTTGAACCATGAAGATATCAATCTTAAAGAATGGTTTCTAGTAGTTGACCATAGAAAGAGGCAGTTATGATTATGCCAAGGTTGTGAAGAATTCTAAAAACACGACCCTATTCAAATCGTCCCAACTGAAGAGGTGCATATAATCATTAAACCATTACCATTTCAAGGATGGGCAATGGATATCATAGGCAAAATTTACTCCCCTTCCTCAAAATAATATACTTTTATCCTTGTGGCTATAAACTACTTCACAAAATATGTGAAAGTTGTCTCAATGAAATTGATTACACAATAATTAGTAATCAAATTAATCAAGGAAGATATTATATATCGACATGACCTTCCAGAGTCAATCACAACTGATCAAGGAACAGTCTTTATAGGAGAAGATATGGCTGACTTTGTAAGAGAATTCAGCATCAAAGTCATCCTTAACATCTTCTATTATACTCAATCCAACAGATAAGCTAAATCAACTAATAAGTCGATCATCCTTGGGCTCAAAAAAGCGATTGAAGATAAACTTAGAGTTTAGCACAAAAAATTACAAGATGTTCTTTGGACTAATAAGGTCCACTCAAATATGCCTACTATAACTTTTCCTTACCAGTTAGTCTATGGCCATGAAACCATGGTCCCAATAGAACTCATAGATGGCTCATTCAAGAGACAACATCAACAAAAGTTAAACCTTGACCAATTTCAAGAGGTTATGATCGAAGAGATGGATAAGATTGACCAAAGCAGAATTAAAGCACTGAACTGACTTGAGATATAGAAAATAAGGATAGAAAGGTTATACAACAAGAAAGTAAAGTTCAAATCCTTCAAAATCAAGAACTTAGTATGGAAAGTCGTCTTACTAATGACTCAAAGGAATAATCTTTGGGAAAATTCAGACTAAATTGAGAAGGTCTATTTAAAATTGCCAAAATTATTTGTAATGAGGCATATAAACTAGCCGATGTAAAAGGAATCAAAATCTAAAAACTATTAACGAAAAATTCCTAAAGACTTATAGCCAATTATTTGGGAAGGAATTGATAAGGCGATCTTTGAATCATGATCTTAAATAATTAAATCGATTACAAAGTTTATTAAAAGCCGATTACATTTATAATTGTTACATTTATTAATATAAAGCCAATTATTTCAGTTGAATACACGTTTGTTATATTGAATAAAGCTGATTATTTCAATTTGAACAAATCAGAATAAGATTTTGATCGGTTACAAAATTGTAAATCAAGAGCGATTCATAAAGAAAAATAATGAAACAACAAAATAAACTTGTATTTCATTCACAATTGGTGTACAAATGCCTTTTTAAGTTGATTTTCATTTATAAATGATTAAGACTTGAAAAGAAAACAACAATTAACAAATCAACCAACTTCACTTCCTGTTCGGCCTTAGGAACTTGCTCATTCTTTAATTTAATGCTCTTCCTCAAAGTCATCTTTTTATTGCAGTTGTCCAAAATTAACTAACCCAAGCTCTGAGAATTCTGAGTCCACTTGACCTCTACCGCCTCAAGCTTGATCAACTCAGCCTCTATCCTTTCCTTGGCATTTTTACTCTGGCCACTTGGTTCTCAGACCTTAGACATTTATTGGGTCTCAAGTCGATCTAGCTTCTTCTTCCTCACAGCCTCCTCATCGACCTCCTTAATAATCTTCACAGCCGACTGCATCTGTTTAGTTAGACTTGTAAAAGAAGTAGGAAACTCATCTATTTGTTCTTAAGGCCATTCGACATGGTGTCACCCATCACATTATTAGATAGAAACTTTAGTTTCTTGTTCACGTGTAGCACTAAGCGATCATTCAATAGCATATTAGCCATCTAAGGTTTCAAACTTTTCAGTTGTTGAATCACCTCATTTACTTGAGTTTGAACTACAGAGATAAGAGAAGTCATTTCTTATTGAAGAAAGTCTTTGTCTGAGGCCTCACTCTCATAAAAAGATTCTTGAAGGTCCAAGGACAGAACATCAATAGTAAAAGTTGCACCTTTAAGTTGCGAAGGCAATTTAAAGGCTAGCTTTGTGGCTTTAACCAGTCGAGCAAGAGAAACCCTGACCGATTCCTTAACACATTCTTCAACGACCTCCATCTTCTCAAAGAAAAAAAATTCTTGGATAAGATTATCACGAGATTTTTACTGGCTGACCTGCACACTAACATCACGATTGGTCTCTTCAGTAGCAAAGTTATGAAGAAGAAATACAGTGTCTAAAGGCAATGTGAAAATATGTTAGTGTGAGAGATGGCTTGAATACACCTAAATTTGAGACTTACCCATTGGGGATGGTACGTGTCTATCCACATTTATTATGATTGGCCGATGCAATAACTACTCCATGGTCGAGATCCTTAATTGTTAGGCACCTAACCCATAAGCGAGCCTCTTAAGTGTTAGAAGGGTGACCTTGGTAAAACTGTCTTGCCCATTTAGGGCCAAAAAAGGATGGCCTAAGCTGACAGAAAAAGCTATCATTTAAACAAGAAGTATTGTAGAAAAATAAGAAAACACCCTCAAACTAATCCGCTAATTGCTACTAGATAAACTAAAAGGCATAGCAATGAAGGCAACCTAGTATGGATAAAAGGTAACTTTAAAGAAATCCGAAAAGTAAGTCAACACCCAAAAATACAAGATTCAAATAGAACCATCTGCATTAAGAAAGGATGCCTCGCCTTTCTTAGGTAAAGTTTCAAAAAGGCTTCTATACAAATGAGAGAGAAAAAGAGCCATAAAGCTAACTCTAAGCTATTTTCTAAAGTAATTGCAACTTTGAGGTACTTCTTAGTAATTTTTTTAGAAGGGTTGCACAAGCCGTACTTGCACAACCAATAGAGAAGGAAAAGCTACATACATTATCCTAGTAAGTATGGCCGATTAACTTTTGAATTTTGTCATGAATTTGCCAAAACTATGTTCAGCTCATCTTATATCTAAATTGACCTCTCCCACAGACATCTCAAAGAATAATTTCTATTGAACGGGTAAGTTAAACAAAATGGCTAAGTCATACAAGTTAGGGGTCTCATAGCCAAACCTCAAGCAGAATACATTACAGGCCTTAGACCAAAAAAGCAACAAGGCCAATATCTGACCATTGTGCAAGGTAATTTGATAGCTAGAGAGTTGGAAAAGGTCATAGATACCGATCGACTTTTAAATAGAGGCAGTGTAAGGTTCTAAAATATTCACCCATCATGTGAATTCAGAAGTCAAATTTGGCCATGAGCTAATGATCTTGAGATTGACTAAACAGACATGTTATGAGGCTGACTAAATCTCATGGAGTCATTTCTATAGGCAGGAAAAGAAATTAAAATAGTCCGGGATGATTGAAGTATTATGGAGGCCTAGAATATATTGGGAAGAGTCATCCTTGAAAGACAATACCTTATAATGGACCTATTCATCTTCAATATCCCTTGATTTGAAAGTAAAGACAAGGGAGTCTCAGTGGCTTTGGTCGACTTAGATTTTTTTTCACTAACCAGCAGAAGAAGTTGATTTTAATGCCATATCTAAACAAGTTAATCTGTTTGAAGGGTGAAATTAAAGATCAAGATTAACTTAAACAAAATAAAATAAAAAGCAAATGTAATTCAAGATCAAAAGGTTATAATTTAGAAAAATTACCAAAGGAAATTCGAAGATTGCTAAAGAATAGGATAAGTGCCCTGAAGTTTACATTGAAGAGTTAAGAGAGTTCGAGAAAGTGAGAATTACTCTGAAAATATAAAGGTAAAAAATGGAGAAGTGAAAAGTCCTTTTATAGAGAATTTTATGGTGATTAAATGAAAAGTTCTGAAATAAAGTTCAACAGTTAGGCATTAATGAGGGAAAAAATAGGACAGTTCTCATTAATGATAATTAATATAGCTAATAAAGGGTCAGCTTGTATAAGCTCTGATATTAATTTCAATCTTTTCAAGTTCAAAATGGCTTCAACTCTAAAAGGAAGAAGTATCGACTTAAATAGCAATATTTATCTAAAGTCGATAATAGGAGAAAATTTTATTAAGCCAAAAATTAAAATTCAAAATTTGCTTAGCCGATTTTTTGTAATATAGCTAGTATATTGAAGAATAAAACGATTTAAGTAGAATTCGATTACGACTTAATAGGAACAAGGCAATATTTTAAGTATCAGATTGAAAAATATGGTAAGAATCTTAGCTAAAGCCAACAACTTCATAGAGATTTCCTTGGAAAAGACGGAAGGACGGTTATAACAGTTTGACTTGGCCGATCTTGAGAGAATTTTAGAGATTATAAACAAGGAAGATCATTTCTCCATTTAGGGAAATGCTGTAAAGGCGATATTATCATTTGGGATCCTGAGTTATTACATAATGTCGATCTTGTCACAAATTGCCTATGAAAAGTGTAACAAAGCCAATTTATAAGAATATTGAATAAAAGACGACTTTTTCAAAGAGCAAACCTCACAAAAATAATTCTTTTAATCAGCTTGTATGGGACATTGTTGACGTCAGCCCAAAAATGTATATAATGAACCCATTTGAGTTCTTTCTTTTGTGTACATTAGTCTAGGTCTAGTTGAATATGTTAGCCCATATAAGGTGCCTATTAATATAAAAAATCTTATTTAATTAGAATTCTTTATCTTCTAGAACTAGGAATGAATAAGGTATTGTAGCCTATATAAAGGCTTAATTTTTTATTGTAATTTATCATTCAACTCAATAATACAACAATAAAAAATTTCTCTCAATTTATCTTTCTCTCGCTTTTAGCTTTCAACTTAGAATTCTTATCCTCGCTTGTTGATCTCTTATCCTTACTATTGAATTTCGCTTGTTCTACTCTGTAAAGAACCTAGATTCTACAGTTCGTTTGCTATTTTACAACTCAAGTTTATCTTAAATCTCACTCGTTGTAAGTTAAATTTACCTTTGCCTTATTTGATAAAAACTAACCTCAACTCTTTATGGATATAAGATAATTCATATTTCTAACAAGACACTGGACATGCACAAATCAAGTCACTTAATTGCTATTTTACAACTCAGGTTTATCTTAAATCTTACTCGTTGTAAGTTAAATTTGACTTTGCCTTATTTGATGAAAACTAACCTCAATTTTTTAGAGATATGAGATAATTCATATTTCTAACAAGACACTAGATATGCACGAATCAAGTCACTTAAATTTTATATACAAACACAATCTTTAGGATGTTTACCTCCCTAAGAGATTCATTAACACAACCCAAAATCATCGCTTTTCGATTAGGCTGGGACTACAGTTCAAAATCTTAATTTATTATACGGCTGCCCACGAGATTCTGACCTTGAATCTTTGTCTTTGTCTTGTCTTGAAAACTTGACACTGCAAGAAGCTCTGAAAAGTGGTGTTGATGTTGTATTTACACCGGTAGAGCTGCTTGTAGCAGTCTTGCGTATTCTGGTGGGATTTGTGAAAGCAACCTTTTTGCCAAATTTTAACTTGAAGATAGACATATAATGTATGGCGTCAAAGGCAAAGCAGAAAGCCTTTTCTCCTCTCTGCTGATGAAAGCGAGGTTGATATTTGGTAAAAGCAACCGGAGTCTAGCCCAAAGCTTTTTTCCTTTATCAAGTTGTACATTGTGGTGCATACTATATATAATAGTGAACTCGAATACAAGGGTGGATTTCATTTTCACCGACCAAATCTCCAATGTACAACAAGAAAATAGATATGAACAATTTATATATCTATATGGCCTAATAATTAACGGAAAGGAAAAATAAAAAATAATATATAGATAAAATACGTTACTTAAACGGTGACCACAGTAAATGCATGATAACTTCTACATATGTACATCCCATTAAGGAAAACGAAATCATCCACTTCATTTGCATATAACACATGCTTTCTCTTAAGCATTTTCTTCCCCTTGTACAATAAAATTAATTACTGACGTTCGGTGTTGTTTCTGTGCTTGTCCAATTGTGAGTCACGGAATCCGGGGATTTTTTCAGTATCTCGTCTGAGTTTTCTTTATTGTATCCATCATTTTGTATATCCTTTAGAGTCTCCAAGACATCTGCCATTGATGGTCTCATATCTTTCTCACTTTGAAGACACTGAAATGCTAACTCTGCTACTGCATCTATCATCTTCCTCACCTTGTAGTCTGATTCATATCCAAGAGGTTTATCCACTAGCTCCTGCAGTGCTTTGTTTTGAATCTTATTGATTGCTAGATATGACAAATTGATCTCATGTCGATGTCTAGTGATGTCAACTGCTGGCATTGATGATATTAGCTCAATCAAAACAACCCCGAAGCTGAACACATCGCTCTTGTCAGTAAGCTGGTAATTTTGGTGATATTCTGGATCAACATAACCTGGTGTCCCTTGAGGAGCAGTGGAAATATGAGTGACATCAATTGGAAAGAGACGGGAAAGTCCAAAATCTGCAACCTTCACACAGAAATTGTTGTCAAGGAGAATGTTGTTTGTTTTCACATCTCGGTGGATGATGTCAGATGCATGGAGATATCTCAGTACGCTTGCAGTCTCAATAGCAATCTTCAATCGAATAAGCCAAGGGACTGCACCAGGTTTGGCACGTTCACCATGCAAATGATCAGCAACTGTGCCATTGGGGATATATTCATACACTAGCAAGAGTTCACGGCTGTGGGGAGAGGTACATCCATAAAGAGAGACAAGATTTTGGTGGCGCAAGTGAGCTAAGATTTCAACTTCATTCATGAATTGTTCAACTCTCTTGTAATTATTTTCGTATAACCGCTTAACTGCAACTGCTCTCCCATCTTGGAGCTTCCCTGGTTATGAATGTAAAGATAGCTTTGTCAAATTGTTCATTGAAATGGTTAATGTTAACTATTAAAGGGTCTTGGCTCCTTACCATAATATACAGTGCCAAAGCCTCCATCACCAAGTTCTTTGGCAGAGTCAAAATTATTAGTCGCCCTTCAAGTTCACCGTAGGTGAAAACTTGAACTCCTAGGATGTTATCTCCTTTCTCAAAATCCACCATTGAAGAGGGGTCAGGATATGCATTGCCAGAGAAACAAGATGAGAGATAAATTTGGTTCTTATTGCAATGAAGATAAATCAAGAAAATAGCAGCCATGATGCCCATACCGCCAAAAGCTGCACCTATACCTGTATACAAGTAAGAGCAATTAGCAATTCTGGATGGTAGTTTGATGATGAAACTTGTTTCCCATGTCGAACAATAAATTCAGTGAAGCTCCAAAGCAAAGAGATATAAAACCAAAAAGAAAAGACTTATTATATTACCTATACCAACCTTCGTTTTCAAATTTAGTTTATCCCCTGCATCATTCAAGATAATCAAGAGTTAGAACATAACAATTGTTTATAAATTGCACTTGTAGCATGAGGCAGATATTAATGCTCAGTCATATCAAAGCCTTAATTTCAATTTGTTGGAATAAGCTCAAAATTCCGGCACTATATACAGATAGCAGCTTTTAAGTCATAAGGTGGTGAACTGGCATCTGCTACAAGTTACAATAGAATTGTGTAATCTAATTTATGATCAGATTATACTTATGGAAAGTAATATCAATATCATTATTCGAGTTAGAAGATGAAACAGTCGTAGAAGGTAGTAGACAGCAGGGAATGATTCTAAAAGTCATGAACATATCTTATTAGCTGAAGTTGCAAAAATAAAATAAAAAGCAAAAAAAGAAGTACCCTTATGAAAAATATTCACAACAGCTGACATAATACAATTCCAGTTTTCTAGGATTATGAATAAGAATTCAATGAAAAGATCACATAAAATTTGGTACAGAAGAAACAGAGGAAACAGAGCAAGTTCATTTATCGCTTTGTAAAGAAAAGTACAACTTGAATATGAGAAAAGCCAGCAACATTTTTGCATCATCTAATGGTGAAAATTATGCTTAAGAGCTTGGGTTTGTAATTGATACTCATTTCCCCAAGGGGATTATTACTCAGAAGTCATAAAATGTTTTAAGTTCCTAACTTTTGGAGTATGAAACCAGAGAAACAGTATATATAGTTCTAGTTTGGTCCACAAACTTGAAGGTGCCTAAATATGTTCTTCCAAGATTGAGATCTTTCACTGCATGCAAACATGATTGAATGAGAATAAGATTCTCGAAAAAAGGAGGTGCAAAGAAATTAACTAAGCAATGACAACATGATCAGAAGCAGCTAAAATAGAAGCACAGAAAATCTTGCTTGTTATTGCTGTGTGAGGATTTATAACAGTAAGCAAGAAAAATAAACTAAAGAACAAGATTTAAATAATAAATAAAACAACAAAAAAATAAAAAGTAGAAAGTGAATCTCCTACAGAATGACCATCATCACATGTTTTCAGATGATGGCACAAGCAAACGAATTCATTATTATTGAATCCACTGAGCCCACTACTTGTTTCACAATTGCTACAACTATGTGCAGTCCAATTCAAGTGGAAACCGATCTTCAAAAATTTCAGTATAGTTCATGTTTTCCAAAAATTAGCCGTATCAACACCATATTCTAAATGCACCGGTGTATAAACAGAGGACTGTCGCGACTCAAGTGAATAGTTTGCATTCTCAAATTCTTCCTTGTCAAAACCAGCAAAAGAATGAAGTGTAGTATTTCTGGCACAATTTTGCAGGATATGTAAGGAACAGAGGAGTCGTCTTGGTGCAATTATACTGAAAGGAAATGAAATAACCCTTCAACATATTTTTTTTTTTTTTTTTTGAAGGGGGGATTACAATATTTTATTAACATTTTTGCACCACCTGGGGGAGGGGAGCTCCATGCTCAACCCTTCAACATATTTTAAAAAGTGGAGAGTTGTAATAACCACTAGTAAGTGAAAATTTTAATATTTGTACTTAGAATGAATGTTAGACATCTATAGATTATTAATTAATATTTTGTTATTAGGTTAATTTGTATGATTTTAATTTTATTTTAAGAACCAAATAGAAATATTAAGACGATATTTTGGGGGATTTTTTTTGAAAAAAATAAATTTTAGATTTAATTGATAATATTTAAGAAGAGGCTAAATGAAATTAGTCAAATAATTAATATATATATAATAAATAGAAAGATATACAATTTTACTTGGGCCCCTGGACGACATAAATCACTGTTTTTTGCCTCTTAGTTTTAAAATAGATGGATTGATGTCCGGTAAACTCTTATAAAAGAACTGCGTATCAATATTTGAACTCTAAATGTTAAAATCTAAATTTCTGGCTATAAGCTTAGGCCTTACTCTCTCTAAAACTCTCATTTTTGTCTTGGTAAAGAGAGAAAAGGAAGAATAAAATATAAATTTTTAAATACTTAAGTAGTATATTATAATTTTGTAGTTTTTGTTAGGTTTTGATTTCTAGGAATATATTAATTTGAAGATTGGGTGAGATATATTTAGAATTGACAATAATTTTATGGATTAGAGAAAGAATCATAAATAATTGATAGGTTTTCTTTATGATAGTATCTTAGTCTAAAATTTTGTAAATTTTTATGGTTTGATATGGCTTTGATATTTTATATTCTGAAATTAGACATTTTTATTTTTTATGGTCATTTAGAACTTTAAATCATTTGAAAATTTTATAAATTTAGTTTTTGGTGATTTTTCTAAAATGACCTTGAAATTCTAAAAATTATCCATTCTACAGAAAAACCAAATGACGAATTGATTTTGATCTAATGAATGATCTTATAAAATGACAGACTTTTTGAAAAATTATATTTTGATATATCTAAATGACATATCCAAATTTAAGCATTTAACTCATTATTTTCATATTGTTATAATTTTTAAAAATACATAACCTCAATATAAGATTTGATAGATTCTAGAAGTTTTAAAATAAAATTATTTTAGAATACTTTCTCAATGAATTTAGCCTTGATTGATTTATTATGGACTCAGATATACCCCATGAGTAATTCTAAGATAGTTTCATAACTTTTAAATGAGTATATGATTTTATAAAATTCAAAGACCAAAGAATGTAATGAATGTCTAGATTCTGTAAGGTTAATGATTTAGTTTTATGAATAATTATGACTTAGATTTTGAAGAGGATAAAGTCTAATATACTTTATTTGATAATGATTTATATCTTAAGAGCAATATATTTTGATTTTGTTGTAAATGAACATCATTTGATGCATAAAAAAAAATTGGTTGAATAATATATGACAAAAATTCTGAATTATATTACTTTATGAGATTAAATTGATAATTATCATTATTTTACAACCTTAGATAAAGAGATAGGCTTTATAATTTGGATCTAAAAATACAAAATTTGCTTCGAGCTCCCAAGTCGAAACCATTATTATAGAAGAGATACTTTGCATTGAACTAAATTAATGCACGTGGAGTTTAGTGAGTGGAACTTTAAACTATATTTATAATTTCTACTTAATAATTTAAAATATATATATTTTAAAATATGTTGAGCATGAATTTTGTAGCTAATAATATATATATATATATATATATTATATTTTTCTCAAATGATCACTTCTAATTGTATTGTACATCATGAAATGATTTATATTATATTATCAAGAAAGTATTCATACTATGATTTTGGTTCTTTGTATGTTTATAGTTGAGATCGTATTTTTTGTACATCAGTAGTAATGATTCTTAAGTAATTTGAGATTTAAAGAGTATGTTAAATAATATAATAAAATGTTATAAGTTTATATATTGTATATAAGAAATAGTTTTGAAACCACTATATTATGCATTCCTTTTACAAATAAAGAAACGAGATCAGGTCTTTAGGACTCGTCTATATTAACACATAATTTTTAGAAGGTGTGTATAGACGCTTTGCTCTCTGGCAATTTTTGCTCTATACATGCGTAAGACGATAATATAATCAATGAGTTATATGTACATCTAATACGCTATCCGATGAGTATTTTATATACGATGAGTTTTTCGTTGAGTATTAGGTTAGTGTAGATTTTAGTATAAGTATGAACTTGAATATTTTTAATATTATATATGTTTTACCATGATTAGATAAGAGGAAATATGATAGCAAATTTAGATTTATATACCCAAGTACATAGTTTTACGATAGTTAATATCATTTATGATTCTGTTACTATTGATGAATAAAAATTTATAAATGCACGATAAGTGATTTTATATAGCGACTTTATTGTTTAAAAATGAGTTTATGAACTTTATTTTTATAAAAAGAATAGTGAGAGAAATGCATATTTCTGATTAAATATTTATGTGTATATTATATATTTTAAAAATTATTTTTAAATTAAAACTACATTTACTCTTGAATTATAAGATTATTAGAAAAGAGCTAAAATTGAATGGAGTTCCCTCAATAGTAAGATTGTGCAGTGGAATATTGAGTAAAGAATAAAAAAAAAGAAGAAAAAGAAGGCATGAAAATATAGGAAGCATAACTATGATATCTTACATTGTTCAGGCGAGTGAAGGAAAAGAGCCTTATAAGAATAGCAAAAATAAGTTCAAGTTAAAAACGTTTGGAGGTGTGATGGATTACACTAATCCGAACAAAACTCAATACTGTGATGGCCCACAGCAACTAAGTATGAGACAATATTGATGCCTGGGGCTGTTGTTACAATTTCAGAGAAAAAATTCAATGTAGTTGGTATTGGTTGGCAAATGAGTCTTTGTGACTGGAGTTTGAAAATGAAATAGGGAAAGGGTGGGAAACAAGATTCAAGCGAAAGCTATTATTTGCAACTTGAACAATTAAACTCCAGAGTGGAACATAATCAACTTCCGGCCTAATAAATTATTGTTCCCAATAGTTTGTTTTTATGTAGATAGCTTCGCTGCTTCCATAGAATTAGCTTGGCTATAAGCTCACCATATCATATAAACTGAAACATTTATAGGAATTTTTGGAATTTTTGACTAAGTGAAATGTCCTAATTCCAGATTTAGAGACAAAAAAGAGGAGCCAAATCAATTAATGGCGGAGATAATATTTGAAGCAATACAAGAGGAGGTCTGGGGCATTTTTGATAAATAAATAAAAAATGGTGACTCTGATTCATTGGATCCCTTTGAATTGGAGTACTACTGGTTGGTTCAACAAAAAGGCATGGGAAATGAATAATGATAATAATGATGTTGATAACGAAATGAGATGCTATTGACATGCATATTGTGTCTAGTAGAATGCGAATTGAAAGGACAATATGTTTCGTGGTTTTGCCAATTCTAAAAGCTTATCAACCTAATTTTTGCTTATAAATTCATAATAAAATGTAAATCATCTCCTAATTGATTAATCAAAACTTGGTCAAAGACTGAGATCAAATACTTAAGTGTGATTAAGATTCACATGTATGTTTTCAACGGCCCCATTTAGAAAACTTTGATTGAAATAATGAGTAATGGAGAAATCATTAAGAAAATATCCTAGGAAGATTTATAGGCATTGGCTGTGGCTGTGGCTGTGGCCGTGATTGGGAAGGCACATTTCCCGTTGCTTCTCAGGGAGACAATAGCTAGAATTTAGATATACACCATTGAATGGTTCGTGGTTAACGTGGATGTTTAAACAAACAAATACACCAAGCAACCACACTTGATTGGCTTTTTATAAATTAAAGTCAAGTCAACTAGAATAGCTAGGATGATCATGACCAGTCAATGGTTATGACTTTTCTCATCAAATATCAATTACGAGAAAATAGAAATTTCACAAAATTAAAAATCTAAATTACTAAATTCTCCTTAAAAATGTTGTGCATTTATCATATTGCTATTCAATAGTCTTAAAAAGAGAAACAGAGTTTAATTACTCTACGTGTCTTATTAATTGTGTACTCTAATCCAAAATCTAATTAACTAATTTGTGTACGAGTAAATATGTATATTAACTGAACGACCAGTAATAAAAAGCAGTCTGGAGACCACCAAGAGGTGTTAAAAGGGAAAAGAAAAACTGCGAACAAATAAGAATAAAATAAGCCGCCACTAAGTATTCATATATTATTATTATTGTTATTCTTATGTTTGCTTAAAGTCCAAATTGAGTATTAGTTAGCCTAATTTTAAAGGAACATAATTGGCTATGACACAGAAAAAATTACTTAATTCAATAATATAATTTATCTTAAGATAAATTTCTAATATTAAGATACCCTCTCAATTTAATATATGCAATGTCAGAGTTTCGATTGCCCAGCGCAATTGTCCAACAGATTATTCGTGAATTCACTCTTTCTAATAGAAGTGAGCAAAAAGGACCGAAAATTAAAAAACCCTAAATACCACCTTCGCACACTTTCATTACTCTTTAAGAGGCATCCGCCCCAAATAAACGGCGGTTAAACTATTAGAAAAATTGAAAGATACCGGTCGGTTCCAATTCAGTTTTACATTGAACTGAAATCGCACCGAAATTTAAAATTCAATATAACAAACATAGTGTGCACTTTGTTTTATAATCAACTCTAGCTCCGTTGGTACTGCACTCTTATTGTCTTCCCGTGTCCATGGTTTGAGTCCAGCCATCTTTATTTTTAAATTATTGATTTTGTACAATGAAGATATAATTAAATGTAATGCATTTTAGTTCAAGATCAGTTTTAGCTACGATGGCAATGTAGTGGAATATTCTCTTTTCAAATTTGAAGTCACTAGTTCGAATCTATTTTGCTTCTTTAATTATTAATATTTTCAAATCTAAATATAATAAAATAGATTGCACTTTAACTAAAGAATCTGCTCAGCTCACTTAGTAAGTTGGTGATCATGCTTTCCTTCAAGTTCAATTCTCATCAACTTTATTTGGGCGTTTGTCAATATATTTTTTTAATTTTTTTAAAATTGATAAAAAGTTAAATAAATATATTGAAATGGCGTGCACCCCACTTCTCAAAATTTGTTTCAGCTCACTTGCTCAGGTAATGGTTATTCTTCTTTGTGTCCTGAGTTCAATTCATGAGATGTGTGTTTGTCAAAATATTTTTAAATTTTTTTCAAATTAACAAAAACTGAATAAATATAGAAAAAAAATGGAATGCACTTTAGTCTCAAAACTAGTTTCAGCTCAACTGGTAAGGTCGTGGTTAATTCATTTTTTAGGCTTAGGTTTGGAGTTTTGTTAAATATATAATTTTTTTTTTAAATTGACCAAAACAAAAAGAAAAAAATTGAACTGAGCCAAATAAATTTTTTTCAGTTCAATTTTTACCCTTAAAAAAATTAATTTCAATTTTATTTTTTAAAAAATTGAACTAAACCGGTTTAATTTTGATAGAAATTAGACCGAATCAAACCGTGCTAACCTTATTTTTTGATAGGATCCCTTAAGAGAACTGATAAAATAAATTAGATTAAATGGGAGAAGTTATGTTTCTCATTAGTAGAGAGCATTTTGGGGTTTTAAATTAATTTTTTTTTTAACCAAACTTTGGTAGCCAAACAAGATTGGAAGGTTTTGATGTATTTTGATTCCTTGGCGAGTAAAATATGGAAGGAAAAATATTTATTGAGTTTTTTTCAGATTTTTGTTTTTTGATAATTGAGTTGACTCGACTCAGTTTTTGGAGATCTAGCTTAAAACAGATGCATTTGGACTTAACGAGATCTTTATTGACCCAAGATAAACCCTATTTTATACTATTAGCAGCACCACAGCTGTAACCTCAACAGCCTTAGCAGCATAGTGCTACTCTAATGCACAAAAAAGAAATTCCTAATTTTTGGGCTTTTTTGTTCTTGTTTTTTTTTTTGCACTACTTATCTTATACTCCAAAATAAATTGATTGAAATAATATGTTGTCAAAGTAACGTCTATTGTATAAATTTTTTTTTATTTTGAGATATTAAGATGAATATATTTTTTGTCTTTGTAAAAAATAATCGACTTAAAGGAAAATTAGTTTTTGGCCAAATAATATGAGTATTTGCGGTAATTATAATAATTATCAAGTTTTTCATACATGTAATAAGTCAGTCCAAAGATAGGTTTATTGTTTGTAAGATTTATTATCAATATTTGATAATTACATAGAGAGTACCACTTATAGTTGATATTTCTATCAAAAGACTAAATATCAATGTTGTACTAGGTATCTTTAGATAGAGCCCACCTTTATATGTTTACATATTTTATGTATAAACATGTGTTAGATTTTTTAGGTTGTATATGCTTTAGGTCCTGACATGATTATTAATTGTGAATTTGTTATTTTATTGTATATTTTCTATTTATTTTTTAGTTCTTCTATATCTATAAATATAAATTCCATCCCCGTGCTTATTGGCAAAAACTTCAAGAATTAAAAACATAACATTATGATTGTTCTTGGTTGCATGGTTTTTAACCTTGCACTTCGGACATAACAACCTCTTACTCTCACTAATCTAAATTTCACTAAGGTTAAGAAAGACATAAAGAAGTAGGATCGTTCTAATCGCATGAGTCTTATGATCATAAAACATGTTATTCCAGAAACCTTTTAGAGTGATGTTTGATGAGGAAAATACTAAGATATTCCTTGAGGAAATAGAAAAGTTTTTTTAACTAAAAGCAAAAGTGCTTAAATAAGTACGCTATTAGCTAACCTTATTTCAATGTGGTATAAAGAAAAATAGAGTGTAAAGAAGTACATCATAAAAATGTCTAATCTCACTTTCAAGCTAAAGGCACTAAAGTTAAAGTTGTTCGATGGCTTGCACATGCATCTAGTTTTGATTTCTCTTTCGGTAGAATACAAACAGTTTAAGGTGAGTGATAATACCTAAAAGGATAAATGGAATTTTAATGAACTCAATTCACATTATGTGCAAGAAGAAAAAATATTAAGGCGTAGAAAGACTGAAAGTTCTCATCTAGCAAGTACTTCTCAAGATAAGGATATCATTAAGGAAAGGAAATTGGGTAAAGGAAAGGAAGCTGCAATGGGGACTTTGCAGAATAAGGCATAAAAAAAATAAGATACAGTCCTTACTTTTTTTTTCCTATAAGAATGCTTGTCATATGAATAAGAATTATCCCTTGTACGCCTAATGGTATGTTAAGAAAGATATACTTCTTGACTTCATTTATTTTGAAGTTATTTAGCTTTTGTTTCCAAGCACTATTAGTGAATAGATACATGAGCAACTATCACGTAAGTGTGTCTATCACATTGCTCCTGTAGAGGTTATAGGACTGTTTAGATTACAATTAATGATTGCTATTATTTAAATTTAAATGAGACTTATTACATACTATCATTTAGATGAAATTTAATTTTTGTTTTTTATTTGGACAAATTTGGATATTTTTGTTCATTCAGAAATAATAAATTTTTTAAAATTTAAATCTTATTAGTACTGGTTCTTTGATTGATAATATTTATAAATTAAAACTCATACATTTTTTAATGAATCCTGGCATGTTAATAAATGTGGTAAAAACTAAAAGTTAATTGAAGAGAATTGCACTATGTTATGGCACAAGAATTTAGGATATATCTCTAAACAGATAATTGAAAAGCTTGTGTCAAATGTGATTCTTAGTTCTCTTAATAGATTTTAAAGTCTATGTTGAGTTCATTAAGGGAGAAAAATTAAAAATATATATATATAATTAGGTGCCAGCAGGAGTTCTAGCATCTTAAAACTAATGCATACTGATATTTGTGGAGAATTCCCTATGACTTCTTAGAATGGCCAATAGTATTTTATTATGTTCATTGATAATTATTCTCATTATAAGTACCTTTACTTGATTATAAGAACTCTCAATCTCTTGACATGTTTAAGATTTTTTAAAGCTAAAGTTAAAAATTAACTTGGCAAGAAAATTAAAGCTGTCAAATCTGAATATGATAGTGAATACTATGACAGTTATAACAAAGTAGTGAATGTCTATGACCTTTTGTAAACTTTCTAGGGGAATATGGCATCCTTCCACAATATACAATGTTTAGAAAATCAAGGATGAATGGTGTTACTGAAAGACACATAGTCATTTTTTTTACTTAAATCACTCTGGGGAGAAACACTAAAGGTTGCAGTTTATATTCTCAATACATTTCAATAAAGTAGTTACTAAACCCCCATACGAGTTAGGGACTGACAAGATACCTAGTATTAGGCACTTTCATGTTTGGGGTTATCCAACCGAGACTATGCCATATAGGCCCAATGAAAAGAAATTAGACTTAAGAACAATTAACATGTTATTTTATTGAATACTCTAAAAGATCAAAAGGTTTCATGTTTTATGATCCTTCAAGTAGATCATTTTTCGAGACAAGCAATGCAAGATTTCTTGAGGATATTGAGTTTGAGGGGAGAAGGGAGATAAGGTTAGGAATATTATATTTGATGAGGAATTTATTTCTCTTTCCATAGTTGCTGTTGAAAATGATCACTCTTTTTTCTAACATTATTCAAGATACAAATCTAAAAATGCAAGACAATGTATAAGAGACCCCAATCTAAAATGAAGAATTTACTTCTATTCATAAAGAGCAACCTCAAGAATAAGTGTCATTGAGAAGATCCACTAGAAAAAAAGGAAGTGTGATTTTAGATGACTATATCATCTATCTTCAAGAACATAAAGAGCAACCTCAAGAATAAAGTAGTTACTAAACCCTCATACGAGTTAAGGACTGACAAGATACCTAATATTAGGCACTTTCATGTTTGGGGTTATCCAACCGAGACTATGCCATATAGGCCCAATGAAAAGAAATTAGACTTAAGAACAATTAACATGTTATTTTATTGAATACTCTAAAAGATCAAAAGGTTTCAAGTTTTATGATCCCTCAAGTAGATCCTTTTTCGAGACAGGCAATGCAAGATTTCTTGAGGATGTTGAGTTTGGGGGAGAAGGGAGATAAGGTTAGGATTATATTTGATGAGGAATTTATTTCTCTTCCTATAGTTGCTGTTGAAAATGATCACTCTTTTTTCTAATATTATTCAAGATACAAATCTAAAAATACAAGACAATATATAAGAGACCCCAATCTAAAATGAAGAATTTACTTCTATTCATAAAGAGCAACTTCAAGAATAAGTGCCATTGAGAAGATTCACTAGAGAAAAGGGAAATGTGATTTTAGATGACTATATCATCTATCTTCAAGAACATGAGTTTGATGTAGAATTAAAAAATGATCTAATTAGTTTCAGTAAAGTCAAACAAAGTTTTAATTCTCATAATTGAATTAAAGTCATAGAGGATGAGATGAAATCCATAAAAGACAATGACATTTAGGATTTTATCAAGTTGCTTGAAAGTGTGAAACCTATTGGTTATAAATAGATATTTAAGACCAAAGGGGATTCAACAAGTGATATCAAGAGATATAAAATGCATCTTGTTGTAAAGGCTTCACTGAAAATAAAGGCATTGATTATAAAAGGATTTTCTCTCCAGTATTAACGAGAGACTCTTTTAAAATCATCATGACACTTATAGTTTATTTTGATTTGGAACTACATCAAATGAATGTAAAGACTACATTTCTTAATTATGATATTGAGGAAACGATATATATGGTGTAACTAGAAAATTCTATGTTTAGAGATCTAAAAATTATGATCTACAAATTAAATAAGTTCATCTACAGCTTCAAGCAAGCATCTCGTCAATGGTATTATAAGTTTGATCAAGTGATTACCTCATTTAGCTTTGAGAAAATTATAGTTGATGAATGTATATATTACAAGTTCAATAGGAATAATTTTATCTTTCTTCTTTTGTATGTCGATGATATATTACTAGCAGGCAACGAGATTTCTATCAAAAAAATTTGAGATTAAAGATCTTGGAGAAACATCTTTAGTATTATGAATATAGATACATCGAGATCGCACTCGAGGTATCCTTGAGTTATCACAAAAGAACTATATTAATAAAGTGCTTAGTAGGTTTGGAATGAAAACATATGCTTTAGAAGATACACACATTGCTAAGGGCGATAAGTTTAGTCTCAATCAATACCCCAAGAATGAGATTGAATAGAAAGAGATGTAAAAATTCCCTTATGCGTCAGCAGTAGGTAGTCTATATATGCTTAAGTATGTAGCGTCTAGATATTGTGTACATTGTTTGAATGCTAAGCAGATATTTAATTAACCTTAGGATTGATCACAATAAAGCGAGTAAATGAGTTATGTAATATTTATAGAGAATAAAAGACCTTATATATAAGAGATCAGATATATTAGAGATCAAGCTATATATACACTTTGGCCCAATGTGTTATTCTCTGAAAGAGTGTTAAGTAGATACTCATAATTTCTTCCACTATGGAAGCTGAGTTTATAGCTTGTTTAGAGACATTAAATCATATGATATCATTATTGTCAATGGTATTAAAAGACCATTGAAAATTTATTATAATAATAAAGTTGTTGTGTTGTATTCCAATAATAACATAAGCTCTTTAAAGTTGAAATATATAGACATCAAGTTTTTAGTTGTTAAAGAGAGAGTTTAGAGTCAATAAATGTCGATAGAGCATATTGCTATAAACTCCATAGTTGTGGATCCATTCACCAAAAGGTTATTGCTTAACGTGTTTTATGAGCATGTTACTTATATAGGTGTTGTGTTATTTGATGATGTGTGTGAATAGTGAGAGTCTGTTATTTGTTGATCATTTGTTTAAGACACATTTACATTTTATTTTTTATAGAACAAAGTTTGATAGAATATTTCTTAAAACTTTGAAATAAAGTTACACTTTTCTACTGTGGTTTTACATAAAGTTTAGGAAGTATTTAATTTAATTAGTTGAAGTTATAAAAAATAACAAAGTAGAAATAAGCATGTTTAAAATCTTTTTTCATGTAATTTTCATGCTATATATCCACATTTGATCTATGTTATTAATTGTATTAGTATGGTGACTATGGTTAGGTCTAATTGTAAATTATAAAACGAAGGTTGCTTTGATATCATATTGATATAGTTAATAGATTATATTGTACTTTAGAAAATGTTTCAAGATAAGATAATATTTACTATGCACACTTAAGATTTATAACATATAATTATTTTCAAATGACATATATGACCTCAAGTGAAAAATTATTATGTTTTATATATTATTTTCTATGTGGGCTCACATATTAACAATAATTATACATTATGCTATCATAAATAAAGAGTCAATTTAAGTGATCTATTTAAACTATCTCTTATTGACACTAAAGACATCTATTGGGTATGAGCTTATTTTATGTATAAACCCAATATTAGTTAACTATTATTGATAGAGCTAATAGTTAATCTAGTATATAAAAACCTTTTATAAGATTGTGATCTCCAAACCAAATCATTTTATATATAGTGTTTTTCACCTTTTTTTCTATCATAGAGAGAATCCCATAAAGTATTACATAGATTTGATTATGGAAGGTCGTTAAACTCTTGTGTTTTTATTAAAAGCTATTTATCCTCACATTCTAATCGCAATAAATTCTTCAAGCAAACATTTTTCAATATTAATTTTGATAATTTAATATAATAAATCTAGAATTATATTTTGTAGGTATCAATCTTATTTACAATTACGTCTAATATGTGAGGTTTAAATTAAGAACAAGTGGTGAGAATAAGAAATTTTGGTTGTTCTTCTTCATGATTTTGTGCAAGCTTATGGACAGATATTAAATGAAACACTTTTGCATTATTATTTGGACGATTCTAATGGTAAAGTATAACAACTGAAATCAAATTGGGAAATTAAAATGACGAAAGTGATGGTGGAAATTTTATTATTTGGACGATCCTAAATAGAGGAGTTCTGACTAAACAGGTCAGATTGTTAGAATAATAAGTGTTAAAATTGGGAAAATGTAGAGTTCTATCTTCTGTGAAATCACTATTTGGATGTCCATCTTTAGACCACGTTTTAACAAGATATTAAATAATATACAAGCCCTTCTGTTAGACCTAATAATTAGATGTCGATGCTAAGTTCTCACTTTTGGATGAAATGACAATTTTGTATGACTTTCATCAAGTTAAATATATCACTAGCTAGAACTCTTAGAACCTGAAAGTACAGAGGTTCCTCTCATCAAGTTTATGTCCCCTGACAAAGACTAGCTAACTAAATAAATAGAAACTAAAGATTTAAACATCTCTAATTGTCAAAAGAGAAAGAAAAATGTGTGTGCATACCTGGCTCATGATTAGCAGCTGGAGCATTTGCAGGAAAATCCTGCTGGCTTCCCACCGGTGCTGGCTGGATGCTCGAACAACTCCTCGAATAAGCTTGATCAGGGCAAAAGCAAGTAAATTCATTAAGAGTCCTGTTAAATCCACATTTCCCACCAGAACTCCTGCAATCCCAGCAACGCACTTGGTCTGTAATCCACCCAACCTCAAAACCTTCACCTATAACTTGATAAATTGTCAATGAATCATTTACAAATCCTTGAACAGCAACTGTCAAGACTGGCATCATGAGACTGATATTGCATCTCCTAATTGATGTTGCATTGCCTAAATTTTCTGGTACAGTAAAGTAGAAATCACGAGGCTTGTTGTTTATCTGACAAGAAAGCTTATTAGTTACGTCATCTTCGGTCGGATCACAGTCGTAAAGCAAGGTGGCATATTCATCGTTGATTGTATAGTTGAAGATATTTAAATTTAAGGTTATGTTAACAAGGGTTTCAGGACAAATGCTTGACAAGAAATCTGTTCGTGCAATCTGAAGGACTTGAGCTTCATAATTGATCGCCATGATATGATATTTCCAAGACATGATATCAATGGTGACGAGATCTCCCTGGCAATCAAGCTTGAAGCCTGGGTGACCACAATATTTAGGTTGGTTATTTCCCCATAATGGATAGCCAATATTTCTGAATTTTCCACAGTTGAAAGAATAAGAACAACTGGAAAAACGTTTATCAGATCCATAAACATATCCTGGGAAGACTGCTAAAAGTAAGAGGTTGGTCAAGAAGAGAAGAGACATTGAGAATGTAGTGGAACTCATGAGATCCGAAGAGAAACTGAGGAATGAGGAATGGTTTCTAAGTGATGAACGTGAGATAGCTGGAGAAGAGTTTTTAAAAAAAAAGTGGAATTATCACCTAAATAAAACAAATCAAGTTGTTGACTGAATTGGTGAGTTTGAAAAAGTGAAAGTAAACGATGGAGGGTTGGCTTGAAGTAACCCATGACTGTTTGCCCAATATAATATAAGAGTTGACTTGGAATCCTATCTTCATAGTATGTAGATTGATCTGGTTAATTTAAGCTTCAACGGTTGATGCAGGCTAGACTTCATCGGTCATCCTCACACAAGCTTAGAAAATTAGTTAGCTTTGGTGTTAAACCACTGACACATTCATTGGAGCATAGAGATACAGCAATTACCACAGGAATAGTCCAAAGCACCAATTGATATTTTCTAAGTATATTTATTAAAAACATAAGAGGAAGAAAGAGAAAAAGAAGAGAAAATAAAGAATTAGAATTTGATAGTTCCTTGTCGGCTTGCAACCTAGTGAGATATGAGTTAATTAACTAATATTTTTATGAAATTAGGCTTTTAAATCAAACAAGTGTTCTCCTAGATTCTAGCACAAAGCCCATTTTCTAGAAGGCTTGGTACAACCCATGGGCCTCGAGTTTGGATGTCTCAATGGCTCCTTGCTTAAGGCCCTTTACCAGGTGTATAATGTAAAGCTTTTTAGACTCCAACCCATCATTAAGGGAAAGATTTAACTATAAACAATAAGATATTCTTAGGATCCACTTCTGCTCTTTGTCCTTAAAGCTCTTAACACTAATAGGTAATCATTCACAACCAATATTAGTAAAGCCGACCACACAAGGCTCTTTTTGAGGTCGACTACACATGTCCTCATTGAGGACCGAAGATTTACTAACACCCCCAAGATCTTAAAATTGGAGCTGTGACTAATCCAATCCCTATAATCCACTCTATTCTTGAGAATCTCAAAAGCCATTAATCTTTGACATAAATTGATTTAAATAAATTAAGGATGAAACTAAATCGAAAAGGTAGTAATTTATCATAATCTTGATAGGATTCTATAATAAATGACTATAAAAAAGAGGTTGAATGACCAAAAAAACAGGTTTCCTTTTTAGACACTCTGATTATACTTTATTTTTCAAGTTTTCTCTTTAGTTTAAGCAATACCTTTTTTAACCTAATAAACACATAACATCTCCAAACACTTTCTTACACTTACTATTGTCTTTCTATTTTTTTTCCCTTAGATCCTCATTAACTTAAACATCAAAAGATCTTTACTAGAAAAGAACTCTAGCATAGCCTAACATTGATTATGGTTGCAAGAAGCTTGTGAAGTCTAGTAGCCTATTGAATACTCAGAGTAATCAGTTCAACTTGGTTTCATCCCTGCCTATCTGTTGGGATTTGTGCTTATGTGCCATCCCATTATATATGAATATTTGTTTCATATTTATACTAGTGTTATTATTTCAATAAATCGATAATTATATTTATATATGGTAAGATGCTTGTAACGTTTCAGACATTGTACGATCTAAAAGAGTTCAGATCTGGTCTAAATGAGTTTAGATCAGTGTTAAAAATTAGCAACGGTGAGAGTTATAAATGTTAAGAGTTGGCACTGATAAGAGTTACCAGGTTATAAGAGTCAGCGATATCTAAAGAGTTAGAGCCTTGTTTGAAATAGGATAAAGACCTAAGAATGTATTAGTAATGACATAATTGCAAAGAGTTGTAAATAATGCTAGAAAATGTCATTATGCAAATATGTTCTCAAATATTATGTTCCTGATCTATCTTCACTGATACAGGTCTGTCAGTGAATACCTTAACAAATATATAGATTGGTGTATGTCTATATCTGGATGGTCCAGATGGCTAGTCTTAGCAAACCATGAGTTTAGTGGAAGCTCATATAGAGATACAGGTATTCAATAAGGACTGAATACTGAACAGACTCACAAAGATCTCCAATAGACATCCCATAAAGCCGTCAATGGAAGATCTTTTAAGTTGAGTAGTATTCGTGGTCCTTTGACCTGAGTGCCACGGTGGGCTTGTGAGTGATCCACCATACTTTGGTTCCACACATGTCAGAAACCTTTCATGGTCTGACTGTTGGGTGTTGCTGGGTATGGTCCGATGCTCATGGAGTCCGGTGTGCATAGATATGGGATCCATCAGCTCATTTGGGTGAGTATTATATCCTAATACTCTATAGATTGTATTTCAAAAAGTCTTATGGCCATAAGCAATAATTCCCGAGAAAAGAGTTTAACTCTAGG
This sequence comes from Ailanthus altissimus, assembly GCA_946807835.1. Lineage (NCBI taxonomy): Eukaryota > Viridiplantae > Streptophyta > Magnoliopsida > Sapindales > Simaroubaceae > Ailanthus > Ailanthus altissimus. The sequence goes on along the minus strand of OX327696.1, from coordinate 14,174,726 downwards.
GATAAATAATATTACAAAAGTGTTTGGGAATATTATTTATTGAAATACAATTCAAGAGATAAGCTTTCAGTTGGGTATATGGAGATTTGACGGTGTTGATTTATATCTCTGCTCCACTCGGATATAAATGATAGAGGGATTATATGAATATGTTATAACCTCAACTTGTATGGTCTAACGCGCCGCTTTGTAATCTCCGTAACGTGTGTGTGGGGCATCGTTCACGGACGTATGGAGGAATTCTATATGACAATTCAGGCGTGGACCTAGAGAGTCTCACAATATGAAATGTACTCGTTGTGCACTTGGGCAGCATAATGAATTGAACAGTTCCATCCTAGAAATTTCAGCAAACCAAAAATATGTTTCGGGGTTCCTCGGGTTGTGCACTTGTTTAAACTCAAATGTTAAGTATATTATTTAATTAGTTGACAAGAGTTGTTAACTAATTAGATATTAACAAGTAGCACAATTTTATTGTATGAATTATTTTACCATGAATTGAACCATTTACCATGTTAGTAAAATCAAATAAGGTAAATATTAATTATTCAAATAATTTTTGAATAATTAAATAAATGTTATTTAAATAAATAAAATATGATTTTATTTATTTATTATTTTATTCCTAAATGGAAGACATACCTAATTTGAGAAACATTAACTAAATTTAGTGGAGCACTATTTTGTAATTAATGGTTAATTTTATTAGACCATTAAAATGGCCACAAAAAATGGTTTTGGTAGTTGGCCACTTAATCTAATTTTGGTGGAGCACTTGTGAAGTTGTTGTAACCACTAAAATAGTTGAGTTTCAATTGTGTTAACATGAGAGTAAATGAAAATTCGTGCAAGGGTTGAGAGGAAAAAGAAGAGTTGGTTTTGAGAGAGTTTTTCAAAGTACAAAGACTTGTGAAAAAAACCAAAGGAGAAAGAAAATAAATCCTTTATATTTTTGTTTCTAGAATCAAAACCTTGTTGCTGGAGATCATACTGCTGCTATTCTAGCTTCACAATCCCACCGGATTGTTGTGAACTAGAATTGGACAAGAGTACACTTCAAGGTGAGCTCAAACTTGGAGTAAGGATATTCGGAATTGGAAATCTTCATCGGAGGTCTTCAAATGTATGTTTCTGTATTCTTAAATTGTTAATAATTGAACTACATGTGTATATATTGATTACTTGATAAATTCCGCTGCCAAATTCATGTATATGATGCATAATTTTATTTTTTCAATATGTACACAATCACATGCATACACCCTAAAATACGTCAACACTATCAAAAGGCCTTGCAAATATTCCCAAAGATTTACAAATTTAATTTGTTTGTCCAGGATCACTTAAAAATTTTATTGTCAACCAATTTGGTGCCATATGTAAGAACAAGACGGAAAGCCACAATGAGATAACTATGAAATATAACCTGCCTATAATTAATCCAACCTCAAAACCTTCAACTATAACTTAATAAATTGTCAATGAATCATTTCCAAATCCTTGAGGCATATGATGACAATGTAGCATGTTAAGAAAAGAAGATTCTCATCTGGCAAATTGAGTTAGAAGAGGAATTAAAATAAGTGAAGCAAGATATAAATGAGTTAAAGGAGCTACTAAAGGCAGTGCTAGAGAAAAAAAAGAAGATTAGAAAAGTAGCTCAAGTCTTGGGATGTTGCTGACCAACCAGCCAACCAAACAAATCCAAAGAAACCTCATCCATTGATCAAACTTAGAAGGCATCCCTTTTTATCTACCCAAGAGTAAAAGAGTAAAGGGATACAAGTGTCATTTTATAAGAGCTAATCAACAAGTAGTAGGTCATAGCAAAAGCCTAACAACTAAGCAGCACTCTCTCAGGTAAGAGATTTAGAGTAAGATACACAAACTCTGAAGGTAGAGAGGCATGGCGATTACCTAGGCAAGTACACTGCTCAAAGGTCTTTGAATAACTAGAATAAGCTCATAAAATGTGGGGAACAATAAAGTAAAGTTCTTAAGGTACCTCTAAAGGAAATAATCCGAAGGACTTGAGGTACAATTACATGAGGTACTGAAGGAAAAGAAGAAGAAGTGTGAGCCTCTACCCCTGAAAACGTCTGAAAGGAAGAGGAATTCTCCCCTTACTAATGAATTTAGAGATATAGGTTTGCCCATGGCATTCAGACTGTCTAGCCTTCACACCTATAAAGGCACTACTGATCCAAACCACTATGTTAATTCAAGCGATCGACCTGCTGTTTATTGTAGGATTAAGTCAGAACCAGATTTGTTACCTATTCCATATGAACTTGGAATGATAAACCCTTATCTGGTATAAACTTTTGAAGTAAATGAGTATATCTTCCTACAGTGAGCTGACTGATAAGTTTTTTAAATATTTCTGTGGAGTCTACAAGTCAGCAAAAGGCCCATAGCGTTGAAAAAGCTCAAACAAGGCAAGAATAAGAGCTTTTATATCCAAGTTCCACCAATAAGTAATTCAATTTGAGGCTTTTGAACTACTTGTCACTTTGGAAACATTAAAGGCAAAGGTAAGGTTAAATCAATTCTAATACTATTTATCCAAGGACCTAATCACTTCTTATGTAGTCGTTTATTACCAAGCCTCTAAGTATGTAACAATCAAAGAAGAAGAGGAAGCGAAAAGAGTGGTTGCAATGAACACTCTCAAAATTAGAGTTAGGGAGTCAAGGATATCTCCCTAGAAGAGATTGTTTAAGAGGTAGAGAAGAGAGAAGCAAGACACCAACTTAAGCCGTGAAGTATCATCGGAGAGATTTGTCGTGCGAGGAGAAATGAGGTGATAGAACAAGATAACCTTCCTTTAAGGTAGCGAGGATCCAGCATGAAAGGTATATACCCCTCACAATCCCTTTAGGGATATTATTTAAGGCCATAAAAGAAAAATGCATGCTTGAAAAACTAACTACACTGTTGGAAATGGTGTTTACATGTCATTCTAATATTATATATATATTCATTATTTAATATTTATACAATAAATATTTAGAATAAAATCGTCAATATTAATATATAGTACCAAGCTTATACTTTTTAGACATTTTAAATCTAAAGGAGTTTATATATTAGCGCTAAGAGTTAGAAATACTAAGAGTTAGCAAAGCTAAAAGCTAAGAGTTTTAAGAGTTGAAAAATTCTAAGAGTTAAAACTTTGTCTAAAATAGGATAATGGTCTGAGAATATATTAGTAGTGGCATAATTGTAAGGAATTACAAATGATTCTAAAAAATATCATTATGCAGTATACTCTTGAAAAGATTGTTCCTGATCAATTTTTACCAATACAGATCAATTGTTGAATCTTTCAGACCAGTGTATGTCTATGTCTAAATTGTCAAGGTGGTTAATCTTAGCTGACCATTAGCTTAGTGAAGCTCGTATAAACATACAAGTATTTATTAAGAACTTGGTACTAAATAAACTCACAAGGACTTCTAACAGACATCCCACAAAGTCATCAATAGAAAGTCTTTTTGAGTTAAGTAGTATTCATAGTCCTTAGACCCGATCACCACGATAGGCTTATAAGTGATCCACCATACTTTGATTCCACACATATCATAGACTTTTCATAGTTTGACCTTTGAGTATCGTTAGGTATGGTCTGATACTCATGGAATCTAGTATGTGTAAATATGGGATCAGCCAGCTTATGTGGGTGTGTTGTATATGCAAATACTTCGAAATTATATTTTAGGAAATCTTGTGGCCACAAGCATAAACCTCAAAAAAAAGTTTTTCATAGAGTTAAATAATATCACAAAAGTGTTTGTAGATATTGTTTATAGAAATCTGAATCGGGAGATAAGATAATGGTCAAGCATAAAAAGATTTGACGGGGATAATCTATATCTCTGCTCTTCTAGGATATAGGTGATAGAAGCTTATACATATATGTATTAGCCTCAACTTGCATAGTTCAACACAATAATTTATAATATCCATAACGTGTGTTTGGGACATCATTCATAGACTTATAGAGGAGTTTCGTATGACAAATCGGGAGTGAATCTAAGGAGTCTCACAGTATGAAGTATTCGTTGAGTAATGAGGCAGCGCACTAGATTAAACAGTTCGATCCAGAAAAAGTTTTGTAAGCCGCTAATTTATTTCAGGATCTCTTAAGATGCGCACTTGTCAAATCTTAAGTGTTAAATACATTATTTAATTAGCTAACAATACATTTTGACCAATTAAATGATGGTAAGTGACAAGATTATAATCCTTCATTGTTTAACCTCTTTTTGACATAAGTGAGATTACTTGTGTGACAAGTAATGGGCATTAAAAAAATGCAATATTGTTTTGTATTATTTTAAGTGGCAAAATGAATTAATAAATTCAAAAATTATTTTATATTATTAATTAAGCAAGAAACATGGAAGTATGGGCTTGTGGGCTATTTGTTGAAATCAAAAGGTAATTGAAAATTAGAAAAAAAAATTTAAATTTTGATTCAAGTGGTTTGACCATGGCAATTGAAAAAACAAATTGTTATAATTATAATGCAAATATGTTTACATTATTGGACATAATGAAGCATAGCTTATAGGGCCTTGTTTTTACTAAGGGAAAATAAAAGGAGAATAGCTTTCTTCTTTTCTCTTAAGTGTAGTTCGGCCAAGGGGAAAAAGAAGAGTGATGAGAGTTTTGGGTTTGCAAGAGTTGTTGTAAAATCATTTTCTTCTTCTCCTTCCTTGGTGTATTGTTCTACTATTGGAAGAAAAGAGCAAAAGTTGCAAATTTCTTCTTCTCCAACCAAGTGTGTGGTTCGGCCAAGGCTAAAAAAATTAAGAATAAATTTTTTTATTTTTTATTTTAGGGTAAGAGTTGTTCCATAAAAACAAAGAGTTGTTCCAATAATAATTTCATCTTCTTGAAACAAATACAAAAATGAGACTTAAAGTGTTTAAGTGCCAAGGCTTGCTAGAAATTCAAGTACGGATATCATTCTAGCATTTCAAGTCCATCAAGATAAAATCTAGAATGGCCAATGAATTCATGTTGAGGTAAGACTTTATATTTGATTCTACACTAGATTGCTTCAAAGGCAACTCCTTAGAACTTGTTAGTGTAATAAGATTTGAATTAAGTGTGTTTGTTGAATAGAAAATTAGATTTCCATTCTACTGTGCAATTTTATGTGTATGACATGCATTTTGTAAATTCAATGAACACTATTCACATGCAAGCACCCAAAAATTAGCACACATGAGTAAACCAGCGTGATAATGACAAGAGATGTGTGAGAGACCCAATTCTTATAAATATCGTAGATACCTAGATTTTGAAGTATCGCGATAAAGAAACTATAGGGATAATCAATTTTGACCCTCTTGCAAATATTTTTGTGTGATATGTGCAAATAATATTTCAACATGGTTATGTTAACCCATTAGTGTGGTAATATGGGACCCACATGGGTGACCAGTAGAACAAGTTAAATGGCAATAGGGTAAAATCATGTATTTATTATTTAATTAATTTATTAACCTAACCATGGTTACAAATTAACCAAGATTGAGTTAAAAGTTAACTATGGTTAATATAAATTAATTAAGTAATCAAATTGATTAACATTTATTCAAATTAATAATATAATAATAATAGATATTATGAAATATTTTATATTATTATTATATTATTTTAAATGGTATAGGTGTTAATTAAAGTTAGTATAGGTAAATTATTGTGATTGGTTATGAAAAAGTAAAGAGGGGCAATTGTAGAATTTTAATTGATTAAAAAAGAAGAAGATGAGTGTTTAGAAAAAGGAGAGTTACATGTGAGCAAAAGGGAAGAGGAATAGAAGTGTTAGTGAAAAGGGAGAGAAGAAGAGAGAAAGAGAGGAAAAGAAGTTACCGAAAAGGAAGAAAAGAAAGAAAGGAAGGAATGAGAAAAAGGAAGAAGTAAGAAGGAAATTTATTGTTTTGGTATCTATTTCATGTATTTTGATGTATATATATGTATATAGATATATATATGTATATACATCTCTATGTGTGTATACATGTATTTTTGTATGTATAGGTGTGGATATACATATATATATATATATATATTAATGAATACAAATACATATGTATGTTTGTATGTATTTATGCATGCATATACGTATATATATGTGTGAATGTATGTATAGATTTATGTAAACATGTAAGTATGGTTGTATGTATATATGTATATATTTATGTATATATATACATATATATGTATATGAATATATTTATGTTGTATATATGTATATTGTATAAGTATGTATGTGTGTGAATGTGTAGAATTAGGGTTTGGATGTGATTTTGATATAAAAACTTCAATTGAATGTTATTAAAGCATTAGAATTAAATTGGCATGCTTTTGATGTATTTGGAACAAGAAATTGAGAAAAGAAATGTGTTGGGTAAAGAATGGTGCATTCGGCCATTTAGGAAATTTTAGGGTTTGAGTTGTATTTTGATTAAATTGTTGTGTATAAATGATTCTTTGTACCAATTGGATGTATATGGTTGATGAAAAATCAAAAATGAAGAAAATTGGATATAATGGTCCATTTTAGTAAGGTGAAGGGCAATTATGTTCAACCAAATTTATAGGCTGTTAAGCAATTTTTATAGCGTCGGATGTTGAATTAAACAAGATTAAAACACTTCGTAAATAAAAAATAAAAAGTGGAATCCATCCAGACTTTGCAGGCCGATTAGAACGCTTACTAGTTTAAGTGTAATTTTGAGCATTTATAAAAATTTTAAATGTCATTTATGACGTGTAGGTGAAGAAAATCGAAAGCGGTAAAGGAAGTAAGTGTTTTGGAGAAGAATTGAGTTTGAAGCAGTTGGTGAGTGAAAATCGGTTACGGTTTATCTTTCGTTTAATATGCTTTCGCATATTGAAATTGTATGTTTTATGTGCTTTTAATGCATAAGCATGATTTACAGTTTTGGTATACATTTATAAATATGCATTTATATGTTCAGTTTAAGAAATAGTTTTAAATTTTTTAAATTAGTTTTAAAGGCCATTGGTATCCTCAAATTTCAGTGTGGTGATAGTTTAGGACCTAGTCTGTAGTAACTATTTATCCACAACCGGTAAGAATAAATATTTATATATATATACATATTATATATATATAAATATGTATATAAATATACATATTTTATTTATATGTGGGTGATACTTGATTTATGTATTGTTATTAGTAGTGTTTGTATAGATTAAGGACCTACTATTAGTATTAGGTTTATTTGCAAGACTTTAAATTTATTTTAGGGACCAAATTATTATACTTTGAAAGTTTTGAGGGCTAATTCATAAATACTAAAAATTAACCTCTTAGTATAAAAATACACATTTGAAACCCTAATTCACTCATTTTGGTCGAGCCACCTCTTTTAGAGTGAGAAAAGAAAGAAAGAAAGGGGAGAGAAAGAGGAGGAAAAAAAAAACAAAAGTTGGAATTTAAGTTTTAAGAGATATAATATAACCCTTTCTTAGTTTTTTGATGTTAATTTAGTTAATTTCTCTAATTTTTTATTTCTGAAAATATGTACAATTGAGGATTTGATGTGAATTTTGTAAGATATTGTGAGAATTGATGATGATTTATGTAGATAGCTTGATAAATCATGATGAATTGCAGAATTTCTTCTTGATAATCTCTTGATCCGAAAATTTTATAAATTTTTGTGCTTTGATTCTGATTTTGGATTTTGAGTATATGAAATTAGACATATCTAGAATCATTTGAGACTTTAAATTGATTGAAAATTCTAAAAATTGTTAGAATTTTTAGTGAATTTACCAAAATGACCCTAAAATTCTAGAAATTTTGTGTTAATAGTATGATACAGTGACAAATAATTTTTGATCTGCTGAATGATCTTCAAAAATTACAAATTTATGAAATATGGTAAGTTTATATGTCTAATATGATATACTTAGAATTGAAAATTTAAATCAATGTATTTAAATTGTTATAATTTTTTAAAGTGTATCAGCTAATTGCAGTATTTGATTAATAGATTTTTAAAGCTATAGAATAAAATAGTTTTAAAATATTTTTGGCAGTGATTTTGAAGTGAAATATTTATAATTGATTGAGATATATGTCAAGAGTAATTATTTGATAGTTTTATAATTTTTGAGTTAGTATATGATTTTATAAAATTAGGAGATTTAATACTATTCAGTAAATATCTTGATCCTGTTAGGTTAAAAGTTTAGATTTGATAGTCTTTATGGAATGGATTGTGTAGGAATTATGATATAATATTCATATATAAGAAGGATATATGAGTCAAGAATGATATATTCTTATTTTGGAGTAATTGGACATCATTTGATATATAAAGTTTTTTGTTAAATGTAAGTGATCAGAATGACAGGTTTTGAAAAACTTAGTAATTAGACCAATTCGATGTGATAAGTGTAATATGTGTAATGTTGTAAGCTATTTAAAGTGTTTTGTATGAATGTTGAGGCTCATGAAATGATTAATCTCCATTGATAGATTAAGGAGATTTAAGCCTTGTAGCTGAAAGTGTTAAAAGGTAAGTACATTAGACTTTTATTGAAATCACAATAAACATAGTAATTGTTATGTATGATTTTGTAAATGTGCTTAGGAATATGTTTATGTTATGTCAAAGTATATTTTGATATAAATGTGAAAGATATGTGTTTATGAATGTGAGCATGGACATATATGATATATGTGTTTTTGAAAGTGAGCTTTCAAAATGAAATGTGTTTAACAAAGAAAGCTTTTAAAGTGTAATATGTCTATGAGAAACATTTTGTATTTTGAGGATGCTTGAACTCACTGTTGACTTAGCAGGCATGTTATATGATTTGTGGAGCCTTTATGTGTGGTATTTCCTTCGAGATTGGTATATGTTATGTGTTCCGTATGTAGGGAGGACCTATTGGTACCTAAAGGAAGAGTGAGTCATCACATTCGTGTGATGGCGTATTGGTGCATGTGAGAGGACTTACCGATAATCAGGGTGAGGGTTTGACTCGTGCCTTCAGGCATGAGCATTATATATGTGTAATTTAAACCTCACTTATACTATTCTTCTCATACGGTGTCTCACCTATAAGTGACATTTGGCTCATTATGTGATATGTGATATAAAAGTCCTACTAAGTAGTAGTTGAGTGATGGTATTCCTATTATATATTTTGAAAGAATGTGTAAGCGCTTTCCTGACATGTGATTTGATAAGATTATGATTTTAATTTATCACAACATATCATACACATGCATTATGTACATATATGTATTTGTATTTGATATATGAAAAACTAGTATGCTTACTGAGTTTTATACTCATTATAGTTTATGGTGATTTCAGGTAAATAAGGTACATGTGTGCTTAGCAGATTTGGTAAGGCTTCTGTTGTCCCTTGGGTTCCTTAAGTTGCTAGGTTGCTGAGCGTTTCATTTAGGGACACGTGGTTTAAGATATTTGATTTATCCTTATTGAATAAATACTTATGTATTATTTTATTGAGTGTGGTTATAGGTTGATTTTAAGTAAGAATTTGTAATGAATATATTCTGGGCTTCCGGTAACAAAGTTGCTACTGGTGACGTAGTAGATTGTTAATCTCTGAGAAAACTTTACGTATCTTCGATTTATTAATCGCCTCAGTCATAATTCAATTGTCATAATTTTGAAAATTGAAATGAATGTTTAAATATTGTCAATAAATGTTTATGTTTATATTTTAGGTTATGGGTTGATTTTAGTGTTGAACTTATTAGCAACTTGCTAAGATTCCTATGTTGAATTAAAATTTGAAATTTTATGCAATATTATTTATGAGTACACATTATTAAATAAATGTAAGTTATGTCGTGTGTCAGATCTTTTGGGTCTGAGGCGTGACATAGCCAGTATATCATATACTTATGGGCAAGTATTGGGGGGTGAGTCACTAACTCCAGGAAGTCGAGTCATGTGAGTTGCTCTATATGTAGGGGGTATTATCTCGCTATTTGCAGGCGATGTAGAATTCTGCTGCATAGCTAGTGAGATGTCTTTAGATATCACAGTGGGTGTTGTTAGTTTAGAGGCCCCGTGACCTACTCACGTTATGCAGTGCTAGTTTAGTCGCTGCGTTCGTATAGAGCTTTAGGGTTACCATTGGTACAGTTTAGAAAGAAAATGGCCGAGTAAGGGTTTTAATAATTTTTGAGCTACTGAATGCATATTATGTATTTATATGTTTACATGTTAGTTATTATATTTTATAAATTTTGGATATTATTTATAGAAGTTATTAATAAAACCCGCTCAGTAAGATTTTATCAGTATATGATGTTAGAAATTATTTTACAGTTCTATAATAATTTAGAAGCATGTTTTATGCATTTTTTAGAATTTAATATTTATACAGAATTTTATTTTTATCTTATTTTTACTAGAAATCTTAAATACACTTACTGAGCTTTTTTAGCTCACCCGCTTTGTGTTTTATATTTTCTAAACCCCCTCCAAGTGCAGGAAGCGATGCGCAAGTTACTGATTCTCCTACAATTGATTAGTGGGCCAAGTCTGACAATAATTTTGTAAATATAAATATGCTAAATAACACATTTTGGTTTCTGCATAGTAGTTATAAACTTGAGCATATTGTAAATATGTTTGGAACAAACAAGAAGAGGTTTCAATATTATTATAATAGTTTCACTTTTTATTAGTATGTTAATTTTTCTATTTAAATGAAATTGTTGAGTTGAGTTTGGATTTGGTTTTGAAAAGGATTGAAGGTCCTATTTGGAAGTTGAGAAGCTGTTTAAAATAGAAGTGTGATTTTTTTGCAGGCTTAGTATTGGATTTTTAGAAAAATGTGAGAAATTCTATCCGTTTTTTTTTAAATTTAATAATTTATTTTCACGTATATTTTAGGATTTTCTCAATAATAGCAATAATTAAAAAGGGGTTTGTCTCACGAAATGTCTCAGCTTAAATAGTTAGATTTTGAGGAACTTACGTTAGGGTGCTAGGCAGAGCCTCTAGGATCTACAGTAAAGGATCTAGAGGCAAGTCTTGTCAATGTGAGTTTCATAAAAATTATAGACACACCACTAACGAGTATAAGCAGTCGAGGGAGCATATAGATTGGCTTTATAGGAACCAGTACTTAAATGAGTTAGAGCTAATCAAGACCAGAAGAAGCTTAATCTAGCTGATAGATCAAGTTCTGAATCCTAACCCCAATGAGGAATTGTTAGGGTCGGTGCTTATGTGCCATCCATGAATGTACATATACTTGTGTATTTATACAAGTGTACATTCCCATTAAATCGCTAATACCCATTTATATGGTATTATACATGTAACGTTGCAGACATTGTAGATCTAAAGGAGTTCGGATCAAATCTAAAGGGATTTAAATAAGGGCTTATGGTTAGCCATGCTGAGACATATTGCTACATGTTAGCACATCTAAGTGTTAGCTGGTTATAATACTCAGTAGATCCAAGAGTTGAAGCCTTGTTTGTAATAGGACATAGACTTGGGAATATACTAGTAACTGCATAGTTACAATCAGGGGCCAGGAAATGCAAGTTACGCAATTATGTTCTCGAATAATTATCCCTGATATATTTATGTCGATGCGGGTCTGTTGATAGATACCTTTATAGATAGATTAGCATATGTCATACTTATAGGGCATAGATGGTCATTCCTAGCCGATTGTGAGCTTGTAACTCGTATTGACATATGGGTATCTAATTAGGACTGAATATGGGACAGACTCACAAGGACCTCCGATAGACACTCAATGTAAGCCATCAACGAATGGTCCTCTCGAGTTAAGTAGTATACGTGGTCCTTTGATCTGAGTGCTACGGTGGGCTTGTAAATGATCCACTATACTTTAGTTCCACGCATGTCACAAACCCTTCATAGTGTAACCACTAGGTGTCGCTGGGTATAGTCTGACATTTATGGAGTCCGGTGCATACAGATATAGGATTAGTCAGCTCCCATATGGAGTTTGATATCCATATGCTTCAAAACTGTATCTCAGAAAGTCTTGAGGCCACAAGCAATTATCCCGGGAAAGAGTTCTACCAGGGTAGAACAATATGGCAAAGAAGTTTGTGCATATTGTTTAGTGAGATACAAGTCTAGAGATAGGACATGGATGAGCAAATGGGGATTTGACGGTGATAATTTATATCCCCGCACATCCAGGATATCATGACAGAATGACTATACGTATACGTTGTAACATCAGCTTGTATGGTTCAACGCATTAATTTCTATATCCGTGACGTGGCGTGGGGCATTGCTCACGGACTCATGGAATATTTTCATTTGACGAATCGGACGTAAGACCTATGGAGTCTCGCGATATGGAGTGTACTCGTTGTGTACTAGGTAGCATGCCGGATTAAATTGTTTAATCTAGTAATATTCAGTACTTCCACGAGAATACGTGCGTGTCTGTATTTAAGTGTTAAATACAACAATTAGTTAATAATTATTATTTACTAATTATATAATGACACGTAGCGTATTGTGGACCCTCAATTGAGTTTACCCAAGTGTGGGATTTGGTGGGAACCACTAGGGGGTAAACTTGGTAACTATTCATGATGAGCAAAATGGTCATTTCTCAGTTTGATTATTTAATAGTTAAATAATCAAAATATCTTTATTTTTATATTATATTATATATATTATTATTTATATTATTTTATATTATATATATGTATAAAGAAAAAGAAAGATAAGAAGAAGAAGCAATTTTGGCCAAAATCGGCCGAGAGAGAAAGAGAAAGAAATAGAGGAGAAAGGAAGAAAAGAAAAGAAAAAGATAAGAATGAGAAGCAATTTTGGCCAAAATCTGCCGAGAGAGAAAGAGAAAGAAATGGAGGAGAAAGGAAGAAGAGAAGAAGAAGAAAAGAAAAAAAAGATGATAGGGGTAGAGGGGAAATGAAATTGTTTCATTTTCTCTACGCTTTCAATTGGAGCAACTGTGAATTGCTTCAAATCTCTATTTTTTATCCTTTTGGAGAAAATGATGTAAATTCACTCCCGGTTATTTTGGGGATTAAGAGTTAATCCCAGGCTGAATACAGAGCTGTTGTTCTAGTTCACCAAGCCCACCGTATTGGTGACTATAATTACACACGCGTTGGTCTCCATGCGGACTCCGATGAGATACGTATATAATGTTACACGTTATAGTGAGTTCTCTAGCCTATTATTATATTAATGTGATTAATATATTTATTTATTGTGTTTATTACAAAATTTATACCATTTCGCTGCGTTAGGCAATAGACACAATTGCACATGCATACACCCATACGTGCCTAAGATCCTTCACCAACAGGAATAACTATGGCGATCACAGAAGGCCCCAAGTCGGTAAGAGACTCTAATAATCAAAGAAAGAATTATTCAAGATACTCTGTAATGGGGCACCAAGTGATGAGTATCCCGATCATAGAAAATCCTCAAGTTTAAGTTGTTCTAATAATGTTTACTGAGAAGGATACCCTAAGAATCAACTACCCGTACAATAATGCACAGGTACTCATAATACAGATAGTGGGAGTTGAGGTGAATCGAGCATTCATTAACCTTGGGAGCTCAGTAGACATTATTTTCAAAGGAACATTAGATAAGCTCGAGATCAAAGGCTTGAAAATTGAGATGACCTAAACTCTTCTATATAAGTTCAGAGATGGTTGCATCATGCTACAGCCTCTACCCATATCCTTAGGGGAAAAGTCCTATCTCACCATCATGGTTGATTAGCCTTTCCCCTACAAGGTTCTATTAGGGCGACTATCCATAGCTAGCTCAAACACTGCCATGTCCATCCACTATTTGAAGTTGAAGATCCCAGTCAAGGATGGAATATGAGTCATCTTCAAAGATTATAAGATGGCGAGAATTTGTTGTGTGACCTCAACTAAAAGGACTTATTGCATATGTACAATGGACCCAAAAGTAGAGGGTTAATTGAAGTCAATAAAGCCAATAGGGGAGATGGTCTCAATATTGGTTAAATTAAGGTCCTTCAAGAAAGTAGTGAAGATTGGCTCTTAGTTGAGCCCAAAAATCAAGAACAACCTAAGCATGTTAGTTAAGAAGTTCTCAAATACCTTTGTCTTATCTCATAAAGACATGATAATTATAAACCATTCATTGATATCATATGTATTGACTATCAGTCTATCCTTCAAGTCTATCAAGCAAAAATAGAGGATTTTCAACTAAGAGAAAAATAAGGTCATGGTTGCCAAGGTGAAGAACTTCTAGCCATGAGATTCATTCGAGAAGTCCACTATCCCAAGTGGTTGGTCAATATGGTTATGGTTAAAAAAGCTAGTGAGAAATGAAGAATGTATGTGGACTTTACAAACTTTAACAAGGCATGCCTTAAGCATAACGCTTCTCTCCTTAAGATCAATTAATTGGTAGACTTTATGACAGGGCATGCTTTTCACTGCTTTTTAGATTCTTTTTAAGGTTACAACCAAATCAAGATGTTCTTTTTGTCTAAGTGAAGATATCATTCATCACCCACCAAGGAACCTATTATTATAAGGTAACTTTGGGTTAAAGAACACTACGATGACTAATTAAAGGCTTATTAACAAGCTATTTAAGCCCTTAATTTGAAAGAGTATGAAAGTCTACATAGATGACATGATTACCGAGTCAATAAGACTAGATGGATATGTGAAAGACTTGAGAAAGACTTTCGAGATCCTAATAGGCATAACATAAAGCTAAACCTCAAAAAGCGTACCTTTAGTGTTAATTTGGGTTAGTGCTTAGGGTTTATGGTGAACCAGAAAGGGATCGAGGCTAACCCCGATAAAGTTAAAACCATCTTAGAGATAAAGTCTCCAAATATTCTAAAAGAGGTTTAGAGGCTTACAAGCCGAGTAATCACCCTCAATAGAATTATCTCAAAAGCTATTAATATATATTTTATATTTTTTTCAAGCCATCAAGCAAAAGGCAGAAGACAAGGTGTGAAGAGGCATTTTATAAGCTAAAAGCCTACTTGACTCAACCCATCCACCTTATTGTACCAAAGATCAAGGTTTAGTTGATTATCTACTAAGGGGTCTTAGCACAAGTAGTGAGTTCGATATAAGTTAAAGAGGAAGTAGGGTCCTAGAGACTCGTTACACCTTAGCCGAGATGTTAGCTGTTATGCTAGTCATGTTAGGGTGAAAACTTTGGCGCTATTTTTAAGCCTATACCATTTTTGTCCTTATAATTAGCTCCTAAGACAAATTTTGCACAAGCCTAACCTTTTCGGGAAATTAATTAAATATGTGGTTGGATTAATGAGTTCGACATCCATTATAAGCCAAGAACAATTACCAAATGTCAAACCTTTGTAGATTTTGTGGTTGAGTGCACACAAGAAGACTTGATCATGCTTGAAGCCTTATTTGAGGCGTCTTTGGTTGAGTTAACAAAAGATAGCCCTCAGGCTACAACTTAGATACTCTATACTGATGATGCATCCAACTTTTAAAGGGTACGAGCATACATCATCCTCATTAGTACGAAAGGAGATGCACTCAGCTAGGCTATATGATTTGGCTTCTCGTCTTTCAATAATAAGGTCGAGTATGAAGCCTTATTGGCAAGCCTCAGAGTCACCCAAGCACCTTTGGAAATTGAAATTCTTATTAAAAGTGACTCTTAGCTCATGGTGAACTAGGTTAACAAGGACTTTGAGGCGTAAGGAAGAAATATGGTCGCATACTTGCAAAAGGCCAGTAAGCTAATCAAACAGTTTGAAAGGGTTGAGATACAACAAATGCCAAGAGCAAAGAACCATCAGGCGAATGTAATGGCACGTCTACCCTCAATAAAGGAAATCTATATACCTTGGTTTGTACCCCTAGAATTGGTTCCTGAATTGAGTATTAAGAAAACTGTAGAGGTAATGCAGATTAATCCTTATCCTAGCTAGATAACCCAATCAAGGGCTGTATAAAAAAGGTGAAAGGTGAATTATTATAGGACAAGTAGGAAACACGTCAACTTAGATATACAATAGCACTATATACACTAATAAATAGTGTTCTCTATTGAAGATGACACTTCAAACCATATATGGGTGCCTAAGACCTGATGAGGCAAAGTACATGCTACGAGAGATTCACGAAAGAATTTACGAGAACCATTTTGGGGCAAAGGCTTTAGCCTATAAAGCTTTAAGATTAAGATACTAGTAGCCCATTGCACTCTAAGATGTAATATTTCTAGTTAAGAAATGTGATATATGGCAGAGATATACTAATAACATCCATTCCCCATAGAAGAATTTAACTACCATGTCCAGCCCTTATTCATTTTCTTAGTGGGAGTTGAACTAAATTAAACACTTACTCTGAGGTAGGGGCTTAACTAAGGATGCCATTATTATCATAGATTACTTTACCAAATGGTTGGAAGTCAAACTCTTTGCCAGTATTATAAAGAAAAATGTTAGGGAATTTATCTAGAAGACCTTGATCTATAGATTCAAGGTACTGTATGTGATCATCAATGACTATAGTAAGCAGTTAGACAATAAGAACTTTAAAGGCTTCTATGAGCAACCCAGAATATTGCGTAGATATGCCTCTAAGGTGCATCTGAAGACTAATAGGCAAGTTGACTCTTTCACTATTCTCATTTAGAAACTACTTAAGAAAAGCTAATTAAGAAGAAGCAGTTATGGGTTAATGAGCTACCCAAGGTACTTTAAGCGCTCTAGACAACTAGAAAAGGACCATAAGAGAAACTCCTTTCTTTTTGGCCTTTTGGGAGTGAAGATGTGATTCCCATTGAAATATGAATGCCAACTCACCAGGTTATGTAATTTGATGAGAAAAAGAACAAAGAACTATCCAGAGAAAGTCTCGATCTCATTGAAAAAAAGCAAAAGATGCCAAAGGCTAAAACTATAGTCTATAAGTGAAAAGTTGTCTGTAATATAACAAAAAGGTACGAGCCTGTGAGTTTCCAAAAAGGGACTTAGTTTTCAGGAAGATGTTTTCAAATTGGAAGTCTTCAACCCAAATTGGGAAGGACCTTACAAAGTGCTTAGAAGAGTAAAATTAAGAAAATATAAACTCGAGTATGTGGATGGTCAGATAATTAGGAAGCCTTAGAAAGTTAAACTGTGAAAGAAATACTACCCATGATTATTTTAATTTAGTTTCTAGTAAAATCCCTTAAAGAGCTTGTAATGAATATTCAGCATTAATAAATTCTCTCTTTTTTTAAAGGTAATATAAGTTTAAATTCTCGAGGTATGCCTCGACTGATTGTCAAAGAGCTAAGAGGATATAGGGGCTAGGCTGCTAAAGATTCTCTTTGTCGATTTTGTGTAAAAGAGTTAAGAAGCTATAGGGCAAGGCCACAAAAGACCCTCTCAATTGATTTCCTATTGAAGACTAAGAAAATACGAGTGAAAGGTCACCAAAACCCTTTTGGTCAATTTCTCGTAGAAGAGCTGATAGGATATGGGGCAAAACCACCAAAGACCCTCCTGATTGATTTTCCTTTAGAGAGATAGATAGGATATGGGTAAGGTCACCAAAGATCTTCTCAGTCAATTTTCCATCGTAGACCAAGAGGATACGAGGCCAAGGCTACTAAAGCCTTTTACGTTTGATTTCCCATTAAAGATCGAGAAGGTATCAAAAAAAGGCAACTAAAAAAATTTTCAGTTAATTTGTCAAAGTACACCTCAGATGATTATCAAAGAATTGAGAGGAATTAGGGCAAGGCCATCTAAAATCCTCTCAATTAAATTCTTAAGGTACACCTTGTCTAAATTCTCGAGCAAACCTTAGAGGAATATAGTGAAAATTCATTTACTTGAATTCATTAAGGTAATGCTTCGAACCCAAATGTCCAAAGCCTATAATTGGCTCTAGTAATTTATGGCTCAAGAAATCGAGAAATATTATCAAAAAATAAAACCATGGAAACTTATATGGGTATAAACATAAATATGTGCTCGGTACTTAGTAAGAAAGATTCATTATTATCAAAACTGAGTACAAAGTTAAAGTGGCCCATATCTTTTGAATTATAAAATAAGATGAAAAAATAAATTATCTAAGTAGTAAGTGAAGGTTATCCTAGAGAGGAACCTCCCCCAACAGTTTGAGCGGCCTTAGTACCTAAGGCAGAACTAGAAGAAAAATGAGCGAGGTCAGTGGGACAGCATTCCTATCACTTAAGGCTTGGTCTATATTACCCTCCTCTACAACTAGACTAAAGATTGCATCCTTGAGCTATTGGAGGTCAAGTTCTGGGTAGTGTTTCTAAAAGGCTTTAACATAATTATAAACTTGTTCATGACTCTCGAGGTTCATGCTACATTGAGAGCAACCGCTTGGTTTTGAAGCGAGCGACCTCTAACTCCATGTTCAGCTGCCTCACTCTTCTTATCATCTTTTCCCGCTCCCTTTTAGCTCTTGTTCTTTACTTTATAGCTTCAACCTAGTCCTACTGTAGAGTGTCCATCATGGCCTCGGCTTTAGAAACCTTGGCTTTTATGAGCCTAATCTACATTACAACTCTAAGAACTTGCTCTCGGTAACCGTCATTGCCTTAGATGACAACTTTAAGACCATACTTTCAATCTCAGCTCTCTTTATTTCAACCTTCTTAGCTTTCATGTCTAAGGCCTTAAATTCATTAGGAAGTAATTAAGCTCGTCTCTTCACCTCCTCCATTTTGTTTTTGCCTTTTTGGTGTGTCTTTCCACCTCTTCCAATTCTTCTTTGAGCTCCTAAGTATAAGGACCTTTATCAAGGGCGTGAAAGATGTCGTTGTGGCATTGGGACAGGGCATACATGGCCTGTAATTGTCATAAAATTCATGACCTAAGCAACTAACGGTAAAATATTGATTAAGGGAGAAAAAGATGCTTACATCCATTAAGCTGTCGAGGAAAAGATGAACGATAATAATTGGATCCCACTCATAAATGTCCAAAGCTCATCCTAGGGTGATGTAGCTCTCCTCTTTCCTTATGAGTGAGGCCAAGTGCTTATACTTAGCTCACTTGTTAGGAATAATGTCATTAAGTTTAAAAAGAAAGGGGTTTGCGTTCACCAATCTCCTTAACTTCTCCTAATCAATTTGATCTGCCTTGGGAGTAGTCCTAATTTGATAAGACCCCTGAGATGAACCCCGAGGAGGATGAGATGGCATCTCACTCAGAAGCTGAGGGGCCAGCCATACCTTTATCTTTATTTGCTCTTGAGGGGTACTTCGAGACTATTCCCCCTACTTATGAATAAGTACTTTGAGATTTTTCTCTTAGATGGTCCTGGGTCATCCTTGCCAAGGGCATCCTGGGCAAGTTTCCACCACCACCACTTGGTGTTCATTAGCTTCTCTCTCTCTCTCTCACCTCATCAAAAAGTTAAGATTGTCATCACTTATCTAGGTTTATCTCTAATCCAATCCCATCGAAGCAAGACCTCTTTTTACTATTGCTATCTTTTTTTAGAATTTCTTTAAAGTATAAGAACGAGCTATAGATTATACTAAGGGAAATGAAATACCACATTTGAAAGTATCAATACATACTTCTCTTCTTACTCTTTGTTGCTGGTATATTCTTTGATAAGGCTATAATAAAATTAGATGCCTAAAGAAATGTTATAGATAGAAGTTCCTTCTAATTTGTAGCACGTTACCGTACTTTTTTGACCCTCACCTAGTCCTCGTCGAAGATCTCTGATCTTATGGACCAAGTAGATACAAAATAATTGGGGTTTAAGTAAAAAGTTATCGGTGAAAGTAAAAGGAAGCCGACATAATGAATAAAGAGTACCTGTACCTGATGTGAACTTGGTGGGAGCAGACCAAGTTCCCAGAATGGTCTGTGGACTTCTTAGCCCCACTTTTCTCAAGCAAATAACTGTTATAACTTCAACCATTTGTTAGTAGAGGGTAACTACCTCTAAGGCTTGGGCTTTTGTAAAAGGCCAAGTAATAGAAGCCTTTATTCTTCGATGGGTTAGATTTTATCCGATACCAACATTGCAATTCCTAAAAGGTAGGTTCGATTTAACCAATCTTTGTGACTTCTACCATTTGTTAATGTAGGGTAACCATCTAACTCTCAATGGCCTTTGAGTCATCAGACTCACCCACCTTAATAAAGGCAATCCCTTCCCTTTCATCTCTTACTTCGACCATAATGGCCTCAGGCTCTACTCCATGAATAGATCTCGAGGTTTCTCCTGAGAAGTCTGTAGAGTTGAATCTAACGCTGGCCGACTAACCTAGTTATTATTTCTAATTAAAAAGATCTCTTATTCCTCCTCTATATCACTAAAGTCTAGCCTAACATTTATAATAACGCAGTTCTTTACACTTTAGGAACCTATTTAGCTACGAGTTGACATTGGCCAATAAGAATATGTATAATTTAGGCAAGGTCAGATATTCCAACTTGAGAATAGTTAACAAAATTCAATAGAATTCAAAAAAATATTCAAATAAAATACAAAGTCAAAATTTATACTACTTCAAACTATAAAGTAAGACACAATACCAAAAACACAAATATGCTCCTAAGAGCAAAGACATAACCCAACAATAGTATTTATGCTAAGCATATGGTTATTTTACAAAATGAAAGATCTTTTTTATAGAAAAAGAATATGGTGAAAAGGAATAATTTACATGAGATATTATGAAATAATTAAAAAAAACAAACATAAGTTGATCAAAATTAAATGCTAGGGATAAAAAGATTAGTTGATGCAATGAATCTCTATGCTTCTCTCTTTAGAATGTTAAAGGACTTTTATTTTTTCTTTTCAAATAGCAAAATAAGCAAAAGCATATAAAAGAAGGTTGAAGGACAAAAAAAAAAGGGTTTCTTTTTAAATATTCTAATTATATTCTATTTTTCAAGTTCTATTTTTAGGTTTTCTCTTTAACTTAAAGCCTTAGATAACACTTTTTCTAACTAGATAAGCACATAACATCCCCAAATATTCCCTTTCACTTACTTTTGCTTTTTTATTTTTTTTTCTTAGATCTTATTGACTTAAGTATTGGAGGATCTTCGTCAGAGAAAACTTTAACTAGCCAAATATTGGGTGTGGTTGCAAGAAGCTCATAAAGTCCAACTGCCCAATGAATACTAAAGTGGTCAATTCAACTTAGTTTTCATAACTTTAAAAGACTTTACAATTGTTCCTAAAGATTTACAAATTTAATTCTTTAGTTAAGGACGACCTAAAATTCAAAGTCAAAGATATCTTAAAAAGAAAAGAAAAGAAAAATAAAAGAAAATTGCTAATTCACGAGGGAAGTCAAATTGCTCTTAAAAAACATAGAGTTCCTAACTTGTCATCTTCAAGATTTAGATCCATCCTATATTCACTTGAAATTACTAAAATTTTTGAGAAATTTTTTAGATTGACTACTAATTTAATATAAATTTTTTTTTACCAAAGTCAAATATTTTAAACTATATTAATTAAATATACGTGAGGTTTACTATTTTACTCTTATTACAATTTTAATAAAAAAAATTTCTTATTTAATCTTTTATTTCTTTTATATAAATTAATTAAGAACATAAATTTTTAAATAATTAAAATTTTAATTAATTATAAAAAAATTATTTATAATAATAACAATAATAATATAAATTATAAAAAAAACTCGTTGCGCGCACGCCTAGGCATGCACCCAGCGAGCAAAATACTTGTTGGGTGCGCACCCAACAAGCACCAAGGTTTATTGTTTTTTAATAAATAAATTTAAAAAATAAATAGTTATATATTAATTAAATATTATTTATAAATAAATTATTTGTGGGGTACCAAGTTTTACTTGTTTTATTTATTTATTTTAAATTTATTTTTTAAATTTTAACTTTTACTTTATATTTAAATTAATTATTTTTTAATTAATATATTAAAAAATAATTAATTAATTAATTAAAATATTTAATTTACTTTATTAAATTAAATAATAAAATGCCAAGCTTTGGGAGCATGCGTGAGGCGCGCACCCCACGCATGCGCCAAACAAAGCTTAGCATTTATTTTTTTATTTTAAAATTTTATTTTAATTTATATTTAAATTAATTATTTTTAATTAATGTATTAAAAAAATAAAATAATTAATTGGTTAATTAAAATATTTATTTTATTTTATTTTATTGCTTGGGGGGTAATTAGGCGCATGCAGCAAAGCTTGGCCTTTGCCAAGTTTTGCATATTTTTGATTTTTTAATTTTTATTTAAATTAATTATCTTTTAATTAATATATTAAAAATAATTAATTAAAATAATTTATTTATTTTAAATAATTTTAAAAACTAAAAATTTATTCAATTAAATAATTTATATTAATGAACTAAAATATTTTTTTATTAATTTAATAAAAAAAAGTTAAAATTTTATTTTTTACTAATATTTTATTTTAGTTTTAGTAAATTTTCTTTTTTTGGTTCTTTATTCTTTTTTATAAATTATTTAATTAATTAAGTTTTTATTTTTTATAAATTAATTAAAAGGTAAAATTTTAAAATAAAATAAAATAAATATTTTAATTAATTAATTGTTTTTTAATACATTAATTAAAAAATAAATAAATTAAATATAAATTAAAATAAAAATTTTTAAATAAATTTTAAATAAAAAAATAAAATACCAACTTTGTTTGGTGCATGCGCGGGGCGCGCGCTTCACACATATGCCCAAATTTTTTTCTTTTTAATTTAATAAAATTAATAAAATATTTTAATTAATTAATTAAATATTTTTTTTAATACATTAATTAAAAAATAATTAATTTGAATATAAATTAAAATAAAAATTTTAAAATAAATTTAAAATAAAAAAATAAATGCCAAGCTTTGTTTGGCGCATGCATGGGGCACGCGCCTCACGCAGGCTCCCAAAGCTTGGCATTTTATTTTTTAATTTAATAAAGTAAATTAAATATTTTAATTAATTAATTATTTATTTTTTAATATATTAATTAAAAAATAATTAATTTAAATATAAAGTAAAAATAAAAATTTTAAAATAATAAATAAAACAAGCAAAACTTGGTCCCTGCAAATAATTTATTTATAAATAATATTTGATTAATATACAACTATTTATTTTTTAAATTTATTTATTAAAAAAAAATCAACTTGGGTGGGCGCGCGCCAGGCATGCGCTTGGCGCACGCCCAGCAAGTTCTTTTTTTATAATTTATATTATTGTTTTTTAAAATTATTATTATTATTATTATAAATAATATTTTTTATAATTAATTAAAATTTTAATTATTTAAAAATTTATATTCTTAATTAATTTATATAAAATAAAAGATTAAATAATAATAAAATTTTATTAAAATTGTAATGAAAGTAAAATGGTAAACGTAATATATATTTAATTAATATAATTTAAAATATTTAATTTTGATCAATATAAAAATTTATATTAAATTAATAATCAATTCGAAAAATTTCCAAAATTCTTTACGCTCGTTATTCCCAAGTAAAGAATATTCTAAGCGTGAAAGGATAATGAACTTCCTTTTCTCAGAGTAAATTGGCAATGGCGAAGCGTGCATCAAGTAGGTTCTTTCAAAAACGTGCTACATTTATTTAGTTAAAACAAACAAAATTCTTTTAAAATAAACTACAATAATATTGTCAAAACCCTATATACATATTGATTTTTCAAAAGTTCAATTTTAGTTTCAAATCAAATGTATAAAATTAATGTTTGTCCAGAAATAACTTAGCTAGACACTATTTGTGTATGCTTGACGCCCAGATTCAAATCAGTTGTTTTTTTTTTTTGAAAAAATAATTTATTATTCCAATAATGATCAAAAGTGATGGTCAAAAACTATAATAACTTACAGTTACGAAACTGGCACCATCATCGTCGTTGGACATTATTGAGGACTTTGGGTAGCAATCCATTAGCATTTATATACAATATCCTGACGTTAAAAAATATAACAGTCATCATATATGTGTTATGTATGCTAATTGTCTTGCTAGTATAACTGTTAGCATATTACGTCTATATATATATTATATTAAATATTATAATTTAAAATATTATTTTAATTTTAATTATATTAAATATTATAAATTTGAATTGCGTTAAATGTTATTATTTAAAATAAAATTATGTGAAATATTATAATTTAATTAATTTTAAAACAAATTCGTTTCAATTTTAAATTCAATTGTGTAAAATATTATCATTTTAAATACAATTTTTAATTAAATATGTTAAATATTATAGTTTTAATTTGAGATATTGTTTTGATTTCAATTACATTACATATCATAGATTTGAATTACGTTAAATGTTATTATTTAAAATTAAATTATATGGTAAAATATTATAATTTGATTAATTTTGAAATCTGTTCCAAATTCAATTACTTAAAATGTTTTCATTTTAAATTCAATTTCGAGTTGAAATACGTTAAATATTTTAATTTCAAATATTGATTTATTTTCAATTACGTTAAATATCATAAATTTAAATTACGTAAAATATTATTATTTAAAATTAAATTACGTAAAATATTATAATTTGATTAATATTGAAATCGATTTATTTCAATTTAAAATCTAATTTCAAATGTTGTCATTTTGATTTTTGAATCCAATTTTCAATTGAAATACGTTTATTTATTTTTAAGACAGTTTTGACATAATCTACCCTTATTTTTGGACATTCCATTGATTGAATTATAATAACCGGCAAATATTGTAGGCTTGTAACACTTCAATATAATTTCAAATATTTGATTCCATTGTCTAACTATTAAACTAACTCTAAATCACACTTCAACAACAAATAGCAATAATCATATTGACATTCACATTCACATATCATAACCCACAACATAACAATTAACTACATTTTAGAAAGAAATACAAATCAAATTAAAGATTAAGTCTAAATTTTAATAATTTATGAAGTATTAATTCTTGGGAAATGCAATGGTTAGCATTTGATAACTTGCAAGGATGCATCAAAAAATTAACACATTATTACATTGAATTATTGAAATTTGATTTATTACCAACGAAGTAAATATGAATAACATGATTTATTGTTGATGTAGTGACAGTACCTGTGGACGCTCTTGCATCGACAAATAAACAAACTATACACACAAAAAAAAAAGTAAAAATGTGTACACATAAGTATAAATATTTGAATTTTGTTATAGTAATTCACATCATTTTACCTATTTCCAGTTGGTCATAATATTCAACATCTGCAAGCAATCCTTCTTCTCACTTCGCTTTATCCACTAAAAGCAAAGATCGTATCCCATTTTATCCACATATCAAGCCCTCAACTACCTTCGGAGTTAATGAACTCCAAAATAAATCAAGAATACAACCTTCGGTACTAGAAGCTGACTCAGAGGCTATAGTAGATACTAGTATAGTAAGTACATCTCTAGCTATAAGTGACAAAATCAAATATCTCTTGGCATTCAACCTCTACCGCTATAAAACATCAAAACGCAAGTTACGAGAATTTTTAAGTTTTTTCATTAAGTATTTTTCCACCTCATGCATTTCTTTCAAATCCTTATCGTCCTCTACAAGTCCAATGTATTCACTCTAAGGTTCATCGTGCCACATAACATCTAGAACTAGTGAGGTTGAGGGTCTACTAGTACTTGTGACTGTGAAACTAGTATGCTATAGTACTACTACTCCCACCATCAATAGCAATAGATGCACCACACTGTGATTTGTCATGCAATGCACTATAGGTTTCATAAAGCCTAAATAATAACTCTTCACTAAGACGTTTCATTTCGTCAATTCTTGCACTGTCATCACCAAAGAGTTTTGCAAAATAAAATTCAGCGAACTGCATCTTACGTCGTGGATCGAGTAAAGTACCTATTATCAAAATCTTATTAATCTTATATGTGGATTCACAATATTTATCAAATTTTAACCTCATCTTGTTTACCATGGCTCCTAAAGAAAAGTCATTACTCTGACTCATTTTTGTTAAGCGGAAATGTATCATGCAAATCTCATTGAAATAGTCTGTAGCGGTAACACTTAATGAAGCACTGAATTTTAATATTGCTTAATAGAAAGATTACAAAAATAACATAAAATGCTTAGCATTCTCCTAATCTGAGCTGATTGATGGCCCTTATCTTATCTTTCTATTTTTCTCCTCTAAAAACAAATATATAAAGGATCATCAAATCAAAAGCCTTCCAAAATTTTAATGCAATCATCAATATTAAGTAGGTAGAATTCCACCTAGTTGGCACATCTAACATTACACTTTTCTTGTACTCAATCTTCTCCCTTTCCATATAATACTTAAAGGCTTGCAAGTATGATCCAAAAGATCTAATATATTTTATTGCATTTTGTATAGAAACCACACTCTCATTTAAATCCTTTAACCCATATATTATAATTAAGTTTAAAATGTACGCACAATAGCATATGCATGTAATTGTTAGGGTTAGTGCTTATGTGTCATCCCTAAATGTACATATACTTTGTGTATTTATACAAGTGTACATTTTCATTAAATCGCTAATACTTATTTATATGATATTATGCAATGTAACATTACAGACATTGTATGACCTGAAGAAGTTTATAAAAAATCTAAAAGAGTTTAGATAAAGGCCTACAATAAGCCATGCTGAGAGATATAAATGTTAAATGTTAGCATAGTTAAGTATTAGCTGATTATAATACTCAGCAGATCCAAGAGTTGGAGGCTTGTTTGTAATAAGACATAGACCTAGGAATATACTAGTAACTACATAGTTGCAATCGGGTGCCAGAAAATGCAGGTTACGCAAGTATATTCTCGAATAATTGTTCCTGATCTATTTCTGCTGATGCGGGTCTTTCGGTGGATACCTTTATATATAGATCAGCATATATCGTACCTATAGGGTACAGATGGTCGTTCCTA
Organism: Ailanthus altissimus; assembly: GCA_946807835.1. Lineage (NCBI taxonomy): Eukaryota > Viridiplantae > Streptophyta > Magnoliopsida > Sapindales > Simaroubaceae > Ailanthus > Ailanthus altissimus. The sequence goes on along the minus strand of OX327696.1, from coordinate 14,147,710 downwards.
GCCGACTGTGAGCTTGGAGCTCGTATTGACATATAGGTATCCAATTAAGACTGGATATAGGACAAACTCATGAAAGCCTCTGATAGACACTCTATATAAGCCATCAACGAAGGGTTATCTCAAGTTGAGTAGTATACGTGGTCCTTTAACCTGAGTGTCACAATGGGCTTATAAGTGATCCACTATACTTTTGTTCCACGCATGTCACAGACCTTTCATGGAGTGACCACTGGGTGTCACTGGGTATGGTCCGATGCTTATGGAGTCCGGTGTGTATAGATATGAGATCTGTCAGCTAGCATAGGGAGTTTGATATCTAGATGCTTCAAGACTGTATCTCAAAAAATCTTGTGGCCACAAGTATTAATCCCAAAAAAGAGTTCCACCAAGGTAAAACAATATGGCAAATGAGTTTGCACATATTGTTCTATGAGATACAAGTTTGAAGATAAAATATGGATGAACACTAGGGGATTTGACTGTGATAATCTATATCCCCGCACATTCAGGATATCATAACGGAAGGACTATACGTATGCGTTGTAACCTCAGCTTGCATGGTTCAACATGTTGATTTGTATATCCGTGACGTGTGCATGGGCCATTGCTCACGGACTCATAGAAATGTTTCATTTGACAAATCGGGCGTGGACCTAGGGAGTCCCGCTATATGGAGTGTACTCGTTGTGCACTGGGGCAGCGTGCCAGATTAAATTGTTTAATCCAGTGATATTTAGCATTACCACGAGAATGTATGTGTATCTGTATTTAAGTGTTAAATACAACAATTAGTCAATAATTGTTATTTCTTAATTGTATAAGGACACATGTCACATTGTTGACCCTCGGTTGAGTTTACCAGAGTGTAAAATCTGGTGGAACCCACTAGGGGGTAGACTTGGTAACTATTTATAATAGGCAAAATGGTCATTTCACACTTTGATTATTTAATGTTTAAACAATCAAAATATCTCTCATTATTTTATTATATTATATTATATATAACAATATTTTATTTGAGTGCCAAATAGTTAGCACCCATTATCTTTATTTTATATTATATAATATTATTTTATTATTTTATTATATATATATAAAGAGAGATATGTGAATTTGGTGTGTGGTTTTGTGTTTTGGCCGAGAGAATGAGAAGAAAAATGGAAATGGAGAGAAAAAGAAAGAGAGGGAACCGAAGAGGAAGAAGAAGAAAGAAAAAAATGAAACTGTTTCATTTTTCTCTTTGGTTTCAATTGAAGCAATTGTGAATTGCTTCAAATTTTTTAATTTCTTATTCTTTTAGAGAAAAGGAGGAATACACACACCCAACCATTTTGGGGATTAAGAGTTAATCTCGTGCTGCATATAGGGCTGTTATTCTAGCTCACCAAGCCCACCGTGTTGGTGACTAGAACTGCCCACAAGTTGGTCTCCATGCGGACTCTGAAGAAATACGTTTATAACGTTACACGTTAAGGTGAGTTCTCTACACCACTAATATATTAATGTGATTAATATATTTATTTATTATATTTATTGCATATTTTTACGCTTTTGCTGTATATAATATGTATATGATACGTATTTTAGGTAATAGACACAATTACACATACATACACCCATATGTATTAAATCCCCAGCAACAATATTCCCTATTCAAAACCAAATAATCTTCTCTCCGACTTTGCAATCTCTTCTTCAGATGAGATAAGGCAACATCATTAGCACTTACATTATTAATTGTTACACAAAATATTTTATCAATATTCCAATGTAACAAACAATCCTCTAACTGCTTCTCGATTATATCTGCTTTGTGATTTAAAATGGGGGCAAAGCTTAAAATCCTCCTATGCAAATACCAATGACTATCTATAAAGTGAGCTATGACAACCATATAATTATTATTATGAATAGAAGTCCAAATATTAATAATCAAGCTCACTCGTTGCCCACTAATTAAACTCTTCAATAAGCTTTTCTCTAAACTAAACAACTCAACTGGATCTCTTAATATAGTTCTACGAGATGGAACATCAAATCTAAAAACTACCAAGCTGTTATAATATCAAAACCCAGCATTCTCCACAAAACTAAAAGGCAGTTTATCCATCACTATCATTTTAACAAGAGCTTATCAACATACAGCTTGACTCTATCCTCTAGATACAACATTACTATCCTCTCTCTCTTCTCGAGTAGGTTCTCTACTAAAACCTTGTTGTTGATCATCAATCATCTTCTTGTTATACTCAACACATCTCTTTAAGTGCTTTGACATACCACTGGTTCCATGAAGTACTGAATGACAATTAATTAACTTACCACAATGATTACATTATGCTTTATCTTTTAACGTTTTTTTTTTTGAAGTGCAACTATACTTTTGATCTTTGTGCTGATGCTTATGGCACAAACTTTCTCTCTTTTTTTTCCTTAGAGCGTGGCAGAAAAGAATGTTTTCTTCCTTACTTGTATTCCTCCTATGATCATCCTTAGAATTTGATTGAGAATATAACTCCATAAAATTATTACCCACTGAACTTAAATCTTAGTCCATTATCTACAAACGATGTATATTTATGAATATCATGCATAAAAACCTCAAAGGATTGGGATGACCATAAATAGCCACGATATAGCAAAAATTGATATTGCATACAAGAATAAACAACCATGCTAATATTGACATAACAGTGAACTTTATGCTAATATTTCAAAATTGATAAAATATAACTAAAATAAATAAATAAACAATAGTAAAGTGCTTAGTGTATTGCAATCAAGTGATAAGCATGTTTTTGTTATGAAGATTCAAGAAATAAAATAAAATAAAAACAAATATATTCTTTTGCCATAGTTTTTGTTAGTTCATTGGAATATTCCCCACCTTTGCTCAATCCCAATCCCATTGTGATCGAATTTACATATTCCAATTTCATCATTTAATAAATCAGAATATGACTTTTTTGCATACCAAAGTCTTCCTACTGAAGCCTTTATCTTTTATATGATCTTTAAGTAAAATATACTTTATAAAAATACTACCAATGGGTTTTCACTTTTTCTTCCTTACAAATACAATTTGTCTACTTGGTCTCTTACATCCTAGTACATGTTTGTCATCCCAATAATCAAATAAGATTTAAAAAGACAAGATATTCCAAGTATTTATTATTTAAACAAGTTCAAAATCTTAGTCTCTTACATGATACATCTCAGTATACTGTATATATTTGTCATCCCAATAAAATTATTATCGTCATCCCTAAATTAAGTTAATATTAGCCTTTTCATTAATTCATGTTTTTCTGAATTATGATTCTTGCTAAGCATCTAAAAGTTGTTAGAAAATATTCAACGAGATAAGATTAATGACCAAATTAAAGTGAAGCCACCATTGGCCTTTTCTTTTAATTTCCAGATTCTTTAATGTCATTATCCACCAACACTACAGCCAGTAATATAAATATATAATTGTCTAAAAGCTCAATACTATTTTGTCCACCATTTAGCTTTAATGAAATTACTGAAACCTAGGCCTAATGTTTGGACTTAATGACACCTATAACATACACCCATGGTTCTAGAATAAAATTTACTTACTTTTTAATTGGTCAAAAATCAAAATGAACATATTCAACAATAGAAAAAAAAACATTACTTACATTTTTGGAGCAAAAGCGTTTTCAATGTTTTCAGTGTAGTGATATTTTATACTAAATGCATGTATTGATATATTTTTATATGATTATATGAGAGATAAATCAGACATGAATCTAAGTATCTAACTAAAAAATATATATAGAAATATTATTATGTTTAACAGTTTAAAATTATCATTAAAAACTTTCAAACAAATATATATCATGAAAAATATATAGAAAAACAAAATTTACAAATTTAACAGATACATCTCTCACATACACGGTGAGAAGGCAATGGCGGGCGGTGGCTTTGACAATTTAGCCTTCAAATGCTTAATAGTAGTTAGCTGTCAGCAGCTTAGCCTCAGCTTTCGAACGAGCCACAGTAGTTGGTGGTAGTCGTCCAGAGATAGAGATAGACCGAGAACAAAGAGGTGTTTAGCCAATGGGTGGGTTGGTGGCGTCACTGGTGGCGTGGATGGGGGCACTGAGATGTTGAGAACTCGACCTGAGAAGATGAAGTTGAGAACTTGATAATTAAGATCCCCTTTCTGGTTTTTATTGGCTTCCTCGAATGTTAACAAATATTTTCCTTAAGAAAAATGGCGTTGTTTCAACCCCATGAAACAGCGTTATTTTGAAAATGTTATTTTAAAAAAAGACTTTAGAAATTCCCAAACAGGTTCGAAAATTTTTTGAACCCGACTTAACCTGTTCAGGACAGAGACTTCTGTCCCAATTGGGTCTTGAACCCATTATTGTTTCTGTCTCGACCCAAAATTTTAGAACGCGTTGGGTCGAAATGGGTCTAGTTCGAGAATACTGCTTGCCCCTACCCTTAGCCACCTTTTTCTTAATAAAATAACTTGGCTGAATTTCTTACATCTTATATGGCTAAATGGTATTTTAAATGCATGCTTTTACTTGCTTAATTTTTTAAGCATGCAAATTATTCATTAGGCCAAATTTTAATTATTAACACTTAATAATTAAATTGGCCATTCAAATCATGCCATGTGTCATACTATTACAAATTATTGGCATGATATATGGTATCCTATGGAAAGGATAAAGTGGCAAATCCCATTTGCTGAGATCCATGGCTTAACATTTAAATCTTGTTATCTCTCTTAGAGATCTTAAAATAATTTGAACTCTACCAAGAACTTTTAAAGTCAAACCATTTGATCTAGTGCACTATCCTAGTGCATAACGAGTACACTCCATATAGTAAGACTCTCTAGGTTCACACCCGTTTTATCTTACAAAACTCTTCTGTAAGTTCATAAATAATGCTCCACACACACGTTATAGAAATAACAATACAGTGCGTTAATACATATTCATATAATCCCCCTGTCAATTATATCCTAGAAGAGTGGAGACATAAATCAATACCGTCAAATCTTTATATGCTCAACTGTGAACTTATCTCCAGATTCATATTCCCGCGAACAATATCCGTAAACACTTTTGCGATATTATTTATCTTATAGGAAACTCTTTCCCAGGTATATTACTTATAGCCAAAAGATTTTCTGAAATATAATCTTAGAGCATCTGGATATATAATTCACCTATATGGAATGACAGATACACATCAGATCATACCCAACGACACCTAAAGGTCAGACAATGAAAAGTCTCTGACATGTGTAGAACCTAAATATGGTGGTTTACTCACATGTCCACTGTGGTGCTCAGTTAAAGGATTACGAATACTACTCAACTCGAAACGACTTCAATTGATGGCTTTATGGGATGTCTATTGAAAATCTTAATTGATTCTGTTCAATACCCAGTCCTCTCTGAATACCCGTATGCCTATACGAGCTTCTACTTAACTCATGGTCTGTTAAGATTAACTATTTGGACCATCAAGATATAGACATACACCAATCTATGTTAAATAAGATTTTCACCAATAGATCTGCATCAATGAAAATAGATAAGAAACTCAACGTTCGAAAATATACTTGCAGAATGATATTTCTTAGCACTATTTATAACAATTTACAACTATGTTATTGCTAATATATCCTTATGTCTTTGTCTCATTTCAAACAAGGCTCTAACTTGTTAAAATTCCTGTCCCAAACAGATCAGGTTAGGTTCGAGTAATTCCTGAAGTCTTTTTTTTCTTATTTTCAATGAAATCAAAATTCGAAAACAAGATCTTGAAATATATAATTGTTTCTTTGTTAATCAAATTATACTTATGCCAATTGGAAAACAAGTATTATCCACAAGATGTCACAGATGTTGAAAAAAAAGATTTGAGAAATCAACTTCAGCATTATAAGTACAGTGTAGTTCAACATCTAAAGTTCCAAAGTTTGTTGACCATTTCTAAATTAAGTCAATGGTTGGTACGAACTAGAAAAATAACAATTTTTTCTATAGTCTATAGAATAATTGTCCTTATGCTCACTCTTTCGGTGCCTATTACAACTAGTGAACATTCATTTTAGGTTATACGCATAAAGGCAAGGCTTCGCAACAAAATGAAAGATGACTTTCTAACAAACTTATTGATCACGTATGTTGAAAGGAAAATTGCAAAAGAAATAAGTATAGATTAATTATAGATGATTTTTGAGATATGAAAGAACGTTAAGCTGCTTTTTAATATAAGATTATGCTAAAGTTCCCAACAATAATTTTTTTACTATTAATTTATTATTGATATGGAATAAAAATAATTTTTTATAATATTTTATTTTCTCAAACTAAAAATTTATGTTTTGATCTGCCCCCCAAAACTCAAATCCTGGTTCTATCCCTGCTAATAATTGGAGATATTTTTGGCCTAATTCATTGATACTCTTAATTTTTGAAAATAAGTAATAATGCCTAACCGTTAAAGAATATTCTATTAGAATTGATAGAATTACATAAAATGACTAAATTACCATTTTAGAGATAAAAGTAATGAAATGATTATTCTATTTTTACAGAGCAAACGAGAAGCACATTTTCTTATTAAAAAAATTGATTTTTTAAAAATAAAGTAATAATATTTTTTAATTATTAATTAATAATATTATATTATATTAAAAATAAAATTAAAGTAAAAAAAATAAAAAATTAAGGATAATATTACTTAATTTTTAAATGGTCATTATAACTAATAATTGTTTTTATTAATAATTTATATATTTATTAATTTTATGAATTGTTAATCATACTTATTTGAATATGTGATTAATAAATTATTATAACAAAAGCATAAGAGTAGCTATCTTGTGAGAAATAATATTTGCCATCTCATAGTTTCTCATATGATTGCTAATCATATTGATTTAAGACAATTTCATAAAAGTAAGGTAAAACGATGTTATCTATATACAGTCGTTGGCTATACTCTTGAACTTTTTTTTATTATATTGTTTACTCAGATAAGTTATAATGGCATACGGGACCCCAAATTGATAGACGATGTTCTTCCAAACAAAGTCTTTAACCTTTTTCTCATTTATCTTGGTAAGAGATTTTGCTTTAACCTATTTAGTGAAGTAATCAACTATAAGTAAAAGGCCAATCAGGTCGATCTTCCATTGTACAAAGAGCTACGAGCTCAACATCACCTTCAGATTCTCGAGTGGGGTATGAATGTTGTCAACATACCTTTATTAGGGATTACACCTCTAGATGAGCTTCTTAACATCTTGCAAAGCTGTAGGCTAATAGTACTCCTTATTTTAAAAGCCTTGTATGATAAGGACTTATTGCCAGAATGGTTTCTATAGATGCCTTCATAAATCTCAGCAGTGCATAATTGGCTTCCTCAGTAATAAGATACCTTAAATATAGATAAGCATATTATAGTATAAAACTCTGCCAGTCAATGTATACCAAATTGAGGTGTACTTAAGGTAGTGAGCTTCGAGTTTACCTTTAAGTACCTTACTGTTCTATATAAATCTCCTAGTAGGATCCTTCCATATCGGGCCAGACTCAATTTGAAGGATTTTGTTCCTCTATCTCCTTAATGTTAGGCTTTAAGATGAGCTCTAAAGATACACTTAAGGTATCATGGCATCCCTGACTTAGGCTAACCATCCCAATACATCTACTTTATTATTCTCACTCTGGGATTTACAATATCTCTACTTCTTTAAATTGAGCCATTAGAATTTTTGCCTTCTGTAGGTAGACTAACATATTTTCTCCTCTGGCCTAGAAATTCTGCCTAACTTGATTAACCACTAATTCAGAGTTGCTTTTGATGAGGACTTTTTTTGCTAAGAGTTGTCGAGCAAATTTGAGACTGGCCAAAGGGGCTTTATATTTATTTTTGTTATTAGATACTTAGAAATTAAGCTTGACCATGTTGTTGTATAAAGATGACCCTTTTCCCACATTCACAGAAGTTGGATGCTCAATCTATATAAAGGATCCCAATTTGGGACTTTAAGTTCTCAATCATTTGAGGATCCTCGAAGTGATTTTCCTCTTATATTATAACTTTCTCATGTCTAAATTTACTTAGAAAATTTGCTAGAGCCTGACTCTTGATGGTCATTTTTAGCTTGTACTGCATGTTAAACTTGCTAAACTCTATGAGCTATCTAACCAACTGCTTTGATAGATTAGGTTTGTGTAAAATCTACCTGAGAGTTTGATTGGCAAGAACTATCATCTTATGAGCTCGAAAGTGAAGTATCAATTTCCCTCTAACACAATAATACAAGGGCTAACTTCTTTGTCAGAGGATATTGGCTCTCGAGGTCGATAAATTCCTTACTAGCAAAGTATATTAGTTTCTAAGTCTTTAATTTTTCCTTCACTAGTATCGAGCTTAAAACATGAATTGAAATAACTAAATATACAAATAATTATCTCCAGTCTTCGGTATAACAAGGTTGATAGGCTATGCTAAATAAGCCTCTAACTATTGAAAAATATCCTCGCACTTGGTGGTTCATCTTATTTTCTCTCATCTCTTGATCCCTAAAAGACCTCAAAACACTTATTAGTAGCATTAGAAATAAACCTGCTAAGGGCGATGTCTCTGCTGAAGGTAGTACTTCTGCCTGTCAGTCTCTAGATTTCTTACCTTTTGCTTGGTGACTTCATCTTGAGAAAGACTCTAACTTTGTCTGGAACGGTCTTAATTCCTCTGTGACTTACTATAAACCCCAAGCATTTCTCATATTCCACCCTAAACACACACTTCTTGAGGTTTAGCTTTAGATTATGCTCTCTTATAATCTTGAAAGTTATCCTCAAATCTTCTACATGGTTTTCGAGAATCATGGACTTACTAATAATATCATATGAGTAAACCTTCATGCTTTTCGTAATCAATAACCTAAACAGTCGGTTGCCAAGCCTTTGACTTGGTCATGTAGTAGTGTGTTCCCTAGTAAGTGATAGATGAGGCCTTCGTTAATTATTAGGGAACATTTTGATCTAGTTATATCTTGAAAACGCATCCATTAAGCTAAAAAATGCATGCCTAGCTGTGGAATCAAACTACTAATCAATCTTTGAAAAATGAAAGTTATCTTTGAGGCAAGTTTTTTTAGTTCAATAAAATCTACATACATCCTCAACTTTTCTTTGGCTTTCTTCACCATCACTATATTAGTGAGCCACTTGGGGTAGTGGATAAATCCTACTGCCAAAAAGCTTCTCGACCTCAATAGTTACGACCTCATTTCTCTCACAGTTGAAAATTTATCTCTTCTATTTAACAGGACTAAAGGTTAAGCTAGTTACTAATTTGTGATAAATCAATGAAGGATTAATGCCTAACATGACTGCATGAGACTAAGAAAAAACATCTTAGTACTTCCTCTACATCAAGCTCAAGTATTCCTTTATCTTAGGTTCTAAATTTGAACCGATCTTAACCACCTTCTTAAGAGAGTTGTATCTTAAGTAAATATTGGTCAACTCACTCACTTTTTCTTAGGACTTCAACTTTTGCTCTCTCTTAGATCTCTACCAAGGTGATATAATAAGTTTTCTTAGCTAAGGTAGCATAATAACTTCTCGCCATCTTTTGTTCTCATAAGATCACATTTACTCATTTGTATGATAGGAACTACAACTTTAAATAATTTATGAATATGACTGCATTAGAATTCCTTATAAATAGTCATCCCATAAAGTTCCAGTATGTGAATGGCCATTTAACTACCATGAAGTTTACCATCATAATCTTCTCGTGAGTTTTTTTCTCTCTCGAAGAGATTGAGAGAGTAACCACTCTGAACGGCATTATATAGCCATCCCTGAAGCTATAGAATGAGGTATGTGTCTTCTCTATCTTTAGATCCTTGATGCCAAGGTCATCTAAAGATTTTTTGAAGAGAATGTTTATTGAGCTCTTTAGTCAATGAAAAACTCAGTTCACCTCGATCCTACCACTTATATGATGACTAACAATAATCATCATATGGGTAGTTGATTATCTGAGCATCCTCCTCGATGAACATAAAGTGTATTACTTATGTTCAAGGCCTCTTTTATGGATGGGATGCTGCACATCACCTAATATCTACCAACGAGTATTAGGAATAGTTCTCCCCCTTATGATTATAGTCCCTGGCCAATGTCAATCCACCCACAACAATCATGTTCATCTAGAGGTTGGCTAAGGGTTCAAGATCTTGAATCTCAACTTGTAAGCCCTCCTTTCATTCCTAGTCAATTCTAACCTCATTCAAATACATGTTTTCGACCAATTAATCTGTTTACTTCATAAAATGGTTACATTCTCTTATCGTGTGATCTTGATCTTGGTAAAACTTACACTTGTTCTTATTCTGCTTAAATGCAGATCAAATAGTGTCTGGATCATTGAGTAAGCCTTTATCTTTGACAGCCTCAAAGATGACGTCTTAAGGGACTATGAGGGAAAATATAAGATCCTTTATCTTGGATCTTGTCCACCTTTCATAGGAAACTCCTCAGCCTTGCACTTTGCTCATTTTCTTAGAGTTTATATCTTCTAGGATACTTGACTAGCTTAACATTGTTTGTTTCCCTTCTTCTTTCATACAACCTTCTATTTGAGGATCTTCTAAACTCTTTCTCTAGGACTCTTCATTGAAAATCTATTACTGTTAACCTCTTTACTCATCTTCTCTTTAATTTTTATGTAGTTTAGAGCTTGTTTATAATCAAAAGCGTAAAATAGAATATAGTTCTTGGTCGAGTGAAACTAGAACCTTTTTAGTTGCAAACTATCATTCAGAACTTCCAAGGCAATTGAGGTCAAATGCTCTAAACTTATTACCTTCTTGTGGAACCTATCCATGAATCCCCTTAAGACTCTAGTTCAAACTCATTTGATCTTTCGTAGCTATTAAGAATTTTTGGGTAACCTACATGATCTTGAAAATCTTTTACAAAATAATCAATCAACTAATTATATGAGGGAATACTATTTTATTTGAACATCAATACCATAAGAGGGCTTGCTCTTCTAAGTTCATATGGAATAACTAATAAATTTGACTATATTTAAGTTTAGTAATGTATAAGTGATTAGATTAGTTACTTGGTCCATATAATGATTTGCGTTTGAGGTCCCTCTGTAGGTTGAAATATTGAAGATCTTGAAAATGATCAGCAATTTCATATCTTTGAGTTTATCGATAAGCCTTGACTTTCGTGCTTTTTCTATTAGTGTTGGCGTAGATACTTCTCACCATCCTCTCCCCTCTATGAGCTCTAGAAGCTTTTATTCCAATCTTTTGACCTTTTCCTCTAAAGCCACTTCTTGTGGTCTATCTGTAAATATACTTTCTTTTCTACTCTTCTACTTCGATCTTAGAAATTTTCGGGTGTCATATTCATCCAATTCATCTTCTTCATCCTTTTTTCTAGCACATCTCTTTGTCTATCTGAATCTATAACTTGTGATCTTGCTGGTGCTTAGTCTTCGTATTCCCCTCGCAATCTCTCTTTTCGAAGTTGTGTCTTTTGCACTTTATGAAGGCCTTCTCCTTGTGCTCAATTTTATTTCTCATTGCTAGTGAATCGTTGATTGGTTTTAATTATGTCAATCAACAAAGGGTCATCATGATCGCTGAATAACCCTAAAGGCCGATTAGTCATTACTCAAGGTTTTGGATCTTCTCTAGTCTATAAGATGGGATTCTAAGACCTCCTACAAAAGTTTACTCATCTTCTTCCTCTCCCTTTCAACTATCTACAGTTCTCTCTCTAAGTCCTATATCCACTCACAACCATCCTAAGATTTCTCTCAACAATCAATGTCTTCTTCTCATAATTCTCATTCTTCGTCCTCATTTTCATTCTTTGAATCAGAGTTCTGTGTTGTGCACTTATTTAACTCACAATCTCGTGTTACCTTCTCTCAAGCAACCTTCTTCTTCAACTTAAGATTAGTTATATCTATCACTTTTTGCATTAGTTCCCATAGACAGTAGCCTAGTCTGAAACTAAGTTAAGTTTGTTTCTCTTGGGCTCTTTTTGACATTTGAGTTCAATCTTTGAAACCAAAAAAGCAGTTAAGATTACACCAGTGATTATCTCTGACAAAGACTTTCTGATACTTAAGTTAGAATTTGAATTGATAAAAAAAGAATTTAATCTATCATTAGGACTTATGGTTTTATTTTCTCTAGAAAATCACTTACTTGTTCTACTTATGCACGAGCCTTGGCTCTTCTTTATATAGGCGCCTCCCCCAGTCCAAATTCGTGTATAGCTTAGGATTTTAGGGTTGATGGGTTAAGTATCTCACGCTTTCATATTTTGTGAGAGAATATGGGTAACATGCCTTGTCTGACCTAGACCCTTCGAGAGCATGAGTCGGGGTCAAACAAGGCGGCAGTCACTAGTGGTTGCTAGTTTTGTTTCAGTTTTTTTTAATTTTTATTTTTATTTATCAATTTTTACTTCTTTATTTAATTTATTTAAAAAAATTATTAAAAATAAAAAAAATTCTAAAATGGCAACATTTATCATTTGTAATTTATTATAAAATGACAAGTGTTATTTTATTTTAACAATTTAAAGTCAATTATATTATGACATATTATATTGAAATTAAAATTTGGCATATGTTGCCCTAATTTTATGATATTAAAATTAAGGGTAAATATACAAAATAATCTTTTTCACTGTTTAAAAACATTGAAATTTATCATTGACAGGAGTCGTTTTGTCTCTTTTGAAATCATAAAAATGTGTAGGTCCCTTTTAAAAAAATTTTGAGGTCTATTTGTATATAATTAATTTCCAATTCCAATCTATTCTAAATTCATATTAAAAATATATTAATTTAGAATGATCCATTCCAATCAGATGTACGTTTTAATGTATAAAAGAAAAAAAAAACGAATGAAGCAAACCATCCCAAATTTGGAAAAAGCTGGCATTAGATTCAAGGATTAATTTTGGCAGCTTAATTATCTTACGCCATTGACCTAAACTTTTAGGTGCACATCACATAATTTAGCATATGCATTCAATTAAGTGATTTGATTTGTCTTATCTAGATCATTTATAAGTTTTGAATTTTCTAAATGCAATTTGAGCGATTTCAAAATAAACTGTACTCACTAAATTAATGAACCCAAATTATAAAGCTTTTGTACATCACATGATTTAATTGATAAAGCTTTTTGATAGTTTAAGCCCACTTCATATTACCTGTGAAATGAAACTATTGGAAATTAGCATTTTGTCTCCCCGCCATGTTCCACGTAAATGCCAATTGGCAAATGGCGATTCACAATCTTGCATTCAACCCCACCCCTCTTTTTTGCTCTACGGGGGCTGCTTTGTAGAAATTAACAGACGATTTGAATGTAATTCACTTTTGCTTCTCTCTTTGCTTATTTTTTTCCTTCAATTTCATTTTATATTATAACGCGTTATTAACGAGGACTCTTATTTAGAAAGTATTTCATTTATCTGTATGTTCTCATATTTAATATAATTATTTTTATAAGTATGTGATGCGATATTTCTATATCATAAATTAAGTGCAAGTATACACTATCGTATGTAAGTAATAAAAAGATTAATTAGTCGGATGTCGAACCCATAGGGATAATTTCTTCTTATTAACCAATTACTAAAATTATGTCTTTCTAATAATTATTCAGAAAAATAAAAATCCAAGAATGAATGTAGAAAATATAAAAGTAAAAACACAATGCAATGATATTTAAAGATAGCAATGTAGAGAAAACTTAGGATTAATATTATCCCTCAATATGCCTTTTAATGATTAATCCTCTAATATTTAACTCACTTAGTCTTTATTATTGATCAAGACACTAATGTATTCACAAGCCTCTTCCAAGGTCATGCAAGTATACCTTAATTTACCAAATACCTATATTCCTATGGTACTTGTAATAAATTAAGATTCATTAAAATTAGGTCTTATTGATCATACATGCCAATTAGGTATATTCCTATCCTAAATTGAAACTTGCATATGCAACATTGAATGTTACTCTATAATCATGCATCAAATTACCTAGGTCTAAATATTATGATTCCTCTTCCGAGTTTATCAAAATATTACCAATTCATTCACCATATATTGGCCAGATATATTGAAGCATTAAACACAAGTAATTTAAATAATAAATGACTAAGTTTATTAAATATTCGAATGATATGGCAATTAAGCACACATATTGAGTTCAAATATTAACCCTAGAAAATAAGTTAGCTCATGGCTACAAGAGAACAGCAGTAAAAATAATTATAAATCATGATACAATTATTAGCAAACCGATATAGACGTCGAATTGCTCTTAATTGCGCTGCCTAGAAACTCTTGATGCCGAAGAACGTCTTGTATCTCTCTCTAAAGTTGCTTCAATTAAGCTCCTATTGCTCTCCAAGACTCGTGCTCTGTATTCTTGGTGCTCTTGGGTCGTCTTGGATTGATTCTTGAAGGTTGGGAACGAGTGCCTTTATATAGGGATTGATATGAGCTTGAAAATCTCAATTCTCGTCGGACTAGGACTCGCACTACCGCTGGCGCGCTATGCATCTGTCGCTGGGGCGACGCGTGAAAAAGCTATTACCGCTGAAGCGGTGGGATCTTGGCGCTGGGGCGCTGCCTTGTCGCTGAGGCGCTGACTGTCTGGCGCTGGGGCGCTATACGCGACTTAAGCAGGTTGTTTTTCTTATTTCGATCACTATTCTAGCGCTGGGGCGATATTATTATGGCGCGGGGGAGCTGGACTCAAATTTTAGAAACTTTACATTTTAGTCCCTGTTTTTGCTCCTTTTGCATTCTTTCTTTAAATTTCGTTCAAGTCCCTACAATTAACAATAAAGCACATAAATAGCCATCTATTCTCATAAAATTATAAAATATCAATAATAAAAATATGAGAAAATATATGACAAATTTGCCCTTATCAGTATGCTCTATAATTGTTATTAAATTAAATCTTTTAAATTAAAAAAATAATATTTAATTTTGTATTTTATTATATTGTATAGCATCTCTATCTTTTTCATGTTTCGCATTTTAAAGACAAAGAAGAAAAAAATATCAATATTGAAGTTTAAGATTTTGAAGACTTAAAAGAATTTGAAGAATTATTTAAAAGAAATTAAAGATTATATTAAGATATTCAACTTCACAAAATTTGAGTTCGACGCCTTAAATATCTTATGTGAGAATTATTTATTTTGGATTTTAGATGTTGATGTCCACTTAGATGCTGAAGTACTCGACAATACAATTAAGATTAGAAACAATGCATCTTTGTAGAATCATACTCAAATTATGATTTTTCTTTGCCACCCCCAAAAGAATACTCCACTATAAAGGATCTATGTCTCTTTTGAAACAGGTTGAATAAAAGATTTGGCCACTTAGAAGTAAGTGATACAATCACAAACTCATAATGAGTGAATGTATTTGTAATTGCAAAATTTTAAGTTAATCATTAAATGTAATTCTACACTATTTGGAATTGTTCCATAATTAAGTTATATAAAAAAAAGTAATAGATGAAGATTTGCTAAAAAAGACATTTTTAAATTTTCATACCTCAAATATAATTCTCCAATAGAAACATCGAATACATGAATACAAAAAATATTTTAATTTGATTTCACGTCTCTTTGTTGTTAAAAAAAATAACAAGTTTTTAATGAAGAATAATTAATTTTATCCTACTAGTGTTGCATTAATACCTAAGGCAAATATTGTCTCGTAAAATCATGAAGCAAACGTGGCCTCACCATAATCTTAACCTCAACCACATCCACAATCAATACTATAACTATACTCAGACCAATGATAATTATAATAAAAACAAATTCAAATAGGAGTGCAATGAAGAAAGACAAGGAAAGAAAGTACAAGATAAAGATACTTGTCTTCGACGTGGAATAAAGGTCATTTTTGTTGTGCTATTTGTATGCCTAAACATTTGGTTGACTTGACTATGTGAATCCAAAAAATATAACATGTCTCGATGTCTCTAGCTTTGTTAGAGATACTAATCTAAGAAATAATTAGTTAGTTAGTGATTGAACCATCTACACCAATTTTGTTTAAATTCTACTCCTTTTTGTATACTTGTATCATAATATAAACATGTTGTTACCTTGATATTTAATATAAATATTTTTTTTCTTCTCTTTATGAAGGATATGGATTTAAATAACAACTTATATATTCTAAAAAAAGATGGAGTAATATGTCTAGTAGATAGTGCTACAACACGTACGATCCTTTAAAATAAAAAATATTTCTCAAATTTACTCTAATTGAAGTCAAGGTAAATATTATAACAAGCTCTGCAAACTAATTAAAGGTTTTGAAAGAGCTATGATCTTCTTAACAAATGGCATAAAATTATGCATCCTCGAAGCCTTGCACTTACATAACATCAAGAAGATCCCTATTTAACTTCAAAGATATTAGTTGTAATAGTTTTCATACAGAGACTACAAATAAAAATAATATAGAATATCTCTTCAATACTTTTACAATATTTAGCCATAAGTAAATATTTAGGAAGCTTTCTACTTTCTCATTTGTCTTATATTATACAATTACCAAAGCATTTGAGAGCTACATAACCATAAATAAGAAGTTAAAAGATTTAAAGATTTTTATATTTTAACATAACCGCTTCGATCATCTTGGATCAATAATGATTTAAAGAATTATTTAAAATTATTATAAACATCTATTAAAGAATCTAAATACTTTATACAACGAGAGCAATTACATTACTTATTCACAGAGTAAATTTATGGTTACATCATCTGTTTTTAAAATTGATTTTGAATTTCTATCAATTTTATAAAGAATTTAAAAAAATATTTGTAAACTAATTTATCTCCTAAGTGGATCATTTCGCAACTTCATAATTTTGATTGATGTATCTGCTCAATACTCACATATGTATTTGTTATTTACACAAAAGTTTTGGGAGTACCTCTTTAAAGGTATTTAATGATACCCCTCTTACTTAAAGAAGAATGTACTGCCAATATCAAAATAAAAGCTAAGTGTAACATATTTTGGTTCTATTCGATTTAATATTCACATTTTTATGGAATTTTAAATTCCAATGTAAATGGTATAATCTGGTCCAATTTTAATTGGATATGATAATATGTAAAATATACATAAAAAGACACAAATAACATGTCATCAACAATGTGAGATGGTAAAAAGGAAAATTAACAGTTTAGTCTATATAAATGTAGAATTATCTACCAGATTTCTATCTTTTTCTAAATATCACAATACCTCCAGTAGTAATCGCCTCCAGGCCGCTCAGAATCAGTTGCTCACTTGCAAGGGAGGCTCAACGAAAATTGGGGTCGTAGGCAAATATTAAATTTATGGTCTAAAGTCTAAACTAGATTTTTCTTTTGAAGTTTTTCATATTCAAATGCATTTTTTATGAAAAACATTTTTTTATTATATTACAAATAAATAAACACAAACCAACAATAATATGTAAAAATAATAATAACAACTACTTAGAAATAAAATGAATTTATTTTAGAAAATAAAATTTCAATAAAAATTAATGCGTTAAAAATGGCAACTAACTAAATATAAATTAGAATAATTCAACGAGCATGCAAAGAAAAATATTAATGTCTAAAACTATATATAAGGAATAGTGTTTTGAAAAATGTAGGGGCTCTTATTTAAAGGAGCTTAAAAATAATATAATTAGTTTATTCTAACATAATTGAAAATATAACGGCTAATTTTAAGAAGTGATGTTAATTAAAATAGTTATAATATTCAATTAAAAAAACGAGTCTAATTTTAGAAATTGGAAGCAATATGGTTGAAATTATATTTATTGTTTTTCATTTATATAATATTTTATAACAATGGATCATGGTTTTAATAATTTAACCTTGCATTTAATAATTTCTTTTTATAATTCTTTGTTATAATATATTTATCCCAAGTAAAATAGAGAAAATTATTTATATAACAGTGATATGGTGCCCAAGTTCGTATATTAAAAAATGATAGTGTATTAAACTTTACAATAATATATAAATTTATTTATTGAAGGTTATCTAAATAAATCTCCACTCATATATATATTTTACATGGTAGTAATCTAAAATTCTACAATAATATTCCTTATATCATATATTCTTTCTCTTGGGTTTGGCAATACATATAAATGCAAAAATGTCTTATTTGAATAATAACGGTGTTGTACAAACAATACTCCAAAACAATTTATGAATTAAAGTTACATTAATATTGAACAAGCCATTAGGGTACCTTTATTTCCTAAAATTTAAAATTTTATAGTAATCATAAACGTAGTTTAATAATTAATACACCTCTCAATCAATAATTTAATATCCCCTTCTTTCATTTTTTTTAAACTTAAAAGTTATAAATAATAAATATAAATTTATAAAATTGTTTTAAGTAGTTATTATTTATTGTTTTGGTTTTATATACATTTTTTAAGATAGACTTTTTTTAAGAAAAAAAACTATTAGCATGCTTATGACAGATGTACTTACTATTTATCTTATATATATTTATCATACTTATATTATATATTTTTAACCCTAAAATTTAGTTAATTTGAAACTAACGAATTAGATTTATTAGTTCTTAAGAAATAATAGATTTATACTTACAAAATAACTATAAAGATACAAATAGGAGTTATAATAGTTTAATATAATGTGAGCCTACATTCACTTCACCAAGCCTTTAGCCCATAATCAATTCACTATCAAATAATATTTATACAAAAAAAAAAAAATACAATGAGTGATTACATAATAAATTGTCTTCCTAACTACCTAAACTTCTCCATCAACTTGTGACAAAGCCCTCCCTTTCAAAGAGTATTCCTCAATCTTTTTCCTTCCCTCTTAAGTTGAAAAGAGCCATCTATTTATAGGTGTTAATTGATAGTTGAATCCAAATAAAATTAGGGCAAATTGTCTCTTTTTTTCATTTAGAATACTTTCTAAGATCATATGAGATTTTTCATAAGGAATCTCAAAATTTCGCCTGTATCTTTAAGGCATTTAGTTAACTATTTTGGTCATCCCTCGGTCAAGTGCTCTTACTTAAGGGGATTGGTCGGTTTTTGATAGAAATGTTGTTGCCATACTCGGTGTACTTTGAATATTACAGACAACTACTTGGTGTAAGCTAACTACCAAAGATTTTACGTTATAATTCTAAAGTTATACCTCATGTAAATTTGGAGCCATCTTGATAGGACCAAACCCGAGCCCTCCTTGAGAATTGAAGCAGATCCTGCGATGATGTAAGACTAACATACTCTTTACTCATACATATGATACAATGAGGCTACCTGCCTCAACAAAAAGTATACACATGTACTCCAATATACAAAAAGATATACAAATACACAGACTGAGACACTTATGAAGCTATGCGTGTCATGGGCCAGCCTCAAAATGTGATGACTATATCACACTGCACGAATTCCTGTAACAACTTGAAAAAAATAAAAAAAAAGGTGAGCTTGTGGCTCAGTGAGTGGACATAATTAGAAAATATTATATACTTTATATGTATTGTACACGTATAAATCTGTAAGATAAAATAATTATGAAACTGTATACTGAGTAGTCAATAAACTTGTACTGAAAGTATGAGTTGTCATAAAATCTATGCTAAAACTAAAATTATAACATAATACTAGAAATCTGAAAGTCTGAAAGCGTAAATTATCATAAAATATATTATCAAGCTAAATATATGTAATATAGCTGTGGAA
Source organism: Ailanthus altissimus (assembly GCA_946807835.1). NCBI lineage: Eukaryota > Viridiplantae > Streptophyta > Magnoliopsida > Sapindales > Simaroubaceae > Ailanthus > Ailanthus altissimus. The sequence continues at coordinate 14,127,831 of OX327696.1, read as the reverse complement.
ACATATACTACATATACATTGAAAACTATACCAAACATGTACTCAGGGAAAAACTAGTCTAACTTGGCGGAGTAACTCACGCACAACGAGAACGGGGGATTTGAGCTAGTCTAACCCGGCAGAATGTTACATCGCTCAGGTAGAGCAAACTAAACTGGTCTAACGCATGCGCAGAGCAACTACACTAAAGGGGAGGGTACGCATGTGGTGGTTCAAAAACTACTACTATATAATATCATGAAAGCATAATTATTTTAAAATAAATATTTCTGTACTAAACATAATTATAAATTATACTATAATAAATTCTAAAACATTACTGAATATATTAAATAATATAAATATTTACATGTCTAAAATAAATCATAACTAAATCTGATAACGCGTAATTTAATCATAAATGGCTGTATTAAAAACATATAAAATATATATAGTTATCTACTCACAAAAGTGAGTTAATCCTGCGTTGGATCTGGATTCTGAGATCTACTCGCTATCGGCACACCTCCTATATCATAGGGTGTAAAAATACATCATTAATACCGATATGTATTATAAATATTTTAATATCATAAAACTATTACTCGCTAAATCACTGGGTATAAATCTAACTATCAAAACTAATTTCCTAAAATTTTCTTTTTATTTTCTTTTCCTATTTCTCTCGGCTGCTATTTTTTTCTTCTCTTTCTCTTTTTTTTTTCCTTCTCTTTCTCTTTCTTTTTCTCTTTTTCTTCCTTCTTTCTTCTTAATTTCTTTTTCTTCCTTTCTTTTTTTTTCTCTTTCTTTTCTTTCTCTTTTCTTCTCCTCTCTTTTCTCTATTTCAATTTTTTGATTCTTTTTCTCTTGTTTCTATTTGCTTCTCCTTAACGAAGCAAAGCAAAACAATTATATATATATAACGGTCACCGTTTAATATAATATATATATTTTTATTTCTTTTTTTTTTGTTGCCACTCAGATTATTAATAGTCATACACGTGTATGACACATCTAGAGAGTACGCCATGCAATTTTCAATATCTTTTATGAAGAAACCAACCATACTTGTGGACTTTAAATCACCTAGAGTTCGCCGGCTTAGCTAACCTATTGAAAGAAATGAGTTTTGGGCTGAAAACCTATAAGGAACAATAATTATCATAAGAAAAAAATGTAAAATTAATTTACAAATAGTAACTATTGGCTTTAGAATTTAGTCACCTTAAAGTCAACGAGTTAAATTTATATCTCTTAGAAAATTTATCTTAGCCTTGAAATAAACTAGAATTGGACTAGACCGATCTATTATGAGGATATTAAGCCTGATGAGAATCTTGTAACCAAAGAAAAAAGTGAGGCAAAGCTAGAAGTTTTTCGGCATAGGTACTCTGATGCTTAATTCAGCAATAATCTGGAAAAATAAAGAAAATAAGGTAAAAAGACTGAAATAAAGAAAGAAGGGCTTCAAAGCCTTTAAAATATGGTCACTTCTCTAGTTAATGCTAAGAACCAAAATGTTCTCATAAAAGTATAGATATCTTTTAGATTTTGAGAAAATGAGTATAAACCTTTGAATCAAAATAATGAGAACGATTTCTCTTTCTCTCTCTATGCATGCCTTTCTGAGCAAAATCGAACCTATTTAAAAGGGGTATAATAGCTTAATACATAATATCAGAATCTTAGTAGGATTGAAAGTCCTTAAGACCTTCCTTTTATTAATTTTGTTATTAGTGTTCTGCTTAAGGTTAGTTCCTTCTTACGCTTGTAGGACTTATATGAAGATTATAAAAGCTTGTGCTTGATAAACTGTATGTTATCTTGGTCTCTAATTTATAATTCTTATTTATAATTCTTGGTAGCAGAGTCCTTCTAAATTTACTTAAGCAAATAAGATGATCAGGTCACAACCAGTAATCATCCAGCTCAAGGAGTAAACTCGTGGACCGAGGATAATATGGCTAGAAGAGAATTATAAGCTAGCTTGTTGACATATGCATACCCATGCTTCTATTAGGCCCAAGCCTATAGGTTCGATGTTGTGGGCTTCAGTATGTAGGTTGGGGGTGTGCATTGATTAGGCCTTATAGGCCGAAATTTAAAGGGAATAAGGGTCCCTCAGTTCTCAGTGTTAACTTGTTGACACTAGAAAATTTATAAATATAGTCCCTAGATTGAGCTTTATTCAGAATGCCTTTTAATGTGATCAGCTAACGTCTTTGACTTAAACTTTAAAATAGTGCTCGATTTCGGGTCTCATGTGGGGAGAACAGATGCTTTTCATTCAATGAGATCCCCTTTAATTAGTAATCTCTAGGCCAATGTAGTGTATACATGTAATTATGGTGATGATAGGACTTTTATTTAAAGCTCGCACTAATAGTGCATTTAATATTGACGACTTTTAAGAAATATAATCTGTATAGCGGTAAAATGAACAGTTTTCCACTTTTGAATTTGTGGTGACATGATACCATCTGGAGAGCTAATGTTGATCGCATAATTGTGGTGTATTCTTCAAAGAAATACTTCAGTCATAATGACGTTCACTTTTATGAGTTTCCTAACCCTTAGATCTGGAATCGATGGCTATGATGATTTCTTTATAATTATTTATAGAGTCGTAATCCCTTTAGTTTTCCCCTTTTAGTCTCACTTGATAGTTCTTAAGCAAAAGAGTCTTTAGTGATTCAAATCCTTTGCTTCACAACTTGTTTTATCTGTAATTTCACTTTCATAACTTCTGTACAAGTATGTACTTCAATGTTGTCTTCTTGATATTATTTTTCTTCTATTTCTTCCTACATACTTTCTTTGTGTTTAGTATCTTATAACTTGAGTGCTTATCCGGAGTCCTCGTAAGTTATTTGGCCTTAGGTAAATCCTTAATAGAGTGTATTTTGTATTTGTTTATGTGTGAGAATCATGTCTACAATGGGTGACTCTTAAAACATATAGTCGACAGTTAGAATAGCTTAGAGAGAACTCGAGTATTGGGAGTAGCTCAGCCTGAAATATAAATAATAAGAGTGTTCGAGGAGTTCAAGGACTCAAGTTAAAAGTAAAAAGCCGTACTCAAAGAAGGAATACTACTATAATGGCTGAGGATTTTAATGATTATGAGTAGACTCTTACTAGCGTGGTGCCATATTTGGTTCTTTGAGAGTAAGAGAGTATTCGGCCAATCAAGAAGGCTATAAAAGAATAAGAAGAAAGTTGTTTCTCATGGTGAGGAAGAAACCCCTTTTGAATTAGATTATCCACCTTATCATCTCTCAGGTGAAATTAAGGAAATTTTCATTGAGCTAAGAATGAGGTTCTATATTCCTAAGGCAATTACTTTGATAATTCCTTAAAAAGATGAGTTTACAAGTATGCCACTAGGGTTAAGGCTGCCCTTTCAACTCTATTTTGTGAATATGTTGGCCCGCTTGAATATGGCTTTATGCCAATTAAATTTGAATTCATGAAGGATATTGGTGGGTCTTTGTGTAATGTGGTATAAGGCCAATTTTGATAGTCTATAATTCCTTAAACTCTGACAATAGTCTATAATTCCTTAAACTCTGACAATTGTTTCAGATAAGGGAAAATGCTAATCAACAGAAGGGTTTTTATTGCCTTACCATTTACGATGGCGAAAATAGTACTACTCCTATGAAGGGTTTGCCTTTAAACAATTTTGGGTATAAGTACCTTTGGTTTTTTACTAGAGGAGTAGGGGTAGGAGTATAAACGACTAGATGGCTTTCAATTGTGTCCTTATCTTTTTTCTAAGAGAGGTCTTATAGTTGTTCATTTTCTTTAGTTACATTACTGTTGCTTATTTATTATGTTTTTGTGACTTTTGTTCTTCTTTTCAACTATATTTTGGTTATCCAAGTTGTAAATTACTAAGGAGGAGAAGAAACGAGTTAGGATAGCACTGGTGCCTAGTGCTATTTATAAATAACTCATCTCTTGGGAGAATTTTTAGTGGTTATAAGGCTTGTTAGGGAATTGCCCAGATCATCTAGTTCGTCCAGTTCTTTAGTGTTTTGAAATGGACTTGTTGTTCGGGTGAATGATCATTGTTTTATTTTCTTTGTAGCGATAGGAGGAGAAAAGAAGTGACCATTTTCTAGAAATGCCTCTAACCTTGAGGAGTTATAAAAGTAAAAGATCCTCAAAGATCTGTTTAGTCTCTATATAAAGGAGCCAAGTAAAGGTTTTGAGGGGGAAACTTTGAAGAGTTCCTCTAGTACAAAGAAAAGGCTTGCTGAGGCTTCAAAGTCTACTAAGGGGAAGGAACTAGCCAAGGTTTTGGGCTTTACTCATAACATTCCAACGCTTCCCAACACAACCATTCTGTTTCCATTATTCCAATAAGTATGAGAGATCTAGAAACTGGGACTAAGGATGGGTTTTTAACTTTAAAGCCTTAGTTAAGGCATGGACTAGGGTCACTTCATCCTTATGACCTTTCCTTCTTGAAGAGGAAGAGGTATGAATATTTGGTGCCTTTAATGAAGAAGCCAGAATGGGTAATGCACAAGGAGCGTGCTGTTTTATTGTTGATGTGAAGCATGTCTTAATCTCTTACCTATAGTTTTAGTTTCTTTTTAAAGGTATCTTTTTTATTCTTATAAATTTGACATCTATTTTTATGTCTTTGTTCTTGTTGACTACCTAATTGTTTTTCTTTGTAGGGGATTGTCACCCTCAGAAGTCACTGTGATGTTCTATATAGAGTAGTGACTGATGTACAGAAGTTAGCTATTGCTAAAGTTGAGGCAACTAAAGCAAAGAAGGCTAAAAAAATGAAGGTCTTTGAGCACGAGCTATGGTTACTAAGCCAAGGTGAAGCATGCCAAGGACAAGGCAGCGACTAAAGTAGGGGTGGTCGAAGCTAAAGCAGCAATGACAGAGAGTAAGGTCTTGGTCCTCAATTTGAGAGGAATGAGCTCAAAGGTTAAGTATAGGCTCTTTGAGATTAGAACATTAGCCTTTATTAGAGTAAAGATAGGTTGTTGGGAAAGCTTGAAGCTTCGGAGGCTCATCTAGTTGAGCAAGTCTCTGAGGCTTTTACTAAAGTGGTGAAGTTGTTCAAAAGCCACTATGCAAATTTGGACCTGTCTTGGGTGGATGAATTATTTGCTAACCATGAGGGCACTAATTAATAAGTCAAAGTTTTTGAGGTTGAGGTCCCAACTTTTCATGTGACCGAAGAGGTCCCCTTTTAATGAATCTGCACCAACATCTGGAAGGTACCTCGTGCTAAAGATGCTTCTACTTCTATTAAGGTTGTTATTGGAGATGAACCCTCTGCTGCTCAAACTTAGGCCTTTCCATTATTTTTCTTATTTCTGAACTAATTTGATGTAATAAATCTCTTTTATATTAATTGAAGAATTAATTTTATTTTTGCGCGCCTTCAATCTATCCTTGATTATATTTGGCTTTGACTTAGCATGTTTTTATGTGCTTATGAATGCCTTAAGTTTTTTTTTTTGTTTATTATTGGTTGTATGAATTATTGAATAGTTTATATTCTTTAAGTCTCTTCACTAATTTTTCCTGAAAGCTACTTGCTTTGGTTCAAAGAGGTTTCATAATAAGCCTTATGGGGCTTAAAGTTGAATTTTTCCTTAACTCTTAAATTTTAGAAACTATCTCGAGGACAACCTTAGTAGTCTTTAAATTGGGTAGTCGAAATGATTTCGTCCATTATCTTATTTGCCTTTTTTCTTTTAACGGCTTATTAGAAGTACTTTGAAATTTTTTATATCGAGGAGTTTACATGGTGGGACCTTTGTATTTTTTAGTTGATCATTTCACATTAAATGTGCCTTCTTTTGAGTGTTAAGCATTTCCTATTGATTATGTTTTAAGGGCAGCTTAAGTGATGTGGGTATTTGTATAACCCTTGGATCGTTTGGAAGTCTAATAGTTTTTAACCATATTTCAGTTAGCTTAAGAGACATATTTGAGTAGGATTTCACAGGATTCATTAGATTTATCTACGGCCTAAGCTTATGCAAAAAGATTATAAATATATTTTTATTAGGAAATTGGTGCTAAAACTTTTTATAGTCTACCTTTTTCCTTCCTTCTTATTTTTCTTTGAGAGAGAAAGTACTATGACTTTCTGATGTTCATTATTCAGTCATTTTCTTATAATTAAATTTTCCTAACTTTTCTTCTGATAGTGGTAAGTTGCTACCTCTGATGATCTTACTTTGATTTCTCTTTTCCTTTCGTATACCCTTGGAATTCCCTTTAGGCTTTTGAAGTCCTAGCGATTTCTTTCTAGAATTTGAATTCTTTGCTCAACAATGATGGCTTTTGGTATTCTCTTAATCATTTCTTGACTTTTTGGGTGGTAATGCTTATACCAATATTAGACTGACTCATTTTCCTTATTAGGAACTATGTCTACCGTAATTGAGCCACGTAGTTAGAGTGGTCAGGCAAGAGTAGTCACTGCGACTGAATTGAGTGATCGTGAGGATAAGAAGGTGGGAGTCATCTTAAGAAAATGAGCATGAACTTGTCCTTTTTTCTAAGTCTATGCGACTGATGTAGTTTTCTGTTTGTATTTTATAAATATGCAAGGTGACAATGGCAGTAGAAAAATGTGCTCGCCAGAATGAGCCTTTTGCGCTGCTTACTGCTCGTAGGATTGCTAGAGTATACCTAGTCGTGGTTGAGGGGACTAGACTTCTACTCCTAATAGCTTTGTGGAAGCTTTTATAAATCTACTCAGAGACCACCTTCAGCAAGTGAGAATGGAAAACAAGAAGTTGATTCTTCAACTCCATTAGATTCTAGTCCTACACTTTTAATTGAGGAACTAGTTGATTAAAAGGCCATTAATAAATTAGTTATATAGAATCCTCTAACCTTCTTGTTGAATAGTTTATCTGCCACTTCTCAAAGCAAGTTTAAACACTTGATCCCCTATTTTTTAGAAGGGAAACAAGTTATTAGTTATACTCGCCCCTATAAGATGTAGGACTATGATCTTTTTACTATCTTTCATATGTTGCTTGTGAGTGTGATGGAGGTAATTTTCTTGTGTTCTTTATTTGAATTGATTTTTTCTCCCCTGGAATAGTCAAAACTTTTCTTTTTTAGGCTTTGTATGGTATGTCCTTTTGCCAAAGAACTATCCTTACTGGTACTTTTAATGATTTAAAAGTTTTAAACCTTAAGAAAAATCTAGTTGAGTTTAGGAAGCAGCTGAAGCTTAAGGATAAGAAGGTGAAAGATTTATAGGAAAATCTAGATGAGGTGGCTACTAAAGCGACCATAGTTGAGAGCCACATTACAATGCTCGAATGGCAAAGTAAATTCAGTCATAATGAGGCTATTAGAGGCTTAGTTTCTGCTGAAAGTAGGGTCTCTAAGTTGGCATGATAGAATAAGTGCCCTGAAGATCGAATAAACACCATGAAGAAGCCCGTTGATGCTTTTAAAGAGGAAATTCATAAAATGCATTCTAGGGCATATGAGACCGAAAAGCATGCTAATAGAGTGACTAAGGCTGAAGAGCATTCTTTTGCTTTATGGGTCATTGAGGGTTTTAATAGAGGTGCTTATCTCTTAAAGGAATAGTACCCAGACATTTTTCTTTAATGGTTAAATGATACTCTAAATGCATCAGATGATGAAGAAGATGAAGATGGTTATTAAGTTGGCAACTCTTCAGCTACTTCTGATGAATAAATTGTTTTAGTTGGTGCCTACATGCCATTCTAGCTTGTATAAATATTTTGATATTTAATCCAAAGAAGTTTAGGTCAGCGCTAAAAGATTAGTATTTTAAAAGTTAAAACCTTGTCTGAAATGGGACAAAGACTTGAGAATATTATAGTAATAACATAGTTGCAAGAAGTTACAAATGGTGCTAAGAAATATTATTGTATAATTATTCTCGAAAACATCGTTCCTAATCTATGGTTGTCTACACGGGTCAATAGATATTCCTTCCAGATCAGTGTATGTCTATATTTGGATTATTCAGACGGTTAGTCTTAACAAATTGTGAGGTTAGTGGAAGCTCGTATAGGCATTTAGGTATTCAGTGAGGACTGCGTATAGAATAGATTCACGACGACCTCCAATAAATATCATATAGGGTAGTCAATAGAGGGTCATATTGAGTTTAGTAGTATTTGTGATCCTTTAACTTAAGCGTCATAGTGGACTTGTGAGTGATCTGTCATACTTTGATTCTATGTATGTCAGATACCTTTTATGATTTACCTTTACGTGTCATTGGTATGGTTTGATGCTCAAAGAGTCTAGTGTGCGTAGATATGGGACTGGTCAACTCATATGGGTGAGTTGTATATCCTAATGCCTTGAGAATTATATGAAAAGTCTTGTAGCCACAAATATAAATCATGAAAAAGAGTTTTTCATAAGGTTAAATAATATCGTAAAGGAGTTTGAAAATATTATTTACGAAAGTACAAATCTGGAGATAAGTTCAAGGTCGAGCATATAGAGATTTAATGTTGATAATTAATATCTCTGCTCTTCTAGGATATAGGTGGTAAAATGATTATACGGATATAATTGACCTTAATTGGTATGGTTCAACATGCCATTCTATAATATTCGTAATGTGTGTGGGGGGGTATTGTTCACGGACTTACAAAAGAATTCTGTTAGACAAACATGTGTAAATTTAGAGAGTCTCACAATATGAAGTGTACTTATTGAGCATTAGGGTAGCAGCCTAGGTTGAACGGTTAAATTCAAAAAAGTTTCAAAAAGTGTTCTAGGATCTCTCAAGATGTGAATGCTTAAGTGTTAAGCTTATTATTATTATATAATTAGTTGACAAGAGTTGCCAACCAATTACATTGTAACACATGATCACTTTAATAGATAAGTGTCATTCATGCATAGTTTCAATGTGACACTTTTTTCATGCATGAGATGCATAAAAGACAAGTGTCAAGTAGTCATTGAATAAGTGTTATATAGTTTAAAAATGTTACATTTTGGTCCCTATAAAAGTTAAACTATATAAAGCAAATGAAAGTGTTTCATTTGGAGCAAGAGTTGGATACTTAGAAAAAGTTGTAAAATAGTCCCCAAAAATACATTTTTGGCCAAACCAAATTTGAGAGATTAAAGCAAAAGGTTGCTATGTAATCCAAATGCTAGAATTTATGCTATTATTCTAGCATTTCAATTCTACCATTGTTGAAGTCTAGAATTGATCAATGAATTCACTTCAAGGTGAGCTTCGATTTTGATTCTTCACTGAATGGCTTCAAGTATGAGTATTTTCGAATTTGTTAGTGTAATAGGCTTACATTCAATATGTGTTTGTTGAATAGAAAATTAGATTTTCATTTCACTGTATATGTATTTTTGACGTGCATTTTTGTAAGTATTCAATAAACACTTAATCATATGCATGCACTTAAATATAACACTCAACACAAACTCCCCTCCTTATTTATATTTATATTTTTCTTTGTAAATCCTTATGTAGTTTTGTACAAGACTTTTCTTGTCATGCTTGAATGTCTTGACTTCTTTTTTCCTTCTCTTTAATTTTTTTAATAATGTTGGATTGACTAAGTTTTCATGACCTAAAATCTTGATGGATAGTTTTTTGGGTTCATTTTTTTGTGTTATTGGCTGGAACCCATTCTTTGAATAGTATTTTGAGGAGGTCCTTCAATGTTGAGGATACTTTTTATACTTATGGCAGGGATCTTTTATGATCTTTGTAATGTAAGAGCTCGCGTGTTTGTTTTTTTGAAAAACAAAGGGAGACTTTATGATAAACTTCTTTAAAGAAATAATATGAGTAAAGATAATACTTTTTCAAGAGTTTTGCATTCCATGTCTTCTTAACATTTCTCTTATTCACATTCTCAATTTTATATGCTCCTGGTCATACTTGTTTAAGTACTTTGTAAGGACCTTCCCAGTTTGGTTCGATGACATCTTTAGTTAGATTTTTAGTATTTGGAAATTCTTTTCTTAGAATGAGGTCTTCTTCTTGAAATTCTTGAGTTCAAACTCGCTTATTATAGTATTGAGTGATCTTTTGCTGATAAGCATCAGTTCAAATTTTAGCTAGTTCTCTCTTCTGTTCAATCAGATCCAAGTTCTCCTGTATAAGCTTTTAATCGTTGTCTTTGTCAAAGTATTGCATTTTGTAGGTAGGCATCCCTACTTCTGCTAGGACCACTGCTTCACATCCAAATGCTAAAGAGAAAGGGTTCTCCCCGGTGGCTTTCTTACTTATGGTTCTTAGTGTCCATAATACTTCGGTTAACTCCTCGACCTAAGCTCTTTAATTTTTGGGCAACTATTTCTTTAGTAGTTTCTTAATAAGTTTATTAGAAGATTCAACTTGCCTGTTTTTATTTAGGTTAGTGGATGAGGCAAATGGGAGTTGTATTTCAAGCTATGCACAAAAGTATTTGAAGTTTTTACTATCAAATTATTTGTCATAGTCTGTGATAATGGTATGTGGTACTACGAATCTGCAAGTCAAGTTCTTCTATACAAATCTTTTATCTTTTTGGTAGTGATACTCATTAGTGGTTTAACCTTGATCCACTTAGTGAAATAGTCAACAACAACAATAGCATATTTGGCTTAGCCCCTTCTATAAGGCAAATGGCTGATCAGGTTGAGTCCTTATTGTGTGAAGGTTTAAGAGTTGATCATCAAATTCTCTAATGAAGCATATATGTTGTTAGCATATTTTTGGCATGCATCATATTTATTAACTAGCTCTTTAGCATCTCTAACTATACTAGGCCAATAGTATCTCATCATGAAGGTATTGTGAACTAAAGCTTCTATTCTAGAGTGATTTCCACAAATCCATTCATATCTTTCATGGAGTGTATAGTCATCTTCTTTAGGTGCTAGTCATCTTAAGTAAAGAAGGGATGTCCACGTCGATAAAGGATATCATCATTACCTTAGTTGTCGTGCTTATTAATTATTTTTGTGGCAAGATCTCTTTCTTTATGAATTTTTAAATTAGATTATTCTAGTTTGCGCGTGAATTGATCTGCATGGCATTTTCAATTTCAATTTCTTTAAAACTTAGTTTAGAGATGAGCTTGAAGGGGATAGATCATGGTATCCGAGCTTTTTCTATTGAAGCTATTCTAGCTAATATGTCTGCTTTGCAATTCTCTTCTCTTAGTATTTGATGTATCATTACCTCATTGTATTGTTTTGTTTGTTTTCCTATTATTTGAAGGTAAACGCACATGTGATCTTTTTACACATTGTATCCTTTATTGACTTCTTTGACAATGAGTTATGAATCACTCTTGATGAGAATTCTTTTAGCAAAGAGTGATTGAGCGAATCTTAGTTTGGCTAAAAGGGCCTCAAATTCAATTTCATTGTTCGTGGTTGATAAGGGCAAATTTGTCATATATTTTCTCATGTTTTTATTATTGATATTTTATGATTTTATGAGAATAGATGGCTGTTTATGTGCATTATTGTTATTTATAGGGACTTGAACGAAATTTAAAGAAAGAACGCAAAAGGAGCGAAAACAGGGACTAAAATGCAAAGTTTTCAAATTATGAGTCCAGCGCCCCCGCGCCACAAGTATTTTCGCCCCAGCGCTGAATAGTGATCGAAATAAGAAAAACGACCTGATTAAGTCGCGTATAGCGCCCCAGCGCCAGACAGTCACCGCGCCAGCGGTGAAGCCGTTTTCATGCAGCGCCCCAGCGCCAAGATCCCACCGCTCCAGCGGTGAAGGCCTTTTCACGCGTCGCCCCAGCGACAGATTCATAGCGCGCCAGCGGTAGTGCGAGTCCTAATCCGACGAGAATTGAGATTTTCAAGCTCAAATCAATCCCTATATAAAGCCACTCGTTCCCAACCTTCAAGGAAGAATCCAAGACGACCCAAGAGCACCAAGAATACAGAGCACGAGTCTTGGAGAGCAATAGGAGCTTAATTGAAGCATCTTTAGAGAGAGATACAAGGCGTTCTTCGGCATCAAGAGTTCCTAGGCAGCGCAATTAAGAGCAATTCGACGTCTATATCGGTTTGCTAATAATTGTATCATGATTTATAATTATTTTTACTGCTGTTCTCTTGTAGCCATGAGCTAACTTGTTTTCTAGGGTTAATATTTGAACTCAATATGTGTGCTTAATTGCCATATCTTTCGAATATTTAATAAACTTAGTCTTTTATTATTTAAATTACTTGTGTTTAATGCTTCAATATATCTGGCCAATATATGGTGAATGAGTTGGTAATATTATTGATAAACTCGGAAGAGGAATCATAATATTTAGACCTAGGTAATTTGATGCATGATTGTAGAGTAACATTCAATGTTGCATATGCAAGTTTCAACTTAGGATAGGAATATACCTAATTGGCATGTATGATCAATAAGACCTAATCTTAATGAATCTTAATTTATTACAAATACCATAGGAATATAGGTATTTGGTAAATTAAGATATACTTGCATGACCTTGGAAGAGGCTTGTGAATACATTAGCGTCTTGATCAATAATAAAGACTAAGTGAGTTAAATATTAGAAGATTAATCATTAGAAACATATTGAGGGATAATATTAATCCTAGGTTCTCTCTACGTTGTTATATCTTTAAATCTCATTGCATTGTGTTTTTGCTTTTATATTTCTTACATTCATTCTTAGATTTTTATTTTTCTGAATAATTATTAGGAAGATATAATTTTAGTAATTGGTTAAAAAGAAAGAATTATCCCTGTGGGTTCGACATCCGACTTATTTAGTCTCTTTATTACTTGCATACGATAGTGTATACTTGCACTTAATTAATGATATAGAAATATCGCATCAAGTTTTTGGCGCCGTTGCCGGGGATAATTATCTACTTTTTCACCAATATTAATACCAATCTTTCTAGTTTTTACTTCAGAATTTTTTTTTATTTTTATTTTTCTTAATTTAGTTTTACTTTCTTTCTTACGAGGTACATACAAAGATCGAAAAGTGAAGACTTGATTTCTTTTGATCCAGAAATTGAAAGAACCTTACGAAGAATTAGAAGAGAACAAAATCAAGTCAACACCATGGAAGATCAAGTACCAATTGCACCCAACAATGAAGAAAGACCACTAAGGGAATATGCTGTTCCCTTAGTTAATGGAATCCATTTGAGCATCCAAAGACCAACTGTTCAAGCTAATAACTTCGAGATCAAGCCAAGCACAATTCAAATGCTCAAGGATTCGGTACAATTTAGTGGACTGCCCAATGATGATCCAAACATGCACATTATCAACTTCTTAGAGATATGTGACACTTTCAAGTACAATGGGGTGTCCGATGATGCAATCCGACTAAGACTGTTTCCCTTTTCCTTGAGAGACAAAGCAAAAAGTTGGCTGCTATCACTTCCATCTGGATCTATAGCTACATGGGATGATCTTGCACAAAAGTTCCTCGCCAAATTCTTTCCACCTGCTAAAACTGCCAAGATGAGGAACGACATCACATCATTCCTACAACTAGATGGAGAATCTCTTTACGAGGCATGGGAGAGATACAAGGATATGCAAAGAAAATGTCCTCATCATGGAGTTCCGAAGTGGTTACTTGTACAAACATTCTACAATGGATTAGCCGGTCAATTCAGAACGATAGTAGATGCTGCAGCTGGAGGAGCACTCATGAACAAATCAACTGATGAAGCATATGATCTACTAGATGAGATGGCGTCCAATGCCTATCAATGGCCCACCGAAAGGTCTACCACAAGAAATATCGCTGGATTACATGAAGTAGACACTTTGACCACATTATCTGCCCAAGTCAACCTTTTGACCAAACAATTAAGCAACTTGGGAGTTAATGCTATCAAGAGTCAACCCATCACTTGCGATTTCTGTGGAAGCAATCATGCCAATGGACAATGCATGGAGACTGCTCAATATGTAGGGGACTTCAACCGCAACAATCCTAATTCAAATTTTTACAATCCTGGATGGAGAAATCACCCCAACTTCTCATGGAGCAACAATAATCAAGGACAGTATTCCAAAGCTCCTCCTGGCTTCCAACCGCAAATTCAGCAAGAGAAGAAACCAGACATTGAAGACATGCTCTTACAATTTATGAAGAAAACAGATGCACTCTTTCAAAGTCAAGCAGCTTCACTTAGAGCCTTGGAGAATCAAGTAGGACAACTTGCTACAGCAATAAACAATCGACCTCAAGGAACTCTACCAAGCAACACCGAAGTCAATCCAAAAGGAAGTGTAGAACAGTGCCAAGCCATCTCCCTAAGAAGTGGTAAAGTCTTACATGATAACACTCCTCAACCACAGCTTTCGAAAATGATAGAGAAGGAAAAAGAACCAGTGGTCCAGCAAGATGACGTGCAACCATATAGACCACCTATACCATTTCCTCAGAGATTACAGCAGCTCAGAAACCAAGAGAAGAGTGATGAGACACAGAAAAGCATAGAATCTGGTATTCAAGTACAAGAACAGAAAAGTGAAAATGCAGCAGAAGATACCAGTAGCAATCCGCAGAAGCAACCTACGCAGTCATTCACTCCACCACCTCCATTTCCTCAGAGGCTGCAAAAGAAGAAACTAGATAAGCAATTTTCTAAATTTCTTGATATTTTTAAGAAATTACATATTAATCTTCCTTTTACAGATGCACTGGAGCAAATGCCAAGCTATGTGAGATTTATGAAGGACATCTTATCAAAGAAGAGAAGAATAGATGACTTCGAGACTGTGGCCCTGACAGAAGAGTGTAGCGCCATCCTTCTAAAGAAGCTACCTCCAAAGCTCAAAGATCCCGGGAGCTTTACCATACCATGCTCAATTGGAAATTATGATTTTGGGAAAGCACTTTGTGATCTGGGAGCTAGCATCAATCTTATGCCATTGTCCGTGTATAAAAAGTTGGGACTGAAAGAAGCAAAACCAACAAATATCACACTTCAGTTAGCAGATCGTTCTCTCACCTATCCTAAGGGAGTAATTGAAGATGTGTTGGTTAAGGTCGATAAATTCATCTTCCCTGCCGATTTCATTGTTTTGGATATGGAAGAAGACAAGGAGATCCCAATCATCCTTGGAAGACCCTTCCTAGCCACTGGAAGAACAATTATTGATGTGCAAAAAGGGGAGTTGACCATGAGAGTACAAGAGGATACAGTCACTTTTAAGGTCTTCAAGGAGATCAAATTACCAGCTGAAAATGAAGACTGTTTCTGCATTAATATGGTGCATCAAAGCATTAAGCAAATTAAAGATATGGAGACATTGGATCCTCATATCCGAAAAAGAGCATTGAAGCATAGGAAGGCAAGAGAGAAGAAGAAAAAGCAGCATCGCGACGAAGCAAGCAAAGAGAAAGAAAAGGAAAAACCATCTCCTCGGTCTAAGATTAAAGTCTTTCCGGAGAGACATAAGGAGAATGCAGCAAAAGATACTGCCCAAGGTTTAATTGCAAAAATATGGAAGCCGAAAAAGAAGAAAGCCAGCAAAATCACTTACTCAAATGCTTCCACCAGCATCTTCGATCCACCATAAAAGAAAAAGAAGCCCCGTCAAGCCGATGACGTTAAATCAAGCGCTACTTGGGAGGCAACCCAAGGAAATTATTATTATTATTATTATTATTATCATTTTTGTTTATTTTTTCAGCATCTTTAAAAAAAAAAAAAAAAAAGAAAAAAACCAAGACTTTCAGCGCTCCAGCGACATAACATGGCGCGGCAGCGACAGGAAAATCAAGCACCACCGCCCCCGCGGTACAAGCACCATCGCGCCAGCGCAAATTCCAGTAACTGTGCAGAAATCAGCCTTCAGCGCTGCAGCGATGGAATATTACCGCGGCAGCGCCAGAACATCGCCCCAGCGATGGAGAGTCAGCGCGGCAGCGGAAAATTGACCAGGGAAGTCTCTTACTTTCACTTATTTATTTTTTGACATTGGGGACAATGTCTAAATTAAGTTTGGGGGTGGGAATCACTTTTTTGTGTTCATTTTACTGCATGATTTTGGTGGTCATTCTTGTGGGTTAAAAATTTTTTTTAGTTACTTAGTTTTTTTTTAGTTAATTAATTTTTATTAGGTTTTGATAAGATGATCATTAGTCTATGATAAGAAAAAGAATACATGGTTGAATTTATTTTTACAAATCCCTAGGGAATGATAGATACTTGAGACAATTTTAATTATTTAAGTTTAGGAACAAATTTGACCTTATTCATAATCACCATTTTTTGAGCACTTTATAAGCATGAATAGTTATAACTATTACTTAGAGATACTTATGTTTTAGGGAGTACACCACAGTCTCGAAGACCGATACTCTAGAACTTGTCTTTAATTACTACTTGAGGCGAAATTCTAGAAAACATATGAATAGGGAAATGACATTAGGCCATCTTTGGACCGATTGAGCCTTTCTAGCCTACCTTTTAGAATATATTTATCTCTAGTACCCTATTTTGAGCCTAATTACTCATTCTTTGATTTAACCACATTACAAGCCCAAGATTTAAAGTTTACTTATCTAGAAATTTACCCGTAACACCATAAACCTTGCATTTACTTAGAAATACTCTTGAAAAGAAAAAGGTTGTGGTGATATGAGAAAAATAAGTTTGGGTGGTATTTGTTAATCTAAGTTTGGGGGTATTCAAAAAAAAAAAAAAAAAAAGTAAAATAAAATACCCCCAACTTAAGAAAAAAAGAAGAAATTCTTTGAAAAAAAAAAGGTTGAAAAAAAAAAGAAGGATGGGAACACAATAAGTTTGGGGGAAGAGATAATACAAGGAAAAGAAGATCAAGAGGTTTCTAGGTAAAATCTAAGTGTTCATGGTGTGAATTGAACTTCATATATTTATCTTTTTATCCCACCTTGACCTTAGCCTTACGTTACAAGCTAAGTAAAGTCCTAAATAGATCCCTAGACATGTGATTTTCTACATTAGTGGAGAGTGGTAATAAAGACAAGCTTATGGAAGTGTCATTATATAAATTAAATGCCGAGACATCATCTTTTCTGTACAAACTAAAGTATAAAGTAAATCAAAGTATGGTTTTCGCTATTTGCTTGCTGCTTGCACACACACACATGGTGATGGTTTATGAGGAAGAATGAGGGACTAAATAAAGATAGTTGAGAATTGTTAATAGCTATTTATCGACCTTAAGGATTTGTATCATTTCGTCAGCCTTTGAGACAATGATTTTGATCATCTTACTAGTTTATTATATTTTGTTAAGTATAAAGTAAATGAGTCAAGTATAACCCTTTGTCTCTCTCTTAGTTTTATTTTATTGCTTGAGGACAAGCAAGTATTTAAGTTTGGGGGAATTTGATAAGGGCAAATTTGTCATATATTTTCTCATGTTTTTATTATTGATATTTTATGATTTTATGAGAATAGATGGCTGTTTATGTGCATTATTGTTATTTATAGGGACTTGAACGAAATTTAAAGAAAGAACGCAAAAGGAGCGAAAACAGGGACTAAAATGCAAAGTTTTCAAATTATGAGTCCAGCGCCCCCGCGCCACAAGTATTTTCGCCCCAGCGCTGAATAGTGATCGAAATAAGAAAAACGACCTGATTAAGTCGCGTATAGCGCCCCAGCGCCAGACAGTCACCGCGCCAGCGGTGAAGCCGTTTTCATGCAGCGCCCCAGCGCCAAGATCCCACCGCTCCAGCGGTGAAGGCCTTTTCACGCGTCGCCCCAGCGACAGATTCATAGCGCGCCAGCGGTAGTGCGAGTCCTAATCCGACGAGAATTGAGATTTTCAAGCTCAAATCAATCCCTATATAAAGCCACTCGTTCCCAACCTTCAAGGAAGAATCCAAGACGACCCAAGAGCACCAAGAATACAGAGCACGAGTCTTGGAGAGCAATAGGAGCTTAATTGAAGCATCTTTAGAGAGAGATACAAGGCGTTCTTCGGCATCAAGAGTTCCTAGGCAGCGCAATTAAGAGCAATTCGACGTCTATATCGGTTTGCTAATAATTGTATCATGATTTATAATTATTTTTACTGCTGTTCTCTTGTAGCCATGAGCTAACTTGTTTTCTAGGGTTAATATTTGAACTCAATATGTGTGCTTAATTGCCATATCTTTCGAATATTTAATAAACTTAGTCTTTTATTATTTAAATTACTTGTGTTTAATGCTTCAATATATCTGGCCAATATATGGTGAATGAGTTGGTAATATTATTGATAAACTCGGAAGAGGAATCATAATATTTAGACCTAGGTAATTTGATGCATGATTGTAGAGTAACATTCAATGTTGCATATGCAAGTTTCAACTTAGGATAGGAATATACCTAATTGGCATGTATGATCAATAAGACCTAATCTTAATGAATCTTAATTTATTACAAATACCATAGGAATATAGGTATTTGGTAAATTAAGATATACTTGCATGACCTTGGAAGAGGCTTGTGAATACATTAGCGTCTTGATCAATAATAAAGACTAAGTGAGTTAAATATTAGAAGATTAATCATTAGAAACATATTGAGGGATAATATTAATCCTAGGTTCTCTCTACGTTGTTATATCTTTAAATCTCATTGCATTGTGTTTTTGCTTTTATATTTCTTACATTCATTCTTAGATTTTTATTTTTCTGAATAATTATTAGGAAGATATAATTTTAGTAATTGGTTAAAAAGAAAGAATTATCCCTGTGGGTTCGACATCCGACTTATTTAGTCTCTTTATTACTTGCATACGATAGTGTATACTTGCACTTAATTAATGATATAGAAATATCGCATCAGTGGTAGGGAAGCTAATCTTACTGCATAATTAAATTCATCTATTTCTAGACTGATAAGGACGATTCTAGCTCCACTCCATTTAAAATTGGAAGCTCCATTAATAAAGAATGTCCAAGTCAAAGCAGAGGGTGTTTCTTAATCTTGGTTTTCTTAGGGTTCCTTGTAAGAGGTTTTTGTCTCAACCTTGTCTTTGTGGGTGCATTTTATAATGAAATCAATAAGGGCCTATCTTTTTATTGGGATTCTCGGCTTGTATTGAATATCAAACTCACTAGTTCGATTTCCCATTTATAACCAAATGTCCAAAGAGGTCAAGTTCATGAAGAATTTATTTTAAAGGCTGGTCAATTAAGACACTTATTATGTAAGCTAGACAATATGGTCGTAATTTTCATCCTACCATGCTTAACACTAATACACATTTTTCTATTAAAGGTAAAGAGTTTTATAATCTATTAAAGGTCGTAATTTGCATTCTTCTTATTTGACTAGTGTTGTACTTATTGTTCACGTTGAAACTCCATTATATACGATCAATTGGTCCCCAATTTGTTGTACTCAAAGCACTTGTCAATGGTTTTTAAAATAAATCAGATAAGAGATGCCAATCGGCCTATGAGCCTTTGTATTACTTAGATGGTGCTTGGGATTTCATTTTGAGGATTGCTCGAATTTTGTCTAAGTTGGCTTCTATTCCTCTCTAGTTCACCATAAAGTTCAAGCATTTTCTTGATTCGACCCCAAAGGCAAATTTTTTTGGATTCAATTTCATGTTATGTTCTCTCAAGATCTCAAAGGTCTTTCTCAAGTCGCCTATATGGTTTTCA
The DNA here is from genome assembly GCA_946807835.1 of Ailanthus altissimus. NCBI lineage: Eukaryota > Viridiplantae > Streptophyta > Magnoliopsida > Sapindales > Simaroubaceae > Ailanthus > Ailanthus altissimus. Next base: position 14,108,221 of record OX327696.1, on the reverse strand, counting down.
ATTTGTTCAGACTTTGCAATCATATCATCTATGTACACCTCTATGCCTATCTTAATTAGTGGTTTAAACAGTTAGTTTACGAGTTTTTGATAGGTGACAGCTGTATTCTTGAGTTTGAATGACATGACATTGTAACAATAAGTTCCCTAATGAGTAATAAATGATTTTTTTGCTTGATCAAATGGGAGCATTTTAATCTAGTGGTATCCTGAAAGCATCCATAAACCTGAGAATAGTGTATCCAGTTGTAGAGTCTATTAACTGATCGATCTTCAAGAGTAGAAACCTATCTTTAGAGCAAGCTTTATTTAAAATTGTGAAGTCAACACACGTCTTCCATTTTTCTTTGGACTTTTTAACCATTATAATATTGGCTAGCCATTTAAGATAATAGACTTCTCAGATGAACCTTGCTGTCAAGAGTTTCTTAACCTCAACCATGACAGCTTCGTTTCTTTCAGATTGAAAAATCTTCTTTTTCCTTTAAATTAAAGTTAATTCTTCTATTAACTTTACATCTAATTGCAAGAATATTTTCATGATCTTCTCAGAAAATTATAGTCGAACAGGTATCGAGAGTAGGTCTCTTACTGGCCTCAAGGATTTTGACTCATTTTCTTCTTTTGGATTTATTGTGAAGATGCAAAAAAAAAAATTTAGATGATGCCGCATAGTAGCTTTGTACTATTTTCTAATCTCTTCTAATAACCCTTACTCCATTTTTAACAGGAAAAATGAATCTTTTAAGTAATGAATTGATATAGTGGCATTTGAGCATTTCATAAAGGGTATTCTCAATATAACCTAATAGGGCATTATTTGATCAACCGTCATAAAGTTTACCATTGTATTTTTTTATGTAAGGTTTCATTCTTATAAGTATGGGTAGACTCATGAATCCTAGTGAAATGACGCAGTTATTATCAAATCTGTACAGAAAGATCTGTGTTAGTTTGACCTTTAAATCATTGATAACAAGTTTACCTAGTGTGCTTTTAAATATTATATCCACCAAGCTCCCTATATCAATAAGTACTCCATTTATTTTCATTCTAGCTATTTGTATAGTTATAACCAATGCATTATCATATAGGTAATTAATGCCTTGTACATCCTCTATAGTAAACATGATGGGGACTAACCCATGGTTTCTTAATGGCTAGAGTATTACACATTACTTGATGTCCCATCAGTGAATATCAATATTAATGTTTCCTTTACGTATTTGAATCTCCGGCCAATGTAAGGCCCCATAAGATGACCATGGTTGTTTCTTGTGGTGAAAAGTTATTAAGTTCTGGGTTTTCTTCATGTTAGGCTACTTTATCCACATGTCAACTCTGAACACTTTTAAGTGTCGTTCCTCATCAGCCGATCCACTTGGAATTGTAAAAATCCATATGTATTGGTAGTGTAGGCATTGTCTTAATTATATTTGCATCTTTGATCCTGACTCCTTTATCCAAGTGGTACTGTAAGAGGTCTCAATTCCTCGAGAATACCTTTCTTTTTAATAACCTCAAATACTACCGCTAACGGGATGGTCATGTGAATATACTTCTTTTCATATATTTTTACTACTTTAGAAGGAGATCTTTTTCTCTAATCTCCTTTATATCCTACTTAAGGAGGATTCCTTCGAGGATACTTCATTACTCTTTGTTGGTGTTTTATCTCTTCATTCCTATGGCATCCTCTTTTCGAGGGGTTTTTTAAGCTCGAGTCCCAAAGTTTTTCTTATAGTTTAGCTTCGTTCGTTTTCTTTGCTGCTTCTGTGTACTCATAAGCGAGCGCAAAGGTTGCAGATGAGTTCTCCGTAAGAAAATACCAAAATAGGCTCATCTTGAGTCTTGCTTTTAGAGTTTCTAGTAAAATTGGTAGATCGAATACCTTAAGTTGAATTACTTCATGGTTAAACGATTATATAAAGCTTCTCAAGCTTTCATTCTAACCTTGTTTAAGTCATTGCAACTATTGAGGGTCTTTAGCTTTTTCGTAGGCTCCTAAAAGATGTTAGACGAACTTTTCGATCAGCTCACTAAAGGAAGAGATGCTTCTCCATCTTAAACTTTGATACTAAATGAAGGCCTATCCATTTAGGTTCACATGGAATAAACAACACATTTGTCTATGCCTAAGCCCCGCTATTGATAATAAATCAGTTACTTGATCAACATAGTGATGTAAGTCTGTTATGCCTTTATAAATTAGAAAACTTGGCAGCTTAAATCCCATTAGAAGTTTTATATCTCTAAGTTCGTCAATAAGAAAAGACATTTTCTCTCACTTAGTTACTTTTAAGGGATAAAGTTCTTGCTTTCCTTCATTCTTGAAGAGCTGTTGCAACTGTTCTTTTAGACTTAAACTTTTTCTTCTAGTAGGTCTTTAAGGTTAGGTGCCAAACTATACTGTTTATTAGTTGCGGTCCTTGATTCTGTTCACAATTTTCCTTGTGTCTTATTCAATTCTATTGTTTTCTCTCTCTTGTTTAACATTTCTTTTGGCATCTTCTTCGATTTTACTATCTTTTCTTCATTGTCTAAGATTTCTCAAGCATTTCCCTTAACTCTACTATATTCTCTTTGCTTATTTAAGATTTTTTTAGCATTATGTATGTCTCTAATTTTTCTTCTAAGTCTATCTAATATTATTCAAGCATCACGTTCTCTTAAATTGCCATTTGCTTTGTTGCATCTTAAAAGGTCTGAGTCACCTATATCTAATTGGAAAGAAGTGCGATCACGATCTTTTTATTGTCATTTTCTACTTAGAATATGATTATTCTTATCAGAGGACTTTGCTAGAACTCTCTTCCTTTTACGTTCCTATTTTAACCAAGAAGGGATTTTACTTCTTCCTACTATCAAAAGGATACTTCTCAGATTTTGGGAATTAAGCTACACTCCAAGATTTCGTAGGGATTCTTGCGGTCCTTCTAAGTTCTTACACTTTTTCAAGACTTCAGTCATCAAGTTTGTTTAGTAGATTATGCTTTTGTCATGAATTTTTCAACTCTTTTTCTAGTTTAACATTCTTCATCTTGATGCGATATATTGCTATTTCATACTTCTATGGACCTTTTTATGACTTTGTGGTCCTAGATTCTCATCAGTTTGTGGAGTTTGTCCACAATTTCGAGCAACCATAAAGCAAGTGGTAATAGTCTTTGATCGTCTGTTCTTTATATCATTCATTTTATTTGATAACATTTTGTTTGTTTCCAGTAGACAATGCCAAATGTTGACCCCAGAGTTTAGTTACCTTTGAATTCAATAAGTTAAGTTTAATTTTCTTATGAAATTTGGCTTAGCCTTGAGAAGAACTAAGAGTTAAACTATACTGATTCACTCTGAAGGTATTGGGCCTGATGAGAGTCTTGCAATCAAAGAAGAAATAGAGGCTATGATAAAAGTTTTTTTTTTATGTAAGCACTCTAATGTTTAAGTCAACAGTGATCCAGAAAAATAAGAAAAGTAGGGTAATAAGGCCAAAATAATGAAAGAAATGCTTGAAAAACCTTTAAAATATAGTTATTTCACTTGTAGATGCTGGAATCAAAATGGTTCATAAAAGACCATATCTCTTTGAGATTTTAAAACAATAAGTCTTTGAATCAAAATAATAAGAATAGTTTTTCTCTCTCTATGCCTGCCTTTCTTGGCAAAACTAGACCCTTTTTATAGGGTTGTGATATAGGCTTAATATGTAGTATTATAATCTTAATGGAATTGGAAGTCTTTAAGACCTTTTCTTTTTAGATTCTGCTATTAAGGTTCGACCCAAACAAGGTTAGTCTTTTTTTACCCTTGTAAGACTTGTACCAAAATTGTAAGAGCTTGTGTTTGGTAAAGTGTATCTCATCTTGATATCTGATTTATAATTTTTGTTTTATAATTTTCAATAGTAGTTCTTCTAAAATTGCTTAAGCGAATAGAGTGACCGAGTCACGATCGGTGATTGTCCAACTTAAGGAGTGAACTCGTGGACCTTAGACAATGTGGTTAGAGGAGAACTATAAATCAGCCTAATGACATTCACATACCTATGCTTTTATTAGGCCCATACTTATAGGTTTAGCCTTGTAGTTTTAGCGAACAGGCTAAGGGTGTGTAGTGGTTAGGCCCTATGGCAAAAATCTAGGGGAGAATAGTAACTAATATGGTTACTACTCCCCTTTTTTTAATATATATATATATATATATATGATTTATTAAGTTACGTAACTTATTATAGTTAATAAATTACCACATGACGTTGTTTGGTTAATTTCATAATTTCTATACTATTTAGGATATGTTATAAATTTATTTCATACATTCACGTGCTTACTAGAACAAAACTATATATATATATATTTATATATGGAGAAAAATAATCTATTAAATTATATTTTTCATAATATAATGAATTACACTACCATATGACGTTATTTGATTAGTTTATGAATTCTATATTGTTTATAATGTGCTATATAATCGTGTCATATGTTTACATGCTCATTATACACTAAACCATTTTGTCCACTAAAAAAAAACCTCTATGAATTTGTTTGAATCACTAAAAAAGTAAAGATTAGACGTAAAGTAATCAAATCTTTAGTTTGGTAGCCTTTTTAACATTGAGAATAAATGGTAGGTTTCGTATAGAACCCATCATTTAATCGTAATAGTTAGAGATAATTTAACCATATTTTTTATACATAAATTCAATAAAATAAATTTTCTCAAATAAGTATTAATTAAATAATTAATTTAAAGTATTTATTGACATATAATTCATAATATAAATTTTATAATTAAGAATAATAATAAATAATATTTTTAAAAAATAATTAATATAATATAATATAAATAATAAATATAATTTATAAAACATAAATATTTATAAATAATAATTAATAAATATTATAAAGTAAATATATTCAAAATTTTACTATTATAAATAAAAATTATTTAATAACTAAATTAAATATTCAATTATTTAATATTTACATTAGTAAATAAAATAATAATTAAATAGAATATATTTTATTATAATATTACATGTATATTTATAAAATGTATTTAACATGTATAACTGTTATAAAATAATTTTTATATTATAAATTAAAGTACCTATTCATAATTAATTATTAACTTATTATTACAAATAAATAAATTTATTTAAAATTTTAATTAATTTAGTATATTTAATTAATCTAATTTAATCTCATATAACACCAAACTCTTTGTTATAATTAATTGAATCTTATCTTATCTAATTCTAATAAGTTTATGATCTAATTCTAAGTAACAAACTGACCATATATATATATATAAAAGAGAGATATTACTCACACCAGCACTGCTCGTGCCAACTTTTAAAAGAGAAATAACAAGAGATCCACTGATCAGCTTTTGTGCACGTGTCTCACCTACTCTTAACACGTGTGCATTCTTTTCTTGTAGGCGATTGGCTTTGCTTGTCAACAAATCTACCAATCAAAGAGCAACTTTACCCATATTTTAACTTTCATTTTTTTTAATAGAAACAATATTATAATAATGGTATTAATGCTTTCCAAAAAAAATGGTATGAATTATTAATTAATTAAAAAGAGAGAGAAATAATAATAATTGCACTATCTTATTCTTATATTCCCTCTTTCAATTGAAAAAGGAAATACAAACTGTTTTACTCTTCTTCGTCCTCTCGCACATTTCTTCCTTCACACAAATTCCATTTCTCCTTAATTCGAATCAATCATTCGTTCTCTGTGCATTTCTTCTTTGAGATCCAAAATATCGACAATAAATAAATAAATCTGAAAAATAAGATGGTTGTTTGCCGAGAAACTGCAAGAAATCGAAAGGAAACCAAAGAGATTCTTCAGTTTCTTTTAATTTTCGGAATCTATTTGTATTTTCTGGAGCATCAGAAAGATTTATAGAAAAGTAGAGGAAAAATCAATAGATTAGAATTGTATTTGTTTGATTTCGGTGGGGAGGGGGTTTTGTTGGCAACCAAACGAGGAATTAGGAGTATGTTGGGGACTAATATACAGTTTGGGCGTGTACGCGAGGAGGATCGGTTTTACATTCCAGTGAAGGCAAGAAAGAATCAAAACCAAAAACAACAACAACAACACCACCACCACCACCACCACCATCAGCAACTGCAAAAACAAGTGGCAGCGGAAGCAAAAAATGATGAAAAAGAAAGCATATCTCTAAATACCGAATATTTGAATTCAACTGCTTCTGAGCAATCTTTAGTCTCTATTAGTAATCTTGATAGGTTCTTGAAATCCACTACGCCTTCTGTCCCAGCTCAGTATTTCTCTAAGGTCCATTCTTTTTTTCTTTTTCTTTCTTAATGGTCATATTTTACTTAGATATTTATATATGCTTCTTCTGGAGAAGTGTGGGGAATGTAGTACATGAGATGCAATTTTATGTGCTTCTTGAAAATATGAATTGTCAAACTGAGTGGTTAATGTCATAATTTGTCGTAAGCAAATTGTGTTTTTCATTATATGAATACATATTAATTAATCTGGTTTAGCTCCATGAGGATTATGAAATTTTTGTCTTGATTGTTTTGCTTTTTGGTCGCATATGGCATAAAATTTGATAAACTGTAGTTTATTAAGGTTGATGCAACATTTAAGACTAGGTCTATCGTGATCTTCATACGTGTAGTTGCAAATAAGAGAAAAGAGTTGGGCATGAGACATTAATTTCTATTGTTTTCCTCTTGTCTCTCAGAAGATAAACGCCTGATCACTAACCGTCCATCCTTCCATTCATGGGTTTTTAATATAATTTTTGTGTATTGGTGTAGACAACAATGAGGGGTTGGAGAACTTGTGATATAGAGTTTCAGGCTTACTTCACACTGGGCGATCTATGGGAGTCTTTTAAGGAATGGAGTGTGTACGGGGCTGGAGTTCCTTTGGTACTTGATGGGAGTGATTGTGTTGTTCAATATTATGTACCATACTTATCAGGGATCCAATTGTATGGTGAATCTACGCAGTCAACTGCTAAGTCAAGGTATAATTCTTCTCTGTGTATTAATGTCGATTTCTGTAATCTGCTGTGATCTTAGGGAGGCAATGGATATTTCATCTGTATGCATGTGTTTGGTTTAAATATCAATTGTTCTTGTTTGGTTGGACGTCCTTTTGATACCTCCTGTGATTACAATATATTTTTTCATCTCCTTTCATAATATTGGTTTTTGAAGTTCTGTTATCTATTACGGTTTTCTTTTCATGTCATAATTTGTGGTCTTAATTTTTGGGCAACATAATCACCTAACTTGGTGATGACTCTGGTGAGTTCTCAGTTTTGGAGGCTATTGCTTTGCTGCACTATTTACCTTTTGTGAGGTGCAAACGCATGTAGGGAGTTGAGCAGCTGGCAAAGCTATTATCATCTGGTTTGATGAGATTTGAACAAGGGGTGGGAGGTGATTGGAATCTTAAAGAAAAATTTGTTGCATGTGTCTTTTGAGTAATCGTGTTGAGAAATTGGAAATGTTAGCTTATGAAGGTTTATCTGATGGTTAAAACTTCAAGATTCGTTATCAAATTATTTATTGTTAATAGGGATTGGAATAGAAACAATAAGTGGTACTTGCGACAGTTGTAGTCTTTCTCCCAAAATGTTTGATACAAAACGATGCAGCAGTGTACAGAAACTGCCATATCATCATTTACATTATCGAATCATCAATTTCATGATCTTGAATGCATGCCCCGTCACTTTGTATCCAAAGGCTTGGGGTACAAACTTTGTAACTGTAGATATTCCTATTTTTAATAGTAAACTGGAGCTTTGGGTCATAATATGGAGAAAGGGGAAAAAATCTAGAGGAAGAAAAAGTTGTGCGTACATCAGTACCCATAACTAAGTACTATCCCAATTAAAATTGGTTTATCCCTTACATGCTAAATTTAGATTTAAATAGAAATTAGTAATTATTCCCTTTTGGGCCATCTGAATATTACATGTATCTTGGTCTTGGATGGGTGTAGCTATAAGTTTTTTTCAGCTGGTATCCCCCTTTGTTAAGAAGCTACCACATATTTGCGATCAATTTAACTTTGTCAGTCTCATAGATGCTGTAGATATTTCTTTTATGTTGACTTATTACTTATGCAATTGCACTAGGCCTATAATTTTCTTTTCTTGAAGAATTTTTATTATTTTAATTCATCAAACCCGTTATTAAATATTCTTTTATCTGTGTATTATTTATAACCCCTTGAACAAGGATGACTGATGTCAAATAGGTTGATGAAGCATCTTCAACCATGATATTTATTTAAATGCATGTTACAGTTATCAAGTTCTGCCTAATAGTTGGTGATATAGGTTTTCAATTTATGGTTTATGTTATGATTTATCAGCTTATGATAAATTTGAGTCTATCATATTGCTAGTCAAGTGGCAGAGGACAGTGATGGTGACTGCTACAGGGTTTCAAGTAGTGATGAAAGCAGTGATTACGAGGCTGAAAAAGGCATAAAATTTTCAAGGGTGGGGCATGGTCGCTATTATCTAACAAATGATGTCCCTTGTAGGATAGGTAGCTTATCAATAAGTGACGAAAACAGTACAATGCAGGAAGGCTTTTCTAGTGATGATAGTGAAACTGGGAGTTGCCGAGGTTCCCTGCTGTTTGAATATCTTGAGCAGGATACTCCATATAGTCGTGAACCATTAGCCGACAAGGCTAGTTATTTGTCCATTTCAGATTTATTGACTAATTTTGGTATTACCCCTATATATCGTACCATATTTTATATTTCATATTTTTGTTACAGATATCAGATCTTGCCCATCGGTATCCTGGGGTGAAAACATTAAGAAGTTGTGATTTACTGCCCATCAGTTGGATATCTGTGGCATGGTAGGATTAATGTGCTCAAAATTATTATTTTCTTTGTAGGACACGTATTTATTTTCCTAATGGATTTTTGTAGGTATCCTATATACAGAATACCTACAGGGCCAACGTTAAAAGATTTGGATGCTTGCTTTTTGACCTATCATTCCGTTTCGACACCTATGAGAGGTAATCATGACACTGAGAATTTATTTGTCTATTTTTTGTTGGAGAGGGACATTATTTTTTTTCCACAAAACTCAACTGTCAAGTCCAATATCTTTGGCACATAGGTGGCTTAATAGCTACATAATAGATGGACTTCATGTCACTAAAGCCAAATAAAAAAATAAAAAAAGAGAGAGAAAAATGGACTCTCAACTGGTTGCCTTGGCCTCAGTAGAGGAAATTGAAACCGAATCTCAGCTCAAATTAAATTGATTTGACTAAGTACTCACTGTATATATATATTTTTTTTGACCGAACCAAATGGTATCTTAGAAATGATTTCTTTGCATTGGTCAAGATCAATGGCAGTATATATGTTGGATAAACTCATTCAGAGTCAGACAACACTGAATAATAATTTGTCATATGCACCCAAATAGACATGAAGTGTTGCACAGATGTAGTCTGATGTGTATTATCTCGTGTCAAACTTTATCATAAGTGATACTAGGATTTCTGCATAAATTAACTAGTTGTGGCAAACTGTTTTCATAAATGGTTTTATTCGAACTTCCAATGTTGACAAATTTATAGTCAATACGTTGGTTTCACTTGTATGTTTATATTTCAGCTGAATGATGTGTTCTTACCCAAGAAATTCTATTATCAATTTGACATCTTGTCCAGCATATGCTCAATTCAATTTGATCTCCAGTGTTTGATGCTCTTTTATTTTTGTTATGTATTTGCCATTTTCTTCTTAGTTCATTTCTTAAAATGATATCTTTTCCTTCCTATGTCAGTTTGTCGTACATCTCTCTTTTATATTTTTTCGAATAGAAAATAGTACATGACAGACAGTAGACATAGAGTTCTGGGAGTGAGAACCTTGGTGACTGAGAGAAGACGGCTGCTGCACAACTGTCCTTAAGATAAAAGGCAATTTTGAGTCACAAACATACACTAGAGTTTACTTAATAATTGGTTTATACTACTCGAGAATGATACATCCTTTAATAAGACTGTCACTAATATCATGTTCTTGTGCCTATAGTTAAGTTTCATTAGATGATGTATGAAACAATTCACATTTCGGTGCTCAGATATTTGTTTCTTCAAATTGATCTCATATCCATATGTGCAGGCTGTGGAAGTAACCAAGTTCCAGTTGTGGTCTATCCCAGTGAGATTGATGATGTCCCAAAACTCTCATTGCCTATTTTTGGAATGGCTTCCTATAAATTCAAAGGATCCATGTGGATGCAAAATGGGGTAAACGAGCACCAACTGGCAAATTCCCTCATGCGGGCTGCAGAAAACTGGCTGAGACTGGTTCATGTTAATCACCCAGATTTCCAGTTCTTTGCTTCGCATGGAATGTACAACAGGTGAAACCCAGAGATTACTCATTGCTTGGAGTACTTCCTTCTGCACAGCGGAAAAAGGAAAGCTAAAATGTCCATGCTTATTATTTGGTTAAGCAGAGATTAAATTCCTTGTAAGTTTTGGTGATTATGGTACCAAACTGTTTGTGGAAGTTCATCTGGTTTCAATTTCCTGTTACTAGCAAGAGAAACTGAGAAATTGTGAATCATCACAAGTTTAAAAATGAAGAGAATACAAGAGAACAATGACAAAAGAGTGGACAGTTGATAGCATTAGAGGAAGCCAAATGGATTGGAGTGAAGTTACAAGAGGCGGTTAAGAACAAATTCGAATGAGGATTGAGTTGGAACGAATTGACTACAATCTGCTCAATTGAGTAAGTTCCTTTGCTTGATGAACCTTCTGTTTCATATGTTAGTATCATGATTAGAGTAAAAAATAGGAATGTCTACAGGTTGTTTTTGAATTTTGCCTATGATGTACAACATGGATGTATTTGGATTACCCCCTTTTGATGTATTAATATTTTTATGTTGGTTAATTAGCAAGTAATAAGGTTAATAAGCAAAGGAAAATGAAATATATTTAGTCGATTTCTAGTAAATTCTCTTTGGTATGCTATGGCATGTTAGCATTCCTTATTATGCGGTTCTTGATGTTTGAGGGCATTTTGTTATGAATTATGAAATGTGATGTTACGTGCATTAATACTGTGAATGTAGAAAAGCTTTATTCACCATAAATTAAAATGTTGTAAGAGGTGTGAGGTGACAGGAAAAATAGTCCCCTTATTGAGGCACGGCAAATGCCTGAACCAAAGACTAAAGTCTGAGGTTGTCAAATATGATGGCAGAGGTTCGTACCTCAATAGAGGGCACTGCAATCTGAAAATGCTTGAAATTTTGGACCATGTTAGTGCCACTGGCCCCAAGGAAAATAAAAGATGTTGCTGTAGCTTCATGACATTGGATTTTTGACAATAGGGAAAGAGTTGCAAATGGAGAGGATGCTCATTTGATCATGGTGAAAAACAAAGTTCAGTAGTTGATGGAAGCTTTGGAGGTTGCCTTTGTGGTTGGCATGTGCAAAGAGGATGTTCCCATGAAAATTTTTAAAACAAAAAAAAAAAAATTAAAAAATGTCATGCTCTATTGATACAGGAATATGAATCCGTCATCCACCTTGTCTGATAGCTGTGTGAGCTGGGAGTTCCGAGGGTTGTATTGTAGTATCTTAATTCACTTGGACTTCATGTTTTGATTGTCTAATTATCCAACTTAATTTAATAAAGAGAAGTGTTGTGAACGCTGGCAAGTGATAGTTTTTACTTCTGGCATCAATGCATATGTTCTTGTTTTGCAAATTAAATTTAAAAAACAAAATAAAATAAAGAGTTTGGTTGTGGATAAAGAGAGGATTGTATCACACACGAGTGATCATAGCCCTCTTCTTAATTTTAACTAAAATGTCAATCTTATCATAACATTATTAAACCTTTTTTCAAAACTAATGTAAAGGTCTTTTGATCTTCATATCTCTCCTATAACGTTGAATTATACAGATTTCATCAATAATTTATTTAATTTATCATTAAACGGATAAATGATTTTTCAATCTAATCTAATTCAGTTCATTATCAAAATTATAAAGTCATATTTAATTCATTTCGATTCAAACATATAATAAAACACATTGATTCCATTCAAAAGTGTCAATTAGGTACAACTGCTAGAATCCAAAAGGAGTTAAGCTTATTATATTACAGTCTAAATCACTCAATTTATATTACAAGTTATGTGGTAAGTTACTTTGGATTAAGTTTTAAGTTCACCAATTTCATTAAAAGATAAAAAAAAATTGATGCCTAAATAGTTTAATAATTAAAAGTAACTTAATTCAATAAAAGTAATTAATTGTCTTGTACAAATTGTGTGATTTAATTTTTTTTTTTTACTTTTAATATAGTAGCGTAAATGAGATAAAGATGCAACTTTTAAGATTATTTAATTTATAATATTACTATATTAATTTCTTCTAATTTAATCGGTTTTTAGTGAATTTATTGAAGCAAATCCACAAACCAATTCACGAAGTAGAGGTTTCAAAAATTTTAATTCAATTCAACTTATTAATTTATCAAATCTAACAAGAAAAAGATCGATTTGAAACTTAGAAACAATTGAGAAAGAAAAGATTTTTTTATATAAATTGAACATAATACAAGTTTATATATAATTTTAAGTCTAATTGTAAAGTTATTTTTACAATTAGATTACAACCATAATACAAGTGTTTTCACACTCTTCTTTAAGCTGGAACATATATATCATACGCTTTAAGTTTGTTACAAATAAAATCTACTCCTCAGAAATTTAATAAGGACATATGCTAATTAATTGTTTGAGCTGATATAATTGGTAGAAATAATGTCAGATTAAATCTTTTCTCGAATAAAGTGACAATCAATTTCTATATGTTTAGTCCTTTCATGAAATACTGAATTTGATGAAATATGGAAGATAGCTTGATTATCACAAAGTAACTTCATCTGTGATATATTTACAAATTTCAATTCTTGGATTAATTGTTTCAACCATATAAGTTCACAAGCTGCTAAAGCCATTGCTCGGTATTCTACTTTAATTGTTTCAACCATATAAGTTCACAAGCTGCTAAAGCCATTGCTCGGTATTCTACTTCTGCATTTGACCTAGCAACAACAGCTTGCTTCTTACTTTTCTAAGATACAAGATTTTCTCCAACAAGAACACAATACCCAGTGGTAAAACGTCTATTTGATGGAGAACCTGCCCAATCGGCATCTGAATATCTAACAATCTGTGTATGATCCTTATTTTCGTCTAGTAAACCTTTACCTGGTGCACTCTTAATATATCATAAAATTCGAAAAACTAATTTCAATGACTGTCACATGGAAACTGTAGAAATTGACTGACAACACTAACTAGGAAAGAAATATCCGGTCGTGTGATAATGAGATAATTAAGTTTACCAACTAGTCTTCGATATCTCCCAGGATCCGAATTAGGCTCCCCTTGTCCAGGTAAAAGCTTAGTGTTAGAATCTATGGGAGTGTCTATGGGTTGACAATCCATCATCCATGTTTCCTAAAAAATATCCAAAGCATATTTTCATTGAGAAATAACAATTCCAGAGCTAGACTGAGCTACTTCAATGCCAAAGAAGTATCTGAGTAATCCTAAATCTTTGGTTTGAAAATAATCAAATAAGTATTTTTTTAATTGCTTAATATTATCTTGATCATTTCTTGTAATGACAATATCATCAACATAGACTACCAGATATATGTATTGGCCTTGTGGTATATGCTCATAGAAAATAGAGTGATCTGACTGACTTCGAATCATGTCAAACTCCTGGATAATAGTGTTGAAACGACCAAACCAGACATGAGGAGATTATTTTAAACCATGTAATGAACGACGAAGTTTACATACCAAATCAGACTCCCCCTGAGCAAAACAACTAGGTGGTTGCTCCATATAGATTTCTTCTTGAAGTTCTCCATGGAGAAAGGTATTCTTGATGTCAAGTTGGTGTAAAGACCATTGACGAATAGCAGCCATAGATAAGAATAATCGAATAGATGATATTTTAGCCACAGGAGAGAAGGTGTCAGAATAATCTAGACCATAAATTTGTGTATACCCTTTGGCAACTAGCCTTACTTTTAACTGATCAACCTGACCATCAAGTTTAAACTTGACATTGTAAACCTAATAACAACCAACGGTGGAGTGGCCGGGGGGTAAATGGACTAATTTCCATGTATCATTATTATGCAAAGCAGCAATTTTCTTAACCATTACTTGACACCACCCAGGATGTGAAAGAGCATCACAGAGAGTGGTAGGAATGGAGACAGAGGATAAATTTGATACAAAAGCATAATATAGTAAAGACAATCGATGATAACTAAGAACATTGTATATAGGATGAAGATTGCGGGTGGAGCGTATACATTTTTGGATGGCAATGGGTAGGACTTCAGTAGGAGAGTGATCGGGAGTAGGAAGTGAGTCGACGAAAACCTCAAGTGCTGCAGGAGCAGTATCACTGTCATCACCTGTAGGAGAAAAAGGAACAAGACTCTCATTATCCGGAGAGGGAAAATCCTGGGGAGGATCATATTATGGGATAAGAACAAATTCTATATTTGACTCAGGATGATGAATAATATAAGGAACTGGAAGAGCCTCTGTGAGTGACATATGTTTTGTAGCTTAAGAAAAAAAAAAGAAGGGGAGACTAAAAAATGTGATATTAGCAGAAATAAAATGACATCGAATGTCAAGAAAATAACACATATATCATTTCTGAAGGCGTGAGTACCTAAGAAAAATACATTTGATGGACCGAGCAGATTATTTTTCTTGACCAAAAGTGAAGACATGGACAAAACATGTGCAACCAAAGACATGTGGCAGAAGAGAAAATAATGGTTGATCAGGATACAGAATAGAATAAGGAACCTGATGTTGTAACACGGAGGATGGCATTCGATTGATCAAAAAACAAGCAGTAACAACAGCATCCCCTCAAAAACGAAGAGGAACATTATGATATAGAAGTAATGTTTGAGCAGTTTCAATGAGATGTCTGTTCTTACGCTCGGCCACTCCATTTTGTTGTGGAGTATAGACACAGGAAGATTGATGTAAGATGCCCTGAGAAGACATAAATTTAGTAAAAGGAGTAGAAAAGTATTCACGTGCAATATCATTACGCAATATACGGATAATAGTGGAGAATTGCATTTTAATTTTAGCACAAAAAGACTCAAAGATAGAAAATAATTCAGAGCGATCTTTCATAAAAAATAATCAAGTACAACGCGAATAATCATTAATAAATGTAACAAAGTATTTGAAACCTAAAACAGAGGAGATTCAACTAGAACCCCAGACATTTGAATGAATTAATGCAAAAGGGGATGTAGCTCGATTATTGACACGCTTTGAAAACGATCCACGAGAGTGTTTCCCAAACTGATAAGACTCACAATTAAAAGATAGTAGACTACAAAGACCTGGAACCATTTTTCGAAGCTTTAACAGGTTTTGATGTCCCAAACGATTATTAAGAAGTGCGGGTGAGACATTGCAGGCAACAGAAGATTGAGGAATACTTAGATGATAGAGCCCTTGTGACTTATGACCTACCCTAATCGTCTTTCCTATACTGTGATCCTGGATAAGAACAGAGTCATGGATAAAAGTGTTGTACAGTTTATAGAGTGAATAAGCTTACTAATAGAAATAAGATTAAAAGGACAATACATAATATAAAAAATAGATTCTAAAGGTAAGGAAGGAAGAGAATGTGCTTGACCAACTGCTTGACCAATTGTTGTGGATACATTAGCAAGGGTGACAGATGGCAATAATTTGGATGCAAAAATATGAGAAAGTAATTGGAGGTTACCAGAAATGTGGTCAGAGGCACCAGAATCAAGGTTCCAAGGTCCTAAAGAAGGAGGCTGAGTAAGACAAGCGACCGAATTACCAGTATGTGCAATAGGGGTAGCAAAAGAAGTAAACTATTTAGCCGCTTAGTATTTAAGGTAATTCTCTAATTCAATACCAGTGAGAATCACTATAAAAGGTGCCTGTTTGTTTTAAAGTTCTGAGTAGTAGTCATATTTGCTCACAAATGAAGGAGAAAAATAATTGAGAAGTTCTACAATCCAGAAGCCATTTTTTGGCAATACAGTGGCTGTTTCTGGTAACGATGACGGCGGCCGGTGACGGCAATTGGCTGGATGATAGAGATTTGGTTTTTCGACGTTGCCTGAATATGTTGGCGCCGACGGTGAGCACTAACGCTCGTCAGAGAAGGAGATGATGACGGTAGAGATACGGCACGTGGAGGCACGTCCAGGGGCCGATGAGTGCATGACGGCTGTAGTTGGGGTCACTGGCTTCGTTTAAGTCCGATGACGCTAGCGGTGAGATTTTGTTGGGAGTTGTCCATTCATGGGTGTATGCATGAGGGTTTTGTGTTTAACAACAATATATACATATCTCATACATATAATGAAGCAGCGGAAGCTTAAAACATTGCAGTAAACACAATCAAAATATATTAATTGAATTAACAGAAACGAAATTGAGAAATAACCTTTGAAGCCTTTGGATGAAGATTGTTGAAGTCCTCCAAAATGTTGTCTTTGATCAATTCTAGTAATCAACAATGGTGGGTTTGATTATCTAGAATGACAGCCTTTGATCCAGCAGAAGTTTAACCACTTAAACTTATGATATTAATTTTTCCTCTTTGATTAACAATTAATCAAAACCTATTTTGCAAAATTGGTTTTATGCCTTAAAAGAAAATAATGAATTCAACTCTTGAATCCATATTTTAGAAAACAATTTCTCTTTTTTCTCTTTGAATTGGCTGACCAAAAAAAATTTGCAAAATCAAATTAACAAAAAGACTTATGAATTTAATTTTCATTTTTCTTATTTATACAAATGAAATTAATTTCATTTCATTACAATTAATTTCACTTAATTTCAATTTGTATTTAACCTAACCTAATCTTAGTTAACTCTTAACTTTAGTTAGGTTAAATTAACATTTAAATATTCTAACTATAGTTAACACTTAACTTTAGTTAAGTTAAAGAACATTTAAATATTTTAACTATAATTAACTAACTTAATCATGGTTATGTTAACTTTTACTTAACCATTAAGTATTGTTAATCTAACTTAACTAAATGGTTAACTCTTAATCTTAGTTAATCTTTAATTATTTATTCAACAATTAAATAAATAAATATTTATTTGAATTATTTAACAATTAAATAATTATCAAGTGAAATTACAATTATGTCCTTACTCGGTTACCAAGTTAACCTAAAGTGGGTCCCACCATCTGACCATATACTTTAGTTAACGTAACCTTAGTAAATTGCTGGATTTTACTGTATTAAACTATTTAATACGGTACGCTGCCCAAGTGCTCAAAGAGTACATTTCATATTGGGACTCCCTAGGTCCACGCCCGATTCGTCAAATGAAACTATTTCACAAGTCCGTGAACGATGCCCCACGCACACGTTACGGATATTACAAATCAGCGCGTCAGACCATACATGTTGAGGTTACTCCATATTCGTATAATCCTTCCGTCATTATATCCAAGATGAACGGGATATAGATCATTACTGTCAAATCCCGATAATTTCATCCATTACTATATTATCTCCAGATTCGTATCTTTATGAACAATATACGCAAACACTTTTGCTATAATGTTCGAACCTGTAGGAAACTCCTTTCCCAGGTAGATTGCTTACGGCCATAAGACTTTACAAGATACAATCTCAAAGTTCAGATATACAACCCATCTATGTGAGCTGGCGGATTCCATATCTACGCACACCGAACTCCATGAGCATCGGACCATACCCAGCGACACGCAGCGGTCAGACCATGAAAGGTCTCTGACATACGTGGAACCAAAGTATGATGGATCTCCCACAAGTTCACCGTGGCGCTCAGGTCGAAGGACCACAAATACTACTCAACTCGAGAGGACCTTCCTTTGACGGTTTCATAGGATATCTATTGGGGTCCTCTTGAGTCTGTTCAGTATCCAGTCCTAACTGAATACCTGTATGTCTATATGAACTTCAACCAAGCTCATGGTTAACTAAGAATAACCATTTGTACAATACAGCTATAGACATACACTAATCTATGTGTTTCACCGATAGACCCTCATTGGTAAACGTAGATCAGGAACTCTTTATTTGAGAAGATACTTCCATAACGACATTTCTTAGTCTTTATTGCAACTCTTTGCAATTTTGTCATTACTAGTAGATTCTCAGGTCTTTGTTACATTATAGATTAGGTTCTAACTTTTAGATCCCGCTGGCTATTATAACCTGCTAACACTTAGCATTTATAACTACCAGCTTTGCTAACTCTTAGCCATGGTCTAAACTTCTTTAAACCAGATATGAACTCATTTAGATCATATCATGTTTATAATGTTACAAGCTTAACTACCATTTAATAAAAGTTATCAGCGATTTAATAAAATATGCATTGTATAAATATTACAAACTAAATATTCATACAAACTGGGATGGCGCGTAAGCACATACCCTAACAAACTCCCACTTGCTCTAGTGCCATGCATACTGGTATCTTATACCCATAGCCTCCACGTGTTTCTCAAACACCTTTGGAGTTAAGGCTTTAGTAAGTGGATCCGCTACATTATTTATAGAATCTACTCTACAAATTATTATATCACCCCTAGCCAAGATCTCTCTAATTATGTGGTATTTCCTCTCCACATGTTTAGATCTCTGATGTGCTCTTGGCTCTTTTGCTTGTGCAATGGCTCCATTATTGTCGCAAAATAATGGGATAGGATCTTTCGAACTTGGAACTATTCCGAGTTCTGCGACAAACTTACGTATCCACACTGCTTCTTTTGCAGCTTCAGAAGCGGCAATATATTCTGCCTCGGTGGTAGAATCAGCTGTGGATCCCTGTTTGGTGCTTTTCCAACTCACTGCAGCACCGTTGAGAATAAACACATACCCAGATGTAGACTTTCTATCATCTAGGTCAGACTGAAAGTCTGAATCTGCGTATCCTCTCACTTGCAAGTCACCATCTCCATAAACAAGAAACTTGTCCTTCGTACCCTTAAGGTATTTCAGGACATGTTTGACTGCCATCCAATGGCTGTCACCTGGATCAGACTGGTATCGGCTAGTAACACTTACAGCCATACTGATATCAGGTCTTGTGCACATCATAGCATACATCAAGCTTCCAACAGCTGATGCATATGGCATGTTAGACATTCTAACTCTTTCATCTTCTGTTTGAGGAGACATTTTCCTTGAAAGATGAATGCCATGTCTAAAAGGTACACTAGTTGTCTTACAATTAGCAAAATTGTACCTTTCTAAGACACTATCAATATACAATGATTGGGAGAGTCCTATCAGCTTCCTCGCTCTATCTCTATAGAGTTTTATACCTAGTATAAAGGAAGCCTCTCCCATATCTTTCATAGAGAAGTTCTTACTCAGATAGCTCTTGACTGATTGCAACATACCAATATCATTCCCAATGATAAGTATGTCGTCTACATAGAGAACTAAGAAAACTATCATGCTCCCACTGACCTTTCTATACACACAAGCTTCCTCTTCATTTTTGATGAAACCAGACCCTCTGATTACTTCATCAAAACGAAGATTCCAGCTTCGGGATGCCTGCTTAAGTCCATAAATGGACTTCTTCAGTTTGCATATTAGACCAGAGCTTAAGCCAGATGTAAAACCTTCAGGCTGTTCCATGTATATCTCTTCATCGAGATATCCATTCAGGAACGCCGTCTTCACATCCATCTGCCATATCTCATAATCATAATATGCTGCAAATGCCAATAATATACGAATTGACTTAAGCATCGCTACTGGTGCAAAAGTTTCCTCATAATCGATCCCAGATCGCTGAGTATAACCTTTGGCAACCAGTCTGGCTTTAAAGGTTTCAACCTTTCCATCAAGCCCACGCTTCCGTTTATAAATCCATTTACAACCGATAGGAACTATTCCTTCAGGAAGCTGAACCAAGTCCCAGACTTGATTCTGATGCATAGAGTCAATTTCGGATTTCATGGCATCTTGCCATTTTCCCGAGTCAATGTCCAACATCGACTCTCTATAGGTCAAAGGATCATTTTCTTCAATTAAGAAAACTCCAAGTGCACCTTCAGGTATCTGACCATACCTAGCAGGTGGCCTAGACATCCTTTGTGACCTACGAGAAGGGTGTGTTAAAGGTATTTCACTCGATTGAGCCTGAGTATCCATCAGTGGTTCATCAGTGTTCTGATTGACTTCATCAAGTTCAATCTTTTTACAATCCCCACAATCCATAAGAAACTGTTTCTCAAGAAAAGTGGCATTACGAGCAACGAACACATTTCGTTGTTCAGGATCATAAAATTGGTATCCTATTGAATTCTTAGGATACCCGATGAACCGATACTTATACCCCCTGGGTGCAAGTTTATCCTGTTGTGTAACATTTACATAAGCAGGACAGCCCCAAATTTTAAAATATTTGAGACTTGGTTTCCTTCCAGTCAATATCTGATATGGAGTGGAAGGAACAGCTTTAGATGGAACTCTGTTCAATATGTGAGTTGACGTTTGTAGGGCATGACCCCACAGATATTCAGGAAGATCGGTAAAGCTCATCATCGATCGGACCATATCCAATAAAGTCCGATTCCTCCTCTCCGATACACCATTGTGTTGCGGAGTACCTGGAGGACTATATTGAGCTAGAATCCCATTCTCTTTTAAATAATCCGAAAATTCACCGCTCATGTATTCACCGCCTCGATCTGATCGAAGGCACTTGATGTACATTCCGGTTTGTTTCTCTACTTCAAGTCGGAATTCTTTGAACTTTTCAAAGGTTTCTGACTTATGTTTCAAAAGAAACATATACCCGTATCGTGACAAATCATCGATAAAAAGTACAAAGTATCGAAATCCACCCATAGCAGTATGATTCATTGGACCGCATACATCTGTATGTACAAGTTCCAATAAATCTGAGGCACGGTGTCCTACACCTACAAATGGAGATTTGGTCAACTTTCCCTGAATGCATGATTCACAAACTGGATAAGGTTGTATGGTCAGATCAGGTATCTGTCCATCCTTAACCAGACGGGTTAGGCGTCTCACACCTATATGACCTAATCTCATATGCCATATTTTCGTTTCATTTAAAGTTTCCGAATTTCTACTAGTACTAGCTTGCATACTCATGACACTGCTTGTTGTATCTAATATATAATGCCCATTCACTAACCGACAATCAGCTAATAAAACATCATACATATCATATAATAATAAGGAACAGTTCCGAATATTCATATGATACCCTTCACTGTCGAGTACAGGAAGGGATATTATCTGTCTGATGATGCTGGGAACAAAATAACAATTATTTAATACAACATATTTATTACATGGGAGAAGTAAATCCAAATGTCCTACAGCTTCAACCTGCAGGAAATCTCCGTTTCCAGCTCGAAGCTTTACCTCTCCTGGCTGTAGCAATCTAACTTCCCTCAGACCCTGTAACATATTACAGATGTGAGAAGGACATGCTGTATCTAATACCCAGCCTGCATTAGCATCAAATGCTAAAGAAATGTCAATGATAGGAAAGCAAATACCTGAGGGAGCCTTCTTCAAGCTTGCAAGATACTTAGGGCAGTTACGTTTCCAATGCCCTTCCTCGCTGCAAAAGAAACATTTTCCTTTTGCCTTGCTCTTCTCTAGTGGTTTGGATATCGGTCGCTTCTGAGGACCAATTCGGGGTGTCTGCTTCATCTTCTGTTTCTTCTTCCCTTTGGACTTCCCAGAAGCCTTCGGGGTAGAAGATGAAGCACCCTGAATGAGGAGAGCAGAGCCTCCTTTATGAATATCCTCATATGCTGTCCTCAACATGTTATGAAGTTCAGCATATGTAGGGGTCAATTCTTGCATATTAAAGTTCATGATGAATTGCGAAAATGACCCCGGAAGCGACTGGAGAATCAAACTATTCCCCAAACTATTGTTTAAAGAAATTTCCATAGTCTCAAGCCTCTCAATATATCTGATAATTTTAAGGACATGAGGACTCACTGGACTACCCTCAGGAAGTCTAGCTTGAAAAAGTGCTTTGGCGACACGATATATCTCAATCTGAGGTCTATCACCAAAGAGCTCCTTCAGGTGGAGCATGATGCTACCAGCATTCTCCATATGGAGATGCTCTCTCTGTAGGTCATGAGACATCGAGGCAAGGATGTAAGATTTAACTTTTAAATCTTCATCCAACCATTTCTGATATGTCACCCTTTCTTCTGGGGTGGCATTAACAGAAACTCCTGAGGGCATTTTCTGATCAACAATATACCCAAGCCTTTCAGAATTCAGAACAATTCTGAGATTAGTCATCCATTCTGAATAGTTATCAGCACCCTTGAGTTGGTTGGCATCTAGAATGCGCATCAGAGGGTTGTTTGAAGCCATATTAATCTTCATAAGACAAAATAAAATAGATATGTATCAGCGGATTATTAATTAATCAAATCGCTAATTAAAACGTTTTAAATCATGGGTATAACAATTATACTATTTTTAATTTAAAAACGCCCTCCCACTGCTTTACATAATCCCTTTAATCTCTCTAACGAGATAACGATAGTTTAAGAATTTTTTAAACTATACAGTGAGAAGTGGACCCCACTGGCATTTTACTCCAACCTCACGCTAAAGCAATATTGGCCTTTGTAAACCCAATAGGTAGACAACCCTTGTCAATTGCAACTCTTGCAACTCTTACAACTGATCCTAAATACACCTTATCCTCACGCTAAAGCAATATTGGGTAAGTGTATTTCAGATTAACTTGCCAATTATCAAATATATGTTACTGACATTATCCTCACGCTAAAGCAATATTGGATAACATGTTCGCATATATTTGACTCATCTCATGTTTTACCGGCATTAGATTAAATCACACCGACCAAATCCCTCACGCTAAAGCAATATTGGGAAAGACCATAGTGACCTATCTAATACCGTATTGACAAGGCGGATCTTTAAAATATTAACACATAACACAATAATTTTTTAATCTGATTAAGAGAGATTTTAAATACAGGCACTCATCTCATGAGAAGGTTATTATCAATCAATTATTCAATCATGTGCAAACACAACTAACCCCCATCAGTGGGGTTCCCTTGTGATTACCAACATGAAAAAAAAATAATATTTTTGGTTTATCATGTAAACTAATAACTCTTATTATTACAACTCATAAACCCCCACATGCATAAAAAAAAAATAAAAAAAATTACTCCTTTTTTTTTTTTTTTTTTTTTTTTTTTTTTTTTTTTTATGAACGCTGCCGCGCTATCATTTCAGCGCTGCAGCGCTAGGGCTTCAAAAGCCTCAGCGCTGCGGCGCTCGTTTACTACCGCTGGGGCGCTGCAAAGCAGTGCTTCCAGCGCTGGCGCGCCATGTACTCAGCGCCCCTGCGATATCCATCGCTGGCGCGTCATGTACTCAGCGCCCCTGCGATATCCATCGCTGGCGCGTTATACACGTAGCGCCCCAGCGTTCATATGAACGCAGCCGCGCTGAACATGAGCGCTGCGGCGTTCCAGGGACAGTTTTTCCAGTTTTGCATTTTCAACACTTGAATTGCATCCGAACATCCCCAGAACTTGTCATACTACTTAACTAACATTTAGCCAACATTAAAAACACCCAAAACAACACAAAATTGCTCTGATACCAATTGTTGGGAGTTGTCCATTCATGGGTGTATGCATGAGGGTTTTGTGTTTAACAACAATATATACATATCTCATACATATAATGAAGCAGCGGAAGCTTAAAACATTGCAGTAAACACAATCAAAATATATTAATTGAATTAACAGAAACGAAATTGAGAAATAACCTTTGAAGCCTTTGGATGAAGATTGTTGAAGTCCTCCAAAATGTTGTCTTTGATCAATTCTAGTAATCAACAATGGTGGGTTTGATTATCTAGAATGACAGCCTTTGATCCAGCAGAAGTTTAACCACTTAAACTTATGATATTAATTTTTCCTCTTTGATTAACAATTAATCAAAACCTATTTTGCAAAATTGGTTTTATGCCTTAAAAGAAAATAATGAATTCAACTCTTGAATCCATATTTTAGAAAACAATTTCTCTTTTTTCTCTTTGAATTGGCTGACCAAAAAAAATTTGCAAAATCAAATTAACAAAAAGACTTATGAATTTAATTTTCATTTTTCTTATTTATACAAATGAAATTAATTTCATTTCATTACAATTAATTTCACTTAATTTCAATTTGTATTTAACCTAACCTAATCTTAGTTAACTCTTAACTTTAGTTAGGTTAAATTAACATTTAAATATTCTAACTATAGTTAACACTTAACTTTAGTTAAGTTAAAGAACATTTAAATATTTTAACTATAATTAACTAACTTAATCATGGTTATGTTAACTTTTACTTAACCATTAAGTATTGTTAATCTAACTTAACTAAATGGTTAACTCTTAATCTTAGTTAATCTTTAATTATTTATTCAACAATTAAATAAATAAATATTTATTTGAATTATTTAACAATTAAATAATTATCAAGTGAAATTACAATTATGTCCTTACTCGGTTACCAAGTTAACCTAAAGTGGGTCCCACCATCTGACCATATACTTTAGTTAACGTAACCTTAGTAAATTGCTGGATTTTACTGTATTAAACTATTTAATACGGTACGCTGCCCAAGTGCTCAAAGAGTACATTTCATATTGGGACTCCCTAGGTCCACGCCCGATTCGTCAAATGAAACTATTTCACAAGTCCGTGAACGATGCCCCACGCACACGTTACGGATATTACAAATCAGCGCGTCAGACCATACATGTTGAGGTTACTCCATATTCGTATAATCCTTCCGTCATTATATCCAAGATGAACGGGATATAGATCATTACTGTCAAATCCCGATAATTTCATCCATTACTATATTATCTCCAGATTCGTATCTTTATGAACAATATACGCAAACACTTTTGCTATAATGTTCGAACCTGTAGGAAACTCCTTTCCCAGGTAGATTGCTTACGGCCATAAGACTTTACAAGATACAATCTCAAAGTTCAGATATACAACCCATCTATGTGAGCTGGCGGATTCCATATCTACGCACACCGAACTCCATGAGCATCGGACCATACCCAGCGACACGCAGCGGTCAGACCATGAAAGGTCTCTGACATACGTGGAACCAAAGTATGATGGATCTCCCACAAGTTCACCGTGGCGCTCAGGTCGAAGGACCACAAATACTACTCAACTCGAGAGGACCTTCCTTTGACGGTTTCATAGGATATCTATTGGGGTCCTCTTGAGTCTGTTCAGTATCCAGTCCTAACTGAATACCTGTATGTCTATATGAACTTCAACCAAGCTCATGGTTAACTAAGAATAACCATTTGTACAATACAGCTATAGACATACACTAATCTATGTGTTTCACCGATAGACCCTCATTGGTAAACGTAGATCAGGAACTCTTTATTTGAGAAGATACTTCCATAACGACATTTCTTAGTCTTTATTGCAACTCTTTGCAATTTTGTCATTACTAGTAGATTCTCAGGTCTTTGTTACATTATAGATTAGGTTCTAACTTTTAGATCCCGCTGGCTATTATAACCTGCTAACACTTAGCATTTATAACTACCAGCTTTGCTAACTCTTAGCCATGGTCTAAACTTCTTTAAACCAGATATGAACTCATTTAGATCATATCATGTTTATAATGTTACAAGCTTAACTACCATTTAATAAAAGTTATCAGCGATTTAATAAAATATGCATTGTATAAATATTACAAACTAAATATTCATACAAACTGGGATGGCGCGTAAGCACATACCCTAACAGATTTCACGTCGCCAGAAAGTTGCAGATCGGCGGTGAAAGACCACCGAAAACCTAGGTTGTTACCGACGCGTAAAGGCGCGTCCAGTGTTCAGGGAGAGAGCTATGGCTGCAGCTCTGATTGTCGGCACCTTTCAAGGTCAACGGAGATGGCTGAAAACTGTACTACTGCCAAAAACTAATGCGGTCGCCAGAGATGTTTACTGTTTTTGGCGCGTGGAGACGCGTCTAGTGATGCGTCTGACAACGATTACTTGGGTCTTACAGGCGAAAACCCTCTGAGGTCACAGCCACTGGAATAAAATAAGGAGCACAATGGCAAAA
The DNA here is from genome assembly GCA_946807835.1 of Ailanthus altissimus. Lineage (NCBI taxonomy): Eukaryota > Viridiplantae > Streptophyta > Magnoliopsida > Sapindales > Simaroubaceae > Ailanthus > Ailanthus altissimus. The sequence goes on along the minus strand of OX327696.1, from coordinate 14,081,891 downwards.
AAATAAACTGACAATCTGCCTAAAAATGAACAAACAGTACGCCAAAAAACGTCACAAGTCAAAAGTTAAGAGTTGACTCTGATATCATGTAGAAATAATTAAGAAAGAAAAGATTTTTTTATTTAAATTGAACATAATACAAATCTATATATAACACTAAGACTATTTGTAAAGCTATCTTTACACTTAAATTATAACTATAATACAAACATTTCCACAGAAATCAGACAGATTAAGCAAATTTCATTAGATTATAAACACCCTTACATTTCTATCATTTAAAAAAATTTCATTGTTAAAAAAATGTCACCAAAAGTACACTTCGTTATTTTCATAAAATGTAAAATGAATCTTTTTTTTGGCTTTATTTAAATTTTTAGTCGTAATAATCTTACATATTTTACAAAATAAATTTATTATAAACTAGTATTGTTATATTACTTTTTAGTAAAACTTTTTATTAGAATGTTTAAAAGTTATAAAGTATAATTTAAGACAAAAATATAAATGCTTTGAAGATTATCATATCATATTAAATAATAGTGAGTGTCACTTATTTTAGTGTAAAACTTCTTATATTGAAACAGAAAGTTTGTGTGTTAAACTTAGCTTACATCAAGGTGGAGCGGAGTTTTGGTTTATAATTAATATAATAAAAAATTTAAAACTTATTAATAATATCATATATTATGTTCATAAAAAGTCATGTTATATTTATTTGCTTTGAATGATTTAATAGTAAAACGTTTGTAGTACATTATTCTTCAATTTCAAAAACTTAATCTTTAAAATTTCCCTCTCTTATGTCAAAAAAAAAAAATTAAAAAGTTAAGATTTTGAGTTTAAATTCTCCTTCTCTTTCTTTTTAATATCAAAAAAGAAATTAAAATCTCAAGTTCAAAATTTTTCTCTTTTATATCAAAAAAAGGATCTCGACTTTGAATCTCTTTTCTTTCATGTCAAAAAAAAGTTATGTTATATGCAATATCTTTAACAAATAATTAGTTAGACCGATTTTAAGAATTTTAAAACAAATAATCTGTTAGACTGATTTTAAGAATTTTGTTTTGAAAAAGTAGGTTTTATGAAATTAACATTTTATAATATTTTAATTTAAAATATTATTAAAAAAAAAATTTAAGGTACTTTAATTCTAAATTTGTGGAATTGAAAAGTCCAAAAGCACATTTATTCTTTTTTATTTTTTACTCTTTATCAAATTTAATTAGGGATAATATTAAATCGAGTTTAGAATAGATATTCTTAAACTCATATTATTTTAAAAAATATATACTAAATTCTTTCAAATTTATTACAAGTTTAAAATTTTATTATTAAACACGCAATGAGTTATTCACAGCTTTTAAGTAAATTATAAATTAATATATTAAAAAATATTAATTTATAACCTTAATTTTAAAGAAATCCTATAAATATATAAATAAAAAATTATAGCACAAATTTAAATTCATAATTATAAAACATAACATAATAATATTAGTTTGATTAATGTTTGAAATATTTTGAATTGAATAAATAAAAATATATATAAAATAATTAATAAAAAAAATAAGTCTTGAATTAAAAGTCCGACAAGCAAATTCATTATTAATATTATTCAAATAAAATAAAAAAGAATCTAACATTAGGTTCACACTTCTCCAATTTAGTTAACAATAAATGTACCGCTCGTTCAATTTAAAGGGATGTTAATGAAAAAAAATCAAATATATTAATTTTTAATAAAATAAAAACATATTAATATTTATAAATACTTGAAATGATTAACCCATAAATATTTCACCAAACTTTTATTTATTTCAAATTCGTTTCAAATTTTTATTTTATATACTAAACCCACCCCAAATACAAATGTTACCAAATTAAAACGGGGTTTTAACGATTTCACCGATTGTCATTTAACAATCCTAAACTCAATCAATGAAAAAATTATTTGTTATGTAAAAATGGGTCCCACTTTCCTCGCGATAAAATGAGGTGGACGAGAAAACAAAAAGAATCTCACGAGAAATAGAGAACTAGCCGTTGGATACCTAAATTCAAAATGGCATTGGTCCCAACAAATCAAAGCCCGTCACTCTCCCTGAGTTCACAAGATCTCGAGTTTCTGTAAGTATAAGGAAGGTTCTGTGTTTTGTTTTGCTTGTAAAAATTGAATTTTGTTAGGGTTTCGATTTATGAGCTTTCCTTATAAAGTTCATGATTAGAAATAGAAATGCTAGTTTTAATCGTTTCCTTTTTTTTTTTTGTAAAATACGATTTGATCTGGCAGCTATTTATTGCAATAAACAAAATACCTAAAAGGGAGAATTGGTTTTAAGTAAGTGAAAGTAGAAGATGAAAGTGAGAACTCCAGGAACGCCGGCTTCGAAGATAGAGAAAACGACGCTGGTTTCCACACCTGGTGGGCCGAAATCGAGGGAAGAGAAGATTGTTGTTACTGTAAGATTAAGGCCTCTTAACAAAAGGGAACAATTAGCTAAAGATCAAGTGGCTTGGGAGTGTGTTGATGACCACACTATTCTTTATAAACCATCCCCTAATGAACGCGTCACTCAGCCCGCCTCCTCTTTCACTTTTGGTAACTTACTAATAATAATATATCACTATTATTATTTTCCCTTTTTTTGGAAGTTTAATAAGTATCAATTTCATTTTTGTTGGTATTTTGTTGTCTTGCAGATAAAGTCTTTGGTTCTTCTTGTTTAACTGAGTCTGTGTATGAGGAGGGAGTGAAGAATGTTGCTTTGTCTGCTTTGATGGGCATCAATGGTACTTACGTTCCTCATATATCCTTATTTGAATGAACTCAAACTCATGTTGTTTAATTGGGTATTTATCAGAAAGTGTATTTATATATGCATTTTGACTTGTAGCAACCATATTTGCTTATGGCCAAACCAGCAGTGGCAAGACCTACACCATGAGAGGGATTACTGAGAAAGCTGTTAATGATATTTACAACCATATATCAAATGTAAGTCTTTATCAGAATCATTTCTAGTTTATTTATCTCATTAGTCATAATTTAATTGATTGATATCAAATTAAGACTCCATGTATATTGTGAAGATTATATTTTTATTAAGTTGATCTCACAATGTTGTTGTTCATGTGGTTTATTATTATTTCTACTACTTTTTGGTACAATTGCAGACCCCAGAGAGAGATTTTACAATTAAGATTTCCGGACTAGAAATCTATAATGAGACTGTCAGGGACCTATTAAATTCAGAGTCTGGCCGCAATCTCAAGCTTTTGGACGACCTGGAGGTACTGCCACTGTAAATTCTTATAACTTGCTGGAAGCATAATGCTTATGATTTTTTCTGCATTCATTCTATTTCCGAAAATTTATGTGTGCAGAAAGGTACTGTGGTTGAGAAGTTGGTGGAGGAAGCAGCAACTAGTGATCAGCACTTAAGACATCTAATCAGTATTTGTGAAGGTAATTTGGCAAAGGTCTTGATTTAATTTGGGTCTGCATACTTCTAAGTGTGCTGAGCAGTTGACTAATTGTTGTTGTATTACATTTTAGCTCAAAGGCAAGTTGGTGAAACTGCCCTGAATAATACTAGTTCACGGTCACACCAAATTATAAGGCTGGTAAGTTTCATGTATTGTTTATTTTTTTCTGATAACTGGAGATGATAACTTTCTCTTTAAAAGTGATGTGACCTTTTGGGTTGATATTGCAGACTATAGAAAGTACTCTTCGAGAAAACTCAGATTGTGTGAGATCTTTTGTTGCAAGCCTCGTAAGATGCTTCCCAATGAATTTTCAAATTGTTTAATTATTCTCTTCTGTGATCATAACTGTTGGAATCAATTATTTGCAGAACTTTGTAGATTTAGCTGGAAGTGAGAGAGCCTCGCAGACACATGCAGATGGTGCAAGGCTCAGAGAAGGCTGCCATATTAACCTTAGTTTGATGACTCTTACAACTGTAATCAGAAAGCTCGGGTCAGAATCTAACATAGGCTTATTGTAGTCTGCATTTTTCATTTGAGATACTTGTTCTAGATTTAGTTGAGCCTCTATCTTCATCTCAGTACATGTTTCGTGGACTAGGTTACCATTCAATTTAAATCACTGATACAACCACCAATAAAAACATCAGCTTAATGTCAAATAGGAGTACTCAAAATATATAATTCAGATAAATCAATTCTTGGAAGCCTTAAAGTGTATCAGATTGTTAATCAGCAGCACAAATCAATCATTTTATGAAAACCTATATACCAGTAGCTGTCTCATACAAATTTTTGTTTTCTAGGCTTCCATTAAAGTTATTTCGACCCCTCTTGTTCATTAGATATAAAGTTGGTAACAGAACAGAAATTTCTGTTTATTGTAGTAAGTTTCATATCATTTTTCTGAAACACAATTGATTCCCCTTTATGTTAAACTGTTTTTATATGTAGTGTTGGAAAAAGAAGTGGTCATTTACCCTATCGGGACTCGAAGCTAACTCGCATATTACAGCACTCTCTTGGTGGGAATGCACGTACTGCCATCATATGTACCTTAAGTCCAGCTCTTAGCTATTTTGAGCAATCTCGAAATACTCTCTTCTTTGCTACCCGGGCAAAGGAAGTAACAAACAATGCCAAAGTTAACATGGTACTGGTTCTTTATTGTTATATTGTGTATATATTTTCTGATGAATTTCTGATGAAACCTCAAACTCTCAGTTTATTTTTTTTTCCTTCTAAAATTATTAGGTTGTTTCAGACAAGCAGCTAGTGAAACATCTGCAGAAGGAAGTAGCCAGGCTAGAATCAGAGTTGCGCACTCCTGATCCATCAAGGGAGAAGGAAATGAAAATTCAGCAGGTAATTCCCATGCAAGCTTGTCTTGATTCTGTTAATCTAAATAACAAATTTGTAATTCTTATGTCGCAATATCTTATCACATATAGATGGAGATGGAAATTGGAGAATTAAGGTGCCAAAGAGACATGGCACAATCTCAGGTGGAAGATTTACGTAGAAAACTTCAGGAGGACCAGCAGGTTCACTTTTTCTCTCTCCCTCTCTCCAACTATTGATCAACTGCAGTATACTCAATGATTTTTGTTCAATAATGATTCAGAGTTCAAATCCACTTGAGTTGCCCTGTCCATCAGTGAAGAAGTGCCTCTCTTACTCTGATGCACTGTCACCAAAACTTGGCAGCAAGGAGCTAGGCCGTGCTGATAAAACAAGGAAAGTGATGTTAAGGAAGTCTTTGAGGCAATCAACAACTGCTCCTTTCACACTTATGCATGAAATCCGCAAACTCGAACACCTTCAGGAGCAGCTAGGGGAAGAAGCAAATTGGGCTTTAGAAGTGCTACAAAAGGAAGTGGCTGTTCATAGACTAGGCAATCAAGATGCAGCTGAGACAATTGCTAAGCTGCAAGCAGAAATAAGGGAAATGCGTGCAGTTCAACAAGTTCCTAAAGACGTTGAAGTTGGAACTGTGATAGCTCCTAATAGGAGTGTTAGTGCTAACCTCAAGGAAGAGATAACAAGACTTCAATTACAAGGCAGCACCATTGCAGATCTTGAGGAGCAACTGGAAAATGTTCAGAAGTCTATAGACAAACTGGTAATGTCTCTTCCTAGCAATAATCAACTATATGACAGTGAAGCAATCACAAAGAGTAAGAATCAATCAAAAAAGAAAAAATTACTTCCTTTGGCTTCAAGTAATGTTGTCAACCGACAAAATTTTATAAAATCTCCTTGCTCTCCTCTGTCAACCTCTTGGCAAATTTTGGAGTCTGAGACTGAAAATAGAGCTCCAGAGAATGATGATGTGGTATCCGGTGAGAATCTGCCAGAGTCTGAGAAGGAGACTCCCACAAAAAGTGAAGAAGTTGGAGATGTATTGTCAAAGGAAGGTACTCCTGCCTATAGACGTTCAAGTTCAGTTAATATGAAGAAAATGCAGAAGATGTTTAAGAATGCTGCTGAGGAGAACGTAAGAAGCATAAGAGCATATGTAACAGAATTGAAAGAACGTGTGGCTAAACTGCAATACCAAAAGCAGCTACTTGTGTGCCAGGTGCGGTGGAGCATCCTTTCAAATCTGGAGGTTTTTTTAATTCCGGCATGCATTCTTATTCCATTTATACTTAACCTAGACTGCATTTTCCTCCAGGTTCTTGAGATGGAAGCAAATGAAGCAGCCGGATACAATATGGAGAACCATGAGAACTCGGTTGAGCCTGAAGAACCTGAAGTTGCATGGCATATAACTTTTGGGGAACAAAGGCAGCAGATAATTGAGTTATGGGATGTGTGTTACGTCTCCCTCATTCATAGGACACAATTTTATTTGTTATTCAAAGGAGATCCTGCAGATCAAATATACGTGGAAGTGGAGCTTAGGCGCCTTACTTGGTTGCAGCAGCATTTGGCAGAACTTGGGAATGCAAGCCCAGCTCATGTTGGAGGCAGCAAGCCAACCATCTCTCCGTCATCAAGGTCCTTGTCCTTGCTTAGTAAACTGATTAGAATAGGAATTTGACACATTTGAGCTGTTTTACATAATTGTGAAGTTGAATCATTTATCTTGTTGTGACTTGCAGTATTAGAGCATTGAAGCGCGAAAGGGAGTTCCTTGCGAAGAGGTTGAGCTCGCATTTGACAGCAGAGGAGAGAGATTCATTGTACATTAAAAGGGATGTCCCACTTGATGGAAAACAGAGAAGGCTGCAGTTTATAAACAAGTTTTGGACAGATCCGCATGATCCCAAGCATGTACAGGAGAGTGCTGAGATAGTGGCAAAGCTTGTAGGATTTTGTGAAGGTGCCAACATGTCAAAGGAGATGTTTGAGCTAAATTTTGCACTACCGGCAGACAAGAGGCCATGGATTATGGGTTGGAACCAAATTTCAAACCTTCTTCATTTGTGATGATGTCATTTGGTGGTAAGTATCTGTAAATGAATTTTGGAGTTCTCTCTCCAAATTTCTGGTTGTCGTTAAAGTGTGATCTATATTCGTTATTATTTATTTTTCTTGCAATCTTCATATTTTTTTCAATATAAAAAATTAATTTATAAAGTGCCCGTTCTCTCTCCATATTTTTTTCATATTTTTTTTGCAATCTTCATGAACGATACTCGTTGAATTGAAACTGCCCGTTGTTTTCTTTATTATTTTGTTTGTGCTTACATTATAGTTCAGTGGAGTTTGGTACATGCAGCAAATATTTGATTGGTAAATAAATGGACACACATCAAAAGATATTTCAAAAATTAAGTTCGTTGGTTTTAAGAGAGGGCATTTTCAAGCATTACAATGATTGATGCTGGTTTGATACCAGGCCAACAGTCTCCAAATTGAACATTAAGCATTTCCCGTTAGGTAATTGATTTTGGAACATTTTGAAGAAGCTGAGCTGGGAATAATTTGATGAATCATTGCCTAATCGGTGAGAGAGGCATTGTTTGTAGGTTTGTTGATGGGAGTGGAATGCAAATGAATTGCAATGTGGCAGAGATAATACATGAGATGAGAAAGAGACGACACTGATTTTGTATTATAAGTAGAGTGCCTTTGCAACAAAATAGTATACAGTAATAGAACAAACACACCATCTGATACAGAGATGTTGGTGCCATGTGAGACCCATGACCCTCAACATTATTCTTCATTACTACTAGTATCAGTACCACAATAGTGATATAACATATACCACACACCACAACTTACACTACTTAAAAATTCATAAAATTAAGTTCAAAAAAAAAAAAAAAAAAAAATTCATAAAATTCTCTGCACTGCTCTCCAATCCACTCAGTGTTAAGACTCTTTATGCATTAAACAGCAAAAAGAAATGGCGATAAATAAGAGAAATAACCTTGTAAAGGTTATTATAGTAAATCATCTAGCACTTGGGGAAAGGAGTGCCACAAGTGTTGGCAACTTTCCTGGCATTTGGGGTATTGATAAATTTCTTGAGGTTGGGGTTTCTGAGGTACTGGCAAAGGCAAGGCTTCTGTTCTTTGATCTTGCTGCAGCACAGTCTTGATGGTGGAGTTGAAGATGTGATTGCACTAACACAGGAGCTCAGTTGTGCTGGGCTGCATGTCACTGCCATTGACACTTGTGTTTCTGCAGCCACAAGAAGAATCAGCAGAGTGCATATTGCTGCTACATACGAGTATGACGCCTTCATTTTTTCAATAACTATGGATGCTCGAGGTTCTGTGTTTGCGATTTTGAGATTTAAGAGTAGAGAGTTGTTGGTATGTTGTGGATTTTGGCTTCGCTTTGCTCTCAATTTATAGGTGGGGATTGGTGGAAAGAAACTGAGGAATAAGGAAACTAAAATCAAAGAGTGGAATGTAGAAGAATTTTCACGTGATTTGTTTGGGTTGGCTTGGTCATCATTTTATCAAAAGTAAAAGCAAATTGTGAACACTTGAGATTCGGCCCCACAAATTCGGCGCATTTTTTAAAAGAAAAAAGGGGGGGAAATCATTGGACTGCAAAATGAATTTCTAGATTCAATGATTTAATTAATTGTGCTTCATCCATTTCAAGCTTTCTGCCCTTTTGTATGACTTGAAATAAAATATGAGTGGCGCATCAAAGGTATTATCGTTTCAAACTACATAGCAAAGCACAAGAAAATTCCCTAAAACAAATGTGAGAAAGTTCATGTTTGATACATTGAATCTAAAACAAGATTAATTCCAGTTGAGATTTAATATGTTTTGGCTTTGTTTTCTCCTAAAAATCTCCATAATCTATCCAATTCTTAAATGTCAAAAATTAATACTTCAGATAATCTATTTATAAATTGGTCTAAAGGCCCAATGAGTTAGAGGTCATCAAGACATGATAAATTAGGAATCAAGTAACTTTTAAGCCTAAAACCTATTCGGTTGTTCGGATTAGATCTAGTTTGAACCGCTTAAATACTAACGATGTACCATTCATAACCGCACTAAACAGAATTCAACATCTACACGACCAAGGCCAGCAAAACATAAAGATACCGAATTAGATAAAGTACCAGACCCACTCAGAAGACGAACAGGTCTGCGAATTGAACAATTTATTTCATAATTGGGCATCACTATATGTAGACCCTTACTTGGCTTACTGAAGTAAGACTCAAGCTAACTGCGATCAAGTGCATCATAAGAAAAATCGGCTCGACAAAAATATTAGAACTGTTCTCACGTAATAGAACCGAGCAAGACCATGCTTTACAGAGTGCTGAGTTGAATAGTAGCTAACGGCTTGAAAAAAAAATTTTAAATAAGGATAAAACTTAAGAAAGAAACCATCACTATTTTGGAGATAGAGTCATAGAAAAATAAAAATTATAGTACTTTTTGAAAGGAATCTCCCAAATTACGTCAAGAGATCAGAGATTACCTAAAAATAATCAGGACTTACTCAAAACCCAAAGAGAACATAAACAACCACAGATATTAGCAAAGATAAGCATAAGCATAAGGAATATTCTAAAAAGGTTGAGATTCCTTTCAAAAAGTACTATAAAACTTAAGAAGGAAACCATCACTATTTTGGAGATAAAGTCATAGAAGAATAAGAATTATAGTACTTTTTGAAAGGAATCTCCCAAATCACGTCAAGAGATAAAAAATTACCTAAAAATAATCAGGACTTACTCAAAACCCAAAGAGATTACATATACAACCACAGACACAGGTAAAGATAAGCATAAGCACAAGGAATATTCTAAAAAGGTTGATGCTATAAAAAGGTGAGAAAATTATACAAAAAGGACAGAGACAGCTTTGGTATCCAATTCTTCTATTTTATTTCTTCAATTTTGTTCTTTTTGGCTTCAACAACCTTACTAAATAAAACCCATACCTGATTTAAGCATCAGAGAGTTTTTGCTGAAACCCACCCCAGTAAGGTCGTAACGATAGTTTCAGTGATTTGCAGGTGTTTATAGCCATTGTGATGGAAGAGAAGCCCAGTGAGATTGAATCCTTAAGCCCAATCGGGCACAGACCAAGATGCTGATTCTTGCAACAAAATAAATTCAAAGCTTGTTAGCCTGAAAAAACTTTTTTTTGTCAAAAGTTTTTTGCGTCGTCTGTGGGAATCAGGATTAAAAGGTTTGTCAAAGGCATACCATCGTACCATAGTAGAATAGTCATCCACTATCCATAATCCACTTGTAGGGGAGCGACCAATAAACGTCGAGAAAAATAGGGCTTGTAGGACCCGGCCAACAGATCAGTTGAAAAGTTCATTATCGGTGGAGATCCATAAGGAATTGCGAATATTAAGAGAAGAAAGAGAAGAACTAAGGTAGTTTATGGTTGATTTGATCAGTCATAGGGGAAGAGAATGAAAAGAAGTAAAAAAACAATGGCAGAAGAGAATCACGAGCCGTAGAAGTGCAGATTCAAAATCGGTTAGATTAGAGAGATAGGTCAAAAACTCCACGGGACACAGTCAATACAGTAAGGCATAGCCAGGTGCCTCAGAGTAAGAGATGTAATAGGTCGGAGACTTCAACTAGATGATAAGAAGGGAACTGCAGACCGAACAACCCAATTCTGAGCCACCATTAGAAGATAAAGTCTGGCATTTAGAGTAGAGGTGAAAGAGCTTCTTAAAAGAAAAAGAGAAGAAAGAGTAGTCTCCCTAAAAAAAGACTGAAAAGGAAAGAAGATCTCCACTAATAGATGAGCTAAGAGTTATGCAACTCCTGAACGAATTAAAACTACCGAGCCTTCCAACTTATCAGGGAGTTATAAACCCCAATCACTATGTAGATCAGGTGATTGATCTACTCTCAATTGTAGAATTGAGGCAAGATCAAATGTGTAGACTTTTCCTTATGAATCTAGAAGGACCGACTCTTTTTCGTATAGGAGATTAAAGCAGCAAAGTATTTTCTCTTACCATGAGCTCACTAACAAATTCTCTCCAAAACTTCCAAGGTTCATGTGAAGTAGTCGAGGATCCAAGGCAACTAAAACAAGTTAAAAGAGGTAGAATGAAAGTATGAAAGATTATGTTCAGAGATTTCACAGAAAAGGTGACATCACTAGAAGCTTTTAACTAGCCCATCACCTTAGAGGCTCTTAAATTAGGGTTGAAGCTAAACAGGTTCTAGTATTGCCTGTTCGAAAGCAACATTCCCAATTACCTGTCTGATTTCACCAAAGTACATCGCTACAGAAGAGGAGGAAGAGGCGAAAAGTCATTGGCCGAACCCATTCGAGGGCAAGTCCAGCTATAAGAAAAAACAATACGATGGAAGAAAAAAATGACCATCACCTCTCCGTTAGAAGTATCAAAAGGTGAATAACGACTATCAGCCTCAACAGAGGAGAAACTGCACGAACCGGCATAACATGCCTACTGCTTGAAGGAATAGTGGGCAAAACATGTCGCATCCTCACCATTACCCCGAACAGCCCAGAAGTCCCAGAAATCCCAAGAAGCACCTAACAAAGGAAAGGAAGGTAGCTTAGGTGAAAATTTTCCTTCCTTTAGTCATACCACTAAAGGATATTTATGAGGCAATCAAAGATATGAGTTTGTTTAATATGAATCTCCATAAAGATAAATGAGCAGAGCAACGGACAAACCCAAAAAGCTAGTGTGACTTTTGCCGAAATCTAGGGCATGCCACAAATGTTTGGAGTTAAAAAAATAAGTGAACGCTTTAATGAGAATGATTATTTGGGAGAATTTCGAGCAGATAAGCAACGTGATCCACCCACTGATTGCTCTAGCAGGTCGAATCCTAATCCAACGATGATCATATCCGTTGGACCTACACTAGTAGGAGATTCCAACAGGCAACGAAAGAACTATTCAAAATATTCTATGGTAGGGCATCAGGTTATGTGCAACATGCCCTTAACCAAAACACCAAAGTTACAATAAAAAGTTCCAATCATATTGACAGAAGAAGATGTTCAGGGAGTAAACTACCCCATGATGATGCACTGGTGATAGAAGTGCAAGTAGCTAGAGATAAAATAAATCGGGTGTTTATTGATCCAGGCAGCTTGGTCGATATTATTTTTAAAGACACCTTGGATGAATTGAGAATTAAGAAAGAACCCAAACACCATTATAGGGGTTCGGAGAAGGTTGTGTAATGCCGGTCGGGGTAGTAGACTTCCCTCTAACCATAGGACAGAAACCATACGAGAAGACAATAATGACTAAGTTTGTAGTGGTTGATTAGTCGTTCCCATACAAAATTCTTTATGGGTGGCCATTCATGGAACACAAACGTAACTCTATCCATTCATTATTTGAAGCTTAAATTTCTAGCTAGAGAAAGGATAGAAGTACTGGCAAGAGATCAGAAAATGGTCGGGAGTTACTATGCGGTATCAACAAAGAAAGCCTTTTGCATCTTCATTGTTGATTTACGAGAAAAAGGGATCGGGTCGCCCAAACTGATGGAGGAACTACAACCAGTGCAAGTTAAAACTAGGGAGCTAGAGAAGACAGTCAAGATCAAGACCCAGTTAGAGTATAAGGTTAGAAAAGGCTTGATTGCAGTGGTACAAGAGTTTTTAGATGTCCTTACTTGGTCCTATAAGGATATGCCTAGAATAGATCCTGCCCTGGCCTCTCACAAATTAATTATAAACCCAACCTTTCGTCTGGTCAAACAGAAGAGGAGAATATTCAACTAGGAACGAAATGAGGCAGTTGTAGTTGAAGTTGAAAAAATGTTAATAATAAGTTTTGTTAGGGAAGTTCATTATCCTGATTGGTTGACAAACGTCGTAATGGTGAAAAAAGCCAATGAAAAATGGAGAATGTGTGTCAACTTTACCGATTTGAACAAAGTATGCCCGAAGGACAGCTTCCCACTCTTTAAGATTGACTAGCTCGTTGATGCTACGGCCAAACATGAGTTACTCACCTTTATAGACGCCTTCTCTAATTACAATTAAATTCTAATGTTTACTCTAGATCATGAGAAAACATCTTTCATAACTTGCCAGGGATTATATTATTACAAAGTAATGTCGTTCGGGTTGAAAAATATAGGGGCTATTTACTGGAGGTTGGTAAACAAACTATTTAAAAACTTGATTGGTAGGAACATGGAGGTATACGTTAATGATATAATAGTGAAATCCAAGTGAGCTAACGACTATGTGCAAGACTTTAGAGAAGTTTTTGAAATATTAAAGAGAAACAAGATAAAGTTTAATCCAGAAAAATATGCTTTCGAGGTGAAATCAGGGAAGTGCTTTGGTTTTATAGTCAGTAAAAGGGGAATAGAAGTGAATCCAAACAAAGTCCGAGCCATTTTGGAGATAAAATCCCCCAGCACAGTTAAAGAAATTCAACGGCTCACAGAGAGAATTGTTGCATTGAATAGGCTTATGTCCTGAGGCACTGATAAATGCTTCGAGTTTTTTCAGGCAGTAAAGAGGAAAGAGAAAAATTGACAGACCCTAGAATGCGAAGATGCTTTTCAGCAGCTTAAGACTTACCTCTCCGAATCGATTCAACTTGTTATTTTAGTTTAAGGAGATAAACTCATGCTTTATCTATGAGTTTTGGATTGGGTGGTAAGCTCAGTACTGGTCAGGGAAGAGGAGAGAGTTCAACGACCTATACTATGTTAGCAAGGCCTTTACCAACCCGGAGAGCAGATATCCTCATCCGAGAAGTTGGCTTTAGCTCTAATAGTTTCAAGAAGGAAATTGCGGCCCTACTTTGAGGCCCATACAATCATTATCCTTACTAATCCGCCTTTGAAATAAATCTTGTACAAACTAAATTTATTAGGTCGATTGGTCAAATAGGCCATAGGACTGAGCGAGTTCAGCATACAGTTTAGGCCTCAAACAGCTATTAAAGGGCAGGCTTTAGCCGATTGTGTAGCCGAATAGACACATGGGGATACAAGAGTTGAAGAATCGAATCAACAAGCTCTCGATAAAAGCCTGACATGGGTACTCTAAATAGACGAGGCATCTAACCCGTATGGATATGGTGCGAAAATCGTCCTTATTAGCCTAGAAAGAGACGAAGTTAGTTACGCCATACGATTCAAGTTCAAAACCTCTAACAATGAAGCAGAATACGAGACTCTCCTAGCTGGATTAAGGGTTGCTCAAGCACTAGCACTAAAAGAAGTGCTAGTAAAGAGCAATTCTCAGCTGATAATGAATCATGTAAATAGAGATTTCGAAGCTTCAAAAGAGAAAATGGTGGCCTACTTGGCTAAAGTAAGGAGTTGGATCGATCGATTCAATAAAGTAAAAGTAGAGTTGACCTTAAGAAGTGAAAATCACCGAGTAGATGTTATAGCGCGAATGGCTTTAAGCGAAGAAGCTTAGTTGCTCCAAACAGTCCCTGTCGAATTTATTCCCGAGCCCAACATATGAAAAGAAGAGCAGATAGTGCAGATTAACCCGAACTTTAGCTAGATGGATTCAATCAATGACTACATTCAAAATAGAATTCTTTCAATCAACAAAAGAGAACCCGCAGGCTTAAATACTATGCAGTTAAATGCTCAGTAATTGAAAGAGTGTTGTACAGACGAGGTTTCTCTCATCCCTAAATGAGATGTTTAGGGCCACAAGAAGTGAAACAGGTTCTTAGAGAAATTCATGAGGGAATTTGCAGTAACCACTCAAGGACAGAGCACTCAGGGACGGAAGCACTGGCTTATAAAGTGTTTAGGACTGATTACTACTGGCCGACCACTCTTCAAGATGCCAAAGAGCTGGTTAAACATTGTGATGCTTGCTAGAGATTCATTGATAGAATACAAGCGCTAGCTGAAGAGTTAACTACGATAGCTGAACCCTGGCCGTTTATTCAATGGGGCTCGACTTAATAGGCCTTTTAGCTTGAGAAAAATGATCCTACAAGTATATAGTCGTGGTGGTGGATTACTTCACTAAGTGGATCGAGGATGAACCATTATCAAAACTAATTGAAAAGATTGTACAAACTATAGAATCATGTGTCAGTACAAAATTCCTCACACCATCATTACTGATCATGGGAAGCAATTTAACAATAATAGCTTCAAAAACTTTTGCAAGTAATTGGAAATACAATTATTGTTCGCATCACCAATTCATCCCAAAGCCAATGGTTAGGTAGAATCCTCCAATAAAACAGTTAAAAAATTGCTCAAGAGAAAAGCTAACTGATATAAAGGGAGGATGGATAGAAGAACTTCTAGAAGTACTTTGGGCACTATGGACAACGAGCAAGACAACAACTGAGGAAACGCCATTCTTATTGGCTTTTGGCTGTGAAACAGTGATTTCCGCCGAGATCAGAATCCTAACATACCGGGTATTGCACTTCTCTGAAGTGGCTAATAACAAACTAATCAGGGGACAACTAGATTCAATTGAACAGTTAAGGGAGAAAGCTCAGGTTCGAGTAGCTGCAAAGAATTCAGAGAAGGTACTACAATAAAAAGATCAAAGCTAGAGAATTTAGAGAAGGTAACCTGGTGTTCAGAAGATTCATGCTAAACACAAAGAATCTAGCTGACGGAGTCCTCGGGCCAACCTAGGAAGGCCTTTATAAAGTTGTCAAGCGTATGAAAGGAGCTTATGAGCTTGAAAAAGCGAACGGACTAGCCGTGAGAAAACCATAGAATGCCGAGCTGTTAAAGAAATACTATCTGTAGATCTTTATTTTTCTTTAATACATTATATACCTGCCATGTAAGGAAAATCTTTGCTAATAAAAGTGTTATTTCTTTGCATGTACCTCTATATGAATGGCTGCTCGGAATTTGAATCAAACAATTACTAATATCTGCAAATAAATAATATTAAAGACGGCAACGCCCTTAAAGGAATACTTCGCAGGGGGAAGGTACTTATAAGGTTACCCACATACCATCAGATAGGGTAACACTTTTAGAGGAGAACCCTACGGAGGTGCGACACTCAATGGGTTGACTTAAAAGGTACTCCGTAAGGGGAGGCACTCATTAGGTTACCCACAGACCACCGGACAAGGTAACGCTCTTAGAGGAGAACCCTACGGATGTACAGCACCCAAAAAGGGGCTGATTATGAAGACATTAAAGACGACAACACCCTTAGAGGTATACTCCGTAAGGGGTGACACTTATGAGGTTACCCGCAAACCACCAGATAGGGTAACACTCTCAAAAGAGAATCTTACGGAGGTGCGACACTTAAGGGGTTGACTGAGAAGGTACTCCGTAGGGGGTAATACTCATGAGGTTACCTACAGACCACCGGATAGGGTAACGCTCTCACAAGAGAAACCTACGGATGTACAACACCCATAAAAGGGCTGACCAAAAAGACATTGAAGACGGCAACGCCTTTAAAGGTATACTCTGTAGGGGAGCGGCACTTATAAGGTTACCTATAGACCACCAGACAGGGTAATGCTCTCAGAGGAAAATCTTACGGAGGTGCGGCACTTAAAGGGTTAATCAGAAGGTGCTCTGTAGAGGGGGCGATACTCATGAGGTTTTCCACAGATAACCAGATAGACTAACACTCTCAGAGGAGAACCCTACAAACGTACAACACCCAAAAAGGAGCTGTCCAAAGATTCACTACAAATAATGATTAGATATTTCCATAATAATAATTCAAAATACTAGTATATGTTATAAAGACATCTGCTGATCAGCTCAGACATCACTTCATCAGTATGTCTTTGTGTTAATATTTATTTAAGCTATCTAAACTTACATGCTTGATATTATTGTTTCCTTGTTGCTCGGTTGAACTCTGCATATACTTCTCTAGAATTATTATTTGATGCAACTCAAGCACCATTATGCTCAACTCAACTTTAGCAGATCGGCAGGCCATAGAGAGATTATTAATCCTTTTGCATATTGATAGGGCGTAAAAGCACTAGTATGATTTGTACCCAACTTTTATATTTTGCTCCAAATCATAAGTATTTGACTATTTAATTGTGTTTTTGGATCATAAATAGATGCACAACGGAAAATGTGATACATAGGAATAAATGGGAGGTGAATCGGACGTCAAACGAAAAAGTCACACTCAAAATACAAAAATAGCACAGCATGTGACTGGGCGCCGCAGCGCCAAGGGCTAAGTGCCACAGCATCCAGATCAGCGAGTGAGCGCCGCAGCGCTCAGCACCTAGCGTCGCGGCGCTCATCGACGCCTTGACAGACCTGGTACTCTTGCCAAGCGCCGTGGCGCCCGTGCGGATGTTTAAATACTCTTCTCAACTCGCCTATTCGGGGGTGGATTCGAAACTCCTCGCGCCTAGGGTTTCTCTTAGTAACAAAAATACTATTTTGAGGCAAAAATAGAGAAATTTAACAAGGAGAAAAAAGCAAGCAACGAATACAC
Source organism: Ailanthus altissimus (assembly GCA_946807835.1). Classification (NCBI taxonomy): domain Eukaryota; kingdom Viridiplantae; phylum Streptophyta; class Magnoliopsida; order Sapindales; family Simaroubaceae; genus Ailanthus; species Ailanthus altissimus. The sequence continues at coordinate 14,064,537 of OX327696.1, read as the reverse complement.
ATTTAAGCCAAGAGATTAAGGTGAATTTATTGAATATTGAAGAATCAACTCTTAGACAATCAAGACAAGAGGAAAAAAAACAACTCAGGGCATCACTTGTGTTATTTTCTTCCTTAGTTTTAAAAGATGATTTTGTTCATGATATTTTGATACTTTTGCTTTAATATTCTTGTTTTGAACGTGAGCTAGATACTTTTGGTCTAAGGTTAGACGTTCTTGAACTTAGTATGTAATTGATTCTTTTAAACTCTTAGTTATGAGCTTTTATCACTTAATTGATTCAATCTATCTGTGCTTAATGCTTTCATTATACTTGATCACTATTTTGATTGTTTAGGAACCATGATAACTTTGACAAAAGAATGCATGTGTTTAGCCTATGGTAATTTGATACATGATCATAGAGTAATATCTATGAGTTCCATCTAGGATAGACATATACCTAGGTGGCATATATGGTTCGATTAGACTTAATCTTAATGAGTTGCATCTTATTCGGATTATCATAGACATATAGGTAATTGTTAGGGTGTGATATTATCATTAGACTTTCGACAGAAGCTTATGATGAAATTAGTGTTTAGCCAATCAATTGATAAAAAAGAAATAACTAAGGGGTTAAAGGGTTCAATGAACTACTAGGGGATACGTCGATACCCTAAATTACTTATCAAATTAGTGAATTATATCTCTAAGTACTTGCGATATTTTAATTAGGTTCAATTCGATAGCAGTAATTTAGTTAGTAAACTCAATCTCTAAAGCTAGTCTGAATAAAGATAAAGTAGAGTAATTTTAGTATTCGATTGAAAAAAATAGAAACAAAAGTCTCTGTGGGATCAATAATCTGGACTTAGTCCTATATTATTTGATACCATAGTGTGCACTTGCGCTAGGTCATGAAATTAAACATAACCTATCTATACAAATTTGCTTTAAGTTTTTAGGTATTATTATGAAAGAATAGGTCCACATAAATATTAACCGATGCACATATTTAAAGTTATAGGACAAGTCTACAACATTCTAAGAAAAATAAGGCAAGAATGTTATAATCAAAGATAAATACAAGTTTGATAACTTGAGGAGCACAGAAACAAAAGAAATAAAGCGCATCGACTCAAGCAGTCGAAGCGGTATCCTTTAACTCTAAGTAAACCACTATGGCATTTCCTAGATCTAAGTCAATCGGAGAAGGAATAACTTGAAGAGCACCGCCCAGAATAACTTTAATTGCTCCTGAGGGCTGAGCAGTAGCGACATCAGATGAAGCCTAGACTTGGTCAGTTATAGTAAGAGTAGCTAACTGGTTCTCACAAAGGGGAGCAGCGGTCTGATTCTTACTAAGGGAAGCAACTGCCTCAGTAGCGGCAGCATCAACAAGAGCAGAGTTAACCACCTCAGCAGTTTTCTGAGCCTTGGAAGTCTCTTTTTCCAAGGATTGCCCTTTAATGCCCAAGTCTCATATATCTTGAAGGTCTATCTCGGGATAATTTTCTTCAAAAAGGCTGATCAACCTTTGAAAGCCTTTCACAGTGCTTTGGTGAAAACGTTCTCGTGACCAGCAAACCAAAAACTTCACTGATCTTTAAGTTGGGTTGCCAAGCTATTCCTGATCTGCTCGACCAACCCTCTCTCCCTTTGACCTACTACAAGCTCTCTCTAATTGATCATTTTGATTCACCAACTCAGTAGGGCGGCTCTCAGCCATTACTAGAGAGTTGGCAAGTTTCTATCCAGTCAATCTCTTCTGACACTCCAACTTGAAGACCCTACTCTCTACCTCTGCTCAACCAGTCTCCAGATCTTTGATATGAGCAGCCAAGTCAGGAGAGGAGAAGAGCACAAGAGCTGGTTGCTCGTATCAAAGATCTAGAGAAAAGGTATACAGACTAAAGAGTAAAAAATGTTAGCTTGTAAAGCCTCTTCCCTTACCTGTGAGAAGCTCTCCTCGGCTCAGCAGGATAGAGCCATCAGCTTCAAAATCTCAGTTTAGAACTGAAAGAAAAGGTATACAGACTGAAGAATAAAAAACGTTAGAATTCAGAAATAAGGATACATCACAATAACATAAAGAAAGAGAAGCTTGCAAGCATCTTCCCTTGCCTGTGAGAAGCTCTCCTTGGCTCAGCAGGACAGAGCCACCATCTTCAAAATCTCATTTTAGAAATTAGAGAAAAGGTATACAGATTGAAGAATAAAAAATGTTAGAATTCAAAAATAAGGATATATCACAATAACATAGAGAAAGAGAAAACTTACATCTATGGCAGACCCTACAACAACATGGAATTCAATGACATGATATATAAAATAAGCCTGAGTAACCCAAGTCGGGCTTAGGTATCTCTCCATCTCCCTAATGACAGGCAACAGGAAACCCAGGTCTTTACTCCTCTCCAGGACTAGCACAGATAGAGAGACTAACAGAAGAGGCCCTTCCCTTATTAGTGGCTCATCCCTACCCCTTGAACTGGATGCCCTTACAGACCGAGCAGATGAGGGATTTTGAATTGAAGATCGAGTGGGAGAACGTTGCCCCTACCTTGCACTTGAGAAGAACCAAAACCTTGTACTTGAGGAGAACGCGGAGTGGCTACTTGTCCCATCTCTTAGGAGCCAGCCTTTACTTGTCCCTACCCTGAGCAGGAGGACTTGAAACTCTCCTTCCTTAGAGGCTCAATCAGCCCTTGCCTGTTTGGCCAATTAACTTATGTCCACAAACAGAACCCCTGCCGCGACCCATTCTTTCAGGGTTAAACAGAAACCTTATAACATTGTCGGGGTTAATAATACCCCAACCTCTAGAAGAAGAACCGGAGCCATCTATGTGGCTCATCTTCCTTCTCTCACTGCCTCCTTGTTTGGATATTCGTGCATAAGCCACAAGTTAGTGAAGAACAAGGAATGAAAAAAAAAAAGTTAAAAAGAACTTTACTCATTGCGAACAGAAGGCACCCTAGAATGAAGGTGACTAAGCTTGATTAAATAAGATTGGCCGGGGAAAAAAGTTCTTGAACAGGACAAATATGAGCGAGAGCAGCTGCAATCTAAGCACCTCTTGTCTCGAAAACCTCAAAATCAGTAGTTCAGGTCGTTGAATTTTAAAAAACATTAAAAGGAAAAGAGAGAAAAAGAAAAAAGAGATTAAACACAAGAAGAACAAAAAGAAAACTTGCATTTAGAGGAAAATTTGTGGGAACAACCCAGTTCCTCCTTCTCCTATTAGGGACTACCTAACCCTATTCACCACCAACAAAGAATCATTCTCCCTTTCGGTACTTAACAGGTAATGGACGACCAGAGATATGATTTTGAAGACAATGAAATGAAAGGTAATAAAAGCCCATCTAACTTCTAGCACTGCTCCTAAAATAGTATAGGTGGTGCTCCTCCTAGTAATGGGGGGAGAACAGCCTTACCCTTGCCCAAAAGACGAATAGACTCGTTAAAACCCTCAAATAGTTAGGGCATAATTAGGAAGGAGCTACTCTTAGATGAGCTAACATCCTAGCAAAATAAGGTTGCATAGGAAGATGAAGGCCCAATCTAAGAATCTCCATATGAATGGCCATTTGCCATCTATGAGGCTACTCGAAAAATCATCTAGGGAAGACAACCTAAGGGTGACAGACTCAGGAATAGTATACATAGACTTGATGAATTCTAGGTCAGCTTGATTCAGACTGGACATCTAATATTTTACATCTAGCTCAAATTCTATAACTTCTACATCTTCTATTAATTCCTAAGTAGGGTCCTTATGATCAACTTCTAATTTCTCACACCCATAATAGAGATCGGCTCAGTCTCAATAGCCACAACAAGGAAATATGAGGGCAGGCCACCAGCTGAGGTGGATGCTCCCCCACTCCCACCAACATCACTAGTCCTTCTGACATGTGGGACCTCAGGGTTAGTTTCTCCTTCTTCTTCATTTGCCATGTTAATGGCAAGAAACCCTAAATCTAAATTTCTTCTTCTAGAAGCCATATTTTCCTAAAAGCTAATGGGGACATAGAGGGTAAGAGTAGACGATCACACCCAAAAAAGAGAAGAAAATAAAATAAACACACAAAAGAAGCCATAAAAATATCAAAAAGGAAGAAAATTGCAATAAAATACAAAAAAATTCATTGCCATATGTGTACAAATAAACACACAATAAATAGTATGAAAGAGATGGAAGAAGAAACTTACTAGATGAAAGCGCTGATATAAAAAACAAACTCAAGAATGAATGAAAATTATGATCACTAGAAAAAATGACAACACAGAGAAACTGGAAAGCTTGGGAGAGAAAGCAGGTGAAATAAAGGAAAAACTGACCAAAAGAATGGCTTTTATAGTTATCAGGGTTAAAAAATCATGATCGTTTAGATAAAACGAATGAATGAGATTTTTAAGAAAACCCAAAAGGCATCCCTTCAATAGAATGACACGACGTCTCAATTCGCAAAGCATTTACTACACATCTCTTCAGAACTTTTAATCTAGACTGCATAAATTCAAATTTTAAATGGACAAAATCTTTTCCAGTCACCCAAACATCACTTAAAAACAGTAAAGAAGTGACGCTCTAGCTTCAACTACCCCCAGCCACATGATCAAAGGCAAATCGACAGTTGAGGTTAGTTTCCGCACTTAGGACATCTTTTCACACATGTCAATGATGATGTTTCAAATCTTTATCATCATAACCTGACAAATGATTAGAGTGCAAGAAAAATCTTAAAAGTACCGAAGTAACAAATTCGGCATCATAACCCAAGGCATGACAAACTAGGTATCAAGTAACTTTCAAGCATAAAACCTACTCGGTCGCTTGGATCAGATCTAGTCCGAACCGCTTAAATACCATCCTTGTACTACTTATAACTACATCGATCAAAACTCAACATCTGTACGACCAAGATCAATAAAACACAAGGATACTAGATTGGATAAAGTACCAGACCTACTCAAAGGATGAACAGATCTGCGAACCAAACAGTTCATTTTATAATTGGGCATCACTACATGTAGATACTTTCTCAGCTTAACAAAGCAAGACTCAAGCTAGCTGTTATCAAGCGCATCATAAGAAAAACCGACTCCCTAGAAATATCAGAACCACTCTCACGCAACAGGACCAAGCAAGATCACGCATTACAGAGTGCTTAGCTAATTAGTAGCCAATGGCTTGAAAAATAAAATTTTAAATAAGGATAAAACTTAAAAAGGAAACCAGCACTATTTGAGAGATAGAGTTATAGAAGAATAAGAATTATAGTATTTGTTTTTAAAGGAATCCCCTAAATCACGTCAACAGATCAGAGGATTACCCAAAAATAATTAGGACTTACCCAAAACCCAAAAAGATTACCTAAACAACCACAAACACCGACAAAGATAAGCATAAGCATAATGAATATTATAAAAAGACCGATGCTATAAAAAGGTAAGACAACTTTGGTATCCAATTCTTCCATTTTATCTCTTCAATTTTGTTCTTTTTAGCTCCCACAACGTCACTAAAAAGCTCATATCTGACTTAAGCATCGGAGAGTCTTCACCTGAACTCACCCCGATGAGGTCTTAACGATAATTTTAATGTTTTGCAAGTGTTTGCAGCCATTGTAATGGAAGATAAACTCAACGAGATTAAAGCTTCAAGCCCAATCAGACAAAACCCAAAGTGTTTATTCTTGCAATAAAATAAATTCAAAACTTGTTAGTCTGAAAATCTATTTTTTTCGATCAACAAGCTTCATTATCATTTGATTGAATATATGTTTTATAGCATGAATTTTATAATTATTGTGCCTGAAAAAAATAAAGTTTGAAGTTGAAAGATCATTCTTTTTGAAGATTTGGTATGCTTATAGTATACAAATTTATCAACATAACATTAACATGTATACCTTTCCAAAAAATAATAATAATATGTAGATATCTATTGGGGTGAGTCAAATACAACTTTTGTTTAAGTGGGTAAGAGGGAATAAAAGGTTAGATTTATTTATTTTTTTAATTGCATTCTAACAGTAGCAATAGCATTCTACCATCATAAATCATAACACCGCAAGAATGATCCTCTACATCTCAAAAGTTTATCATGATCAACCACTCAAATGATTTGCATCAATACATCTTATTATTCAGATTCCAATGTGATGTTCTAATTTACTTGTTTTTGAAAAAGTACCAAATCCCTCTTTCTCAAGCCAGGTACATCCACTATCATTAGCCTAAGACTGATATCTACAATGCTCTTTTTTTTTTCCAGTAACCTCACCTTTTAACTTCCACTTTTTAACTTCCACAATAATGTTAGTTAATTCTTATTTTGAAGATGTACTTCATATCTCATTTCTACTCAATTCCTTGGTCAATTTTCTAGGTTAAGTTTCTATTTTTTTTTTTATTAAAAGATTTTAACACTTATATAAGATCAAAATACCATGAAGACCAACACAAATTAAATCTATCGTAATACAATTTAAAAATCTTAATTTATAACGGATCGAATTAACTCCTAATTTTTTTAAAAGCATATCCACCCTACCTAACTATTGCACTTTGAATAAAAAGCTAATCAATTTTCTAATCATTTCTATTTGTAATTACATTTATATTCACATAAAAGTTGTGTTAAGACTTGACATTGATTATGTTAAACCCTTGATACTATTAGACTTGACTTCAATTGTTTTAGAGCGCCCTCAATACTTTCAAATCCTTTTAGCAATTAGTCAAGTGATTAATTAAACTAATAGATGGAGACTCAAAATGAGGAGAAACAAAAATAAAAAGCATGGAGGAGAGACCTAACCTAACCCCAGGTCTCTATCAGAAGATAAAATAATGGAGGCATTGAAATTGAAATTGTTGTGGTGGTGCCCACTGCACTGTTTTTGGCTTTCGGTGGATGGAGCATGCCAATGCCATTTTGCAAGCTCTCATCATTAATTTGACCTGCACTTTGGGAGATTTTTATGCGTGATCTATCTATGATTGCAATCATTCTTGGTCATCATGTACTTTGTTAATCTTATCAATAACATAGTTAATAATTATGAATGAATGGCACTTGTATTTGTATGCTTGGTCATCATGTATGCTTAGTGGTTATTGGCAATATATAATTATATTCTTCATGTTCATTGCATTTTCACATATTTGGTATTCATTTCACATTTCACATTTCCATTAGCTACTTTTGCGAGCAATAGCCAAGTATTTGGAGCCCACCCTTGATCGCACATTACTAGTCTTTGCGGAACACAAAAATTCCTAGGTGATGAAAGTTGTCCAATAAAAAAAGAGAGTATAAAAGCACTTCAATTTTGAGATTAATTACATGTAAAATTGATTTACATGACTATGAACTTCTAATTTTGTCTCCAATCTATAAAATCACCAAAGTGGCGAGGACAAACACAAGTCATAAAGAATGTGCTGAGCTATCAATTTCAGATAGAAGAGGTGCCACTGCCACATCATTTAGCTCCCAATGCATAATAAAGCTACTTCTATGTTTTCGGTGGAAGGCAAAAACAAATCTGTAAAATTTGTAAAGGAAATCTCCTTTCCTTTGTTTTTTTTCAGCATGTGTTTCACATTACCTTGTCCATGTAATCCACTCTCTTTCTTTCTGTTTAGTTGATTAGGAAAATTTTACTAGAATTCTGGTGGTTGGGCAAATTATTTAAAAGTCATTTAGCTGATCATAACCCCTATAGCAAGACAAGATAAATTCCTGTCACATCATGAGGATAATTTAGTTGATTAAAAGTCTTGTGGTGTGACAAAAGATTTCCGGATCAAATCTCTCGCACGCCAATCTAAAAATAAGCACTTGTATGGCCGGGCAAACGTTTTGAACTCCCAAGTGGTAATAAAATTTACAAATCAAATCCCTCTCACACAAGAATAGTTTAGTCGATTATAACTCTTGTAGTAGGGCAAAAGATTTACTGATTGAATCTCTGAAAAGAGAAGAGTGCCCATATATCCATTATATGGACCCATGAGTAGAATTCACAGTTAAGAACCAACTTGTAAGAGAAGAGTGCCCATGAACTCGTATACTCTTATAATTTGTATTTTTAGTTATATCAATTCACAACACGCCACAATTGTCATCCACAGTGACCTATCATTCCAAATTGGGTGACTTTACGCATCCCATCTTCTAAAGGCAGCAACCCTCCCAAGTTGCTCCGTTTATAGCAGTGGTGACTAAACTAGACTGATATTGAACCTATACTCAATAACCCTCCTAAAGTCCCCATGTTCATAATAACAATTATGAAATTGGACGTCACCTAGTAACAACGGTTATGAAGCTGGATCGCTAGTGATCCCATATATTCAAAAGTCCTCCCTAGGTTGTTTCGTCCATAAGAGTGATTACAAAGCTGCACAATTGCACCAATGCTAATTCCCTACTCAATATGATACATCTGATCTCACACTCACAGTGTGTCTACTGTTATACTATTTGTTAAGAACCAAATGGTAAGAACACGCCCTTAGAAAATGGCTTGTAAGGGAAGAATATCTATGAGCTCCCGTACCCTTTATTATTTGTATTTCAATGTAGGTGAGATTTAAGATCGTAACAATATCAACAAGAAGACCATGACAGAAAGTTTATGACTGAATAAAGGACCAATTCAATTTCCAATACATATTATTTTTGCAAACCAAAAGCACTGAAGATACAATTTACATTGCCTTGAGATGCTAATCATCTCTAGTAAAAGATAAAAAAGAAAATAAAATGGGGAAGGATGGATCTTTTAACCACTCTTTCTGGGATTTTGTGGTCAAATTCTAGTAAAAATTAGAGTGCTTAATATTATTACACGGCCCCCTAAATCATGTAAATATCAACTTTTAATTTTCATGCTTACTTCTTGTGTAATGTTGTATTATCATTAACTTTTATTCTCTCAATGCACCAGTTTCACAAGCTGATTCATTTCTACTGTAAAATGGCATCACAATGATTAGCTCATTTTAACTGGCTGTACTTTTACCACCCACCATTTTCATTTCTCATTTTTTAGCTGTCAAAAGTTAGATTGCTGTACACTATCCTAGAATTGATTAAACTTTTATAGGCCCTACATTTTTTAATTTAAAGTTATACAGATTTGCAGGATGGAAGTTCAAGATGTGTTACAAATAAAGTTGGCAAGTTGAGGAGCTTAGGGTGCTAGCCAATTAAAGCTCACCCCTCAACCATTACGTCGGGGTTTCGATTTCCCCCTCCACCTGGGTGCAGATTTGTGTGCGTGTGTTGTAAATATGTATCAGAAAAAAAAAGTTGGCAAGTCTATGTTATCATATTTGTTATATTGAGTCTAATAAATTAATTAGGTATACAAACTTGTGAAACTGGTGAATTGAGAGAACAGAAAGACCTCACTTAAAAATCATATAGAACTTAAAAATGGTAATCTAATATCAGCAGAGCATAGACTTTCACGTGGGGAACATACCAGCAATCACATTTTGGATCCTAACATCTACTGCTATTTATTTATTTTGCTGCAACATGCATATTATGATGCGAGATCACCCTAATCGTTAGTGGTGAATCACCTCCTAAGTTCAATTCTTTCTATGCCCAAAAGCAGGGTCAGATTTTTCTCAATTCTTACGAGTAAAATGGGTCCTTACTGGGTCAAGAGTTTCAGGCTGCGCACAGCAGACTTGTCCTCAGCTGCAATGCTGATAGATCTCTAACTAGAAAATGTTGGCACTAAAAAGAAAGTGAAAAAGAACCATGCATATGTTTCTAATTTTTGCATCCAAACTGAAAAATCTTTTAAAACTTAGGCCTGTTTGATAAGATATAGAAGATCGAACTTTATTCAAATTCTCTACAACAATATAAAAAGAGATTGGTATACTTGAAGGGATATTAAAGGTTATTTGCCTCCACCACAAACGGTGCACATAGTTATAGCAAATATGTCTTCAGTATAAAATAAAACACATTTGCTCACATTATCCACTTATTAAAACCCCAACTAAAATTAGTATTTTATTTCTATTGAAATACAAGATACTAGAATTGATTCATAAATCATTTAAATCTTGATGAAAGATAATATGGCTAATTAAGGGAGAAATGAGACAGATTTAATGTGGTGTCAAAATGAACAAAAATCTCACTCTAGGAATGGGGCAAAGTTTGGTTCAACTAATGAAACTTAGGTCTTGGTGAATACCATTCATATCATAACTATGCTGAAATCTGGTTTATATTAAAGAAAGAAAACAAAAATATTTTACTTATAAAAAAGCAATAACTAGTAAAATTGGCTTTGAATACTGACCTATCAAGTACTGTTTCATACAAAAGATGTGCCAACTTTAGCAAAGTTGTACTATTTGTTTCCCTTAACCTAATTCTTTTCAAGCAAAGATGATAGTGTTTCCAGTGAGGTTAAGTAAATTGTATATATCCAAATAGGAAACAGATAAGAAAAGAGAATTCAGGAGAAGTATGGTATAGAGACACTATTCAAAGTAGCAATAAGTAGAAAGGGAAACTCAAGATAACAAGACTCTTTGTATCAATTATTTAAAGAAAATCTTTTCTCCCAATCCCTAGTTCAAGTCGCAATAACAGTTCTGTAAATCTTACCTGCAACTAAATAACGCCGGCAAAGAATTTTGATGCACTGCTTGTTAATATGTATGCAAGCCCCTTATAAATCAGAGATCTGTGGGTCACATTAGCAACAAGCATGGTTGAAAAACACAAATATTAGCTAAACTCTCAAGACTCTTCAGAGTTTCAGAAGTGTGGAAGCAACCGACTACCTTAGTAATTTCTGCAGAAAATTGTATGTGATTTAGCATTGATGAGAGTAAAATTGTAACAAAAATTCTATTAACAAGTCAATGTTAATGAGTTAAAGGTAATATATCGTTGGATACCATTATCAAGTCCAGTTTCACCAAACAGACGAGGCATTGAAATTTGAGTTAAACTGCACAGAAACAGGTTTGATTTAGCCAAAACCAAAAGTCCAGAGCAGCTTCTTGATATGGCTGAATTATTTATGAAATAATTTCTATAAAACTACTAGCTTTCTTTTTCTTTCTCATTGACCAAAGTTAGTAAAGCCACTCTACTATTTTTTGGTTTCCAGTGATGTTATGGACAATTTCTTTCAAGGAGTTAATCCCTGAAATGAAATTTTTGAAAACCTTAAGTGATAACAGTTCTCTTACAGGTCATTAAACATTAAAAAGTCAATATAACATAGTGATGCAGCAATATGATCTTTGGGGTAGGAACCCAAATGCTCGGAAACAGTGATTGAAGAAAATTTGATGATTACTTATGTTGTGATAGCACCAAAATTTATGGATAAACGTCAATGACGGTAAAAGGAAAAAAGGTTGTCAATCATACAAAGCACAATGGTATATGTGGTTTTCTTTTTGCCTACCTCCACGGAGAAAGACAATAAAATTTGTTCACTAACAAAAGGTACCCAAATATTGAATTCAATATGAAAAGGCTTTTAGCCAAATGATATGTGTTTGTTGATAACATATACTTGGAGAATGTGAATGAAAAGGCTTGAAGAATTTATGTGCATAGTAAGAATTTTATTAATAAGGACGAGAGTTATACAAAGCTTTCTTTAGAAAATACTTGTGCATTATTTTCTTGGCTTATAGAAGAACTATTTATATTAATTTGATTACTAGTTTGTAAGATAAAAAATCATAGTTTGGGAGTCACTCAGTTCTTGAATAGAAATTAGCATGTATTATGTGGAAGTTCAGGGCTTGCGTTTCCATGGATAAATTTGGAATTGACCTGACATTTTCAATGCATGAAGATTAAAGTGTTATGAGGATATATGTTCATCTAGTGGGAATTTGAAGAGTTTTTGAGGTTGATAAAAATATTTTAAGTTCCCACTAGTTATATGGACAGATTTAGTTTGTGTGAAAGTATGGTTGAAATACCTTTGGTTTAGAATGTTGGGGTGTTTAGAGTTGTCATTGAATTGTTATCTAGCCATAGGTTGCTTGACGTTCTTGAACACGTGAAAGTATATAGACCATTGCTTTTGTCGGGGTAAGTAGTTTTATTCATAATGTACTATATTTGTTGTGTATCAAAAATGCTGTTATTATGTTAATACATTATCTATAAATGTTTAGAAATATACATATTTTTGAAAACTAAGTCACTCAATTTCGTAACAAGATCTTTTCTAATCAATTTAGTAAAAATGTTTATTAATTAGCAACATGTATTTTCGGTTCAACTCTTGGTTTTTAGGTAGGTTTTAAGCCTACTTTCTGTTCAGCTTGACAATTAACTGAAATTTGATTGAACAGATTGATTCTTTAAAAAATAAGCCAAAATAAACTAAACTCTCTATAAGAAAAGAACTGAACTGAACTGGCTGGTTTGGTTAGTTTGATTGTAGAAATAATTGCAAACCCAATAATTGCAAACCCTGGTCCTCAAAAATAAAATTCGTACTTTACAAACAAATTCTTCAAGCCTTTCCATTTGCACCCTCTGGATCATTCCATACATGCTTGCTAAAAATATGCTCAATTATTAACGAGCATTGATGCAGAAGCACAAATGACACTGAAGTGGATCTAGAAAGAATTATTCAGTAGTAAATTACAAACTTACCGTGCAATGTTGTCCCAGTGAAGGAAACTACCATGGCCTCTCGCATTCATGAACTTGTAAACTGAACCGGAGACTAGAGAAAAATAATTTATGCTTTGTCAAATTGCTGAATTATATAAACATAATGTGTAAGGATACCAGATTATTTATAATAAACCAGATCATATATGCAGTAATCATGAGCTGTGCTGGGTATACCTTCATAACCTTCAAGAACTGGATCTTCAGATAGAAGAATCGGTGTATCCAGGTCAATGAATCTGCACGGATTATCTATACTACTTAAACTCAAATAAAAATTTCATAATGCAGAAATTACAGAAATTGGCCAACATAAAAGCAGCTGTCAGATAAATATTCAACTGCACTTAAACATTTCTTTTGGGTCCCTGATACTTAGACATTTCTTTCAGTAAGAAAGGATCATGATGCTTATTTGAAACACCCAAGGCCAGCAGCAAGATGGCCAGCAAAGCCCATCGCTAGTCTAGTCTCAACCATACCACCAATCATCAGATTTAATCCTGACGCCCTTGCCACTTCAATAATTTCAAGAGCCCCATGGACCCCAACTTTGGCAAGCTTAATGTTGATGACATCGCAAGATTTCCTATTACTATTTTTTTAACATCATCCAAACTCCAACAGCTCTCATCAGCTGCAACAGATACCCCATATTTGTCTTTGGCAACATGACTAACATGGCCAAGACCTTCCCAATCATCTCGATGAACTGGTTGCTCAAAGAGAACTGGAGTCACTCCCATTTCTATAAGAAGGACAACAGTAACAAAGAAGCTTCAATTATACATCTGCCTAAATACCTACTGATATAATGAGAAACTAATTTGTCACATCATGCACAATACAATAGTTATTTTCTTTGTAATCTTTTTGTTTACAGCAGGCATGAAAAAAGCAACTGAGCATATTGTACTTCACCGCATAATTTTTCAAGAACTTCAATAGCTTCCTTGGGTTTGTAACCCTCATTGGCATCCAAGATGAAGGAACAATCAGGGTGAACCACATGTATAGCTTGTAGAACTTCTATGTCTGCATTTAGATTCTTTCCCACCTTAAGCTTCAATGTAGTGAACCCTTGTTTGCAATATTTTGAAGCCAATTCAGCTGCTTCAGCCGGAGAAACAATTGAAATCTGCAAATAAAGTAAATAGTTGGGGCTAAATTTTGTGGAAAAAAAAATTCTATTCTGCCTTATTGTACATCTAATTATACAGATTTCTTGTACCAGCACCATTATGTGGTTTCTTCTTTTAACAAGATCATTACAAAAAAGGGATAAATAGAAAGAAAAGATAAACTATCACAGTGAATCAGTGTCTCATAGTTAGAATCACTCAAGTGGGAACTTAACTGTTATATCAGTGGATATAGTATTTGAAACTCCACCAAAGAGTCTCCACAAAGGCATGCCGACGCTATTAGCAACTGCATCAATCAATGCCATCTCGACTGCTGCCCTTACCTTCAATTGCAGGAACAGTTATGAGTACAAAATAAAAACTAAGAAAAAAAAGGACAAAAAAAGCGAAGAGAAGAAACACTTCTACATTTAAAAAGATGAAGGTACCAAACTGAATAACAAATAATTTATAATTTTCAATTAAACATAAATAACTACGACAAGCTTTACATAGATTTAACTTCTTGTAGCCCTCATACTGAGAAAGCATTTTTTTTTCTTTCTTTTTTTTTTTTTTGACAAATACTGAGACAGGATTTTGTGTCCACATAACAAATTGTTGCAGCAAAATAAAGGATAAATTCTTAGCAGAAATAAATATGACCATCAAGTCATGGAGGAGAATAACCATCCAAATAAATGTTTTTGTACAAAGTCAGGCATTCAAGTGAATTTCAAGCAGCAAATGCCTAAAAGTTTTAGGAGAATCATATGGAATATCCATCAGACTTATGAGTGCGTCATGAATGTATACTGGATCATAACTACCTGAAGCCATAGCCAGATTTTGGTCGATCAAATCAATTTGAAGTCTTTTACTTTAAGTTCATCAAAGAACAAATGGTTAATAATGTTGAACCATTTAAACTGATCCAAAACAGGGGTTTAGTAACTATCTTCTATCTTTTGCTTGATTTCCTGCAATGATTTACTCAACTCAAGAAAACAAATTGCTAGCATAAAGATAGTTTTGTAAATCTTTAATGCCTTTCACATATTAAAGAATTTCCCTCTTTTTCTACATTCTGTCAACAGGACAACATATATCAAAACAATTCATAGTTCAAACCTAACCTACTAAGAAATCAAATCATTTAAGTACAAAACCTAGGTGACCCTGTTGAAATAAGAGGCACAAGACACAGCACAAATGCACCAGCAGATGACTCACCAGCAGAAGGACAGAATGCAGAGGTGTGCAAAACCGTAGAATGCAGCAGCAGGAACAATGGCAGCAGCAGCAGGAGCAATGGCAGCAGCACCAGGAGCAATGACAGCAGCACCAGAACATGCAAAAGGAAATGTACCAATAAAGATACCTCAATGAGAAGGACATCAATGAGGTGTCATGATCTTAGGAATGCCAGCACATCACTCAAGACAATCAAAGGGCTGTCATTGAATCAGTACAATGATGAGTCATCAAATAAAACCAAAAACGGTTGCTGATACAGCTGTAGCACTTAGTGTATATATATGAATGTAAAGAGTCGATCAATGTATGAAAAATATTACTGTTACATTGAAATACAAAGAGATTTCAGTTTTTCAACTTGGTATCAGAGCAAGGTTCTCCAATGGCCTCATCATCAAATACCTCAGCAACAAACACAAACAACACTGCCCAGCAAAACAACAACACCCCAACAGCCCCTCTTATTTTCTCTGCACCTATCAAACTCACCAACTCCAACTACCTACTATGGAAGTCACAAGTGCTTCCTAGCATTCGGGCAAATGGACTCATGGGGTTCATTGATGGAAGTAAACCAAGCCCTAGACAACAAAGTGTGACTGTTGATGATGAAAACACAGTGATAACCACAGAAAACCCAGAATACCAAATCTGGCTCATGAAAGACCAGAATCTGATGGGTTGGCTCCTGTCTTCTCTATCAGAAGGGATGCTGGGAGCAGTCATTGAATGCTCCAGCTCTCTCCATCTTTGGACAACTCTTGAGAGCCTATTTGCCTCACACTCAAAGGAAAGACTCATACGTCTCAAGAGTCAGATCCAATCAACCAAAAAAGGCTCCATGAGTATTACACAATACTACATGAAGATGAAAAGCATAGCTGAAGCACTGAAGTGTGCAGGATGCAATGTCAGTGATGATGAGCTAGTAGACTACATACTTGGAGGCTTAGGAAATGCTTATGACCCTGTCTTTGTCAATGTAACATCAAGAGCTGATAAGCTTCCTCTAACAGAAGTTTATGCTTTACTGCTAAACCAGGAGCACAGGCTAGAGCAGAGTGTTACACAATACAGCTTTGAAGCACCAGTCTGCTTCAATGCTAACTTTGCACAGTCCAGTTGGAACAACAAAAGGGTGTGGAATGGAAAGACAAAGGCTGGCAACTCTCCTAGCCCACAGAGCTACAACAACAATCTCAGAAACAATTTCAATTCTGGTAACAACTCTGGAGGAGGAAAACCCGTGGTAACTGGTGACAAAGACTCAAATGAGGTATGCCAGATCTGTTTCAGACGCAAGCACACTGCTGTGGATTGTTGGCATAGGTTCAAGAAAGACTTTGTTCCCAAAAGAAGTCACAATAACCAAATGAAGAGAGCATATGCAGCTACAACTGACAATGATGAAGATACATCCTGGTACCTTGACAGTGGAGCAACAAATCATGTCACCAATTGCATGGAAAATCTCGCACTCAACAATCAATACCAAGGGAATCAGAAGCTGGTTGTAGGTAATGGTCAGTTTCTGAACATAACTCATGTTGGTTACACTAAACTCACCACACACCACACACCACACTCGCACAATCTACACCTGAATGAAATATTGCTTGTTCCTGAGATAACCAAGAATCTAATCAGCATATCTAAGTTGGTAAGAGATAACAATGTTGTGCTTGAATTTAACAAAAGTCACTGTGTGGTGAAGGACAAGATACAGGGGAGTGTGGTGCTTCTAGGAGTGGCTAGAGGGGGTCTCTATCAGCTGCAGTGTCAAGCCAAGTCAGTCAATATACCTACATCAAGCTCAAGTCAAGAGTCTTCATCAAATTTTACCATAATGTCCAAGAGTCTAGAGTCCAAGTTCAAGTGTCCAGAGTCTATGTTTTCTACTTGTTTAAATGTTTCAGCAAATGATCAAAGGTCCAAGTCAGTCCAAGAAATCACAAAGAACACCTTGAGATCAAAACACCATCTAGAATTACTCCATAGGAGATTAGGCCATACCAATGTAATGATAATCAAGGAAGTTCTGTCCAAGTGTAAAGACTTGCCCAAAAATATAAATAAGAACACTGCAGCCCTTAATGAAATACCATTCTGCACAGCATGCCAATATGGAAAATTACATAGAATGACCTTTAAAGAAACAGAAACAGAAACAAAAACCAAGAAACCTCTCGAATTGCTGCACTTAGACCTCTGGGGGCCAGCCCCAATACTGTCAAACAAAGGATACAAATATTATTTGGCAATTGTTGATGATTACAGTAGCTTCACCTGGGTCTATCCACTCACGACAAAATGCCAAACACTTGAAACCTTTATCACATTCAGGGCTGAAATTGAAAAACTTACTGAGCATCAAATTAAAACCATCCATAGTGACATGGGGGGTGAGTTCCAAGCTTTTGAAACCTACCTGAAAAGAGAAGGGATTGGACAGAGGTACTCCTGCCCTTACACTCATCACCAAAGTGGCAAAGTAGAGAGAAAACATAGACACCTTACAGAGACAACTCTTACAATGCTTGCTCAAGCACACATGCCCCTTAACTACTGGTGGGAAGCTGTAAATACAGCTGCCTACATCATCAACAGATTGCCATCAAGAAAGTTGAACAATTACTCACCCTATGAGAAACTGTTGGGTCACACACCTGATTACTCTCTAATCAAAACCTTTGGCTGTGAATGCTACCCCTTTCTAAGACCCTTCAATAGACACAAATTTGATTTTCACACTTCAAAATGTGTGTTTCTTGGATACACACCAAAACACAAAGGATATGTTTGCCAACATCATTCAGGAAAAATCTACATAGCCAGGCATGTTGTGTTCCATGAAGAGTCCTTCCCATTTGAATCAAGTCATGAGTTTAAGGTAGCCAATAAAAATGTAAATCACAAAGACCAAGACTTAATGCATCATTTTATTTTCCTGGAAACACTAGCAGTCCAATCCAGTCACCCTCCAACTGCAGCTGATAATAGGTCTCACTCTAACTCACAATCAGAAGACACACATGGGATCACACACTTACTTGAGAACCCCAACAACTTCTCATCTGAACCTCAGCAGCTACCCACACCAGAAATGACAGACCAAACAGAAACACAAAACCTAAACACTCACCCTATGGTCAAAAGGTCTAAAGCAGGAATCTACAAGCCAAAAGTGTATTCAATAGACACCTCTGAACCACACAGTACACCTGACAGTGTAGAGCATGCAATGCAAGATGAAAACTGGAAAAAGGCAATGGAGAAAGAGTACAGTGCTTTAATTAGAAACAAAACCTGGACCCTAGTCCCTTATAAACCTAACATGAGGATTGTGGGGAACAAATGGGTCTATAAAGTCAAGCAAAAGGCAGATGGAACAATAGAAAGATACAAGGCTAGACTTGTAGCCAAGGGATATCATCAAACACAAGGA
Source organism: Ailanthus altissimus (assembly GCA_946807835.1). Lineage (NCBI taxonomy): Eukaryota > Viridiplantae > Streptophyta > Magnoliopsida > Sapindales > Simaroubaceae > Ailanthus > Ailanthus altissimus. The sequence continues at coordinate 14,046,014 of OX327696.1, read as the reverse complement.
GTGGACTTCAATGAGACTTTCAGCCCAGTGGTGAAACCGTGCACCATTAGAATCATACTGACATTGGCCTTAATGAATGACTGGAAACTTAGACAAATAGACATAAACAATGCCTTTCTAAATGGTGAATTGACAGAGGAAGTATTCATGCATCAACCAGAAGGATATCAGGACTCAAAAAGACCAAACTTTGTCTGCAAACTTCACAAGGCTCTCCATGGACTAAAGCAGGCACCTAGAGCATGGTTTGAAAAGCTAAAGGTAACCTTAATGAACTGGGGATTTTCAGGAACCAAGAGTGACACCTCTTTGTTTGTCAGGAAGAGCAGCCAAGAATTCACAGTGCTCCTAATCTATGTGGATGATATAATCATAACAGGGAGTAATGACAAAGCAATTCAAGATCTTATAAACAGCCTAAGCTCAAACTTTGCTCTAAAAGATCTTGGAGACCTACACTTCTTTCTTGGCATAGAGATGGACAGGTCAGATAACTCTATATTCCTGTCACAATCCAATTATGTCAAAGATCTGTTGTTGAAGACAAATATGTCAGAATGCAAGGGCAGCACAACACCATTGAGCACAGGGCTGAAACTCACCAAAACAAATGGAAAACCCTTCAACAATCCCTCATTGTACAGGAGTGTAATAGGAAGCCTACAGTATGCAACTCTAAGTAGACCAGAATTATCCTTTGCTGTGAACAAGTTAAGCCAATTTATGAGCAACCCTCTTGAGACTCATTGGATGGCATGCAAAAAGGTGCTCAGGTATCTCAAGGAAACCATACACTATGGGCTTAAGTTAAGGAAGTCAACATCACTTGAATTAACTTCATACATTGATGCAGATTGGGGGTGCAACATAGATGATAGAAGATCTATTGGAGGTTATTTAGTGTTCTTTGGTGAAAGCTTGGTGTCATGGAGCTCAAAGAAACAGCAAGTAGTTGCACGTTCCTGTCAAAGAACCAAAGCCCTAACTCCACTCAAAAGCATGCTCAAGAGTGAAGGGTTGGCCCTGGCCTTATATCTAGCACCAGGAGACACTCCACAACCGATGTGGGACACAGAGTCACACCCCCCTTTTGACACATATTATATCCTAAGAATGCACATCTAATAGATTGAGCAGATAATTTATGTCGCTCATGAGGAGGTAAATGAACAAAACATACACAACCAAAGATACGAAGATTATCATAACTAGGTTGCTTAGCAAATAAGCGGAAATAGGTAGACTCCATGTGTAAAACTTTGGAAGGTAAACGATTAATCAAGTGAGTAGCAGTCTTTAGAGCCTCAACCCAAAACATGGATGGAACAGAAGATTCTAACAAAAGAGTACGTACCATATCAAGAAGATGACGATTTTTGCATTCAGCTACTCCATTTTGTTGAGGAGTAGCAGGATATGAACGTTGATGGATAATACCTTTAGAAGCCAAGAATGTCTGAAACTCAGTAGACAAATATTCACCACCAGAATCTGTGCGTAATGTCTTAATATTCGCAGAAAATTGATTTTCAACATACGCTAAAAACTCAGTGAAGGTACGAAAAACCTCAGATTTAGAACGGAGAAAATAAACCCAAGTGAATCTGCTATGATCATCAATGAAAGTCACATAGTATTTAAATTTTTCATGTGAACTAACCGGGGAAGGTCCCCAAACATCACTATGGATAAGATCAAAGCAGTGAGAAGCTCTACTAGCATGCAAAGGAAATGGAAGAGTTTTGCTTTTACCAAGTTTACAAGAATCACACTCAAGAGATAAAGAAGAACGTTCTTTATTACCAAGAAAGCCGGAGTTCAATACATGAGATAAGATTTGAGTATTGGGATGACCTAAACGACGATGCCACACCATACTCGGATTAGGAACATTATTACAAGCAAAAGACGTAATTGAAGGTACTGAAGAAAGTGCTGGAACAGGCAAAAATAGTGGAAACAAGCGCCCTACTTTAGGTCCCTTCGCGATTGGTTCCCCCGTTACCTGGTCCTGCACAACACAACCATCACCAGAAAAATTAACAGCACAATTGTTATCAACTAATTGACCAACAGAAATAAGATTCGTGGAAAGCTGAGGAGCAAGAAACACATCAGTAAATGTAGAAGAGGCATTTCCGACAGCAGTGATTGGCAAAGAATTGCCATTGGCTGTCTGAATGGCAGATTGACCATTATAGGGCCGAACATGAGACAGAGTTATGGGAGTATTTGTCATGTGATTAGAAGCCCCCGAGTCTACATACCAGAGTGTAGTAGAATTTTTACCTTGAAACCCCATCGCGGATAATGCTGAAATTAGCATTTGTTGTACCATTTCAGGGGTGCAGTAAGTTGCTGCAGGAGGTGCAAGATCAGAGGAAGCACTTGAGGAAGAGCTATGTGGTGCAGAAGTTGCTGCTGGAGGAACAGTAACAGAAGTTTGAAATGCTTGGGCCTGACGATTCTGGGGGCGGATACGACATTCTTTGATAATATGACCCTTTTTCTTGCAATAGGAACAATATTTTTTAGAACAATTGGCAGCAATATGCCCATATTCTTTGCAACAGAAACATTGCAGATTTTTAGAAGTCACAGGTGGTCCACGTCCGCGGGCAGCATAAGCCATAGTTGCTGTCCCGAAACTGCCATAAGATTGCTCCAGAATAACTTGAGTACTAAGACGTTCTTCGCGAAGTAACTCACCAAAACAAATATCAAGAGAGGGAACAGGAGATCTGTTCAGCAGAGAGGAGCGAACTGATTCATATTCCGGGCGTAGTTTCATAAGAAACTGATCACGTTGGCTAGTATTGTGAAGATTCTGAATAGTCTTAAGAGCAGCAACAGGAACATCTGCTGTAACCAAATCAGTATATTCATGCCAGAGAGTCAAAAATGCCAAGTAGTAGTCTTGGATGGAAAGACTACCATGTTGAAACATGGCAATCGCATGTTCCAACTGAAAGCGACGAGCATCATTATCTTGATGATAAACTCTCTTCAAATAATTCCACATGGATTGAGCGGAGCGGTGAGCCCGCAAGTTGGTGACAATATGTGGCTCCATCGAACCAAGAAGCCAAGACATTATTCGAGCATCAAGCACAGTCCAAGAAGGAGAAGACACAACATCTTTGGATTTGGCAGTGTCGGATGTTGGTGCAACATCCGTGCCATCAATATGGCCCCAAAGGTCTTTTCCCTTGAGAAAAAATTCAAACTGAAAAGCCCAAGTAGAGTAATTTTTACCTGTAAACTTGACACAAATGGGTGTAGAGTCCATTGGAAAATTATCCAAGAAAATAAAGAAACTGAAAGAAGGACCTTAAACAAAGTTTGCCGAAGAACACCACTCCAGAAACAAATGCCCAAAAAACTGAAAACGAAAATTCCAGAAAATGCCCAGAATAGATTGAGCAGTGGAGTTAGGGCTTTGGTTCTTTGACATGGTATCAGAGCCTACCACTCTACTGCCTCTCGGCCTCTTGTGGGTCGGCCGAACGCCGACGGAGGCAGTCGACACTCAAGGGGGGTGTGACTCTGTGTCCCACATCGGTTGTGGAGTGTCTCCTGGTGCTAGATATAAGGCCAGGGCCAACCCTTCACTCTTGAGCATGCTTTTGAGTGGAGTTAGGGCTTTGGTTCTTTGACATGGTATCAGAGCCTACCACTCTACTGCCTCTCGGCCTCTTGTGGGTCGGCCGAACGCCGACGGAGGCAGTCGACACTCAAGGGGGGTGTGACTCTGTGTCCCACATCGGTTGTGGAGTGTCTCCTGGTGCTAGATATAAGGCCAGGGCCAACCCTTCACTCTTGAGCATGCTTTTGAGTGGAGTTAGGGCTTTGGTTCTTTGACAGTTCCAGTGCTGAATCAAAGTATAGAGCATTGGCCAATGCAAGTGCTGAAATCAGCTGGATAATAGGTCTAATGCAAGAACTGGATCTCAAGATCTCAAGGACTCCTGCTATATACACAGACAATACCAGCTCAATTGCCTTGGCTTCAAATCCAGTATACCACTCCAGGACAAAACACATAGAAATAGACATTCATTTCGTAAGAGACAAAGTTTGCAATGGACAACTAGATGTCATATATATTCCAAGTCAGAACCAACCAGCAGACATTCTTACAAAGGCCCTGAGCTTTGACAGATTTAATTTTCTAAGAGACAAGCTAAATGTCCTGCCCAGAACACTTAGCTTGAAAGGGGGTGTTGAAATAAGAGGCACAAGACACAGCACAAATGCACCAGCAGATGACTCACCAGCAAAAGGACAGAATGCAGAGGTGTGCAAAACCGTAGAATGCAGCAGCAGGAACAATGGCAGCAGCAGCAGCAGGAGCAATGGCAGCAGCACCAGAAGCAATGACAGCAGCACCAGAACATGCAAAAGGAAATGTACCAATAAAGATACCTCAATGAGAAGGACATCAATGAGGTGTCATGATCTTAGGAATGCCAGCACATCACTCAAGACAATCAAAGGGCTGTCATTGAATCAGTACAATGATGAGTCATCAAATAAAATCAAAAACGGTTGCTGATACAGCTGTAGCACTTAGTGTATATATATGAATGTAAAGAGTCGATCAATGTATGAAACATATTACTGTTACATTGAAATACAAAGAGATTTCAGTTTTTCAACTGACCCAAGTATAAGACATAATTTCTAGGCCGAATCAGATAATGTCATGTGTCTATGCAGAAAGCCAAAGGCCAAAGCCAGAGAGTAAATAAATAAGAATGCCAATCACAGTAACCTCAACCAAAATGTCAGAAGCCGAAGATCTGCAGGTAGTAGGGCTGCTGATTGATGATCAAACGGATAAAGGTCAATAAGTGCATCCAATCCAAATTTTCTGCCGAAATTCAAATTTAAATTATGGACTATGATCCAATTCACACGAGTTCAAGATTCACTTGCCAAATTCTAATACAATTACCCTAACATCTAATCCTTTTGCTTATGTGCTCATTTCTTAAGACACCCTGCCAAAATTGAATACTCAGATGATTAAGCCCTGCAACATAAATTCTTAACTATAAAACAAAACAAAAAAAGGAAAAAAGAAGAAGATCAAAGTCAGCTCAGTTCTATCAATCATGTCAGTGAAATTCCCATCATTTGAACTAACAATATACTGTCAAGTAAATAACCTTTTGTGAAATGAACAAACACTCAATTATAGGATTCCAAATAAAAAGGAAAAATCAGGGGGAAAAAAAATCAAACCAAAAATTCCTGAGAAACAGCTTAAAATCTGAAGAAAAACTTACAGAAGCGAAGTGATCACCACGAAGAAGGCCAGCAACCACCTCAAAAACTGAACCCAAAGCCATGGGTGAAGTCTTTTTCAAAACCTCACAAGCCTCTGTCGCTTTGATCATGGCAGTCTGCTGATCCTCTGAAGTGAAATGTGGCAAAATGGGGGCCTCGCTCCAGCCAACACATCCATTATTAAGCTCTATTCTGATGGCCACATTCTGGACTTTATCAAGCCTTGAAGATGCTATTGTGAATGGAGCAATCAACGGCACGTTCAAGGGCCTGTTCTCGGCTTTTTGGACATCAACAGTGAATGTTTGGGTTAAGCTCTTGAAGCTAAAGCTGCTTGTGTCAGTTGATGTGGTTATGGTCGATGCTGATGATGCCATTTTAGGAATGGGTTTTGGGGGTTTTGAAGTTGGGTTGAACTTGAATTGGAGTTGGAGATTAGGGGAGAATCCAAGTGAAAGCATTTGGTTGTTTTGTTAATGGGTTTTGAATGTTGATTGGGTTCTGAGTGAAGAAGGGGGTTGAAGTGCTGTCCTGCCATCGTTGTTGTTGTCGCTGTAAGTGTTTTCGTGCAACGAGTCCGGGTCGACAACAAATTTTTTTCCTGTTTTTGGACAGGACCATTTTTCATCTTTATTTAGGATATAGGCCTATAACGTCGTAAGTCGTAACTCGTCGCTCTGTTTTGTTTCTTCCGATTTCCAATGTCGGGTGCACGTGTCTGATTCTAATCTTTTTATTATCTTTTATTTTATTTTTTCAATTGTTTTAGATTTTAGATTTTTTTTTTTGGCTGTTAATGATTACGACGTTCTAAGATCGGACGTTATAATTTATATAAACTTAATTTAATTATTTGTTATATTATTTAAAAAAATTTATTAAATATATTTATTTTTTTACGGTTAAATATTTTATTTTTTTATAGCTAAAGATATAATTTTTTATTATTTTTACCCTTCTCAAAAAAAAATTTTGAAACTCTTTTTCTCAAATTCATTCAATTTATTCGGACATGTCGGCTTTAAAATTTTCGCATTTTAAAAATAAAAAGTAAAAAAATTAATTATAAAATTAAAAATAAATTAAAAATGATAAAATTTAAATTTAATAATATTTTATTATATTTTTATTATTATAAATATTTAGTTTTAGAGTTAAAAAAGCAAACTAATGATTGAAAATGGTGGTAAGTTATCGAAAATGATGAAAAAATGACAAAATGGGTGAAAATGATCAATTTTTAATGAGAGCTACATCCTACCACAATGTATGTGCCAGATGCTACGCACGTGGGCGTAATGTGCAGCATGTTGTGCCAAGCCGCCGCCATTATGTGGTGTCATTATTTTTAAATTTTATTTTTTTATTTAAATTTTATTTTTTTGAATTTTATTTAATATAAGTAAATAAATAATTTATATATTTACATACGAAATTGTTATTTAACTTATAGATAAATATTTGTTTATTTAATTTATTTAATTATCTACTCAAATACTAATAATTATTTTTTAAAAAAGTAAAATATCTCTAAATCATATATAATTCTACAAAACGAGTTCTATCAATTGTCGATTACTACTAAGTTATGGGTTATATACTTCATCAAGAAAAAGTTGACAGAAAAAAAATTGGAATTATTTAGGGCTACATATTTTTGTTATTTTTTAGATGCACATAATATTTCATTATTATGTATATTAGTGTATGAGATTTTATTAAGACAAGTGCATACCAAAACTTTATATAAAGAATTATGATGTTTGTATGCTAGAGGTGCACTAAATTATCCTATTTAGAATTTTATTTGATTATGGGTTTAAGGATGAAAGATTATTCCTCAATAAAAAAGTTGAACAAAAAACTTAATAATGAACTGTAGGATATATATATATATATATATATTATAAATATAAAGGAGTTAAACTACAAGAAATTGGATAGGTGGTTCAATGCAGTTAATTTTAGTGCTAAAATGCTACAGATGCTGTAAAAATATATTTGTTCTATTTATTTCATAAATGGTTGATGTCACATGTTTGGAGTAAACCAATTCAGTATTTTGTGCTTCACCTCATCGACGATTTAGATGAGTTTATTGTCTATTCATGGAGCACGATCGCATAGAGTGCTATAATAGCATAAGTACAACGTCAATTAAAAAATTAATAAACGCTAAAAAAGAGTGCAATCAGGAGAAGGAATCATATAACATGTATGTTTTTGGCCATGCATTTCTAGTCAATAATTCTTTTGATTCATTACTAAATTGAAATGCAAAAAAATAGTTATTTTTTATTGCCTTAAAGAAGATAAGAAAATAGTGTTATTTGAGATTGTCATATGTTTGGATCTATAAAGCGATCTTGATATGTGGATCGACATTTGCATGTAAGGAGAGTGATTGCTTTTCTCGCCTCCTAAATTGGTATAGCAGGTGTACCTCATTGTACGCAAACATTAAAAACATTCTTTTCATAAAAGATGAAGATTTTGTATGCTTTTATATAGAACGAAACATATATATTTTGTTAGAAATTCTATTTCCTTTTAATAGTTAATAAATCCAAAATTTTGTGTAGATTTGGGACACATATGAGAAGTTGGTACCCCACAAATATGAGAAAAATGAGGACTATTGCACGACAACAAATTGTGCATTTCATCAGGAGAATAGGGAGCTTGAGCATATTGCGAAGTCAAACATCAAATTCACTAATTCTAAGGATAATAGAGATATCCAGTGTGGCTACCCATTTGAAGCCTCAATAATGTCTGAACCAACGATACAATAATTTAATTTTTTTTCTTTGATTCATTAGATGATGTTGAAAAGTATTATATTGTGAAAATTGATTATAATTACTTATGTATAGTTAGAGTCAGATACATCATTAGAGTATAACCATCTTGAGAAAAAGATTGATAATCTTATGAACCAAATGGTTAAAGACAAAACAAAGATCTTAGACGTGCTGGCAAGCATGAGTACAAAAATGGATAAAGACATTCATAATGTCTTGCATCAGATGCAGCTCATGACGGTGTCTCTTAAGGCATCTAAGATGTTCGAGGATATATATCAAATGATAGTAGATTTGGTGCATTAATTGATTTGGAACATCCAACATATTATATTCATTGGCATTGTTCTATTTCAAGAGAGAGGATTCACAGAGATGACTTTAAGACACAAACTTTAGCCCCTGAGTGGTAGTATATAGCATTCAAATAAGAGCCATGTAAGTATTCAGATTATACTCGAAGTTGTTGCAAAATGGATGAGCAAGTATGGGCGCCAGTGTAAGCTTACGTGGTTAAACACACTCCTTATACCAATCCTGATATGAACCTTACCAATGATGTGATGAAACCCAACACCAAAATGTGGAATCGAACCTAAGATCTTCAAGACACAAGTTTGATGAGTCTTGATCCTTGAGTTAGCAAACTAAGAATAAAAACTAAGACTGGATAAGGGACGTTACACCAAGAAACCCAAGGACAATCAAGAATCAAAGTGATAAGTCCAGTTGTTTGAACGCCACAAGAATAAACTTGATAATTTCAAGTCCTTTCAAGAATGAAATAAGAACACAAAAACTCTCAAAATTTATTTTCTAAATTCTGTCTTCAGTCTCAATCCCATGATATTTATAAAGACCATATGGAATGTTAAGTTACAATTTTAAACATAAATTTCAAACTTACAACTACCATCTCACTCAAAGTCTAAACTTATAGCCACCCTCTTACTCAAAGTCCACAATTCAACTACCACAATAAAATTCAAACATATCACAACAAACTTACAGCTACCCACATACCCAAAAGTCTACAATTACAACTAATACAACAATTGCAATTACAAAATTCAACTACTTATTCAACCAACATATTTCTAATTCTTGAATTTGAAGGAAAAGTATTTGCTGGCATTCTAGAATCAAATCTCTAGAAATTTTGACTTAATCAAAGTGATTAGGTTTCCTTGAAATTGATTTTCTTACTTTGAGTTTTCCACTCCTCTGTAAATGCACCAATTTTGGAAGATTTGTGACTTGAATACAACATGAAATTGTAATGTGCTCAATTAGCTGATTTAATGCCATATTCATTATCTTGGTTCTTACTCTTACCATTAGACTCTCATGGATGCTCAATGGACCTTGAGAAGTTTTGGCAGTCTCGTTCATATCATTCCCTATCTCTTAAAAATGATTTATCCTCAAATCTTCACCGACATCAAAAGGTCTCAAATCAACAACATTAAAAATTGCACTTACGTTATACTCACTTGGAAAGTCTAACTTATAGACATTGTCATTGATCCTTTCAATCACTTGAAATAGACCATCTCCCCTTAGATGCAACTTAGAATGCCTTTGAGTTAGAATTCTTTCTTTTCGCATATGCAACCAATCACCAGGTTCAAATACAATCTTTTTGAACTTTACTATAATATTATTGATGGCGCGACAATTAACACACATCTTCTATAACAGATCTTGTTTAAACATAAGCAAAACTAGAACTACATAAGAACACATCTTCTTATGCACATACCCCTTCTCTATGAGCTCAATAACTTGCTTTGGAAATTCTTTTGTCACCTCTAGATTGCTTCCATAAGTTGGCCTATTTGGAATTAATGCTTCAAGAATAAAGTAAATTTAATGTCCAATTCCCCTTATCGGTAGTAAAAAATTGAGTATCGCTTTGGGAAACACATCATAAAAATCTTTCTCATCTTCTTCGATTTGCAAACTTAATGCATGCTTAGTAACCATCAGCTCGTCATCTACTGAGTACTTCATTCCATCACCTGTATCTTCTAAAGCTGGCATAGGCTTCTGATAAGGCGTAATTGTATAAACTATTTTATCTTCCTAACTTGATATTTGTTCAATTTATCTCAATAATTGGACTATTTATGCGTATTAATGTTGTTTTATAGGTTGAAGCATTATCGGAGCAAAAATACCGGAAAACGGACGCAAAGGGGAGCATTAGAGATAAAAATACGAATGAAGGCACTGTTTGCTACAGTGGTACTGTAGCTACAGTACCACTGTTTGCTACAGTGCAGCGCCGCAGCACTGGATTTCAGCGCCGCGGCGCCAATTGCAGAAAGTGAGCGCCACGGCATTGAATCGTAGCGCCGCTGATAAGGCGTAATTGTATAAACTATTTTATCTTCCTAACTTGATATTTGTTCAATTTATCTCAATAATTGGACTATTTATGCGTATTAATGTTGTTTTATAGGTTGAAGCATTATCGTAGCGCCGCGGCGCTGAATTCTGGGCACTCCTTAAGGGCATTTTTGTCCTCTTTTTGCAACCCTACCTATATAAACACCCATTGTTTAGCCAAAGGAGAAGGAGGAGGAAGATGCCAGTAGAGAGCACGAAAATAAACACTTCATTTGGTTCTTGGAAGCAAGAATCAACAACAAGAGGCAAAAATCAAGAGGAAGAAGAAGAATTTCTGCATTTTGGAGGAAGAACATCACCATTGCATCAAGGGAAATTTCTTCTTCTCTTCAAATTCGTATTTGTTGTTGATTCCAACATGTATAATGATGTTGTTAGATGCTCTAAACTTATATTTTCAATTATGAACTAAGTTTTATTGCTAGGATTACAATGTGAACTCAATATGTAGCTTGGATTGATTATTTTTCCTTATTTATCATATTGGTATGGAATTGTTCAATTTGTTCTATGCTAAATGCTTCTAATTACATGAAAATGTATTAGATTGATTAGGGAACTTTAATGAACTTGACAAAGGAAATTTTGTGTTGGCCATGGATAAATTGATGTATGATCATTGTGTAAAAGCATGAGTTTCATATGAGATAGACATATACTCATAGGCATATATGACCATTTAGAGAATTTGAACTTAATGAATCTTATTTCAATTTGATTATCATAGACATATAGATAGTTAATTGAATGAGATATACTCACTTGACCTGCAAAAGAGGCTTGTGAGGATATTAGAGTTCTTGGTTGACATTCATATTGATAGTTCTAAGGGGAGTAGTTGGATTCAAGTGAAGTATTGAGGGATTATTGTAATCCTAGGCATCTGAGTATTTGTGCTATCACAATTGTTCTCCTTGCTCAATTCTTGTAATTATTATTATTTCTTGTTTAGTTAGTTTAGATATTAAAACCATTAAATTGCCAATAGCTTTAATAAGAATAGGAGAACATAATTTTAGTACTTAGCAAGTAATAACAATTCCCCGTGGGATCGACACTCTACTTATCATATATTACTTGTTGCGATACGTGCACTTGCGTTAGTTTGTGTTATAGAAATCACACAACAGCTTCTCATCTGACTTGTTTTCAATTTCAAATACACTATTATCTCTTAGAATCATTGTACTCTGATTTAAACATTGAGATACAATATGACCTTGTGTCAATGTCACAACTTGTTTGGCCTTCTTAGAGAGCTCAAACTTAGATTTAGTTGATGAAACTTTGGCTCATTTAGGGGATGGTCTCTATGAGTTTGTTACAGTCATGCTTGATCCTTTTCTAGCCAAGTTCCTTCGCTTCAATTGCTGCTTAAATTTGATTGCTTGGTGCACTTGTCAACTCTATATAGTGTTGCATATTTATCACGTCTATTATCTCTCAATTTAAGCCATGCAATAACCTAGCCATACTAGGCTTCTCTGTCCTCCTCTACACTTGCTCGGATCATAGCAACCTTTATCTTTTTTAGTATTCAACAATGCTTTTGGATCATTGAGTTAGATGTTGTAACTTGTTGTACAACTCCCGATAGTAGTTGCTAAGAATGAAGGGTCTTCTCATGATGGTTTTTATCTTATACCATGTCTCGACAAGTCGTTCGTGATTTCTCTTTCTTTTGCTTCATCAATTGATGCCACCAAACAATATCATAATCAGTGAATTTAATTATAGCAAATTTTACCATTTTGGCATAGGAGTAGTTATAACAATTGAAGATTATCTCTATCTCCATCTCACATTCCAGATATGCCTTGGGGTCATTTTTCCCTTAGAATGGTGGAATCTTCGCTTTAATGCTTTCCAAGTCGTCATTTCGCCTAGATCTTCCCTTCCTAGAATCTTTATCTCCATATCCACGGCCAAATCTCCTTAGTTCGTTAGTGGTTCATCCAATTCATCCAACTCCTCTTCATCTTCGGCATCTCTTTATTATACCCCTGGTTGCACTCGCCTAGGTGGTTGCCCAATAGAAGTGTTTTAATGTTACCCCCTATTTTCTAACCTATCCACCCTCTCATGAATTTGCTCTAACTCGGCCCTCATCATCCGTTTCATTTCACCCAACAACGTCTGCAGCTGTAGGTTAGGATTGGTTGGTTGTTGTACCTCTTCAGTTGAGTTTTCTTCTTGATTTTATAACATGTTTAGAATCTGCAAAAATACGATTAAGGCCTCACAAGCACTCTCTTATGTGTTTTACTCAAGAAAATTCACTCACTCTTATGTTTAGAACTCAAATAGCCTTTACTCTCTTATGTTCTCACCACTATTGCCTTTTTCCACTTACGCGTCTTCTTTTCACCCTTAATTAAACTCAAGAACAATCAAGATTCAAGTGACAATTCAATATAAGAAGCAACCAAGACGAGTTATAAGATTTAAGAAGAAATTCTTAAGAAACTAATGTAACAATGTATATCGCAAAGTTTGTTCAAAGTTGTTGAAAGACGGATCAAAATTGAAATTTTAGATGAAGATGAATTTGTAATAATTTTCTGGCTTCCTTTTTTTTTTTTCTTAAGAAATTTATAACAAATTAGAGTTTTCAAGATAGAATGCAGCCACAACTAAGTTTTGTTTTTCTTATCCAAAATAATTTATGCAAGATTCAATGGAATAATAAAATAATTAAAAAGATAATTCAAACTTCCCTTAAAACCAAAGCCTTGATACCAACTAATAAGAACCTCGCCAACGATGTGACAAAACCCAACACTAAAATAAGGAATCAAACCCCAAGATCTTCAAGACGTAAATTTGATGAGTCTTTACCCTTGCTTTAGCAAGGTAAGAACCAAGACTACGGATCAATAAGGGACGCCACACTTAAAAACCTAAGGACACTCGAGAATTAAGGTGATAAGTCTAGTTGTTTGAATGCCACAATAATAAACTTGGTAAGTTTAAATCCTTTCAAGAATGAAAGAAGAATACAAAAACTCTCAAATTTTATTTTCTGACTTCTGTCCTCACTCTCAATCCCCATGGTATTTACAGAGACTATATGGGATGTCAAGTTATAACTTTCAAACAAAATTTTCAAACTTACAACTACCATCTCACTAAAAGTCTAAACTTACAGCTATCATCTTACTCAAAGTCCATAATTACAACTAACACAACAAAATTAAAACATATCACAACAAACTTACAGCTATCCGCATACCCAAAAGTCCATAATTACAACTAATACAACAATTGCAATTACAAAATTCAACTACTTATTCAACCAACATGTTCTTAATTCTTGAATTTGAAGGAAAAATGATTTACTGGCCTTCTAGAATCAAATCTCTAGAAAATTTGCCTTAATCAAAGTGATTAGGTTTCCTTGAAATTGATTTTCTTACTTTGAGTTTTCCACTCCTCTGTAAATGCACCAATTTTGGAAGATTTGTGACTTGAATACAACATGAAATTGTAATGTGCTCAATTAGCTGATTTAATGCCATATTCATTGTTTTGGTTCTTACTCTTACCAGTGGACTCCCATGGATGCTCAATGGTCCTTGAAAAGTTTTGGCAATCTCGTTCACTTCAAATCCCATTTGAAAGAAGGTCAAAAGAAGAAATGTCGAATTGAAAGTAGAAGCTTCAATTGATGTGCATAGGCGACTAAAGCTTATAAATGAAGCAAAACTTATGGAACTTTTAGCTTGGATAGATAATAAGGAACAACAACATTTTTTTTACATAGGCTTTGATAAGAATCTCGCCAACGATGATATGAAACCCAACACCAAAATGTGGAATTAAACCCGAGATCTTCAAATCGTAAGTTTGATGAGTATTGACTCTTGAGTTAGCAAACTAAGAATTGAGACTACGGTTGGATAGAGGATACCACATCAAGAAACCTAAGGACACTCAAGAATCAATGTGATAAGTCCAATTGTTTGAACGCCACAAGAATAAATTTGACAAGTTTAAGTCCTTTCAAGAATGAAAGAAGAACACAAAAACTCTCAAATTTTATATTTGATTTCTGTCCTTCCACTCTCAATCCCCATGGTATTTATAGAGACCATAAGGGATGTCAAGTTACAACTTTCAAATATAAATTTCAAACTTACAACTACCCTTTCACTTAAAAGTCCACAATTACAACTAATACAATAATTACAATTTCAAAATTCAAACTTAATCTCTACTAATTCAACCAACATATTCCTAATTATTAATTTTAAAGGAAAAATGATTTGTTGGCCTTCTAGAATCAATTCTGCATAAAATTTGCCTTAATTAAAGTGATTAGGTTTTCTTGAATTTGATTGGGACTTATTTGAAATGGATTTGAGCTTATGTTAGGCCTCCATGTGTTTGCCATCTCATAAACCTGTTGAATCAGCCCATTTAATGGTTCTTTAAATTGTTTAGCTCTAAGTTTTATGATTGGCCCATTTGAAAAACTTAATGTATTATGTGATTGTTGGACTTGAGCCTCTTTAAGCCCGCGTGTCTCATGCGTCCCTCCAAGCTATATGTGAGTTCTTTCTCTTGTATGCGTATAGGCTATGCAGTGTTGTTTGCATCATTCTCCCATTCTTAAAGAAGATTTGTCCTCAAATCTTCATTTTCATCATCACCTATATTGAAAGGAGATAAGTCAAAAACATTAAAGCTTGCATTAACACCATACTTACAGGGTAATTTAATTTTGTAAACATTATCATTGATGCATTCCAATACTTGAAACGGCCCGTCACACCTAGAAAGAAGTTTAGAACATCTTTGCTCCGAAAAATGGTCCTTCCTCATATGTAGCTAAACCCAATCTCTTGGATTAAAGACAATCTTCTTACATCCCTTATTGGCTTGTTTGGCTATTGCTCTGTCCGCCGTTCTATATTTTGCTTTACTTTCTCATGAATCTGCTTAATAAAATTAGTTTTTTTCTTGCCATCTAAGTTAACACGTTCGTTCAAAGGTAAATAAGTTAAATCCAAAGAAGTCAATGGATTAAACCCATAGACAATCTTTACGGCGAAAACTTAGTTGCAGAATAAACACAACGATTATAAGTAAATTAACATGTGGCAAACAATCTTCCCACATTTTAAAATTGTTTTGTATGATAACATGTAACAAAGTAGATAAAGTTCTATTTACTACTTCAGTTTGGCCATCTGTTTGTGGGTGACATATAGTAGAGAATAATAATTTAGTTCCCAACTTTTCCAAAAGAGTCTTCCAGAAATAGCTCAGGAATCGTGCGTCTTGATCAGAAACAATAGTCTTAGGCATGCCATGCAATCTAACAATCTCCTTGAAAAATAAATCGACTATATGTGATGCATTATTAGTTTTATTGTATGCAATAAAATGTGCCATCTTAAAGAACCTATCAACAACCACAAAAACTGAGTCTCCCCTATTCTTAGTTCTAGGTAAGCCCAAAATAAAATCCACAGAGACATCAACCCAAGGTGTACTAGGAATAGGGAAGGGTGTGTATAACCCAAGTGGTTAATGCCTAGACTTAACTTGCCTGCAAGTAATGCATCTCGCACAAATTCTCTCTACATCACGTTTCATGTGCGGCCAAAAGAAATGCTCATGCAATACACCTAAAGTCTTTGCTACACCAAAATGACCCATCAAACCACAACCATATGCTTCTCGATCAAGTAATTCACGCAAGGATGAATGTAGAACATACAATTTATTTTTTCGAAATAGAAAATCATCATGTAGATAGAACTTAGCACTTGCCTTTTTAGTGCAAGTTTTAAACAAGTCACCAAAATCAAAATCATTTGCATATAATTCCTTAATGTAATCAAATCCAAGCAATTTAGTATCAAGGATTGAAAGCAAAGTGTACCTGCGTAATAGGCATTGACAACTACGTTTTCCTTACCTTGTTTATATTTGATCACATAGAGGAATATTGCAATAAAATCCACCCAACTTGCATGGCATCTGCTTAACTTATGCTGCCCTTTTAAATGCTTCAAAGATTCGTGATCTGTATTAATAACAAACTCTTTCAACCATAGATAGTGCTGTTAGGTCACTAGAGTTCGAATTAATGCATACAATTCTTTGTCGTAAGTGGAATATTTTAGGATTGCCCCATTCAATTTCTCACTAAAGTATGCAACCGGTCTTCCCTCTTGCATCAACACTCCTTCAATACCTATACCTAAAGCATTACACTCAATTTCAAATATTTTAGTGAAGTTAGATAAAAATAAGTAAAGTTGCATTAGTCAATTTATCTTTGATTAGCTTGAATGCTTTTTCTTGCTCATCTCCCCACTTAAACAGAACATTCTTCTTGATGACTTCAGTTATGGGCATGGCTATGCTACTAAAATCCCGAACAAAGCATCAGTAAAAACTAGCCAAGCCATGGAAGCTTCTTACCTGAGTTACTGAAGTAGGTGTTGGCCAATCTTGAATTGCCTTCACCTTTTCATCGTTAACCTCAATTCCTTTAGAACTTACAACAAAAGTAAGAAATACAAGTTTATTCGTCCAAAAAGTATATTTCTTAAGCTTAGTAAATAACTTTTCTATCCTTAAAACCTTTAAAATAAGCTTTAAGTATTCAACGTGAGCGTCCAGGGTTTTGATATATATCAGGATATCATCAAAGTAGATAACTAAAAATTTTCCAATAAAAGCATGCAAAATATAGTTCATAAGTCTCATGAAAGTACTAGGTGCATTAGTTAATCCAAAAGGCATAACTAGTCCCTTATAAAAACCATATTTTATTTTAAATATAGTTTTTCACTCATCACCTTTTTTCATCCTAATCTGATGGTATCCATTCTTGAGATCAATCTTAGAAAACAGACAAGATCCATACAGCTCATCTAACATATCATCTAATCGAGGAATAAGATGACGATACTTTATCGTAATGTTATTAATGGCTCAACAATCAACATACATCCTCCATGTCTCATCCTTCTTAGGCACTAGTAGGACCAGAACCACACAAGGACTCATGCTTTCTCTAACATACAAATTTTCCATTAGCTCGTTAACCTATCGTTGAAGTTCCTTCATCTCCTCAGGATTACTTCTATAGGAGGGGTCAATTTGGATTTATTGCACCGAGTATAAAATTAATTTGATGTTCAATTCCTTGAATTTAAGGTAAGCCTAGAGGCACCTCCTCGGGAAAGACATCATTGAATTTCTGCAAAAGAGAAATAATGCTGCTCGACAAAGATTTGGTAAGATCATTAGTACACAAAAAAAACCTCATTGTACACTATAAGAGGTTATTATGAAAATAAAACTATCTTGATCTCACACTTTTTTGCAATGTAGCTATATTTTTCCTCTTTTACACTTACCAAGGCTGCAATTCTCTCATTTTCCTTCTCACCCTATTTCATGCCTTTGCCTTTCTCTTTTTCTCTCTTCTCATTTTCTTTTCTCTTAGGTTTGGCCTCTCTTTCTCTTTATCTTTTATCTTTTCACTCAATTTTTGCATCTTGAGTTGGTCTACGAGAATTTGTTTTGGTGTCAATGGTACAAGTGTTATAGGCTACTTTTTTATGATAAAAGAATACCTATTGGTGTAACCGTCATGCATGACTCGCTTATAAAACTACCATGGTTGTCCCAATAGGATGTGACATGTATATATAGGTACCACATCATAAAGTACCTCATAATTGTATTTACCAATAGAAAATGCCACCAACACTTGTTTGGTTACCTTGACTTCTCCGTAATGATTTACCCATTGAAGTCGGTATGGTTGTGGATGTTTTAAGATAGGTAATGCTGATTTCTCTACTAATTTGGTACTGACAACATTAATGCAACTCCCGCTGTCAACTATAACACTTGAAAATTTTTTGTTCACGAAACATCTAGTATGGAACAAGTTCTCTCACTGATTATTTTCTTCTTCCTTGACTTGTGCACTAAGAGCTCATCTTTCCACTAATGATTCTCTTTCTACTGTATATTACCCTTCATAGTCATCTTTAAGAGGTAACATCTCATCTACTTCGTCTTCTTACTCATCTTCTAACTCAATCTTTACTTGAGTGTTGATTACCATCACTATTTTATTTGGACATTGGCTAGCTATATGTCCTCTACCTTAGCATTTGAAGCACTTAATGTCACAATTTCTAGAAGTTGTTGATTCAATTTTACCTTATTTCAATGTCGCAGCTTATTTGGCATCCTTAGATGGCTCAGACTTAGGCTTAGTTACTAAAAATTCATCTCTTTTAGGGGCTGGTCGCCATTAGTTTATGGCAGCTATGCTTGATCCCCTTCTAACTATATTTCTTCGCTTCAATTATTGCTAAACTTTGATGGCTTGGTGCACCATATCTATCAACTCCATATAATGTTTCATCTCCACCATGTCCGCTATCTCTCGATTTAAGCCATATAAGAACCTAGCTATAGTGGCTTCTCTGTCCTCCTCTACATTCACTTGGATTATAACAACCTCTATATCTTTATATTATTCATCAACATTCTTGGATCCTTGAGTTAGACACTGCAACTTGTTATACAACTCCTGATGGTAGTAGTTAAGAATGAAACGTCTTCTCGTGATGACCTTCTCAACAGGTCATTCATGATTTCTCATTCTTTCTTTTAACAATTGATCCCACCAAACAATAGCATAGTTAGTGAATTCATTTGTAGCCAATTTTACCTTTTTAGCCTCAGAAAAGTTGTGACAATCGAAGATAATCTCTATCTTCATCTCTTATTTCAGATACGCCTCGAGGTCATTTTTACCTTGGAATTGTGGAATCTTTACTTTAATGCTTCCCAAGTCGTCATCCTGCCTAGGTCTTTCTCTCTTAGCACCTATATCTTTAAATCCATTGCCAAATCTACCTTGGTTAATTAGTAGTTCATCTAGCTCATCCAACTCCTCTTCATCTCCAATATCTCCCCATTATACTCCTGGTTGCACTCGCCTAGGTGGTTGTCCAATAAGAGCATTTTGATGCTACTTTCTATTTTTTAACATGTCCATCCTCCATGAATTTGCTCTAATTCGATCCTCATCATCCGCCTCATTTCACTTAAAAATGCTTGCAGTTGTAGGTTAAGATTGGTTAGTTTTTGTTCCTTTTCAATTGAGTTTCTTGTTAATTGTGTAACATATTTAAAATCTTCAAAAACACAGTTAAGGCCTCACAAGTACTCCCTCATATGTTTCACTCAAGAAAACTCACTCACTCTCGTGTTTAGCACTCAAACGGCTTTTACCCTCTTATGTTCTCACCACTCTTGCCTCTTTCCACTCGTGTGTCTCCTTTCACCCTTAATTAGACTCAAGAACAATCGACATTTAAGTGAAAATTTAATATGAGAAGCAATCGAGACAAGTCACAAGATTCAAGAAGAAATCCTAAAGAAATTGATGCTAGAAATTTTCAATGGAACTATAAAATAATTAAAAAGATAATTCAAACTTGCTTTGAAACCTAGCTCTAATACCAAATGATATGAACCTCGCCAATGATGTGATGAAACCCAACACCAAAATGTGAAATTGAACTAGAGATCTTCAAAACTCAACTTTGATAAGTCTTGACCCTTAAGTTAGCAAACCAAGAACTAAGACCACGATTGGATAATGGACGCCACACCAAGAAATCCAAGGATACTCAAGAATCAAGGTGATAAGTCCAATTGTTTGAACACCACAAGAATAAACTTGATAAGTTCAAGTCCTTTCAAGAATGAAAGTAGAACATAAAAACTCTTAAATTTTATTTTTGAATTCTGTCCTCCCACTTTCAATCCCCATGGTATTTATAGAGACCATAAAGGATGTCAAGTTACAACTTTCAAATATAAATTTTAAACTTATAACTACCATCTCACTAAAAAGTCCACAATTATAGTTAATACAACAATCGCAATTTCAAAATTCAAACTTAATCTCTATTAATTCAACCATTATATTCCTAATTATTGAATTTAAAGAAAAATTGATTTGTTGGCCTTTTAGAATCAAATCTCTAGAAAATCTTCCTTAATGAAAGTAATTAGGTTTCCTTAAATTTGATTTAGACTTATTTAAAATGGGTTTGGGCTTATGCCAGGTCTCCATGTCTTTGCCATCTCACAAACTTTTTGAATTAACCTATTTAATGCTTCTTTAAATTACTTGGCTCTATGTCTTGTGAATGGCCTATTTAGAAAACTTAATGGATCATGTGATTATTGGACTTAGGCCTCTCTAAGCCCATGTGTCTCATGTGTCCCTCTAAGCTCATGTGTGAGTTCTTTCTCTTGTATGCATATAGGTTGTGCAGCGTCATTTGCACCAGGCTTAATGCTAATAGGGATTGGTTTAAGGAGATTATATATGATTGGCTTGATGATTCGATAAAAATATTTTATATTTTTTTATAAAGTTTAATGAACATTATGAACTCTTATACACATTATGTAGGGTTTTACAACATATTAATAAGTATCTAAAGGTGGTCTGAATACGATAGGAAATTTAACTAGTGCACTTACAATATTACACATTTGCATATGCATATTTTATGTGAGTTTTTCTTATGAGTTGTTCACATTATCATATATTTTTTTTAGGAGTGCATTAGACAAATGTTCCTAACGTAGACCTGTGCACTATATGATATTCAATGGAATGCAATGTTGTTGTTATATACAAAGAGAACAAAGAATGATTTAGTTAATGGTAAAACATAGGCTGGGTCAATAAGATGGAAGTTAAGTAATTATTTTTATTATTTAGACTACAATAATTTCATAATAAAACAACAATAGTTTGTGTAGGTATATATTCCCTTGAATTACAATCAATAATATTAGTTTGCAGGAAAGATTAATTTTATTCTAAAGAGGATTATAGTATATGATTCCAGCATGAATGCAAACTCCAACCAAGTGATTGAAGATTTTAACTTTGCAAATATAGATTTTATAAGTTAAGGGAAGAAGTAAATGTTGATACGTTACATTTCTCAGTATTCATTTGAAAGATGGTGTACCTCAACAGAGGGTCAGAAGTGGGAATTATGGTGTATTTACTTATATGTTCATTGAGTACCTCATGTTAGGTCGACCATTTGATTTCAACCCCGAACTTGGTACCTTTTTTAGACAAAACAAAGCCATAAATTTATGAACCCATGCCTGACAAATGTATAAATGTGCTAATTATTTTATATATATATGCATTTGTGTTATATAATTATTTACTGTCATTGTGTTTGGTGGATGTGTGAAGATATGATGTATAATTGTATAGAAATATGTATTTTTTTTTTTTGTAGATCTAAAGGTTTAGGAATGTTTATAAAATATGAAAAATTCTGCCAAAATTTTGGTAAAATGAATAGAAATATTATGTCATTTAAAAACACAATGGAACATATAGAGGCATGTAATATGTAATATATATAAGCCTAATATTCTAGAGAAATAAACAAATGCTATGTCTATAGACAACAAAACATTAACTATATATAATGTTGGAATTCGGTGATAAGAACTTATAGAGAATTTTATTTCTATTTTCTTAAACTTAAATTTTTCTTTAATTTGATGAATATATGGCTACTTATAGACTTTATTGATAAAATATAAATTTTCAATCTTTTGGCATGAAGATTCTTGGAATTGGATGAAAAATGGAGAGATTTGAAGTTTAATGCCTAATGCCATAGAACCTATGCGGCTAAAGAGGAAAATTTGTTTTGGATCCCTAATATGACTTGGACTCAAAGTAATAGATTCCTATAGTATGAAAATCTATAAAAGACCTCTTGAGAAACCAAATAGAAAAAAGCAACACAAGGAAGAGCAAACAACAAAAACAAGGTTACAAGAGAGCAAACAACACAAGAGAGATCCAAGCAAACTAGTTGTTGAAAGTCAAACATTCGACAGTTGAATGTCTTTGCGATGATGTTCAATATTCTATTTCTATCTTTGTTCTTCACTAGAAATCATGAATTATCCACTAGGTGAACTTCATTTGACTAGTTTTATCATTGTGCTTCATCACCTTGCGATTTGCCCAAGTCGTTAACATAAACGTCTTATGTTGTATTGCCTCTCATCTATTATAAAACTATAGTTGTATTAACTCTCGTATCCATTCAACCAAGTTGCTCACAGGAAGCATTTTTGTATCTTTTGTAATTGCATTAATGCTTTCTGTAATATTAATAGTCATGATGTCGTATCTTTTCAAAGCACTAACAGATCGAGCCTATTTTTCTGTACCAACATCCTCATCAAAATACTTAGTTGTATCAAGTCTCATCCCCCACATCTTGTTCATTTGGCATTGAAAATCAAAGAGACAATATACCTTGGTAGTAAGAAAATAAATAGGTAAGTATCCGTATTTTTTAGACTTTTTTGTTGATAACCTGTATTTTGTCGCTAAATTCTCCTTCAAGTGAAAGATGTAAAACTATTATACGCATTAGAAAACACACCCCGAATAACCTTCTTAATACTGGCATGTTGATTAGATACAAAAACTAGATCCTGGTAGTCACCAATTACTCTCTGCAATTTGACCATAAACCATGTTTAAAAAGCATTATTTTCTGAGTCAACAATCCCCTATGCCAATGGAAGTTTCTAATTGTTTCTGTCATGCCCCAGACCCAAAAGATCTGACACACGACATCATTTACATTCATTCAATAATATTTAAACATTTATTTCAATTTCTTTCAGAATTATAACAATTGAATTATGACTGGGACAATTAGTAAACTGGAGATACGCAGAGTTTTCTCAGAGATTAACACTCTACTACGTCACCAGTAGCAACTTTATTATCGGAAGCCCAAAATATATTAGTTGCAAATTCTTACTTAAAATCAACCAATAACCACACTTGGTGAAACTTAAACCAATCCAACCACACATAATAAAATAATACATAAGTATTTATTCAATAGGGACAAATCAAATATTTTATCTCACGTATCTCCAAATAAAACACTTAGCAACCTAGTAACTTAGGGAACCCAAGGAATATCAGAAGCATTGCCAAATCCGCAAAGCACACATGTACCTTATTTATAAACTATAATGAGTATAAAACTCAGTAAGCATACTAGTTTTTCATATATCAAATACAAATATATATATGTATATAATGCATATGTATGATATGTTGTGATCAATCAAAATATAATATTATCAAATCACATGTCATGTAAGTGCTTACACATTCTTTCAAAATATATAATAGGAATACCATCACTCAATTACTACTTAGTAGGACTTACATATCACATATCACATAATGAGCCAAATGTCACTCGTAGGTGACATACCGTATGAGAGGAATAGTACAAGTGAGGTTTTTAAATCACACATATATAATGCTCATGCCCGAAGGTAAAAGCCAAACCCTCACCCTGATCATCGGTGAGTCCTCTCACATGCACTAATACGCCACCACACGAATGTGATGACTCACTCTTTCTTTAGGTACCAATAGGATCGTCCCTACATACGGAACACATAACATATACCAATCCCAAAGGAAAGGCCACACATAAAGGCTCCACAAATCATATAAAATGCCTACTAAGTCAACAGTGAGTTCAAGTACCCTCAAAACACAAAATATTTCTCATGGACATATTACACTTCAAAAGCTTTCTTTGTTAAACACATCTTATTTTGAAAGCTCACTTTCAAAAACACATGTATGTCCATGCTCAATGTCAATGCTCACATTCATAAACATATTTCTTTCACATTTCATATCAAATATATTTTGACATAATATAAACATATTTCTAAGCACATTTAAAATATCATACATAGACAATTACTATGTTTATTGTGATTTCAGTAAAAGTCTAGTATACTTACCTCTTAACACTTTCGGGTACAAGGCTTAATTCTCTTTAACCTATCAATGGATATTAATCCTTTCATAAGCCTCACAATTCACACAAAACACTTTAAACAGCTTACAAAATTATACATATTGCACTTATCACATCAAATTGTTCTAATTACTTGGTTTCTCAAAACCTATCATTCTAACCACTTACATTTAACAAAATTTTCTTATATATCAAATGATGTCCAATTACTCCGAAATCAGAATATATCATTCTTAACTCATATATACTTCTTATATATGAATATTATATCATAATTCCTACACAATCTATTCCATAAACAACATCAAATCCAAAGTATTATCCTGACAGGATCAAGATATTTACTGAACAATATTCAATCTCCCAATTTTATAAAATCATATCCTAATTCAAATATTATAAAATTACAACCAAAATACTCTTGACACATATCTCAATTCATGATAAATATTTCACTTCAAAATCACTGCCAAAAGTATTTTAAAACTATTTTATTCTATAGCTTTGAAAATTTGTTAATTAAATACTGCAATGAGCTGACACTATTTAAAAAATCATAACAATTTAATCACATTGATCTAAATTCTAAATTTTGAGTATATCATATTAGACATATAAAATTATCATATTCCATAAATATATAATTTTTAAAGATCACTAAGCAGATAAGAAATTATTTGTCACTATATTATACTGTTCACACAGGAAATTTCTAGAATTTCAGGGTTATTTTGGCAAATTCACTAAAAATTCAATTTTTGGAATTTGTAATCGATTCAAAGTCTCAAATAATTATAAACATGTATAATTTCATATAATCAAAATTTAAAACCAGAATCGAATCACAACAATTTATAAAAGTCCTGAATCAGGAGACTATAAAGTAGAAATTCTGCAATTCATCAAGATTTATCAAGCTATCTACATAGATCATCACCAATTCTCACAATATCTTATGAAATACACATCAAATCTCAATTATACATATTTTTAGAAATTAAAACTTAAAGGCATTAACTTAATTAACACCAATAAATTGAGAAATAGTTGTGATATATCTCTTAAAATCCAAAATTCTAATATCTTCTTCTTTTTCTTCTTCTTCTTCTTCTCTTTCTCTCCCCTTTATTTCTCTCTTTTCTCTCTCTAAAGGGGTAGCTCGACCCAAAAATGAGTAAATTAGGGTTTCAAAAGTATATTTTTACACTAAGAGGCTAATTTGTAATATTTACGAATTTGCCCCCAAAACTGTTAAAGTATTACAATTTGGTCCCTAAAATAAATCTAAAGTCTTGCAAATAAACCCAATACTAATAGTATGTCCTTAACCTATACAAACACTACTAATAACAATACATAAATCAAGTATCACCCACATATAAATAAAATATATATAAATACTTATTCTTACCGATTATGGATATTGGTTACTATAGTTTCCATCTTTACATACTACTATAAATATTGTATCGAGATAGGAACCTTCTAAAAATATTCCATCAACTGCAATAACCTATTAGATGGATGACTGAAAACCTCTGATATAAGGTCTTAATGTCATAAAGAAACACTTAAAGTGATTATCGCTATCAGTTTCTAAATGAGTAACCGTACCCGAGTTTTGCTATTCCAACACATAGCTATATAAATGAAGCAATCAGAACAAATCCTTTAGAGCACATTTTATCAATCTTAATGCATGCTCCTTAGCTCACTAAGTTATAGGATACGTTATCTCAATACCAAATTCTTCACGTATATCTTCTTGAGTTTCCTTCGATTTATAATTTCTACTGATCAATATAAACTTATTTTTAATTACTTTACCAATAATATGACTCTTGGCCTTTAAATGACCATCCTACAATCGGTCCAAAACACAAGTGTGCTCTGCATCTCTTCTTTTTATAGTAAAGAACTATTGCCCTTCTATCAACACTGCATGTAATCTTTATTTATATCTTTCATCATCACATTTTACCTTCAAATGATCTTTGGTGGATTTATAAACTTTAAAACTCTAATTGCCCTTAAGTGCTAGTATGCTTATAACCTTATGATTTTCATCTTTGTTGTTATACAACTTTTCTATAAACACGTATCCAATTCTAGTACAAGATACCTTATCCGATATGTTCAAGCCTGATGGTAGTATCAGAGGCATAAATTGAAATGAGTTTTATACTTGAACCCTATCTTCTGTGGCATACGAGACATACTCATCATATAGCCCATGATTAGAAGTTTTAGAAACATAACATGGTCCAGCCTCTGGTATATCATTCAATCAACCAGCTTCCATTCCATAATCATCATTCTCATAACCATCATTATTTCCTTCATCATTTTCATCATCATTACCACCATCAATACCAATATTATTACTATCATCTTTATATATCTTACTATCATAATATGTGTAAGTTGGGTCTTCGTTGAATATTGGAGGAGAATAATGATAATCATTTAGATGGTTTGGCAGAAATATAAGGGTTAGAATTGTTGAATCTATACTACTCACTTGATTGCTACCGCTTGTAAACATGAATTGATTAGGGTAGGCTTATTTCTGCTCGAGGGGTGCTAATGCATTATTTTCATATACGGGAGCTCGAACATCTATTGTTACACATAGAGGTGTCAAACCATTTTTTGTTGGCTCAACTAAAAGACTATATCTTCATCATTTTCAAGTGGAACTAGTATCAACTTCATAGTATTTGAATGAACCACGAATTTAAGAGTCACTTTTATATTGCACCTAATCAACTCCAATTATACGACAAAATTTCCTCAATAATGCTGCATATTTTATATTTTTTTGGAACAAACATATAGAAATTTTGAAATCTAATATATCTCTCAACAACATCGCTAGAATTCTCCCCTCTTCCCTCAAAGCATACTAAAAATTCTAAATAGGCAACCTAAGAAGGGGGGGAATTGGGTCATTTAAAAATTAATACATTAATATGAACAATTTATGTAATTATTTAAAATGTAAACAAATTAAACAATAAATAAATTATAATAAATAAGCACAAGATGATAACTAAAATAGACAAATAAAGAGACTGAGGGATAAAGAAAATGGCACCCGGATGTTTATGTGGTTCGGCACTCCATACGACCTACGTTAGCTCCTCAAGCAACTCGTGTTGAGAAATCCACAAGCTTGCCTTAAACAAAAGCTAAGAATTAATACACTTGACTTTCAAGATGTCAAGAAACTTTTACAACAAATTGGTTTCTAAGGTACCAATTAAATACTTACAATAAAAGAGTAATCATTTTACTTTCAAAGTATTTTCCAACTTGACTTTCAAGGTGTCAAGAAACCTTTATAATAAATTGATTTTCAAAGTACCAATTAAATACTTACAATGAAAGAGTAATCACTTTACTCTCAAAGTGTTTCCCATAATCACTTAAATATACTCAATAAAAGAATTATAACAAATACAAATGAATTTTAACTCCCAAATGAATATATATGAAAGTGTAGAACAATGTAGCTCTCAATTTTAATATGTGACATTTCTCTCTTCTTCTCTTATTTTTGAGCTTCAAATAAGTGAGGTATTTATAAAGAGTGAAAAATAACCGTTGCTACAGTAGCTTTTTCCTGTGATGCTACAGTGTTTGACCTTGCTACAGTTAATGCTACAGTGATCTTCTCAAAGTTTTGATCTTTTGTATTTTAGTCCATTTTTTGAAACTTTTAAAACTTTACACTTTGGTCCAACTTTAGCATGCTTGAATAATTTTATCATAACTTTTCATAAGAAACTTTAAATTTACTTTTGTAAAATTCTTTAGAAAGCTGATATAATTATCTTTCTATTATTATCAAGTTTGTGCATATTTTATGTTTCATACAATACTAGTATAATTTCGAATGTGCTCTTCTATTTTATTTGCTCCTAATTTATCCCACTTATGCATTTAATTCTTTCAATGCCTAAACATGAGATTTATTATTATTAAAACATCAATATGTATGACTAGAAAGTCAACACATACAATGGTCGAAACGAGCCCTATAATACCTATAACAAAAGACAAAATGTAAAAATTGTGATTAGAATAAGAAAAAAATTTCAAAACTTAAAACATCATCAACAACACTAAGCACGTGCGCTTGGAGATGATGATACATGAGCAGCACCTATAAAAAACTCTAGACCACCTATGTGTTAAATAACAACTTAAAATAACATCAGAACAAATTATTAGTACACGAGCAGATAATTAAATAAATTTAACTAATTAATAACAAATATTTATCTACATTTTAAATAACAATTCCATATATAAAACAATTAAATAAAATTTAAATTTAAATAACAAAATAAAAAATTAAATAATTAAACAATAAAATTTAAAAAATGTTATTAAATAAAATTTAATAAACAAAATAAAATTTAAATAATAACAAAAAAAATTAAAAATTAATAAATTTCCACATGGCACCATGAGGTGGCACCACGTGACGAGGCTTGGCACAACATGTGTGTACGCCAGACACTTCGTGCGTGGGCTCTTTGCGTTGGTGCGTGCCACGGGTAGGATGTGACTTTCGGCAAAAATCGGCCTTTCCTAACCATTTTGTCATATTTTTCACTATTTTTGGTAATTTACAACTATTTTCAACCATTGTTTAACCTTTTTAACTCTAAATCTAAATATTTTCAATAACAAAAATACAATAAAATAATATTAAATTCAAAATTCACTAATTTTAGCCTATTTTCAAATTGTTTTCAACTTCATAATTGGTTCTTTTACTTATAATCTTAAAAATGTGATGGTTTGATGCTGATTTTCAAGTTTTCAAATAATTGAGTGGATTTGAGAGAGTGGCCATATATTTTTAGTTTTGAGAGCGAAAATTTTGAATTTTTGTGAGAGAGGCAAAAATGAAAAAGAAAAATACATCTTTAGACATATAAGAGTGAAATGTTTGACCATGGTTAAAAACATTATTTAAATTTTCAGTTATTTTCAAAAAATTTCCATTTATAAAATGATAATATTGAAATTAAAATGTGAAAATATTGTATTTTCAATTTATATAAACAAACTTAAATTACACATACGTTTCAATGTTTTTGTTCTTAACTTTATTATCGTTGTTGCCTTAAAATCTGTGGCTCACTAAGCCTCAATCTCGCCAAACCTTGATTAATGATGGCAAAAACACTTGAATTTGGATTTAAATTTGAATTCAAAAAAATTCAGAAGCTTACAAAATTTTGGATTTAAACAAATTCAAAAAATTTGAGCTTTTTTAAATTCGAATAGTTTTTCTTTTTAGGTCTAAACCGAGTCCAAATTTTGGACCCAAATTAACCCAACTTAAAATCTGGGTTAATAACTTAATGATTCAAATTGAATCATTCTTCTTCTCAAGGTCAAACAACATCTCTAGCTCTCTATTTTTTTCTTATCTCATCTCATCTCAGTCTCTTAACACACACTAACACCTAAAATGAATTCACACTAATCTCTTGCGGGCATATATTTTAGGGATATTATTATCAATACCTTAGAGATATTGGCTAAATGTTTTGAGAATTCGATTGCCAAATGTTTACGAAAATATACAGGGTATCCACTTATTAGGAATATTTCGTCAAATTAAATAAATTATATGTCAATAAGAAGTAAATGACTAAATTACTCTATTAATAAAATTAAGTTGAAAATTATACCCTGTTACCATAATTTTTTTATTTTCTTTAAATTTTTTCATTTAAATCATTATTTTCTTTAAATTTCTTCTTCAGTTTCTTCTTTTCATCTTCTATGCCCATAATCAAGAAAGTGCTAACTAAAATAGAGTTTAAAGGTGACATTTCAAATTTTGCGAAGAAGAAGTTGAAAAAGAAATTTAAAGAAAATGATGGCAAGGTACTTAAAGGTTTAATGCAATTTTCAATTCAAATTGCACCTCATGCTTAACAAAATAAAGTGGTGGCACGGTACTTAAGTGTTGGTCAAATTGATTGCATGATTGATGTCACTTTGGTTCTCAAAACCCATTGAGTAAAAGGCACCTTATGCTTGCCAAAATAAAATGATGGCATTGCTTTTAAATAAAATAGCCGAAGCATGATAGACTTCATGCTTAACATTTTCAAATGGTGGCAAAATGCATTAAGAATGAGGTGGCCGAATCTATTAAGCAAGAGGTGTTGGTAATTTACTTTCCAGAAGGCTATATAATGCACCTCATGCTTAAATGTGAATGGGTGGGAATGCTTTTCCATATGTTAAGCCATTACAAGGCTAACCGCCCTGAGACCCTCTTCTATAAATCTCAATGGCCTTGTCAGGCACCCCAACGGAAGTTCCTCTGAGTTTAACTATGCAAATTGAGAAAATTTTGCGAGGTGAACCCCTTTTTAATTTTTGCTATTACTGAGAAAATCCTAGAATATACGTGAAATTGACTTCTTAAATTTTTTTTTTAAAAAAATAGGCAGAGTTTCCCCTGTTTTTTTAAAAATCCAATACAAAACCTGTAAAGAAATTGCACTTTTATTTCAAACTGCTTTTCAATACTACCAAATAGGACCTCCGGTCCTTTTCAAAACTAAATCCAACACAATTCAATAATTTTATTTTGATCACAAAACTGGTATACTAATAAAAAGTAAAACAATCATCATAATATCGAAACCTTTTCTTGTTTGTCCAAAACATATGTACAAATACACAAGCTTATAACTACTATGCAGAAAGTAAAAAGAGTGCTACTTAGCACATTTACATTTACAAAATGATTGTTCGACTAGGCCACTAATCAAATCGTAGGAGAATCAGCGACTTGTGCACTGAGGCCTGCATATAGAGGGGGATAGAAAACATAAAATACAAAATAAGTGAGCTAAATGAGCTTAGTGAGTGCATTTAAGACTTCAAATAAAATAAAATTCTGCATAGGTATTAAATTTTAAAAGACATGCATAAATTCATGCTTTTAAAACTTATGTAAAGCTGTAAAATGATTTTTAACATCATATGCCAATGAAATCTTGTCGAACGGGTTTTATTTACATCTTCAGAAAACCATATCCAAAATCTGTAAGACATAATAACCAGCATGTACATATAAATACATAAATGCGATCGGTAGCTTAAAAACTATTAAAGCCCTAACTCGACCATTTTCTTTCTAAATTGCATCAATGGTAACCCTCAAGCTCTATACTCACGCAGCGACACAATTAGCACCGCACATGTGAGTAGGTCACAGGGCGTCTCAACTAGCAACACCCATTGTGACATCTCAAGACATCTCACTGGCTATGCAGCAGAATCCTACATCGCCTACATATAGCGAGACAATACCCTGTATACATAAAGTGATTTAGATGACTCGACAACCCGATTTCTCGAAGTTAGTGACATGCCCCCCAATACTTGCCCATGTGTACAGAATATACCGGCCGGGTCTTAAACCATTACCACCACTATAATCTGAGGGTACAAATGGCCTCTAAAATTAATGCAGTAGTTTAAAATTGTTTCTTAAATCGAACATGTAAATGCATATCTATGGGTATATATCAAAATTGTAAATTATGTATATGCATTAAAAGCACATGAAACATACCATTTCAATATGCGAAAATATATTAAACGAAAGATAAAAAAAAATTGACAGATTTTCAGTCACAATCGCTTCTAGCTCAATTTCGCTCCAGATTTCTACTCTCGTTACCGGTCTCGATTTTCTTCACCTACACGCCATAAATGACATTTAGAACCTTTACAAATGCTAAAAACTTATTTAACTACTAAACGCCCTAGTCAGAATACAAAGTTCAGATGGATACTACTTTTTAATTTTCATTTACGAAGCAATTCAATCTTATCTAATTCATCATCCGATGCCCAAAAAATTACTTAACACCCTATAACTTCGGTTGGACATAATTGCCCTTCACCTTTTCAAAATAGACAATTATGTCCCATTTTCTTCACTTTTGATTTTCCATCAACCATATACATTCAATTTACATAAGGCACCATTTATACACCACAATTCAACCAAAACACAACTTAACCATAACTTCCCTAAAGTGGCCGAATTTACATCCACCACCCAACACACTTCTTTTCTCAATTTATTGTTCCAATAGCATCAAAATTTAAGCCAATTTCATTCTAATGCCTTAATAACATTCAATTGAAGGTTCTATATCAAAGTCACCCAAAAACCATAATTCTTACCTTACTAGTTTCTTTAATTTGATGACTCCTTCAAGCTTCACACTAGAATTCAACTCATCCTACATCAATAATTCCCATAAAAACATCAATTGAAGTAATCTTGAAAATTCACACATCATCATTACAAAACAAAGCATTTCTTACCTCTTTTTCTTGGATTTTTACTAATGGAAGCTTCAATTGATCTTAGGAACTTGTATTTGACCTTAATTTAACTTGATCGAGCATGAAAAATTATAAAAAAGTCTTAAAATTTCACTATAGCAACACCTCCTTTCTCTTGGCCGAATTTCCCCTTTAATGCTCTAACATGTTATACTTTTATTCTTATAAAATTTCTACACACTTATACTTTATATATAATGCTCTCTCAATTGTCCAATTTTCCCCTCAATTTACTCCAAAATTTTAAATTGCCATTAGTTCAAAATAGAAGGATTTAATTGGTTTCTTTCTAACTATTTAGTTAGAATAGTCAAAGGAACTAACTAGACTTCTAACTTGGCAATCCATGAAATTGTCTCTAATTGGTCCATTCTCTAACATATGAATTGTGTTTCTCAACAAAGGCTTGTTCCATACATAATCCTTAAATAAAAATTCATGAAGTAAATTAAAATTTTCTTTTTCAAGCTAATAGAGAAAAATTCCAAAAATATTCTAGAGTCGTCCAACACTCCGACCAAGTGTAAAATTACCAAATTAGGTCCAATATCTCTCATGCGCACCATAAAAAAATATTTTTAATAGGGTTAGAATCGGATAACCCTATGGTGTCTTTATTACTCTATATCAAAATCTAGGCACTAATACTACTAATAGGGATTGGATATTACAAAGGCATCCTCATACATTGGCTTGACATGTGGTAGCTTCTTAGGGGATGAGGTGGCAAGTCATATTTGCCACTTGTCAACCTCCTTGGCTTAATACTTAAGTCCTGTTAACCTCCTGAGAGACCCTGAAACAATTCTTACTTTTCGAGATCTTCCCAGATCGAACAATTTGACCTGGTGCGCTAGCCCAGTACTCAACAAGCACATTTCATATTGTGAGACTCTCTATGTTCACACTTGTTTGTCTTGTGGAACTCTTCCGTAAGTCCATAAACAATATCCTACATATATATTACAGAAAATATAAAACAGCGTGTTGAACCATACAAGTCAAGGTTAAAACATATTCCTACAATCCCTCCATCATTTATATTTTGGAAGAGCGGAGACATAGATTATCCCCGTTAAGTCTCTATATACTCAATCGTGAACTTATTTTTAGATTCAAATTTCATTAAAAAATATCCGTAAACACTTTTGTAATATTGTTTATCCCACGGGAAGTTATTTCCTGAGTTTATTGCTTATGAACATAAGATTTTTTAAAACATAATTTTGAAGCATCATGATATACAACTCACACATATGAGTTAACAAATTCCATATCTACACACACCAGACTTCGTGAGCATCAGACTATACCCAACGATACCCAACGGTCAGACCATGAAAAGTCTCTAACATTTATGTAACCTAAGTATAGTGGATCACTCATAGGCCCACCATGGTGCTTAGGTCAATGGACCATGAATACTACTCAACTCGAGAAGACCCTTCATTGATAGGTTTATAAGATGTTTATTAGAGGTCCTCATTGAGTCTATTCAGTACTCAGTCCTTATTGAATACCCATATGCCTATACGAGCTTTCAATAAGCTCATGGTCTACTAAGATTAACCATCTGGACCATCCAAATATAGACATACATTGATCTATATCAGACAAGGTCTTTACTGACAAACCTGCATTAGTGAAAATAGATTAGGACTTAAAGTTTGAGAACATGCTTGCACAATGACATTTTTTAGCATTATTTGTAACTCTTTGCAACCATGTCATTTTAATATATCCCTAGGTCTTTATCTCATTTTAGACAAGGCTTTAACTCTTTAAATTTCGCTAAATTTTATAACCTATAAACTTTTAGCAGGGCTAACTTTTAGCATTTATAACTCTCAGCGTTGGTAACTCTTAGCACTAGCTTAAACTCTTTTTAGACCAGATCTGAACTCCTTTAGATTATAGAGTGTCTGAAACGTTACAAGCATCTTACCATGTAATAAATGTAATTAGCAATTTAATAAAATATTTGTTGCATAAATATTAAAATAAAATATTCATACAAAATGGGATGACACATAAGCGCAAATCCCAACAGGATAAGATAAGAGACCTCTTATTCATTGTTGGACTCAGACAAAGTCAAATGTGCCAGCTATCTCACATGAACCTAGAAGGGCATACCCTTCTATGGTGCCGATGACTCAAACAAAAGAGTATCTCCTTATTATAATGAGCCCACTAGTCAATTTGTAAAACACTGCTAAGGAGGTTATAAGTTAAAAAAAGATCCTAATCAACTACAAAAGATCAAGCAAGGTCGAACAAAAAGTTTAAAAAGGTTCTTAGATAGATTTCACAATGAGGTTATTCAGGTAGGGGTCTTTAACCTGCCTATCATTTTAGAGGCTTTAAAAGACGGTTGGCATTTAAATAGGTTTTGGTACTACTTGACTGAAAACCGTATTATCACTTATACTGTCACTTATGAATGATCTTT
Source organism: Ailanthus altissimus (assembly GCA_946807835.1). Taxonomy (NCBI): domain Eukaryota; kingdom Viridiplantae; phylum Streptophyta; class Magnoliopsida; order Sapindales; family Simaroubaceae; genus Ailanthus; species Ailanthus altissimus. Next base: position 14,010,726 of record OX327696.1, on the reverse strand, counting down.
AAGTTACATCAAAATTGAGAAGGAGGACGAGTTAAAGTGGTCGACATTAGTTGATATCTAAATAAGTACCTTAGAGAAGAGAGGTTAGGGAAGACGGAAAAAATATAAAACTGAGGAGCTCTTCACCTAGAGTGGCCAAGATCTAAGATAGGGAATCCTATGTTCTCGTTATAGTCTATTTGGATATCATCTTTAACACAATCAAAGACAAAGGGCTGCTTAATAAGCCAAATGCCATTCAAACACCAGTGTCTAGGTGGAACAAGAACAAGAAGTGCGAGTTCCACAAAAATCATGGTTAAACATAGAAATCATTGTAGTATCTAGGAACAAGTAGACTAGCTCGTCTGAAATGGGTACTTGAATACGTTTAAAGCTATTCAAAAGTATATGAAGGCTTAGCAAATTGAGAGCCAAGGTCCTAAGCTTTCATCATAAATCGGATGACTGTGATAATTATTATGGGGCCAACATTGGTTGAGGACTCTAATCACTAAAGGAAGAACTACTCTTGATACTTTTTACTGGACATTAAGTGTTGTATAGGATTTTAGTTGTAAAGAAACCTTGAATGCAAACTATATCCATCATATTCATTGAGGAGGATGCTCACGGAGTTAGTAATCCATAAGATGTTGCACATGTGGTCACTTTACAAGTGGCAAGGTCTGACATTAATCGATTTTTCATTTATCTAAGGAGCTTGATAGACATTATCTATAAAAAATCCCTAGATGCTCTTGATATCAAGGACTTGAAAGTAGAAAGGATGTAAACGCCACTCTATAGCTTTGGGCAAGGCTGCATGATGGTTGTGTATGTTAGGATTGGTGCTTACGTACCATCCCTGAATGTACATATACTTGTATATTTATACAAGTGTACATTCCCATTAAATCACTAATACCCAATTATATGGTATTATGCATGTAACATTACAGACATTGTAGATCTGAAGGAGTTCAGATCAGATCTAAAGGGTTTAGATAAGGGCTCATAATCAGCCACCCTGAGACAGATAATTGCTAAATGTTTGCACAGCTAAGTGTTAGCTGATTATAATACTCAGCAGATCCAAGAGTTGAAGCCTTATTTGTAATGGGACATAGACTTGGGAATATACTAGTAACTGCATAGTTGCAAAAGTTGCAATCGGGTGCCAAAAAATGCACATTGCGCAAGTATGTTCTTGAATAATAGTCTCTGATCTATTTTTACCGATGCGAGTCTATTAGTGGATACCTTTATATATAGATCAGCATATGTCGTATCTGTCGGGTATAGATGGTCGTTCTTGACCGACCATGAGCTTGGAGCTCGTATTGACATATGGATATCTAGTTAGGACTGGATATGGAATAGACTCACAAAGGCCTCCGATAGACATTTAATGTAAGCCATCAACGGAGGGTCCTTTCGAGTTGAGTAGTATACGTGGTCCTTTGACCTGAGTGCCATGGTGGGCTTATAAGTGATTCACCATGCTTTGGTTCCACACATGTCACAGACCTTTCATGGTGTGACCCCTGGGTGTCATTGGTTATGTCTGATGCTTATGGAGCCCGGTGTGTACAGATATGGGATCTGTCAGCTCCTATATGGAGTTTGATATTCAGATGCTTCGAGACTGTATCTCAGAAAGTCTTGTGGCCACAAGCGATCATCCCGGGAAAGAGTTTCGCCAAGGTGGAACAATATGGCAAAGGAGTTTGCGCATATTGTGGAGTTTGCGCATATTGTTCATTGAGATACAATTCTGGAGATAAGACATGGATAAGCAATGGGGATTTGATGGTGATAATCTATATCCCACACATCCTGGAAATCATGACAGAAGGACTATACGTATGCGTTGTAACCTCGGCTTGTATGGTTCATTACGCTGATTTGTATATCCATGACGTATGCATGAGGCATTGCTCATGGACTCATGGAATAGTTCCATTTGATGAATCGGGCGTAGAACCTAGGGAGTCCCGCGATATGGAGTGTACTTGTTGTACACTGGGGCAGCGTGCCGGATTAAATTGTTTAATCTAGCAATATTCAGCGATTCTACGGGAATGCGTACGTGTCTGTATTTAAGTGTTAAATACAACAATTAGTTAATAATTTTTATTTACTAATTGTATAAGGACACGTAGCGTATTGTGGACCCTTAGTTGAGTTTACCTAAGTGTGGGATTTGGTGGGACCTACTAGGGGGTAAACTTGGTAACTATTTATAAGAGGCAAAATGGTAATAACACACTATGATTATTTAATTGTTAAATAATCACTCTCTCTCTCTCTCTTTTTATATTATATAATATATATATTATTATATTATATTATATTTTTATTATAATATATTATATATGTAAAGCAAAAGCAAGAGAAGAAGGCCATTCGGTCGAGAGGGAGAGAAATGGAGAAGAAAGAAAAGAGAAAGAAGAGAAAAGAAAGAAAAGAGAAAGAAGAGAAAAGAAAGAAAGAAAAAAAAAGGGGAGCGAAAATAAAATTGTTTCATTTTTCTTCCGCTTTCAATTGGAGCAATTGTGAATTACTTCAAATCTCCATTTCTTATTCTTTTACAGAAAAGGATATAAATTCACTCTCGGCTATTTTGGGGATTACAAGTTAATCCCAGGCTGAATATTAGGCTGCTGTTCTAGCTCATCTAGCCCACCGTGTTGGTGACTAGAACTGCACATGAGTTGGTCTCCATGCGAACTCCAAAAAAAATATGTGTATAACGTTACATGTTTGGTGAGTTCTCTGACCTTATTAATATATTAATGTGATTAATATATTTATTTATTGTGTTTATTGCAAAATTTATATTTTTGCTGCGTTAGGCAATAGACACAATTGCACATGCATACACCCACGTGCCAGGATCCTGCTGCGCCGACAAATGGTATCATCGTCATTTAGGCTGTATATGGGTGTAAAGGGAGTGAATTTACATCCTTTTCTCCAAAATGATCAGAAATGGAGAATTTGAAGCAATTCATAATTACTCCAATTGGAAGCAGAGGAAAAAATGAAACAATTTCGTTTTTCCTCTCTTTCTTTTTTTTTTTCTTTTTCTTTTGCTTCTTTATATATATATATATAATATAAAGAAGCAAAAGAAAGAAAGAGAAGCAAGAAATTAGCCAAACGGTATCTCCCACTTGCTCTAGTGCCATTCCTGATGGCATCTCATACACTTCGACTCTAGATGTTTCATAAACACTTTTAGAGTCATGGCATTAGAAAGTAGGTCCGCTAAATTATTTATAGAATACTTCTACAAATAATCACATTTCCTTCAGCCAAGATTCCTCTAGTCATGTGAGACTCCTTTCAACATAATTAGAGTACTGGTGTCCTCTTGGCACTTCGGCTTATACTATGGCCTTATTTTATCGCAAACTTATAGGATAGGATCCATCTATCTTGGAACTCTTCCAAGATCAACGATAAACCTACAAATCCTCACTGCCGCTTCTGCTGCGCCAATTTGAATTAGCAGTGTGTCCCAGTTTGGTGCTATTCCAACTCCTTTAGTACTAATGAGAATGACCACATTTTCAGATGTAGACTCTCTATCATCTAAGTCAAACTAAAAGTCTGACTCTGTGCATCTTCTCATTTGTAAGTTACTTTCTTCATATTTGAGAAACTTATCCTTTGTACCCTTAAGGTTTTTCAGGATATATTTGACTACCATCAAATGGTGGTCACCTAAATCAGACTAGACTCGGCTCCTAACTCTTACAGCCAAATTGATCTAAGGTCTCAAACACATTATAGCATACATCAAGCTCTAAAGAGATGATGTATCTGGTGTGTTAGACACTCTAACTCTGTCATCTTTCTTTCGAAGAGACACTCTCCTCAAAAGATGAACACCAGGTCTATTAGATACGTTAACTATCTCATAGTTAACTAACTGTACCTTTTTAGACGCTATTGATGTGAAATAATTTAGGAGAGTCCTATCTACTTCCTTTCTTTATCATTATAATGCTTTATACTTAGTATAAAGGAAGCCTCTCCTAAATCCTTTATGGAAAAACACTTACAAGTTACTTCTGACTGACTTTAACATACTAACATCATTTTCAATGAGTAGTATGTCATCAACAAAGAGCATCAAGAAGCCTATCGCGCCCCCACTGACCTTTCACGCACACCAAACCAGAAGTCTGTCTGGACGTAAAATCTTCAGGCTATTCTATGAATATCTCTTACTCGAGGTATTTATTCTGAAATACCTTCATTACATCCATCTGCCAAACTTCAGAGTCATTGTATGCTGCAAGAGCCAATAAGATTCTAATTAACTTTAACATCAATTTTGGTTCAAAGGTTTCCTTTTGATTGATCTCAAATCACTGAGGATTACCTTTCTAAAACCGATACAGAGCCTAAAAGGTCTCTACCATCTATCTGGCTCCCACTACCCCTTTGTAAACTCTTTACAACCAATGAGAACAATTCTCACGGATAGCTTAACCAAGTTTCAAGCTTGATTCTAATGTATATAGTCAATTTTATTTTTATAGCTTCTTGCTGCGTCCCGAATCGATGTCTAACATCGAATCCCTATAGGTAAATGATGATTTTCTTCTATCAAGAAAACTCCAAGTTCACCTCAGGTATCATACATACCTAAATGGTGACCTAGACGTCCTTTTCGGCCTATTTGGAGGGTATGCTAAAGGATTATTGCTTAATTAAGCCTTAGTTCCAATCCCTGGTTCATTGATTTCTAGATTGACTTCACTAAGTTCAATCTTTCTATGATTCCCACGATTCATGAGAAACTCTTTCTATAGAATAGTGTTATTCTGAGAAACGAACATACTTCGCTTTTCTGAATCATAGAACTAGTATCCTATCGAAATATATAAGATACTCAATGAACCTATACTTGTATCTCTTGGGTGTTATTTATCCTATTAAGTAACTCTTACAAAATAAGATACCCTGCTACGTAACTCTTATGTAAGCAGGACAACACCAAGTCTTAACTAATTTAAGATACAGCTTCCTACCTTTCTGTATCTCATAGGAATGGAAGGAACAGCTTCTTATGGAACTCTACTTAATAAGCAATTATATTTGGAGCATATTCTCACAGATATAGATCGGTAACACTCATTATCAATTGGATGATATCTAATAAAATCTTATTCCTCCTCAACAAAACATCATAATGTTGTGGAATAACCCGGTGGACTATAATAAGTGAGAATCTCATTCTTCCTTAATGAAACGGAAAATATGCCGTTAATGTACTCACTACCTCGATCTAATTGAAGGAATGTGATGTACATACTAGTATATATTTGGCCATCTCCATGAATATGTTATTCATAAACTGGTTAAGTCTTCATGGTCAGATCAAAAATCCAACCTTCCTTAACCAGACGGATAAGCGTCGCACGCCTATATGACCAAAACTCATACCACAGCTCCGTATTATTTAACGATTCTGATCTTGAGACATTTCTGATTTTGTATATAATGTCTATTTATTAACTGACATTCAACTAATAGAACATCATATTAATTATGCAATACAACTATTGTATTGCAAATAAGAAGTAAGTTAAGCTGTCCAACAAATTGGACCTGCAAGAAATCAGCATTTCTTACTGTCAACTTAACTACTACAAGCTATTGCATTCTAATCTTTCTCCATCCTCGCAACATTTTGCAAATATAAGAGGGATATGTGGTATCACATACACAGCTTGAACTGGCATTATATGCCCTAAAAATGTCTATATATGTCATACATAACCTGTGGGAGTCTTCCTAACTTTTATAAGGCTTATAAGGTAGTGGGATTTCTAATACCCAACTTTACTGTATTGGAAACACTTTCCATCTACACGCTCTATCTTGTTGATCTTTGGATAAATATTACCTATAAGAATTGATGCTGGGTATCTACCTCATCATCTTTTCCCTTACTCATCTGGTCTCACCATATATACTTGGATTAGAAAATGAAGCACCCTGAGCAAAGAGGGTCACACTCTCTCTACTCTATCCTCTTGAGGAGGTGTTATCAGAATTGCCTTATAACAAACTTTAATCAACAATGAATTCAAAATTTTCTAAATCCAGAACACTTATGAGATTGCTCCACCGGTCAGAGTATTTCCTAATACCATTGAGTTAGACTGCATCAACTATGCTCACCAACTGGTTCGTAGTGGCCATTATTCTTGATAGGCTAAATTTACAGGAGATGTAAGCAGAATATTGGTCATTAAATTGCTAATAGAACGTTTTAAATCATGGGTATACAAAGTATACATTTTTCGATTTAAAACGCCCTCCCACTACTTTAGATAATCCAAGTAATCTCTTAAACGGAAAAACGATAGTTTAAACTTTTTAAACTATACAGCGGGAAGTAGATCCCATTGAAATCTACTCAGGCCTCACGTTGTAGCAATATTGGCCTTTGTAAACCCAACAGGTAGACAACACTTGTCAATTGCATCTTATGCAACTCTTACCCCTTGATCTTAAATACACCTTATCCTCAAGCTGTAGCAATATTAGATAAGTGTATTCCAGATTAACTTGTCAATGATCACATATATGCTATCGATATTACCCTCACGCTGTAGTAATATTGGGCAATACTTTCGCATATATTTGCCTCATCTCATGTTTAACCGGCATAGTTCAAGCTCAACCGACCAAGCCCCTCACACTGTAGGAATATTGGGACAAGGTCGACGTGACTTGTCTAACACCGTATTGACAAGACGAATCAGAATAAAATATTATCTCATAATATAATATTCTTCAATCTAATTAAGAGATATTTTTGTATCTATGGTCTCCATACTCCTAGGAAGAGTGATTCTCAGTTAATTAAATTTTCTATGCAAGCACAACTAACCCCCACCAGTAGGGCTCCCATTGTGGTTACCAGCACAGAAAAATTAATACTAATTTATAATGCAGACTGATAACTCTTTATCATAGTATCTCATAAACTCTGATTTATAATGTAGACTGATAACATTTATCACTACATCTCATAAATCTACACATGCATAATTATTCTCGAAACACTGTTCAATACACGGCATCCTAATGGGTACCGGTCTCGAACTCTAAAGGCCTATTAAGCATGAGATGTGGGGTTCGAGCACTGGGGAGGCGCAGGTTACCTGAGGGAGTGTGTTGGGGTGCCAGCTTGGCTTTTAACTGGTGGACCCCAGTGCAGTGGCTGGGGTGGGCCCCACACCTCAACAAAAAGGCCGGCCTTTTTGTCAGAATGTGTGGGGCCCACTAACTCCTTGGTCCACCGACTGGATGACACCTCAGAGTCACCGGCGCACCCACACAACCAGCTTAGGTTACCTGCACCCCCAAGGATTCGAACCCCCGCCCTCATCTCTATGGAGGCCTCCGGTGGACCAAGGGGTTAGTGGACCCCACACAGTCTGACAGTGCAGCTATTCCCATTTAAGATCCTCTTAGGACGACCATTCATGCGAAATTCTAATGTGACCACATTTAAACATTATTTGAAACTTAAGTTCTTAGATGGTGAGGGAGTAAGAGTTGTCTCAAGAGATTAAAAGATGGTAAAGAGCTGCTATACAACTATGGTTAAGATGACTTATTGCATCAACTTGGTAGACTTAAGAAGAGTAGAAGCTGAAATCCCAAAAGTCAGTGTGCGAGTTTATTAGTATTCAGTTGAGATGGATCTCTCTTGTGAATTTGGTAAAGATCAGATCAAATCTAAGGTCGATATTGAATGATGACTTGAGTTTAATTCTAAGGAAATACTCAAATAATTTTGGTTTGATCTTATGAGGATATTCTAGGCATTGGCCCAATGTTGATCTCTCATTGATTAGCAATCAATTTTGGTTTCAAAATTATTAAATAGAAGAGGCAAATCTTTAACCAGAAAGGAACTAAGCTATAGTTGTCGAGGTTGAGAAGCTATTAGTAGCCAGGTTTATTCAAGAAGTCTACTACCTTAAATGGCTAGCTAATATGGTTATGGATAAGAATACGAATAGGAAGTGAAAGATGTGTATAGGTTGCACCAACTTGAATAGACCTACTCAAAGAATAATTTTCCCCTGCTAAAGATTGACCAGCTGGTTGATTCCACAGTAGGGTACATCATTCTTAACTTTATGGATGTGTTCTCGAAATTTAACTTGATTAAGATATTTCCCCTTAATCAAGAGAAGACCTCATTCATCAGTCACCAGAAAATATATACTTCTACAATATCATGCCGTTTGGACTAAAGAATGCTAGAGTCACATATCATAAGCTTGTTAACTAATTATTCTAATCATTGATTAAGAAGAACATGAAAGTTTAATAAATAAACTTAATTTATTTAATTATTTTTAATTTAATTAAAAAATAGTTTTAATAACAAAATTGTTTGAATGTGAAAAATCTAAATAACTTCATCATTTTTCTTCTATAAAATATTCTCTATTATTAAGTATTTTTTACTACTCCATCTGTATAGAACTTATCACTTCTTAACGACTACATTTTTTTTTTTGAACTCTCTTCCTCAACTTGACTAACAAATTCAAAAAACTTTAGTCACTTGCATTATTAAGTCAACAATGTAATTTATATAACATTTCACATGAATTTGATTCACTATTTTATTTTATAACAAATAAATAAATAAATAAGTAAAGATAAACTTTTGATACAACAACATAAAATATAATATAACTTTTACTCTCATTGAGAATATAAAATGCGTTGAGGAAGTAAACAAATTCATAAAATCGTTGTGCAACAACTTTGTATAAATAAGTCATTATATCTACAAATTAAATTCAAAAAAGTACAAATTCATTAATACCCATCAATTTTTTTTTTAGTTGGGCTAATTTTTTTTTCAAATATTATTTCATAAGATTTTTCGTTACAAAATATTTATTCGTAAAAACAATTATGCCTTATATGGAAAGATATAATGGACCTTATAATATAGATATAGCATATAAATAAAAAAAAAGCATAATAAAAAGAATGAATCATAAATAAAATATATATTATACACCAGTTAAGTTGTATTTAATCATGTCTCGAAGTATATAATTCTAAATATTTAAATTAATCAAATTTATTTTTAAAGCTTAATTCGTTTTAAAATATATATTTATATAAAAAAGAGAAAAGACAATAAAAATTTAAATGTGAGTGAATAAAAATTAGGGCGTTGTTCCTTGACTTAAATTTTGGACTTAAAATTGTGATTTAAATTTTTATTTATTAATTTTATGCAATCTACTAATATAAAGTTAGAAACATTGAGTACTACTTTTGACTTTGAATCTACTTCGTTAGATTGCATAAATCAATAGATGAAAATTTAAAGTAAGAGAACCCCACTTTTAAAATTATCACCAAGAGTTTGTGAAATATATGATATACTAACAAAATTATTTACGATACTTAAGTTCTTTAAAGTAATTTTTTTTAAAAAAATTTCTTTGAAGAATAAATAAGTTTATTGTTTAAAAACATATAAACAAATTTGTCCTATTAAGGTAAGATATATAAATAAATAAATAGGTTAATATATAGTTAAAATAAGAAATATAAATTATCTAAGAGAAATTAATTTAATACATAGAAAGAATTTGGAAACAAAAATACAAGTTTTAAGGTGGTTAAATAAATATATACTATTTTTTAATTTATAATAATTTTTTACTGAAAACCACACCTAATTCCATCTATGAAATTGTCATTATATTTATGATATGATTAAGTTATTATCATCTTATCTATTTTATTTTTTATATTTATCGTTATAAGTATATTAAGTTACGTTAATTAATGTGAGTAAATTTGTTAGTTTGTGTTCCTCAGAAACTTTACGAGCCCAAAGCATCGGTTTATCAAACCAAAGACAAGTCTTACTACACATAAAGACGGGCCCAAAGGCCCAATCATAAAAAATATGCAAGTCGGTATGGTCATCACCTTACTAATCTTGGGCTCCACCTCATCGAGAGATCTACAGCTCGAGCACCTCATCAAAAGCAATAACCTATATAAAGGCCTTAACTCGCTTGAAATTCTAAATATCCTGAGCAGCTCATGGTTGCGGTTCGTTAAAAAGTGACTTGTATAATGATTTAAACCAGCTTAGGATTCCAAACATCTCAAGCAACTCATGGCTGCAAAAAGCAACAACATAAAAGGTCCAAACCTGCTTGAAATTCTAGACATCTCGAGCAGCTCATGCCTCAATGATTGAAAATGGCTCGCTCATTTTGATTCACGAGACAACCCCAAAGTTCCATGAAGGGAATTCAAAGTACATCATCATAAGGTAAGTCAATAGGCCCTTATAAGGCAAGTCATCATGGTCACCAACACACATTACCTATAAAGAAAATGCTCCAAATTTTGGGATGCAATCCCTTCGAATTATGCTAACAATCAAGGAAACAATTTCCAAGACATCTACCCTCAATTTTTCACCTTCAATTTTGTAGAAGACCAACACTATATAAAGGGAAAAAATTTTAAACTTTAGCTCTTTCTTTTTAAAATTTTTGTTTTCTCTCAACACACTTTTTAGGAGCTGACTTAAGTACCGAAGGGCCTTCGCTAAAACCATCACCGATAAAGACCATAACGAGCATTTGCTTGCTTTTTATAGGAGGAAGATTGGCCAAGCAAATCCCAAGAGAATATAAACCATAGCCCAATTCAAATGAGGCCCATATTTTCACAACTAAATAAATTCAAAGCTTGTTAGCCCAATAAACCACCTTTTTGGGTCAATAGTTTTGTTGGGTATGGTGTTTTAGTTCAAAACCGTATTGGGTGCATGTATGCATGTGCTCGTATCCATTATTCATTAATAAATATACATGTATCTCATACACAATATACATAGCGGAGCTGGAAATCTAATTTTCTAAAACTATGAACACAATAAATTTTATTCTATTATGATAATAAACAAAATGAAATATATTAATCACATTAATATCAAGATTGAGAATATTCACCTTGTAATTTTAGGACTCAACGGGGTGTGCTTGATGCGATATTTCTATATCTTAAAATTAAGAGCAAGTATACGCTATTGTAACAAGTAATAAAGGGACTTATAAAGTCGGATGTCGAAACCACTGGGATAATTTTTATTTTTTATCAAGTACTAAAATTATATCTTTCTTATAATTATTCAGAAAAATCAAATCTTAATTTTGCAATAAATTTAGGTAAAATAAAAGTGAAGAAAATAAATGACACAACTTAAATAAAATAAGAAGATAGCAATATATAAAAAGCCTAGGATTAATTATTATCCTTTAATATGTTTTCTAAAGATTAATCATTTTAATATTTATATCCCTCAATTCTTATTATTGGTCAAGACACTAATATATTCACAAGCCTCTCCCAAGGTCATGCAAGTATATCTTAATTTTTTAAATACTTATATTCCTATGGTACTTGTAACATATTAAGATTCAATAAGAATAAGTCTTATTGACCATAAATGCCCTTAGGTACCATCTTAATTCAAAACTTGCATATGCAATATTGAATGTTATTCTATAATCATGCATCAAATTATCTAGGTCTAAATACAACGATGCCTCTTCTGAGTTTATCAAAATATTATTAAATCAATCATAATATTGATCAGATATAATGAAGCATTAAGAATAAATAATTTGAATAATAAAGAATTGAGTTTAAATAAATATTAAAAAGATCGAACAATTAAGCTCACATATTGAGTTCAAGTAATAACCCTAGAAAATAAATTTAGCTCATGGTAACAAGAGAATTATGGTAGAAAAATAAAATAAACATGATACAACCAAAAGCAAACCAATATAGACGTCAATTTGCAGTTGGTTGATACGCCAAAGATTTGCCAATAATCTCTTGCTTTCTTGAATTTCCCTTACTTCTCTCTATAAACATTGCTCTTTTTCAATGTGTTATGACTCTAAGAGCTCTAAGTTGTGTGCTCTCTGAGGTTTAAAACGAGTGGCCTTTATATAGGGATTGATTGGAGTCTTGGAGTTGTATTTTTTTTTAGGTTTAGGATAAATTGCACTGTTCAGTGCTACAGCAAACACTATTCATCACAGAGGCGATAGAATTGTAGCATTGGTATTGTTCACAAATATTGTTTATGTGACACTGTTCATCAAATACTATTCTTTGGGTGCTGCAGCGAGGTGTCTTGAGTCTTGAGGCACCGAATTTTTTGCTTGGGAAAAACACTATTCACCGCTTTAATGATGCACTATTCATCACTGGGGCGATAGAATTGTAGCACAGGTATGAGTATCGAACCATACCCAACGGCAAGTAATGGTAAGGCCATGAAAGGTCTTTGATATTCGTGAAACCAAATTATGGTGGATCACTCACAAGCCCACTGTGGCACTCAGATTAAAGGATCACGAATACTATTTAACTTGAGAGGACTTACCATTGGTGGCATCATAAGATATTTATTGGTGTTCTTGTGAGTCTGTTCAGTATCCAGTCCTGACTGGATACCCGCATGCCTATACAAGCTCCAAGCTCATAGTCAGTTAAGAACAACCATTTGTACCCTACAGATATAGACATACACTGATTTATTTGAAAGAGATCCACCAACAGACCTGCATCGTTGAAAATAAATCAAAAACATAGTGTTTGAGAACATATTTGCATAATGACATTTCCTAGCATCTATTGCAACTCTTTGTAACTATATCATTACTAGTATCTAATTCTTTAGATATATTTGACTCTTACAACCTACTAACTCTTAGCAGTGCTAACTATTAACATTTATAACTCTCAGTGTTGCTAACTCTTAACCTTGGTCTAAACTCCTTTAGACTAAATCTGAACTCTTTTAGATCATACAATGTCTATAACGTTACAACCATTGTACCGTATATGTTTAATATTAATGATTTTATTTAAAATGTGTATTGTATAAATATTAAATAATTAAAATTCATAAAAAAATTAGAATGGCACGTAAGCATCAACTACAACAAATTCCCACTTGCTATAATGCCATTCGTACTGGTATCTTATACCAATACACTCTATGTGTTTCTCAAACACTCTATAAGATTAGGCCTGAGTGGGTCTACTACATTATTCATTGAATGTATCCTAGATACTATCACATCTCCAATAGTCAAGAACTTTTTAATTATGTGATATTCAGAGTCCACATGATCAGAATACTGGTGTGTTATGGCTTCTTAGTTTGAGCAATTATTTCGTTATTGTTACATTATAATGAGATAGGATCCATTGAGCTCGGAACTATTCTAAGCTTTGCAACTAGATTGAATATTCACAGTGCTTCCTTTGCAGGCTTCTCAAGCTTTAACCTATTCTGCTTCTAAAGCAGAATTAGCTATGGACATCTAAATTGCACATTTTCAACTAGCTCCAGTACCAATGAGGAAGAACACAAACTAGACGTAGACTTTCTAACATCCTGATTAGATGAGAAGTATGAATATGTGTGTCTCTTCTTCTTGTAAGAAAATTTCTCCATAATTCAAAAACTTATCCTTTATACCTCTGAGGTATTTCAGATATGTTTTATAACCATATAATTATTGGAGATGGTGCTTACGTGCCATTCTGATTAACAGTAATCATTTCGATAATAATCGTTAATTCATAATTATATAGTAAGAAGCTTATAGTATTTACAGACATTGTAGACCTAAATAAGTTTAGATATGATCTAAAGAAGTTTGGGTCAGTGCTAAAAGTTAGCAATTCTAAAAATTAGAACCTTGCCTAAAATAGGACAAAGACCTGATAATATATTAGTAATGACATAGTTGTAAATAGTTACAAACGGTGCTAAGAAATTTTATTATGTAGTATGTTCTCAAAAATATTGTTCGAGATCCATAGTTACTGACATAGGTTGATCGGTATTCCTTTCGGATCAGTGTATGTCTATTTCTGGATTGTTTAGATGGTTAGTCTTAGCAGACCATAGACTTAGCGGAAGTTTGTATGGGCATACAGGTATTTAGTAAGGATTAGTACTGAACAAACTCACGAGGACTTCCAATAGACATCCTATAAAGTCATCAATAGAAGGTCTTCTCGAGTTGAGTAGTATTCGTGATCCTTTAACCTGAGTGCCACAGTGGGCTTGTGAGTAATCCACAATGCTTTGGTTCTACACATGTTATAGATCTTTCATAGTCTGACTGCTGGGTGTTGCTGGGTTTGATCCGATGCTAATGGAGTTTGGTGTGCATAGATATGGGATATGTTAGCCCACATGGGTGAGTTATATATCCTGATGCTCCGAGAAATGTATTTCAAGAAGTCTTTTGGCCAAAAACATAAAACCTTAGAAAAGAGTTTTTTGTATGGTTAAACACGCAAAGGTGTTTATAGATATTATTTTACAGAAATATAAATCTGGAGATAAGTTCACGATTGAGCACATAGAGATTTAATGTTGATGATCTGTGTCTCTGCTCTTCTAGGATATAGGTGATGAAAGGATTATACGGATATGGTTGACTTTAACTTGTATGGTTCAATGCTTCATTCTATAATATTCGTAATGTGTGTGTGGGGCATTGTTCACGAACTTGCGAAAGTGTTTCGTAAGACAAACGGAGGTGAAACTAGGGAGTCTTATAATATGAAGTATACTCGTTGAGCACTGGGGTAGCAAAATGGATCAAACGGTTCAATCGGGGATGATTTCAAAAAGTAGGATACGTTTTAAAACCTCTCTGAAAAATGAAAAACATACTTTGTAAATATTACAAAGAGGTCCTTATTATATGTCAAAGGAAATCTTGACACATAGCCATTTGTTTGACAAATGGCACATTAGGGCTTTGTATGATTGACACTTTGTAACATACATGGTATGCATGAGTAACAAGTGTCTCAACCATGCAAAGGGTGAAGTGGCTAAAGGTTTATAAATATTGCATTTAGCCCTCCATATTTGTTAACTATAAATAACAAGTTTTAAACTTGTTACACAATGGTCCTTATTTTCTAAATAAAAAACCATACCATTTTGAAAGGATTTCGAAATTGAATCCTGTTGGAAATTGATCAAACAATGCTGCCATTCTAGAGTTTCAATCCCACTACTTTGTTGAAGCCTATAATTATTCAAAAGTTGACTTCAATGTGAGCTTTAAGTAAAGAAATGTCCAAAGGCTTCAAAGGTATGATTTTCTGGACTTGTTAGTGTAACAAAACTTCAATTTGAGTATGTTTGTTGTTTAGGAAATTAGTTTCCAATTCTGCTTCGTAATTATGTATAATTGTCATGCATTAGAAAAAATGAGCAATGAACACAATCACATGCATGCACCATGAATAAAATATATTAATCACATTAATATTAAGATTGATAATAATGACCTCGCAAGCTTTGGAATGATATAAGCTAAAGTGCCGCTTAAAATAAACCCGTTGGTAATTCTAGGACTTGATAGGGTAGGCTTGAGTCGCTAAAATAATTGCATTAATTTTCAACACTGGTTTTACTCTTAACCCTTAAGATTAACTCTTAACATCCAGTTTAACACTTAAATTATAAGTTATTAGTTTTACCATTGATCAACACTTGATCAATAAAACAAAAGCTTTAATGCTTTGATGGCTTTAGAACAATGAAGAAAAAGATAAATAGTGAAATTAATCCTAAAAGAGCAGAGATATATGTCAGCACCGTCAAATCCCTAAATGTTCATCCATGAACTTATCTCCAGATTAATATTTCATAAAATAATATCTGCAAACGCCTTTGCAATATTGTTTAACCTTAAAAAAAAAATTTTCTAGGTTGTATACTTATGGCCATAAGATTTTCTGAAATACAATCTTGGAGCATCTGGATATATATCTCCCTTATAGGAGTTAACGGATCCTATATCTATGCATACTGAACTCTATGAGCATCGGACCATACCCAATAACACGTAGCGGTCAGACCATGAAAGGTCTTTGACATCTATAGAACCAACATATGGTAGATCACTTACAAGCACACCGTGGCATTCAGGTCAAAGGATTATGAAGATTACTCAACTCGAGAGGACTCACCATTGATAGCTTTAGAAAATGTCTATTGACGTCCTTATGAGATTGTTTAGTATCCAATCTTGACTGAATACCCACATACCTATACAAACTCTAATCTCATAGTCAACTAAGAATAACCATCTATACCCTACAGATATAGATATACATTGATCTATTTGAAAGGGATCCATCGATAGACTCGCATCGATGAAAATAGATCAGGAACCTAGTGTTTGAGAACATACTTGCATAATGACATTTCCTAGCACCTATTGCAACTCTTTGCAATTATGTCATTAGTAGTATATTCTTAGGTCTATGTACCATTTCAGACAAGACTCTAACTCCTTAAATATCGATGACTCTTATAACCTACTAACTGTTAGCATTTATAACTCTTAGCATTACTAACTCTTAGCCTTGGTCTAGACTTCTTTAGACCAGATCTAAACTCCTTCAGATCATACAACGACTGTAATGTTACAAGCATTTTACCATGTATGTTTGATGAACACATGAAAATGCATGTTGTTAGGAGATTCAATCACCATTTAATGTCACTAATTTTAGTATTTTCTGTATTTTTAGCTTGAAATAAAGTGTTCTCCTTAAATTGTGATTAATGAATGTTATTTGGACAGGTTTAGGTAAATTGGACATAACTCTCAATGTAGAAATTGAAATGAAGAAATTCTTGAACCTGGTGCAACATGACTCAATCTTACACAAATTTGAAGAATAGTGGAAAAGCCAAATCTAACATGTTATGGGCCAAAAATTGAGATACAACAGAATCGGACTACAACTCTTACCCAGCTTGACCCAACTCACGTATTTGGACCGTATCTCCCAAAATACGTACTCAATTGGTATAATTCTTGAAGCTATGAATTTCGGACTTAACTATCAACAACTCGTATGTTTATGGTAAAGTCCAAATCAGCCGTTATCATGGACCAAATCGCATTGCAAATGGGTAAAATGGTTGTTGGCCGAATTCTGATGTATCTTTGAAATTTTGCTCATATCTCATTGGATACTCATCCAATTTGCATGAAATCAGTTCCTATGGAAAGAAGAGTCAACATTCTACAACTTTCATGTCGGCTGTAGAAGTTGAATGAATTATTTACATTATAAAAAATATGCTGCAAGTGGATACACGAGTTATTGGCTTAAAATTATTGAAGATTGATGTCATCCATGACATATGTCCATTCATTGCCTATATAAGGAGACACTTAGGATGTTTTTAATAAAAGATAATTCTCTCTTCTTTTATTCTCATTAACATGTATTGTAATTTAGGCTAGAGTTCCTAGCAAGGCTAAGAGATGAACTTTTATGTGTAGTAAATCTACTTCCATGCTTTGATTTGGTGTCAAGAGCTATAAATGTTGTAAGTTTGGTTTTGATTAAACTCTTATCTATTTTATTTTTTATAATCCAGAGGTTATAATTCTCATATCTCATATATGTTCAGTCATGCGTTTCTTATGTGATTCATGTTGATTTATAATTGTTACTGGTTACATTGTTTTATATGTTAATCTTTTACTGCAATATTGTCAATTTGATATATTGTCGATCTTGGATAACATGTAAGGGCAATAAATGTTTGATATTCAAGTTAATCTTTTACTGCAATATTGTCAAAATGATATACTGTCGATCTTAGATAACTTGTATAAATAACATGATGTGTGTTAATGCTTGCAAAGAGTTTAACTAAATCAAATACATGTGTTATCAAATGTGCTATATATTACATACCTTCCGATTGATTGTTTGGGATGTGAAACTTTCAGTTGAGTTATAAATATCGAATCAAAGTATAGAGTAGATTTATAAAGCATAATTGTGATTCTCAAAGCCTTGCTTAAATCATCATAAGACATTTTTCTCAATTCATAGACAATTCTATCTCATCCCTTTAAATCAATTAACCCTTTGCTACTGCTTTAATATTTTACTTCACTAACCTATTTTGCTAAGAGCTTCCTCGTGGGATCGACACCTCAATCTATACTGCGATAGCCGCGTTATATTTTGAGCGTAAACAAAAATTTGGCACCGTTGCCTGGGAAGCACACTAAGTGAAAGTCGGTTGCGATTATAAATACTAAAGTGGTAACTTTATATATTTTCTTTTCTTTGTAAAATCTTAGTTTTATTTCCTTTGTTGTAATTTATTTATTATTCATGGTTGGTTCTACCACCTAATTTATTTTGTTTTCTTTAGTTAATTTGTTATATTTTATATTATCTTAATGGCTGGTTTTACCGCCTAATTAGTTTATTTTCTTTTATCTATTTATCGCACTTTATTTTCTTTAGTTTATTTATTGCACTTTTTTTTTAATGGCTGGTTTTACCGCCTAACTTCGTTCACTTTCTTTTATTTATTTATTGTACTTTATTTCTTTAGTTAATTTGTTGTATTTTCTTTTTATTTTGTGGCTGTTTCTACCGCCTAACTTTGTTTCTTTATTTTTTTATTGTACTTTATTTATTTATTGCACTTTTTTATTGCACTTTATTTTCATTTTCTTTTACGTATTTATTGCACTTTATTTACTTTAGTTAACATGTTTTATTTTCTTTTTATGGCCGGTTCTACCGCCTAACCTTTTATTTATTTACTTATTGTATTTTCTTTTTATTATTTATTTATTGTACTTTTTTTTTCGTACTTTATAGTATTTTGTTTAGTTATTGTATTTATATTTCATGGTTGGTCTTACCACCTAACTTATTTCTATTTCTTGTTGTGTTTATTTCACTTCTTAATTTTCCTTAAGCATTTCTTTCCTTAAAAAAAAAAAAGAAATTTAAGATGTATGCATCGACCTAGAGACAAACGAGGAAGATTTGTGAGAGAACTAGAACTAGAACCACCCCCACAATTTGTAAGTGAAGAGAATTCACCTTCTAGTTCATCTTGTAATTCTAACACAATGAGCCAACACGAAGAAAACCCCGTTAGAACTCTAAAAGATTACTTGCATCCTACTCGCACAGCCACACCATCATGTATTATATTTCCACCTAACACACCACATTCGGATTTTAAACCTGGAATGATACAACTTCTTCCCACTTTTCATGGTCTAGATAGTGAAAATCCTTATGTACATGTTAGGGAATTTGAAGAGGTAATTGCCACCTTCCATAGCCAACCTGAAGCCATAGACACTGTTAGACTTAAATTTTTCCCTTTTTCTTTAAAAGATAAAGCAAAGAGTTGGCTATACTCTTTGAGGCCGAGGTCTATAGGAACTTGGGCAGAAATGACCCAAGCATTTTTCAATAAATACTTCCCACAACACAAAACTAATGGCCTGAAAAGACAAATTTCTTCCTTCTCCCAAAAAGACAGTGAAACCTTATATCAAGCATGGGAAAGGTTTAAAGAATTGTTAAATCTGTGTCCTCACCATGGGTATGAAAATTGGCGCTTGGTTAGTTATTTCTATGAGGGACTCACAATTAGAGAGCGCTAATTTGTTGAGATGATGTGTAATGGGGAGTTCCTTCACAAAGATCCTGAGGAAGCCATAGAATTCCTTAATGACTTAGCCGAAAAAGCCCATACATGGACTGGACCTAGCATTACTGAAAGCACAAATAGGTCACGACCCAATGGAGTTTTCCATCTTAGGGAAGAGGATAACCTCAAAGCCCAATTAAAGGTCTTAACTAGGGAGTTAGAGGCCTTGAAAACCAAAGATAGAAGGGTCACCCACACGGTTGCTAAAGTTGAGTCACACGATGTCTGTTTTGTCTATGGAGGAGCGGAACACTTAGCTCAGGATTGTCCCACGTATAGTGAGATGAGAGGGATATATGAGGAACAATGTAATGCCCTAGGGATATACAAGAAGCCTTATTCACCCTACTCTGAAACATATAATCCTAGCTGGAGAAACCACCCAAATTTCAGTTGGAAATCTGACCAACAAGCCAACAACCAATGGAAACAAGAACAACAAGCACCCAAGTCTTATGTTGCACCTCAATATAATGCACGACCAACTAGGAGTTCTTTAGAGGATACATTACAAGCATTTATGGAGGCACAAAGTAAGACTAATAAAAAATTTGAAACAATTCTTGCACAGGTGGTGGACGAAAACAAAGAAATCAAGAGTCAAATCACAAAGTTGACCAGTGCCTTAACTATACACGAGCGAGGTAAGTTTCTATCTCAACCTCAATCTAATCCGAAAGGACAATTCATGGCACAAGCTTCTACTTCTGATGTTCAAAATCTCAAAGAAGTCAATGCCATTACTACTCGAAGTGGTAAGATTGTAAGTGAGCCTACTCCTGAAATTAACACATCTACGAGTAGTAAAGACGCCCCCCTTGAAAAAGAGGCCACAATGGAAAAAGATCCCGAAAGTAAGTTTTCAATCCCAGTGCCTTTTCTTCAAGCTCTTCGACCGGTTGGGAAAAATTCAGAAATTCAAGGTGAGATTTTGGAACATTTGAAAGTTAAAATTAATTTTCCCTTGTTACATTTGATTAAGCAGGTTCCAACTTATGCCAAAGTCATCAAGGATTTATGTACTATCAAAAGAAAACACCATGTGAAGAAAACTGCATTTTTGGCAGAACAGGTAAGTGCAATGATTGAACAAAAGACACCACCCAAGTATCAAGACTCAGGATGTCCCACAATCTCCTGCCAAATTGGGACACATGAGTTTGGTCAAGCTTTATTGGACTTAGGAGCAAGTGTAAATTTAATGCCTTATTCTATTTACTTACAGTTGGGACTTGGTGAGATTAAACCAACATCTTTAGTCTTACAATTAGCTGACCGATCAATCAAGAAACCACGGAGAATAGTAGAAGATGTTTTGTTGCAAATTGATAAATTTTACTACCCTGTTGATTTTCTTGTTTTAGATACTCATTCTGTTGTTAACATGGAGTCAAAAATCCCTCTTATTTTGGGGAGACCTTTTCTAGCCACTGTTAACGCTCTTATTAATTGCAGAAATGGTCTAATGAAATTATCTTTTGGGAATATGACTCTTGAGGTGAACATTTTCAACATTGGCAAACAACCACGAGAAGAAGACGAGTGCTATCATTCATATATGATAGACACATTTGTAGTAGAGGAAGCTTATAAAAATCATGGCTATGATTCTTCGAAAAACCTTCTCAATTTTGATTTTGAAGAATTGTATTATCCTGATGTAACAACTGATGTGTTTAGTATTTTTGACTCACAGCACAAAGGGACTCAATTTTGGCAGCCACACTTTGAAGAGTTGTCACGAGAGAGGGAGAAACCGAAACCATCAAACCTCGAGACACCACAAGTTAAGCTTTCTCCACTGCCCAAAGGTTTGAAACACGCATTCTTGGGACCATGTGATACCTTTCCTATCATCATTTCTTCTGAACTTAGTGCTGAACAAGAGGAAAAATTGATAAAATTGTTAAAAGAACATAAGTCTGCACTAGGTTGGACCATAGCTGATATTAAAGGTATTTCTCCATTGATATGCTCCCATAGAATTCATTTAGAGGAAGGTGCCCAACCTCGTAGAGACCCACAAAGAAAACTTAACCCAACAATGAAAGAAGTAGTGAAAAAAAAGGTCTTGAAACTATTAGATGCGGGTATAATCTACCCAATTTCTGATAGTCAATGGGTAAGTCCAACTCAAGTAGTTCCTAAGAAATCTGGGGTTACTGTTGTTGAAAATGAGAATGGGATACCTGTTCTAACTAGGGTAGTAAGTGGTTGGAGAATGTGTATTGATTATAGAAAGTTAAACACAGCCACTAGGAAAGACTATTTTCCATTGCCTTTTATCGACCAAATTTTAGAACGTGTAGCTGGACATTGTTTTTATTGCTTTCTTGATGGGTATTCAGGGTATTACCAGATTGAGATAGCTATAGAAGATCAAGAAAAAACTACTTTTACATGCCCTTTTGGTACTTATGCTTTTCGTAGAATGCCATTTGGATTATGTAATGCACCAGCTACTTTTCAGCGTTGCATGTTGAGTATTTTTTCTGATATGGTTGAAAAATGCATGGAAGTCTTTATGGATGATTTGACTGTTTTTGGTAATTCTTTTGATTTATGCCTACTTAACTTGAAATCTGTTTTGAGTAGGTGTGAAGAAAAAGGACTTGTGCTAAATTGGGAGAAATGTCATTTCATGGTATCTTCAGGAATCGTTTGGGGCACATTGTATCTGAAAGAGGGATAGAGGTTGACAAGGCAAAAATTGAATTAATCTCTAAATTACCTACACCTAAAACGGTAAAAGATGTCCGATCCTTTCTTGGACACGCTGGCTTTTACAGAAGGTTTATACAAAATTTTTCTGCCATATCTAGACCATTGTGTAACCTTTTGCTAAAAGATGCAGAATTTACATGGACACAAGAGTGTGAGGAGGCATTCCGAACACTCATTGTCAAACTCACCACCGCTCCTATCATGCAATCACCGGATTGGAACCTCTCATTCGAAATTATGTGTGATGCAAGTAATTATGCTGTAGGAGCAGTTCTTGGGCAACGGAGGGAGGGAAAACCCTTTGTTGTTTATTATGCTAGTAGGACTTTGAATGATGCTCAAATGAATTACACTACTACTGAAAAAGAACTATTAGCTGCTGTTTTTGCCTTAGATAAATTTCATTCTTATTTGATTGGTTCACCTATTGTTATTTTTACTGACCACGCAGCCCTTAAGTACCTTCTTTCTAAGAAGGATGCTAAAGCCCGTTTAATTAGGTGGATTCTTCTTTTGCAAGAATTTGATATAACCATCAAAGATAAGAAAGGTGTTGAAAATGTTGTTACTGATCATCTATCCCGCCTTGAGTTCACTGACTCTACTGATTTGCCACCCATTCGAGATGATTTTCCAGATGAACATCTTTTTGCTATAAGCCAAATACCTTGGTATGCACATATCGTAAATTATTTGGTTTGTGGTGAACTTCCATCTGACTGGAGTGCACAAGATAAGTGTAAGTTCTTGGTTAAGGTACGTAAATTTTATTGGGATGATCCATATCTTTTCAAATACTGTCCTGACCAAATCATGAGACGTTGCATTCCTGAAAGTGAAGTTTCTAGTGTCTTAAATTTTTGCCATAGTGCTGCTTGCGGTGGCCATTTTTCTATGAAGAAGACAGTTGTGAAAATTTTACAGTGTGGTCTTTATTGGCCCACTTTGTTCAAAGACACTAATAATTTTTGTCGTTCTTGTGAAAGATGTCAAAAGTTAGGTGCTTTATCTCGAAGAAATATGATGCCTCTTAACCCTATTCTTGTTATCGAGATATTTGACTGTTGGGGTATCGATTTTATAGGTCCTTTTCCTTCATCTTTTGGCTATCTTTACATCATTTTAGCTGTTGACTATGTATCAAAATGGGTGGAGGCTGTAGCTTGTCGTACTAATGATAATACAACTGTGGTAAAATTCTTAAAAGAAAATATGTTATCTAGGTACGGTATGCCACGTGTCATCATTAGTGACCAAGGAACACATTTTTGTAATCGTTCTTTTGAAGCTTTGATGCGTAGGTATGGTGTTCTTCTTAAAGTTTCCACTGCATACCATCCACAGACAAATGGACAAGTCGAGCTAACAAATAGAGAGGTTAAACAGATTTTGGAAAAGACGGTTAACCCGAATCGCAAAGATTGGTCTCTACGCCTTTCTGATGAATTATGGACATATCGTACTGCATACAAAACCATCTTAGGAATGTCCCCATACCGGCTTGTTTATGGGAAAGCTTGCCATTTACCTGTTGAGCTAGAACATAAAGCTTATTGGGCTGCCAAAGCCCTTAACTTTGATTTGAATGCTGCAGGTCTCCAGAGAAAGTTACAATTGTCAAAAATAGAAGAGCTACGAAATGACGCATATGACAACTCCAGAATTTACAAAGCTAAAATGAAAGTAGCTCATGATAAACAGATCTCAAGGAAACACTTTGAGCCAAATCAACAGGTCTATCTTTATGATTCTCGATTGCATTTACACCCTGGAAAGTTGAGATCTCGATGGACTGGTCCATTTATGGTAAGACATGTTTTTCCTAATGGTGCTGTTGAAATAGAAGACCCCACTGATGGACGGACTTTCAAAGTGAATGGACAGCGGCTAAAAAGCTACGTGGAAAAGGTAAACGACTCTATGTACCTAGGCGAGATCCCTCTTGTAGATCCTGTCTATCGTGATTGATCAGGTTCAATCTATCTGTACCATATTTTATATTTTGTCTATATTTTATCTTTTGACTTTCTAATTTTGCTTTTATTTTCTTGCACATGTTATTTTACTTTATTTTCTTCTTTTTATTTTTTCTTCAGTGTGATTTTATTTTCCGGTCAAGTGGCGGATACGGTACTCCGTGACTATTAAAGTCGGTTTCTCAGTTCCCTAAAAACTGTCCCTCAAACTGTGCATTCATCTCTTTTCTTTCTTTCAAAATGGATCGCATTCTTACCAACCTTAAAAAACGTTTTCCTTCATTTCCTCAAAATGCTCTACTTAAGATTTACAAAGCACGGTGTGAAAGACTCAGGCTATTGATGTTGGGTAATATCCCTGTGGACCTTTGTTGGTTAATTGAAGCTAAGGTTCGGTTGTCTGGTGAGTTTGAAAATGATTTTGTTTCTCATATGCCTGGTCTTGGAAGAAGCTCTTATGCCAAAAGGCGACGAGCAAAAAGGTTACAAGTCTGTCATAAATGTGCTCGATAGAGTTGTAATCGGAGTCGTCGTTCTTTAGGATTCGTATCTAAAAATCGAGAAGACAAAATTCAGTTCATTAAGGATGGACTGAGTAAGGAGTCTTTGGATGATATCCTATTGATTCTTGAGACGCATCCCTGTGGGCTCGTGCAACGTGAACTTCTCGATTTATGGAACAAATTCAAAAATGAACATCAACGGTATAGTCTCGGGAATCTGACTCTAAAAGAACCTGTTTGCCAATTTATAAGAAAATTGGATGGGAAGCCTATCCCCGACCCATAGAGGGCGTTTAAGCTGTTACTGGACGTAAAACCAGAGGAAGATGTGAGCCACAATCACAACTACTTGTAAATACATGTGTTTTAATTTCAAACTTTATTTTATGAATAGTAGGGCTACTCATGTAGATGCCTTAAATTCAAATCTTTTTGTTTAATAATGCATGTGGGTCATTATGTTTAAATTTTTTGTGTTTTATTTTTAACTCTCTTTTGACAAACTGTCGGGTTACCATAATCATTGTTATCATTTGGTACTCTATAAATACAGCACCTCAGTTTCTTCATTTTCATATATTGAGATAAAGGTGAGAGTAGATATGGAGGAAACCCAAGTTCGACAATTTCGAAATATATGTGTATTTTGTGGATCTAGTCTTGGGGAGAGTAAAGTGTTCGTAGAAGCAGCAAACAATCTAGGAAAAACATTAGCTGCAAGAAAAATTCATTTGATTTATGGAGGAGGTAGCCTTGGGCTAATGGGGTGTGTGTCAACAGCTGCACATTTAGGAGGAAGTCAAGTTTTAGGTATTATTCCTACAGCTTTGGCCGTGGGAAACCTGACCGGGAAAATAATAGGGGAAGAATTACGAGTCTCATCCATGCATGAACGTATAGCCAGAATGCTTTGCAATGCAGACGCTTTTATTGCTTTACCAGGTGGTTTTGGTACCTTGGAAGAAAATTTTCAAATTGTCTCTTGGGCCCAACTGAATATCCACCGAAAACCCATAGGTTTGTTGAATGTTAATAACTATTTTGATTGCTTACTTTGTTTTCTTGATCAAGCTGTGGAACAGAATTTTATTTCACATTCGGCGTGACAGATCCTGGTTTCTGCTACTGAGGCGGATGAATTGATTAACAAATTACAGGCAGTTACCTACGAACCTGACCCAGCAATAACTCGGATCGATTGGTCAGTGGGCCTTAACAAGCGAAAATTGGATCTGACACTTCGTTTGTAAATTTTTCTTTTTATTTATTTATTTATCAGCACCATCATTTTAGTTTATATTTGCTTAAGTGTCTCTCAGGTTTGTTTCTTTCAAATAACTGGCGTTTCAGGTAATGTCTCCTATACTTTATCTCTTTCTATTTAAACATTGAGGACAATGTTTCATCTGGTTTGGGGGGAGGATAGTAGACATACGTTGCATTTTGCCAAAAAAAAAAAAAAATTGTGGTCCGACATTTGATTAAAATGGCAGAGTAAAGAGTTCATTCTTGAACTCTTGAGACGCATTCTAGGTCAAATTAGAATGGCAGAGTAAGGAGTTTTAGTACTAACTTTTAAAATGCATTTTAACTAACTTTTTGTTGTTTTGTTTTATATTTCATGCATTGTCGTTTACTGCTTGTAGTCTTGGTAATTCTTGTATAAAGGAATTTACTTTTCTGCCTAAGTATGATTTCAGAATTGTCTAGGTTGAGTCACTGTTTCTATCTAGGTTACTAAAGAATGACTTCCAAAATATTTTTGAGCACAATGCTAAGTCTTGTGGTAAGATGGATGATTCAATTTATATAGCCAAGAGAATTTTCATGTTTAAGTATATATTTTTCTAATCTCACATATCTTTTGTGAGTAAGTGGAAAGGATGAGAAAACAGCTTATGAACCTTCATTGATCATTTGAATTGGTTAATTTTTGTTTAGAATGATATTATTTGAATTAAGGGATAAGTTGGTTGCATTTGTGCATAATATAATTTGGTGAGAAACCTTTGTAATGCTTCCTTGTATTCTTCAAAACAAAAAAAACAAAAAACAAAAAAAAACAAAAAACAAAAAAAAACAAAAAAAACACAAAATACCAAAAACAAGAAAAAAAAAAGAAGCAATTCAGTTTAATAAAGTCTTCATTCAATTTTAGAAGACAAATATCTTGTAAAACAGTTTTCTCACCAAGTTATAATTGTATTATTCTCACAAGCCAATTAAAGTTCTAAAGTTGGCGTATGATATGAATAATTGATTTTTAAACAAATAATTTTTCTATCTTCGGATCAATGTTAGTTTATATGTTTGTCCTTAAAATTGACTTTTTCTTGAGTGCTTAACTGTTTTCCAACTCCATAAGAGAAGTCCTAACCTTTTAAACAGTCATACATCTGTGAGGATATGGAGTTGAGGCTTTTACTTGGAGAAATTCTCAAGGCTATATCTATTGTGGTTTGTGGTTAGATGGTTATGGCTTAGTTCACACACACAAAAATTATGAAAGTTGTAATTGAAAAAACAATGATAGCAACAGTGATCTCGAACTGACGTTTTGATTGAAATGCTTAGGTAGTTTTGCATATTCTATTTACGCTTGAATTGCTAGAGACTAGCAATAAGCTGGTTGGGGGCTGTGATGAACACATGAAAATGCATGTTGTTAGGAGATTCAATCACCATTTAATGTCACTAATTTTAGTATTTTCTGTATTTTTAGCTTGAAATAAAGTGTTCTCCTTAAATTGTGATTAATGAATGTTATTTGGACAGGTTTAGGTAAATTGGACATAACTCTCAATGTAGAAATCGAAATGAAGAAATTCTTGAACCTGGTGCAACATGACTTAATCTTACACAAATTTGAAGAATAGTGGAAAAGCCAAATCCAACATGTTATAGGCCAAAAATTGAGATACAATAGAATCGGACTACAACTCTTACCCAGCTTGACCCAACTCACGTATTTGGACCGTATCTCCCAAAATACGTACTCAATTGGTATAATTCTTGAAGCTATGAATTTCTGACTTAACTATCAACAACTCGTATGTTTATGGTAAAGTCCAAATCAGCCGTTATCATGGACCAAATCGCATTGCAAATGGGTAAAATGGTTGTTGGCCGAATTCTGATGTATCTTTGGAATTTTGCTCATATCTCATTGGATACTCATCCAATTTGCATGAAATCAGTGCCTATGGAAAGAAGAGTCAACATTCTACAACTTTCATGTCGGCTGTAGAAGTTGAATGGATTATTTACATTATAAAAAATATGCTGCAAGTGGATACACGAGTTATTGGCTTAAAATTATTGAAGATTGATGTCATCCATGACATATGTCCATTCATTGCCTATATAAGGAGACACTTAGGACGTTTTTAATAAAAGATAATTCTCTCTTCTTTTATTCTCATTAACATGTATTGTAATTTAGGCTAGAGTTCCTAGCAAGGCTAAGAGATGAACTTTTATGTGTAGTAAATCTACTTCCATGCTTTGATTCGGTGTCAAGAGCTATAAATATTGTAAGTTTGGTTTTGATTAAACTCTTATCTATTTTATTTTTTATAATCCAGAGGTTATAATTCTCATATCTCATATATGTTCAGTCATGCGTTTCTTATGTGATTCATGTTGATTTATAATTGTTACTGGTTACATTGTTTTATATGTTAATCTTTTACTGCAGTATTGTCAATTTGATATATTGTCGATCTTGGATAACATGTAAGGGCAATAAATGTTTGATATTCAAGTTAATCTTTTACTGCAATATTGTCAAAATGATATATTGTCGATCTTAGATAACTTGTATAAATAACATGATGTGTGTTAATGCTTGCAAAGAGTTTAACTAAATCAAATACATGTGTTATCAAATGTGCTATATATTACATACCTTCCGATTGATTGTTTGGGATGTGAAACTTTCAGTTGAGTTATAAATATCGAATCAAAGTATAGAGTAGATTTATAAAGCATAATTGTGATTCTCAAAGCCTTACTTAAATCATCATAAGACATTTTTCTCAATTCATAGACAATTCTATCTCATCCCTTTAAATCAATTAACCCTTTGCTACTGCTTTAATATTTTACTTCACTAACCTATTTTGCCAAGAGCTTCCTCGTGGGATCGACACCTCAATCTATACTACGATAGCCGCGTTATATTTTGAGCGTAAACAATGTTTAATATTAACAATTTTATTTTAAATGTTTATTGTATAAATATTAAACAATTAATTTTCATACAATATTAGAATGACATGTAAGCACCAGCTCCAATAAGGTTTTGGTACTGTTTATAGGAACAAAACAAAAGGCCTTGTTAGCACCTACTAAAAGCCGAAGAATGGTAAATTACTGAGTAAACAACATAAATTAACTCGTAGCATAGCAGTTGGTCGAAAATTTTAGACAAGAGTAAAGCACAAGGAGTCCATTCACCAAATCTAGACAACTTTCCCAGGACCTCCTTGCTGTGAGATTTATAACAGGAATTATTGAAGATAAGAGAGGAAAGAGAGGAGTTAAAGTAATTGATGGTTAATATGTTGAAGACGTGTAGAAAGAACGAAGGGGAGAACTCGGAGATGAACGAAGGAAGAATTTAAATCCCTAAGGCTTGTCCAGGAGATCCTTAATCAGCAATTTAGAAAGGGAAAGTCAAAGGTCCTCTATGACCCTACAAGGGAATAGAGATAAATCTATTTTCCAGACGAGCATGATGTATCTCAAGTTAGGGACTCGAAGAAGATCAGATGGCGAGAGAAAAATAGTCAGGAACAGTCATGTGCCGAACTGCCTCTGGAAGATAAAGTCAGGGATTTAAAATAGCGATTAAGGAGTCTACTAGAGGAAAAAGGAGAAGAAAAATATTAAAGCAGTTGTTAATAGATGAATTAAGAGATATGGAGCTCCTGAACTTGTTCAGATTACCGAGCCTTACTATTTACCAAGGAGTGATAGACCCAACCAATATGTTAACCAAGTAACTAACTAGCTATCCATAGTAGGTCTAAAGTAGAAGAAAATGTGTAGACTCTTCCATATAAGTCTCGAGGGTCCTGCCCTCTTATGATATCAGAGGTTAAAGTAGCAAAGCATTTTGTCATACCATGAGCTCATCGAAAAGTTTGTATAGTACTTTTAGGGTTCTTGTGAAGTGGTGAAAGATCCTCAATAATGAAGGAGATCAAGCAAGGAGGGAATGAAAGTCTCAGGGAATATATGAAGAGATTTCACAAAAGAGCTAATCTCATTTGGGGTAATTGACCAACCAATAGCCCTGGAAGCTCTCAGGGTCGAATTAAAGCTAAATAAATTATAGTATTTCCTATTTGAAGGGTCATGTCTAAATTACACTGCCACGTACAATAAGCCCCCTATATACATCACCATAGAGGAAGAGGAAGTAGTGAAAAGAGCATCACTCACAGATATAGCTCGAGTTTGAATTCATCTGCGAGAGAATGAAAGATAGAAAGAGTAAAGAGATAGGACACTAACCCAAAACTTCAAACATTCGAGGTTCAATGGGACAGCTAAGCCCTGTCAAGGGACGAACTACCCAATGTACAGTATAGATATCATCAATGGATAAGTAGCAGAAAAAACAAACCTCATCCTTGGGTCTACTGTCCTAAAAAGCCCAAAGTCTGGGAAACCCATTGACAGAGCACCTTATTGAGGCAAAACGTAGGGTTGCTAAGAGTGAAAACTTTCTCCCCTGGGCTACTTTACTAGAAGATATTTATGAGGTTATCAAAGGTAGAGGGTTACTTTCTAAAGTCTCTCATAAATGCAAGATAGCAGAACAATAAACAAACCTGGTGTGTGCTACAATAGCCTAGCGC
This sequence comes from Ailanthus altissimus, assembly GCA_946807835.1. Taxonomy (NCBI): domain Eukaryota; kingdom Viridiplantae; phylum Streptophyta; class Magnoliopsida; order Sapindales; family Simaroubaceae; genus Ailanthus; species Ailanthus altissimus. The sequence goes on along the minus strand of OX327696.1, from coordinate 13,980,020 downwards.
AAGTACATGCTATCGCACCAAGTAATATAGGGTTTAAGTCCAGATTATCATTCTTACAGAGACTATTAAGCCTATATCTTAGAATCAATTACTAAAATTACTCTGCTTTACTTTTATCCAGACAATTTAAATGATGGATTTTAACTAAATTATCCTACTGTTATCAATTAAACCTAATTTAATATTAAAAGTAATCAAAGATTGAATTCACCAAATGAGAAGCAATCTAGGGTTTCGACTAATCCCCTAGTATTTCATTGACGTCACTAATCCCTTAATTACTCCCTTAATACCAATTGATTGGCTAGACACTAACTTCATCATAAGCCACTATCGATGGTCGAATAAGTATATCACACTCTAACGATTATCTATATGTCTATAGTAATTCGAGTAAAATGCAATTCATTAAGAGTAAGTCTAAATAAAACTATACATGCCACCTAGGTATATGTCTATCCTAGATGGAACTCACAGTTGTTACCATATGATTATGCATCAAACTATCTTAGGCAAAATACATGAATTCCTTCATTGATTTCATCATAGTTCCTTAAACATTCAAAATATTGATAAGATATAATGAAAGCATTAAGAATAAGATAGAATAAATCAATTGTGTTGTATTAGGTTTACAACTAAGAGTTTAATGGAGTTCAACTACATATTAAGTTCAAAATGTCTAACCCTAGATTAAAAGAATTTAGCTCATAATTAACATAAGAGTATCAAAGAAAGAATTGAAAAACATCATGAACAAGATCATCTAAATAGAAGAAGAAAGAAAATAGCATAAGAGACACCTAGATTGCTCTAATTTCTCTTGACTTGATTACACAAGAACTTGTTCTTCTATCTTCAATAATTTTCCTTAAGAAAGGGTATAGTCTTAGTTGGATGGCATTGTCTGATACTCCATTGAACTTAAATGTATCGCAAATTTTTAGAAAATTCACGATATGCATATTGGGAGCTCCGTTGAACTGTATGGAATCCTATAGCATCTAAATATACTTGGCTTAATCTCAAAGTTGTTTGCATTAATAATCGAGCGCCGACTACTAGACTAAATACCTTATATTTTAGGAATACCATATTCCCTTAAAGTTCTCTACTAAACCATAAGTTCATACATGGGATTGTTGATGTTGTTATGATCCTCTGTCATATTTCTGTGTTGATGCTGTTCACGTCGAAGTATTTGGAATGTTCTTACAAACTTAGGATTAGAAGAAGTAAAATCTTTCATTTTGGTTCTTTACATGAATTGTCAAAATTTTTAAAATAATAAAAATAAAGTCTGAATTAAAAGTAAGATAGTATGGTATTAGTTTTGATATAAGAATAGATAATGATAGTCCCTAGTAACAGCGGCAAAAACTTGGTGGGTGCTATAATAGCCTAGCTCAAGCGCACATTATCGCACCAAATAATATAAGTTTTAAGTCCAGATTATCGTTCACACAGAGACTATTAAACCTATATCCTTGAATTAATTACTAAAATTACTTTACTTTTATCCAGACAATTCTAATGATGGATTTTAACTAAATTATCCTACTGTTGTCAATTAAACCTAATTTAATATCAAAAGTAATCAAAGATTGAATTCACTAAATGAGAAATAATCTAGGGTTTTGACTAATCCCCTAGTATTCATTGAATTCACTAATCCCTTAGTTACTCCTTTAATACCAATTAATTGGCTAGGTACTAACTTCATCGTAAGCCACTGTCGATGGTCAAATGACTATATCACACCCTAACGATTACCTATTATCTATGATAATCGGAGTAGGATGTAATTCATTAAGACCAAGTATAAATAAAACCATACATGCTACCTAAGTATATGTCTATCTTAGATGGAACTCATAGTTGTTACCCTATGATTATGCATCAAACTATCATAGGCTAAATAATATGAATTCCTCTGTCGAGTTCATCAATGCTCTTCAAACATTCAAGTTATTGATCAGATATAATGAAAGCATTAAAAATTTGATAGAATGAATCAATTATATTTTATTAGGTTTGTAACTAAGAGTTAATCGAATTCAACTACATACTAGGTTAAAAATGCTAAACCTAGATTAAAAGAGTTTACCCCATAATTAACATAAGAGTATTAAAGAAACAATTGAAAAATATCATGAATAAGATCATCTAACTAAGAGAAGAAAGAAAATAGCATAAAAGACGCTCTAGATTGCTCTCTTTTCCCTCGACTTAATTGCATAAGAACTTGTTCTTCAATGTTCAATAATTTTCCTTGATCTCTTAAATTGAATGTGAATCCATTTGCTTTGCATTTTCCTTTGAAATCCTCTATGTGTGTATTTTGTTTTTCTAAAAAGTATGCTTTTTATACGTGTTTTGAAACCCTAGGGTTGAAGACCTTCGAATCCCACTTGAATTAGGAATGAAAGGTAGAGTTTTGACATTTATCGCACGGATGCGGCGCTGGGGGCTAAGCGTCACGATACTGAGACCTGGGAAGCAAGGACTTGTGTTTCTCGATTTGGGCTTTGCGGTATTGACCCCTTTGCCTGGTGCACTGCAGCCCCCATCATCGGGCATTGCGGCTCCTAGGCTTGGTTCATCTAGGCTTTGTAAAATTGAGCACGTCTCACTTATTTCTCATTTGATTTACCTCTTATTTGTTCTTATTCATCACATTTTCCCTCATGCACCAATTTAAGATTACAAAACATGAATAAATAGCCAAATATCCATAAGGTAGAGCAAAATACCTAAGTCGGAGTACCAAATATACTATTACAATAATGCCCATATCAAATACCCCAAACTTAAGAATTTGCTCGTTCTTGAGCAAATAAAATAAAAACAATTATAAGCTAACTATTAAACAATCAATTGAATGAGTCAATTAGAAATTTGTATAATTGTCTCAAATGTTGAATTACACTTATAAAAGTTTTTAGAATAAAAACTTACTTATGATCATCCCATACTATAATTATAATGCTTAAACTTACCCTATAATTATCCACTTTGTAAGTGTGTGTGGAGCTATTTTTCTGTGCCTCAATTGCCTTTAGAATAACTTTCTACAAGAAAGATTAAGACTGTGATAATTGTTCATAAGCTTATTTTTCATACCAATCTTCACACATTTAGGACAATTATATAATAAAATATCAAATAAGGTTTTCTTAACCTATAATGAAAGACTTAAATTAGGGAGAGATAACGAGAAAAACTTTAATTCCAAATTACAGAATAACTATAACCCTCTTGTCTCTTGATCAATCCATCATTTCGTTTTTAATCCATACCTCCAAACTTATTTTCTTCGAACCTAAAATGTTAATAGTTCTTTTATTATTGACTGTATTTCTTAGGAAGGTTTTTTTTTAGAATCCTCTAATTCTTGTACTTGAATGAGAAAAATTCTAGAGGTGCCTTTTCTTTCACCTATAGTCTTGAATCACTTTATGATCCTTTTAACAAGATATTATATATCATAGTGTAAAGGGTATTTATAAAGGATACAAAAATTAATCAGTTGTAGGCTTGTAATATGGTTCTTATAAAAAATAATATAGTCAATAATGCTAAAAGAAGGTGACTAAGGATTAGAAATATAACAAGGTTGGCTAGAAAGGTTCAATCAATCCAAACATGGCCTATAATCATATATTTTGCTATAAATACCCTAGGATTTCACCTCGAATGCTAATCAAATAAGTTTTAGATATTGAATGACCTTAATTACTTTCTTTATATGAATAAATATATTCTATATTAACAACTAATGAACATTGAATAGCTATAGGGTACAAAATGTTTAAAGCGAACAATTACAACCTAAATATAATCAAATCTGATTACAATATAAAATGAGCACAGTAATTAATTAGTCTAAAGGATTCATTAGTCGGTGGGGGTAGCTTCTCAATGGCTTCTATCTTAGCTCTATCAACCTCAATACCATTAGCAAAAATTATTTGGCCTAAGACTATGCCTTCATTGACTATAAAATGACATTTCTCCCAATTAAGCACCAAATTGGTATCTTCACATCTCTTGAGTACAAATGTTAGATTATCGTGGCATAGATCAAATGAATCTCCGAAAATAAAAAAGTCATCCATAAATACCACAATGAAGTGCTCTATAATATCTAAAAATATGGCCATCATACGACGCTGAAAAGTGGTTGGAGTGTTGCATAGGCTGAATGGCATCATTCAGAAGGCAAATGTACCATATGGGCATATGAAAATGGTCTTTTCTTGATCCTATAGAGTATTTATGATCTGATTATAACCAGAGTATCCATCCAAGAAATAATAATACTCATGTTCGGCTAAGCTATCCAACATTTGGTTGATGAAAGGCGAGGAAAAATGGTCCTTACGAGTGGCTTTATTTAGCTTCCGGTAGTCTATACATATTCTCTAACTAGTGACTGTCCTAGTAGGGATTAGATCATTATTCTCATTACTACCACAATGAGTCCTCCCTTCTTTGGTACATATTGCACCGGACCGGACTTACCCATGAACTATCCGAAATAGGATAAATAATCCATGCATCTAGTCACTTAATGATTTTTTTTTCAATATATCTTTCATTACTAGATTTAACCACCTTTGATACTCTATTGTAGGTTTATGTTCTTCCTCTAACATAATTTTATGCATGCAAAATAACGAACTGATTCCTTTGATATTAGCAATTGTTCATCCTATTACTCTTTTATGCTCTCTTAAAACCCTTAAAGAATTTTCTTCTTAGAATTCATCAAGTTGTGCAGAAACTATAACTGGCAGTGTAGAGGATTCTCTAATGAATACATATATCAAGTAACTCGGTAAGGGTTTCAACTCTAGCTTGGAAGGTTCTTCAATGGAAAGTTTAGTGTGAGTTTGTACGCCTTCTAGTTTGTCTAAAGGTTTAACTCTTATTTTGAATCTGTCATATCTTGGAGAAAGGCTTAATACTTGTAAATTCTTTTAAGCTTTGTTTTTCTCTCTACCTCATCTCTATTTACCATAACATCTTTTAGAGAGCCTTGAATGCTATTCTTGTTGAAGACCTCTTGTACTTCTTTATCATAACATAAATGCTCATACATTCTTCTTCTTCACTTGGCCCTTTGAATGTTACTTTCTTGTTCTGCACTTTCATTATTAGTTCCCCTTTTTGCACATTAATGAGGGTTCTTCTTATGGCTAGGAATGGTCTTCCTACTATGATGGGTACTTCACAATCCTCTTTCATGTCCAATACTATAAAGTCCACCAGAAAGATGAACTTATCAACTTTTACCAAAACATCTTCAATAATGCCCATTGGATAAGTGAGTGAACGATCAGCCAATTACAAGGTGATATTAATAGGTTTAGCCTCCCTCTAACCTAATTTTTTATAGATTGTTAATGGCATTAGGTTTATGCTGGTGCCTAAATTGCATAATGCTGTCCCAAAGAATTTTTCACCTTTAGTGCATGGAATGGTAAAACTGCTTGGATATTTTAACTTTGGTGGTAATTTCTTTTGCAAGATTATGCTACATTCTTTGGTGAGTACTACAATTACATACTCTGCTAGTCTCTTCTTCTTTAGTAGGATATCTTTCATAAACTTCACATAAATTGACATTTGTTTAAAGGAATCAGTAAAAAAGGTATGTTGATGTGAGTTTCTTGAAAATTGCTAGTCTAACTTTTGTTTCTATAGCCTTTGAAGGAATGGTGGAGGTGGATGAAGAGGCTGAACTGCTTGTTTCTGCTAAGTTTTACTAGTTTGTGCTGCTGAATTTCTGCATTTCTACATTTCTGCACTCGTTCTTGCACATTTCTACTGTTACACATCATATTTTATAATATTTTCTGCATTGTCCTACTATTCTACACTGTTGTTTTGCACCACTTAGCACACTTTTCTCTCTTTTTGCACTATTGGACTGTAGTTCTTTGCCACTTCTCAGAGAGACAGCTTTGCACTACTCTTTATCCCCTCTTGGATTAGCCTTAGTGTCGCTTGGTAAAGTCCCTTGAGGTCGGTTATTTAAAGCTGCAGCTTGTTGCCCTATTTCGGTCTCTAAAGTCTTCAAAGATGTAAAATAGTTTTACAAGATAGCATTATTAGACTTTATATACTGCATAATCATCTCTTCCAAAGTCGGCTTATTTTTTTTGTGAGGGATGAAATCAGGATGGGTTTGGTTTAGATTGTTACCTTTAGTTGTTACCCTAAGAAAAAGTAGGATAAGTCCTCCACCCTAGATTGTAGTAGTTTGAATGTGGATTATTCTGCTGCCTATTATACTTCCCTACATAGCTTGCAAACTCCATGTATTTCCCATTCATATAATTGTAACCACAGAAGTCAAATGTCACATTTTGGATCTTGATGGCATTTATAGCATGGAATCTCTTTGTTAATATGTTGATTTGCGTAGCTAATGTGTTGAATGCATCAATATCATGAACTCTGGCAATCTTTCTTAATGTAACTCTCTTAGCAGGCCATTGATAGTTCTTTGAGGCCATCTCCTCCAATAGATCATACGCATCGTTTGTGGACTTATTCATCAAAGCTCCTCCAGCAGTAGCATCTATTATGGTCCTTAAATGACCTATTAGTCTGTTGTAGAATGTCTAGACTAGTAGCCATTTAGGGACTCTATGGTAAGGGCACTTCCTCAACATGTCTTTGAAATACTCCCATACATTTTATAATGACTCGCCATCAAATTTGATAAATGAGGTGATGTCATTCCTCATCTTGGCTATCTTTGCTAGTTGGCAAAAACTTTACTAAGAACTTCTGTGCTAGGCTATCTTATGTCAATATAGATTCTGACTGTAATGATATCAACCAATTATTGGCTTTTTCCCTCAATGAGAAAGGGAATATTTTTAGTTGGATGACATCACCTGATACTCTATTAAGCTTAAATGTATTGCAAATTTCTAGGAAATTCACGATATACATATTAGGAGCATAGTTGGGAGCTCCGCTGAACTATACTAAATCTTTTAACATTTGAATAGTACTTGGCTTAATCTCAAAGTTATTTGCTAATAGTTGGGCACCGAATACTAGAGTGTATACCTTATGTTTTAGGAATAGCATAATCCCTCAAAGTTCTATGCTCAACCATAGGTTCATACATGGGATTGTTGATGTTCTCAGGATCCTCTGCTATATTTCTGCATTGAAGCTGTTCACATCAAAGTCTTCAGAATGTTCTTTCGAACTCAGGATCAAAAGAAGTAAAATCTTCACTTTTTGTTCTTTATATGAATTGTCAAAATTTAAAAAATAATAAAAATAAACAATACTGAAAAATAAATTCTGAATTAAAAGTAAGATAGTATAGTATTAGTTTTGATCTAAGAATAGATAATGATAGTCCCTAGCAACAGCGCCAAAAACTTGATGGGTGCTATAATAGCCTAGCTCAAGTGCACACTATTGCACCAAATAATATAAGGTTTAAGTCTAAATTATTATTTTTACAGTCACTATTAAGCCTATATCCTTGAATTAATTATTAAAATCACTCTACTTTACTTTTATCCAGATAATTCTAATGATGGATTTTAACTAAATTATCCTACTGTTGTCAATTAAACCTAATTTAATATCAAAAGCAATCAAAGATTGAATTCAATAAATTAGAAGCAATATATGATTTTGACTAATCCCTTAGTATTCATTGACTTCACTAATCTCTTAGTTACTCCTTTAATACCAATTGATTGGCTAGACACTAACTTCATTATAAGCCACTATCGAAGATCGAATGACAATATCACACCTTAATGATTACCTATAATTCGATGATAATTTGAGTAGGATGCAATTCATTAAAAGCACGTATAAATAAAACCACACATGCCACCTAGGTATATGTCTATCTTAGATAGAACTCATAGTGGTTACCATATGATCATACATCAAACTATCTTAAGCTAAACACATTAATTCCTCCGTCGAGTTTAACGTGGTTCCTCAAACATCCAAAATATTGTTAAGATATAATAAAAGCATTAAGAATAAAATAGAATGAATCAATTATGCTGTATTAGGTTTATAACTAAGAGCTTAATGGAATTAAGCTACATTCTAGGTTTAAAATGTCTAACACTAGATTAAAAAAGTTTAGCTCATGATTAATATAAGAGTTTTAAAGAAAGAATTGAAAAAAAAATTATGAACAAGATCATCTAAATAGGAGAAGAAAGAAAATAACATAAGGGATACCCTGGATTGCTCACCTTTCTCTTGGCTCATATTTCTCTTGACTTGATTGCATAAAAACTTGTTCTTCAAAATTTTACTTGATCTCTTGAGTTGAATGTGAATCCATTTGTTCTGTGTTTTCATCTGAAATTCTGTCTATGTGTATTTTCATTTCTAAAATGTATGCTTTTATACGTGTTTTGAAACCCTAGGGTTGAGGGCCTTCGAATCTAACTCGAATTAGGATAGAAAAGTAGAATTTTGACACTTATTGCATGGGCGCTACGACACTGAGACCTGGGAGGAAAGGACTTGTGTTTTCCAATTTGGTGCCGGGTGCTGACTGTTAGGGTTGGTGCTTATGTGCCATCCCTGAATGTAAATATACTTATGTATTTATACATATATACATTTCCATTAAATTGCTAATGTCTATTTAAATGGTATTATGCAATGTAACATTATAGACATTGTATGATCTGGAAGAGTTCAGATCTGATCTAAAGAAGTTTAGATAAGGGCCCTTAATTGGCCACACTAAGAGATATAAATGCTAAATGTTAGCACACTTAATTGTTAGCTGGTTATAATACTTAGTATATATCCAAGAGTTGGAGCCTTATCTGTAATAAGACATAGACTTGGGAATATACTAGTAACTGCATAGTTGCAAAAGTTATAATCTGGTGCCAGAAAATGTCAGTTGCATAAGTATGTTCTCGAATACTTTTCCTGATCTATTTCTACCAATGCGGATGTGTCAATGGATACCTTTATATAGATCCGCATATATGGTACCTATATGGTATAGATGGTTATTCTTAGTCGACTGTGAGCTTGAAGCTCGTATTGATATATGGGCATCTAGTTAGGACTAGATATAGGGCTGACTCACGAGGGTCTCCGATAGACACCCTATGTAAGCTGTCAATAGATGGTTCTCTCGAGTTAAGTAGTATATGTGGTCTTTTGGTTCCACGCATGTTAAAGACATTTCATGGTGTGACCGTAGGATGTCGCTGGGTATGGTTCGATGCTTATAGAGTTCGGTGTGTACAGATATGAGATCCGTCAACTCGTATAGAGAGTTAGATATCTAGATGCTTCGAGACTGTATCTCAAAAAGTCTTGTGGCCACAAGCATTAATCTCGGGAAAGAGTTTCTGCCAGGGTGGAACAATATAGCAAAGGAGTTTGCATATATTTTTCAGTGAGATACAAGTATGGGGATATGATATGATGAGCACATGTAGATTTGATGGTTATAATTTATATCCCTGTATATCTAGAATATCATGATGGAAGGACTATACGTATGCGTTGTGACCTCAGCTTGGATGGTCGACACCCTAATTTGTATTTCTGTGACGTGTACGTGGGGTAATGTTCACGGACTCATGGAATAGTTCAATTTGATGAATCGGGCGTGGACCTAGGGAGTCCCGCAATATAGAATATACTCGTTATGCACTAGGGCAGCATACCAGATTAAATTATTTAATCCAGTAATATCCAGCACTACCACGGGAATGTGTGCGTAGATGTATTTAAGCATTAAATACAACAATTAGTCAATAATTATTATTTGCTAATTTTATAATGACATGTGATGCATTATGGACCCTCGGTTAAGTTTACCAAAATGTGAGATTTAGTGGGACTCAGTAAGGGGTAGACTTGATAACTTTTTATAAGGGAAAAAATGGTAATTTCACACAAAATATCTCATTTTTATGTATTATATATTATTTTATTATATAATATTATTATATTTTTACAAAGCTTATTAGTTGCCTTTCATTTCATTTTTTTATTATTATAATATTATATTATTATTTTGTTATCAATTGAGATATATATGTGTGTGTGTGAAGTGTGCATGAATGAGATACGGGAGAATGCGAGAAAATGAAGGATTGCTTTATTTCTTTCATATTTCAGTGTTGTAAAGAGTGTCGGCCAAAAAATTAAGCAAAGCAATGATGAATTTGATCCAAATTTTGAGTTAATTTTAGGTGTTAAGATTAATTCTTATGCTGGATTTTATTAGTCACTAATTACAACAACACAAGAATTTATTTTATTGATTAAAGAGCTGATCAAGGAAAAAATAAATTTAAAAGGCTTAAGAGTTAAGCCCAGTGCTGGATATAGAGCTGCTGTTCTAGTTTACCAAACCCATCAAGCTGCTATTCTAGCTTACCAACCCTTCAAATATATTAATATGATTAATATATTATTTATTTTATGATTTAATTATTTTGCAGTATTAAATATGTATTAGATACATATTTTATGCAATAATCACTATTGCACATGCATATTTGAGATATTTGGGTATTGTTTGATTAAATAGATATAAAAGATCTAGTGTAAATAGTGCATTTCAAGTGTTGAAATGGGTATGTTAAAGGGGAATGCACTGGGTGCCGCAGTGCCAGAGGGCTGGCCAGCACCGCTCTGGAACTGCGGTGCTGGCCAGCCCTCTGGCGTTGTGGCATTGGATAGCCCACGCCGCTATGCGGTGATGGATGGGTGCCACGCGGCTGGGGGTTTGACTTCCCAGGGCCTCAGAAGCCCCTAGCACCTCAACGCTTGTAATCTGCTCCGCGGCGTAGGTACTGTTCACATGAACAATAGCAAATGAATAGTATTTGTACCATTCATAGCTACAGTGTTTTGAACAGTGTTTCAAAATTAATTTTGCATGTGTAGGTTTATAAGATGTAGTGATAAAAATTATCAGTCTACATTATAAATCGGGGTTTATGAGATGCAGTGATAAGAGTTATCGGTCTGCATTATAAACCAGAATTAGTTTTTTTATGTTAATAACCACAATAGGAGCCCATTAGTCAGGCTTAGTTATGTTTGCATAGAAAAATTGATTAATTGAGAATCATTCTCCCTATGAAATGGGGACCTTGAATATATGACAAAAAATCTCTCTTAATCAGATTGAATAATACTACATTATAAGATAATATTTTATTATGATCCGTCTTGTCAATACAGTGTTAGACAAGTCACATCAGTCTTTTCCCAATATTGCTACAGCGTGAGGGACTTGGTCGGTTGGGCTTGGACTATACCGGTTAAACATGAGATGAGGCAAATATATGTGAACGTATTGCACAATATTGCTACAACGTGAGGGTAGTATCAGTAATATATATTTGATTATTAACAAGTTAATCTAGAATACACTTACCAAAATGTTGCAGCGTGAGGATAAGGTGTATTTAGGATCAAGTGGTAACAGTTGCATGAGATACAATTGACAAGTGTTGTCTACCTGTTGGGTTTACAAAGGCCAATATTGTTACAGCATGAGGCCCGAGTAAATTTCAATGGATCTACTTACCGTTGTATAATTTAAAAGAGTTTAAAGTATCATTTTTCTATTCGAGAGATTATCAGGATTATGTAAAGCAGTGGGATGGCATTTTAAATTGAAATATGTATAATTGTTATATCTATAATTTAAAACATTTTATTAGCAACTTAATGACTATTCCGCTTACATCTCTTGTTAATTTTAGCCTGTCAAGTATAATGGCCACTACGAACCACTTGGTGTGCATAGTTGATGTAGTCCAACTCAAGGGTACTAAAAATTACTTCAACCGGTAGATGAATCTAAAAAATGTTTTGGATTCAAAAAATTTTGAATTTATTGTTGATCAGAGTTTGTCGTAAGGTATTTTTGATAACATCTCTCTAAAGGATAGAATAAAAGGGGTGTGACCCTCTTTATTCAGGGTGTTTCATTTTTTACTCCAAGTATATCTGGTGAGACCAGATGTGTGAGAAGAAGAAAATAAGGCAGATACTCAGGATAAATCCTCAGAGGCAATATTTATCCAAAGATCAATAAGAAAGCAATGTAGATGAAAAGTATTTCCAGTGCAGTAAGGTTGGGTATTGGAAATTCGACTACCCTAGAAGCCTTATTATCAGGAAGACTCCCACAGTTTGTGTTTGACAAATATAGATATTTCTGTGGCATACGATGCCAGTTCAAGCTGGGTGTGAGATACCATATGTACCTCTCATATCTACAATATATTGCAGGGATTGAGAGAGACTAGAATGCAACAGCTTGTAGAAGTAAAGTTAAGAGTAGAAAATGGTGATTTCTTGCAAGTCCAATTTGTTGGGCAACTTGACTTACTTTTCATATGCAATATAATAGTTGTATTACATAATTTGTATAATATCCAAAACATCATTTAACAAATTGTATCCCTTCCTGTACTTGACAGTGAAGGATATCATATGAATATTAGGAATAGTTTCTTATGTTCATGTGATGTGAATGATGTTTTATTAGTTGAATGTCAGTTAATAAATGGAAATAATATACAATTAGAAATGTCAGTAGATCAAAATCTTTAAATAATACAAAATTGTGGAATGTGAGAATAGGTCATTTAGGCGTAAGACGTCTGCCTGTCTGGCTAAGAATGGTTGGATACCTAATGTGACCATAAAGACTTAACCAATTTATGAATAATTATTCACAGAGATGACCAAACATACCAGAATGTACATCACACCCTTTAATTGAATCGAGGTAGTGAGTACAATAACAACAAGTTTTTCGTTTGTTTAAAGGAAAATAAGATTCTCACTCACTATAGTCCTCCAGGTACTCCACAACATAATCATGTTTTGGAGAAGAGAAATCGAACTTTATTAGATATGGTCCAATTGATAATAAGTGTTACCAATCTATTTTTGTGAGAATCTACTCCAAATACAACTACTTATTAAGTAGAGTTCCATTCGAAGCTGTTCCTTCCATTTTGTATGAGATATAGAGAGAAAGGAAGTTGTATCTTAAAATTTGTTAAGACTTGGGGTTGTCCTACTGACGTAAGAGTTATGCAGTAGGGTATCTTATTTTATAAGAGTTACTCAGTAGGATAAATACAACACCCAAGAGGTGCAAGTATATGTTCATTAGTATCGTGTGAATTCTATAAGATACTAGTTTTATAATTCAAAAAAGCGAAGTGTATTCATTTCTTGATTTACCATCATTACAGAGGAAGACTTTCTCATGGATCGTAGGAATCATATAAGGATTGATCTTGGTGAAGTCAATCTAGAAACCAAGGATAAGAACTCAGATTCAATTAAGCAATGACTTTTTAGCATACTTTTCAAATGGGTCGAAAAGGATGCCTAGGTCATCTATTAGGTCTGTTTGATGCCTGAAGGTGAACTTGAAGTTTTCTTGGTAGAAGAAAATAATCCTTTGATCTATAGAGAGACATTATTAGACATTGATTCGAAAAATAACAAGAAGCGATGAAAACAAAAATTGACTCTATGCATCAGAATCAAGCCTAAGACTTGGTTAAGCTATCCGTAGGAATTATTCTGATTAGTTGTAAAATGTTTACAAGAGATAATGAGAGCCAGATGGAAGGTAGAGACCTTCTAGGCCCTATATTGATTCTAAAAAGGTAATTCTCAATGATCTGGTATCAACTAAGAGGAAACCTTTGGATCAGTAATGATGCTAAAGTGATTAGAATGTTATTGGCTCTTGTAGCATATTATGACTTTGAGGTTTGGCAGATAGATGTAGAGACGACATTCCTGAATATATACCTCAAGTAAGAGATATTCATGGAATAGCCTAAAGGTTTTACATCCAAGCAGACTTCTAGTCTAGTATACAAGCTGAAGAAGTCCATTTATTGGCTTAAACAAGCCTTCTGAAGCTAGAATCATTGTTTTCATGAGATAATCTGATTGTTTAGTCTTATTAAAAACAAGAAGGAAGCTTGTGTGCATGAAAGGTTAGTGGGAGCATGATAGTCTTCTTGATGCTCTTTTTTTTATGAGATACTGGTCATTGGGAATGATGTTGGTATGTTATCGTCGGCCATAAGTAACTCATAAAAATTTCTCCATAAAGGATTTGGGAGAGGCTTCCTTTATACTATGTATAAAGCTTTATAGAAATATAGTTAGGAAGCTGATAGGACTCTCCCAAGATATTCCACATCAATAGCATCTTGAAAAGGTATCATTTTCTTAATTGTGAGTTAGTTAATGTATCTTTTAGACTTGATATTCATCTTTTGAGGAGAGTGTCTCTTCAGATGAAAGATGAGAGAGTTAGAGTGTTTAACACACTAGATACATCAGCTCTTCAGAGATTGATGTATGCTACGATGTGTTTGAGACCTAATTTTAGTATGGCTGTAAAAGTTATAAGCCGATAGCAGTCTAATTTAGGTGACCACCATTTTATGGTAGTCAAACATATCCTGGGGTACCTTGAGGGTACAGAGGATAAATTTTCTCAAATATAGAGAAAGTGACTTACAAGTGAGAAGATGTACAGAGTTAGACTTTTAATTTGACCTAGATGATAGAGAGTTTACATATGAGAATATGCCCATTTTGAAGGGTTGTATAAGTGGGTTAGACACTCATAGGGTTGCCCTCCTTAAGGGTATTCTATTATATATTTGCTTGAATGTATGAGTGGGTTGGACACTCATAAGGTCGCCCCTCTCTCCTCGCGTAAGGGTATTCTACTATACATTTGCTTGAAAGGTTGTATGAGTGGGTTCGACACTTATAAGGTCACCCCTAAGGGCATTTTACTATATATTTGCTCTACATCTGTAGGTCTGGACAAGGTTCCCTGAACATTTTAATTTTGAAGGGCTATATGAGTAAGTTCAACACTTATAAGGCTGCTACCCCTGAGGGCATTCTACTCAACATTTGCTTAAAAGGCTGTATGAGTGGGTTCGACATTTATAGGGTCCCTCCGTCTTCCCCTTCTCGAGGGAATTCTACTATACATTTGCTCTACATTTACAAGTTCGGATGGGGTTTTCGGACTGTTTTAATTTTGAAGGGCTGTAAGAGTGGATTCAACACTCATATGGAAACCTCTTGAGGGCATTTTACTTCCTCATTTGCTCTACATCTACAAGTTCGGATGGGGTTCCTTAGAATGTTTCAATTTTAAGGGTTAGAAAATCCTTTCGTACAAGAAAGGTCATCCTCATAAGCATGAATAGATTATGATAGACTTCTCAAGTGAAAATAGCATAGAGCAAGAATAAGAGTAAGTAAAATAAATTTTATCCCTTAAAAAAAAAGCGAAATAATAGTTCGAGAAGCGTGTAAAAAAATAAAGAAAAATATACCAGAAAGAAGAAAAAAATTGAAATTTCAAGTAGTAGGGTTAGGTAGTGATGAGACCCTTGGTAGGCAACAGATTCAGCTTGCAAAGCAACTATGGATGAGCCCTCATCTCCTGTAGGTGGAGTGTTCCTAGTCTAGGGGACCTTATCCTGGTTGGATTATACAGGAACCTCTAAAGTGTCAAGAGTTTCGCTAAAATCCTAAGGAGCTGAGCCCTGAACAACAGCATAAGTAGGGAGTTGAGAAAGATTAGCACTAAGAGCTTTAACAGGTTAAACTTGAGGAATTGAGGTATTAGCACCTTGAACATTTGAAGTCTCCCCTTTAGGTCTGCGCCCACCAGAGACCATGTCCTAAAACCACTGGAGGTCAATCTCGGGGTAGCTCTCTTTAAAGAATCCTACGGACCTATGAAAACCCTTGGCTACCCCAAGACGGAATATATCGTCATGACCTGCCGACTAAGACCACCCTTAAAGTTCTTCAACCCAATTGGCTAAGTCTGACTTAATCTGCTCAATCACCTCCTGCTCCTTATAAGCCATAGCTAATTACCTCTTAAGATCATTATTCTGGTTAAATAGCTCAGAAGCACAGCTCTTAGCCGTAGCCTACCCCATTTCAAGAGCTTCAATCTGGCTTGCCAAATCCCGTACCCTTGCACGCTCCTGCTCAACCTCTCTTTTGGCCTGCTACACCTTTTACCTAGCTTGTTAAAGGCTCTCCTCGAGCTATTGGGCACCAGTCATCATGTTAATAATCTCTATGTGAAATCAAGAAAGAGCAAAATCTAACTACAAATAAAAATAAGTTTAAAGTTATAAATGTAAGAAAGAAAATAGATGAATACGAATCTTACATCCATGTTGGTCTTTATGGCTACACAGAGCCTCGTGATAGGGTTCTGCTTTGATGTATGAGCAGCCTAAGTAGGGTTAATACAATCCTTCATCTCCTGTATAATGGGAATAAAGAAAGACAAGTCCCTTACCTTTCAGGAACTAGAACTTAAGGCATCACCATCGAAGGAAGGCCTTTTCCTAATAATGGCGTCCCTAAACTAGACCCCTCTGTGGATATTTGAGGAAGCCGATATGGTGTTAGGGTTGCCCGTGCCTTGCCTTGGGGACTTTTACTTGCTCGTGAAAGGGGGGGAGGGAGGGGAGGGGGGAGAGGTTTGATAGGGACTTATACTTCGGACACCCTCGCAAGATTCAAGCTCCCTACCACCTTTAAGACTTCCTCGACCGCTCACAGCACAAACTCATTATCTACAGCCACTGCGAGCAGGGGTCATACCTTGACCTATGTCCTTTGGGGAGAAAAGAGGCCTATAACCCCCGCAAGGGCTAAGTCACCTTGACCTCCGTTGTCGAACCAGAGCCTTCAACACGCCCTCTTTTTCTTCTATCTTCCCTTCTTTGTTCGAACATTCCTATGAAAAAAAAAGAAAGTTAAAAAAATAAAGAAAAGGAAGGGGAAGCCAAACATAGACTTACTTTATCTATGAGATGTATCATGTGGGGCCTTGGGGATTAGGCATTGAAGTAGCGTAGAAGAAGAAAGTAGGTCTTACCCAGGAGTTATAAATGTAAGAGCTGCCTCTATCCAAGCTCGATGTGACTAGGATACTTTGCAATTAGTTGCCCAGGTTTTTGAATTGTTTCAAGAAAATGTAAAAAAACATGCTAGGAAAAAAATAAATAAGGGCAAAACGAGGACCTGAGTTCAAAACGAATCCAGAGGGGACGACCTAATTCTCCCACCCTCTTCCTCGAGGGACTTCTTCATCCACTAGCTTATAACAAAGAACTAGTTCCCCTTCCAGCCCTTATTGGAAGAAGGATGACTAGGGATGGGGCTATGAATCCCATGGAAGGAGAAATAATAAAACCCCTTTTGCTCCCTAGCGCCGCTCCTAAATGATACAGGTGCCGTAGCTTCTAGTAGTCGAGTGAGGATAGCCTGCCCTTACCCTCAGAACATAAAGATCGATCAAGATTCTCCATGAGTTTAGACCTAACTGAGAAGGGCGACCCCCAAACAAGCCAATATTTAAGCAAAATATAGTTGCATCGGAAGCCTAAGTCTTAATCTAAAAAAACCCAACATAAATTGTCACATCTCCATATAAGGGGCAACTCAAGTAATCGTTAGAAGACAAAAGTCTTAATGTTAATGTCTCAAGAATAGTATGCAAGATCCTCAATATGTTAAAACTATCATGAGTCATTCAAGATCTATGGTATCTCTAATCTAACTTAAACTTAGGAGCCTTAGTGTCAGAACCTTACAGACCCGTACCATTTATTTACTGAATAAGGTTCTCCTTAGCATCACTTTCTAAGTCACCCTGACTCTCCACGCCTAGGGTTTGCTAAAGGGAATCTATATTAATTACCAAAGTGAAGGCCCCATTATTGATGTATGCTTTAGTAGATAAGGCAAGCGCACGCTATCGCATAAAGTAATATAGAATTATAAGTCCAAGTATCGTTCCCGCAGTGACTATATGATCTAATTCCTAAATCAATTACTAAAATTATATTTACCTAACTTTTATTCAAAAAAACCAAAATCTAAAATTAATTAATTAACCTAGTTCTATCAAATTAAACTAAACCTAAATAACAAATAAACAAAGAGTTCAATTCACCAATTAATAATAATCTAGGCTTTTGACTTATCCCCTAGTATTTTATTGGATTTATTAACCTCTTAATTAATCTCTTAATACAAATTGATTAGCTAGACTCTAATCTTATCACAAGCCTCTATCGATGGTCGAGTGACTATATTACTCATTCTAACAATCACCTATATGTCAATAGTAATCAAAACAAAATGTAATTTATTCAAAGCAAGTCTAAATCAAACTATACATGTTATCTAGGTATATTTCTATCCTATGTCGAACTGATAATTGTTAGCCTTTGATCATGCATCAAACTATCTTATGCTAAACATATAAATCCCTTTGTCAAATTCATTATGGTTCCTCAATCATTCAAAATATTGGCTAGATATAATGAAAGCATTAAACTTAAGATAGAATGAACCAATTATATGTATTAAGTTTATAAACTAAGAATTAACCAAATCTAACTATATATTAGGTTCAATAATCTAACCCTAGATCAAACAAGTTTAGCTCATCACTAAACCAAGAGTATCAAAGCAATCCATGAATAGCAATAAGAACAAAAACATAATGTTAAGAAAAGAGAAGAAAAACTAATCAAGAAAATGCCTTGATGTGCTTCTCTCTCTTTCTTGACTTGAAGTTTGAATCTTGATCGTTAATATTAAATTCTTGGCTTTGATCTCTTGATTTATGTTGTGAATTATTTTCCTAAGTTTTGCCTCTTTAAAAGTCTGTGTTTTGGCTCTAAAAGAGTATTTTTATAGGTCTTAGAAGCCCTAAGGTAGAGGGGATTCGAATTCAAGTCGAAATAAGAGAGTTGAGGAGCTGTTTTTGTTGTTGCACAGGCACCGCGGTGGTGGAGGCTGAGTGCTGCGAAGCTCAAACTGGAAAACAACTTCTGGTGGAGATTGCCTAGGCACTACAGCGTTGAAGCATGACTATTATAGCACGATCACTATTTATATGTTAACTATTCATAGTTATTGTAGCAAATTTGATTTTTTTTTGCCTTATAATTATTTGATTTTTATCCCTATAGGCTCCATTAATTCCAAACCTATAAATCAACAATAAAACACATAAAACAAAGTCAACTAAACCCTTTTTGAGCCTTGTAATATGGTTAAATAGGAAAAAAAAAATGGGTATTAAGGCTCAAAAAGGGTAACTGTGGATAAATATACATCTAAGGTGGGTTAAAAAGGCTCAAACGGTCCAAAGATGGCCTAATGTCTTTTTCCTATTCATGTGTTTCCTAGAATTTTACCTCAAGTAGTAATCAAGCAAGTTCTAGAGTGTTAGTCTTCAAGACTTTGGTGTACTTACTTAAGCATAAATATTTCTAAGCAAAAATAAATAAAAAAAACTAATACAAGCTTAACTCAATGTGCTTAAGAAAAAGTGATCAAAACAATAAAGTTGAATTCAGTCCAAAATTCATGATATACAAATTATCTCAAGCATCATTTATTTCCTAAAGACTCATGAAAAGAATTCAGTCACAACTTTATTTCTTATTATAAACTAATGATCATCTTATCAACCAAAACTAGCAACTAAAAATAAATTTAACCCACATGGCAACCAATCAAATCACATAGTAAAATAAACACAGGTTATGTGTTTCCTACCCTTATGGTGGAAGCATCCTTGTATTTGATCTTGCTAGACTTCTCTTATTTTAGCTTTCATATTATTGCAATTAGTCTTTAGGCAGTAACTTTTTCCTCATTCTCCTTGCGCTTATTAGGAAAGACTTTAATCTTAAATTGTAAAAGAAATTCTCGTGTGCCCTTCTCTTTGATCCTTTATTCAAGGTGCTACTTCTTCTTCTTTTTTCATTTCTTCTTATACTTTAATGTATTCTTCAAATGTGAGTATTCAATCTCTCAATGTCTTTGAGCTGTTTGGCATTTAGGTGCACCACATTAATATTGTAGCGGTCTTTACTCTTAGATGGCAGCTTGATCTCTTTAAAGACTTTAAATGTCACCGTGTTATCTTGCACCCTCATGGTCAACTCATATTTTTTAACATCAATAACCATTCATCTAGTGGCTAGGGAAGGTCTTCCAAATATAATAAGGAACTTTTTGTCTTCTTTCATATCCAAGATGATAAAATGTGCAGAAAAGATGAACTTATCCACTTTTACTAGCACGTCCTCTATGATTCCCTTCAAGTAGGCGAGAGATTGGTCAAAAACCATAAGTGTAATTTTAATGAGCTTGGCTTCTCTTAAACCTAACTAGTTGTAGACAGAGAAGGGCATGAGATTGATACTTGCTCTTAGATCGCATAAAGTTTTACTGAGGTCATGATTGTCAATGGAGCACGGTATAGTAAATCTCCCGGGATCTTTGAGCTTAGGAGGTAGCTTCTTCTAAAGAATGACGTTATAATCCTCTGTTAATGCTACGGTCTCATAATCCTCAAATATTGTCTTCTTTGAAGAATGTTTTTCGTCAACTTGACGTAGTTAGGCATCTATTCAAGCTCATCTGCAAAAGGAAGATTAATGTGTATTTTTTAAAACAATTTCAAGAAATTTAGAGAATTACTTATCTAATTTCTTCTTTTGTAGCCTTTGAGGGAATAGTGGAGGTGGAGTGCTCTACTGCATCTACTTTGCACATTGGTACTAGTATTTTCTACTAAATTGTATTTTTCTGTACTTTAAGATTTATTTGCACTTGAATACCAATTTTTGTGCTTTTCTTTGCTGAAATATTTGCATTTTTTTTGTTTCTATACTATTTTCTAGACTGGTATGCTATTGATTTTTTTTTTTTTGGTACATGGTTTACTCATCTGTAGCATTTGAGGAAAAAGAACGGGTGGTCTATAAGGTTGCACTTCTTCTTACTCTACCACCTTCTTATTCTCCTTCATACTTGATGATCATAGTTTGGATATGTTTTCATGTAGAATCTTATCACTTCACAAGTTAACAGCTTAGCATTGCTTTACATTTCCTCTTGAATTTGCTTTGGTGTCACTTAGTAGAGCTGATTGAGGTCGCTTATTAATAATTGCAGCTAGTTGTCCCAATTTGACCTCTAAAGTCTTCAATATTACTGAGTGATTTTGCATGATGACATCATTAGACTTCATATACTTTATGATCATATCTTTCAATGATTGCTTCCTATCTCGCAATGACTAAAATCCTAGAAGATTCATTGGTTTAGATTACTCATATTGGTTGTTGCACCAAGTGAAGTTTGGATGATCTTTCCACACCTAATTATAGAAATTTAATTTTGGGTTAAGTTGCTGTCGATTAAAATGTCTCACATAATTTCCTGACTCCTTGCATTGTCCATTCATATGGTTATCACCATAAAAATCACAAGTACTTTGCTGAGTTTTAACAATGTTCAGTACATCAATCTTTTGTAATAACATAATAATTTGCGTTGCTAATGAATTGAATGTGTCAATCTCATACACACCAGCGATTCTTCTGGGTGTAACTCTCTCTGCTGGCCTTTGGTAATTGTTTGACATTATCTCCTCCAATAGATCATAAGCCTTTTTTTATAGACTTATTCATTAATGCTCCTCCAACAGTGGCATTAACAATAGTCCTTAAATGGCCTATTAGTCCAATGTAGAACGTTTGGATGAATAGCCATTTAGGGACTCCATAATGAGGACACTTCCTCAACATGTCCTTGAAAGACTCCAATGCCTTATATAACAATTCATCATCTATCTGACTAAATGAACTGATGTCATTCCTCATCTTTGCTGGTGGGAAGAACTTGGCTAGAAACGTCTGAGCTAGATCATCCCACGTTGATATAGATCTTAATGGCAATGACATCAACCAACTTTTGGCTTTATTCTTTAAGGAAAAAGGGAACAATATAAGTCTGATGGCATTGTCTGAGACTCTGTTGTACTTAACAGTATCACAAATTTCTAAGAAATTTAAGATATGCATGTTAAGATCACCATTAGGAGCTCATTTGAACTATACCGATTCTTTCAGCATCTGAATAGTACTTGACTTAATCTCAAAGTTATTGGTATTGATGATTAGTCACCGAATACTTGACTGTATATCATCTACAATAGGTATTACATACTTTTTCAATGCTTTATGTGGTATCATAGGCTCAAACACTGGATTGTTGATATGATCATTACTTTCCTCCATATTTAAAGATTGGCGTTGTTCATGTCAAAGTCTATGTAATGTTCTTTCGATCTCAAGATCAAAATAAGTCAAGTCAGCATTTTTTCCCTCTTTGCTTGAACTATTAATGCACAAAATAAAACAAATCAAAGTAAAAAGAAGAAAATAAACTAAAATAAAATAAAAAATAATCTGAATTAAAAACAAGTAGTTTTGTGTTATTATTGATCCAAAGAATAGAAAGATTAGTCCCCGGCAACAGTGTCAAAAACTTAATCTATGCTTTGTAGCTAAGTGCAAGTGCACCCTATTGTATCAAGTAATATAGGATTTTAAGTCCAAGTATCGTTTCTACAGGGACTATACGATCTAGTTTTTCAATCAATTATTAAAATTATATCTAATTAACTTTTATTTAGGAAAACTAAAATCTAAAATTCAATTAATTAACATAGTTCTATCAAATTAAATTAAATCTAAATAGCAAATATAAAAAAAAGTTGAATTCATTAATTAATAATAATCTAGAGTTTTGACTTATCCCCTAGTATTTTATTGAATTTATTAACCTTTTAATTATTTCCTTAATACAAATTGATTGGTTAGACTCTAATTATATTAGAAGCCTTTGTCAATGGTCGAATGACTATATTACGCATATGTCTCTGGTAATCAGAATAGAATTTAATTCATCAAGATCAAACCTAAATCAAACCATACATGCCATCTATATATATTTCTATCTTACGTGGAACTTATAGTTGTTACTCTATGATTATGCATCAAACTATCATAGGCTAAACATATAAATCCCTTTGTCAAGTTCATTATAGTTCCTCAATAATTTAAAATATTGGTCAAATATAACGAAAGAATTAAACTCAAAATAGAATGAATCAATTATATGTATTAAGTTCATAAATTAAGAATTAACAAATCTAACTATATACTAGGTTCAATAGTGTAACCCTAGATCAAACAAATTTAGCTCATCACTAAACCAAGAGTAACAATACAATCTATAAATAATAGCAAGATATAGAACATAATGATAAGAAAAGAGAAGAAAAACTAATCAAGAAGATGGCTTGATGTGCTTTTCTCCCTTTCTTAACTTGAAGTTTGAATCTTGATCTTCAATCTTGAATTCTTGTCTTTGATCTCTTGATTTATGTTGGGAATTGGTTCCTAAAGTTTTTCCTCTTTAAAAAGTTTATGTGTTGGCTCTAAAAGAGTGTTTCTATAGGTATTGGAAGCCTTAAGGTTGAGGGGTTTCAAATTCATGTCAAAATAAGGGAGTTGATGACGTATTTATTTTTGTCGCACGGGTGCCGTGGCACTCAAAGCTGAAAAACAGCTTTTGGTGGAGACTTTCTAGATGCTGTGGCACTGTAGCACATTACTGTAGCATGATTATGGTAGTAGCACAATCACTATTCGCATGTTATTGTTCATAGTTACTGTGGCAATTTTGAATTTTTTTGCCTTATAATCACTAGATTTTTATCCATATTTATTCCATTAACTTCGAACTTACAAAGTAACAATAAAACACATAGAAAATCTAACTAATCTTAATTTCGACGAGAAAATATTAAGTTTGGAATATAGAAATATTATATCTAATTAACCCCTATCAATCTCCTCCTACTCTGACCCCATCTGTCCTCTTGATAAGTGAGACCTTCGTTACTTTTATTTCTTCCTCTATAAGCACATTGATAACAGGGAAAGAAGATTCAATATTTTCTCTACTTGTTCAAGCTATAAAAATCAATTTTCTAGATCATTAAAATATTGGGCAAATGGTAGGCAGGGTAACTACACTAGAAAAGAAAAAAAAAAGAACATAGCACAAAAACGACATTGAAATATGATATAGAAAAAATTTTCAAAATAATAAAATTATTGAGTATGGCAACCACAAGAAAACATGATAAAAAACACGAAAATACAAGGGAAAGTAAGAGACTACTAACTTGGTGAGGTGCAGATATCAATGTACTTCACTGGATGCAACACTAAGCAATCTGAAGTTTTTCTCTAACTTTAACATGATGAAGACAATGAGAATAACAACAAAGGAATGTTCTGCACTTGCAAAAGGTTTTTATAGCCTTCAGATGCAACATGATCATGTTCGTTCATTTAGAATGAATGACTACAATTTTTTCACGCACAAAACAAACATCCCTTCAATGGAAAAATGCTTCAGTTAACATCTGTAAGCATAATAAATACCCATCCCATCAGTTGCTATCAACCTTGACCGTTTGTCCAAGAATCAATAAACTAGATTTCTTCACACCACCAAACGTCTTTTTAAAATTGAATAGACGCGATGTTTTAATCCAATAAACCTTAGCCATTCGATCTGGAAGATCAATGGGCCGAATATTATTGCGCCCCCAAGCGTCTCTTCAACTTACGACGTGACACTTCATAACTTATACATCTTGAATGCTCATAAATACTGAAAATAATTCGAAGCAGCACATAAAAGTTTCGAAGTATCAGTAAATGATATAATCGGAATGAATAACTAGCTCTGGTTTTTCTCCAAAACACATGATTGATACCGACTAGCAAAAAGTAAGTTTCCAATTTTGATTAATCAAAACTAGAAACTGAGGAACCTTTGTTCCTCCTCAGAAATTTTGCGGGCCTAAAGTATAGGTCCATCAAACCAAAGATAAGTCTTGCCATACATAAAGACGGGCCCAAAGGACCAATCAATAAAAATATATAGGTCTGTATGTGCATCACCTCACTAATTTGGAGTCCCACCTCCCTAAGAGATTTATAGCTTTCCTCGTTCCCCCCCCTTCCCGGTTGCGGTTCACCAAAAGTGACAACCTATATAAAGGTCTTAATCAGCTCGAAATTCTAGATATCCTAAGCAGCTCATGGTTGCTGTTTGTCAAAAGTGACTTGTATAATGATTTCAACCCCTCGATATTTTAGACATCCCGAGTAGCTTGTTTACGCTCAAAATATAACGCGGCTATCACAGTATAGATTGAAGTGTCAATCCCACGAAGAAGCTCTTGGAAAAATAAGTTGATGAAGTAAAATATTAAAGCAGTAGTAAACGATAAAATTAATTGATTTAAGTGGATGAGATAAGATTGTCTATGATTTGAATGGAATGTCTTATGATAATTCAAACAAGGCTTCGAGAATCACAATTATGCTTTATAAATCTACTCTACACTTTGGTTCAATGCTTATAACTCAATTGAAAGTTTCACATCCCAAACAATCAATCAGAAGATAGGAAAATATAGCACATTTGATAACACATGTATTTGACGTAATTAAACTCTTTGCAAGCATTAACATACATCATGTTCATTTATACAAGTTATCTAAGATCAACAATATATCACTTTGACAATATTACAGTAAAAGATCAACTTGAATATTAAACATTTATTGCCCTTATATGTTATCCAAGATCGACAATATATCAATTTGACAATACTGCAGTAAAAGATTAACATATAAAACAATGTCACCAGTAACAATTATAGTTCACCAAGAATCACATAAGAAAAGCATGACTGAACTTATATGAGACATGAGAATTATAATCTATGGATTATAGAAAATAGAATAGATAAGAGTTTAATCAAAACGAAACTTACAATATTTGTAGCTCTTGACACCAAATCAAAGCATGAAAGTAGATTTATTACACATAAAAGCTCATCTCTTAGCCTTGCCAAGAACTCTAGCCTAAATTACAATACATGTTAATGAAAAGAAAATAAGAGAGAATTATCTAATATTAAAAATGTCCTAAGAGTCTCCTTATATAGGCAATGAATGGATATATGTCATGGATGACATCAATCTTCAATAATTTTAAGCTAATAACTTGTTTATCCATTTACAGCATATTTTTGATAATGTAAATGACCGATTTAGCTTTTGTAGCCGACATGAAAGTTGTAGAATTTTGACTCTTCTTTCCATAGGCACTAATTTCATGCAAATTGGATGAGTATCCAATGAGATATGAGCAAACTTCCAAAGATACATCAGAATTCAGCCAACAACCATTTTACCCACTTGCAATGCGATTTGGTCCATGATAACGACTGATTTGAACTTTACCATCAAAATACGCATTGTTGATAGTTAAGTCATAATTTCACAACTTTAAGAATTATACCAATTGAGTACGTATTTTATGAGATACGGTCTAAATACGTGAGTTAGGTCAAGCTGGGCAAGAGTTGTAGCCCGATTTTGTTGTATTTCAATATTTGGCCCATAACATGTTGGATTTGGCTTTTTCACTATTCTTCACATATGTGTAAGATTGAGTCATGTTGCACTAGGTTTAAGAATTTCTTCATTTCAATTTCTACATTGAAAGTTATGTCCATTTTACCTAAACCTGTCCAAATAACATTCATTAATCATAATTTAAGGAGAACACTTTATTTCAAGCTAAAAATACAGAAAATACTAAAATTAGTGACATTAAATGGCGACTGAATCTCTTAACAAATATGCATTTTCATGTGTTCATCATAGCTCATAGCTGTAAAAGCAACAACATAAAGGTTCCAACTTGCTAGAGATTCTAGACATCTTGAGCAACTAATGCTTTAATGATTGCGAATGACTCATTAATTTTAAATTATGAGGTAACCTTGAAGTCCCAAGAAGAGAATTCAAAGCGCATCCTCATAAGGCAAGTCATCAAAGTCTTTAGCATGCACTACCTATAAGGAAAATGCCCTCAATTTCGGGATGCAATCCCCTCGAATCACGCCAACAATCAAAGAAACAATGGCCAAGACATCTACCCTCAAATTTGCAAAAGACCAACACTATATAAAGGGGAAATTTTCTAAACTCTAGCCCTCTTTTTTTTTTAATTTAATTTTTTTCTTTCAACACACTTTTTGAGAGCTTACTTAAGCCTCGGAGAGCTTTTGTTGGAACCATCACCAACGAGACCATAACAAGCATTTGCTTGATTTTTGTAAGAAGAAGGCAGGCCAAAAAAAGCCCAAAAGAGTACAAACTATAGCCTAAATTCAAATGAGGCCCAAGCTCTATTTTTGTAACTAAATAAATTCAAAGCTTATTGGCTCGAGAAACTACTTTTTTGGGCTTACAGTTTGTGTATGTAGTTATTAATTTATTAGATATATGTCTAGACCATGTGTGTCAAAAGTGTATGAAGGAAAGTAAAACATAAAATATTCATTTGTAAGATATTAGAGCTTTAAGGGTTTGGTTACTTCTTTTTAATAAACTGATTTTTTTTTAAGATGAAACACTAAATCTGTATGGGTGATGTTAAACTTAGGCTTCATATTTTTCCATTTGAACATGCAATATGAATCTATATGTGTTATCCATATTCAACAAAGATGATGAGCCTTAACATTAAATATCAATTGTGTGACATTTTGTTGGTGGTGGCGAAAAACTTAAGTGAGATAAACGCACTATGTCATCCTTGCATTCATCTTATGAAATTCAATCACACATTCTATTTTAAAATAGACCAATTATATAAGTCTAAAAAAAAGACCAATTATATTAAAAATGATAAAAATACGTAACAGAACTTTTGCTAATTAGTCTCGTTAGAACCATCTTATTAATTTTTCTTGTGATGTTAAACCGTTAGATAACTGTCTCCGTAATAAAGAACATTTTCGTAAATAGTCACTTTTTGAACTTTTTTTTATAAAAAATTAATCAATTATAAATTTTTTTATTTTTTAAAACTAAATACTTAATAAATAAAAATACCATTGTCTTATAAATAAGACTCACAGATTCAAATTTCAAATATAAACTTCATAATATCTTTTAATAAAAAATACACACACTTGAGAATTTGATTCAATCATTCAACAACACTATATCACATTTTAACAAGAAGTTGATATGTTTGTTTTATATTGTAAATTTTTTGTCATTTTGTATTAATATAAAATTATTGAATATATATATATATATTTAAACGAATGTATTGCGTAATTTGATTAGTTGTTGCTTATAAAACAAAGAAAATTGGAAAACCAAAAAACAATCGCACTACACGAGTTAGTGTAATGGGTTTATCATGGGTTTATCGCACCAAGGCGCTACAAAAGGCCAATCGTGCCTTGGCGCGATAAGAAGCTTTTCACATTTTGATTTATTGGCATGATAGATTTATTGGTGTAATATCGTTATATTGCACCAATAAATCAAATTATTAGTTTTGTAATTTTTTTAATTTTTTCATTTCTTTTTTTGATATAGGTACTATAGAGATTGAGCTACTTCGTACATATTTTGAGGGAAGGTGAAAGAGCTTCTGTAATAGTTAAGAGAGATACGTTATATACCAAAGCATCGTTATGGCAGTTCTTACGAGTGTGACTTATCAATAACTTTGTAACACTATTTGTTATAAAAATAGAATTAATTCTTTTTATCAGTATACTGTCACTATGAGAATTTTAGTACCCAAAATGAAAATGAATGATTTATCATTGGCAATCCGAAATAATTTAGATGTATAATTTAATTGAGGATTAATAAAAGAGGTCTGGTACCGTATATGTACATGTGGATCTTAGACACCCTATTAGTGATGAGATTACACAAGCTCTTATAGAGAATCAACAAACTTGTAATAATCACTTTATATTTGTAAGCGATAGTAACCATGTTAGTAGCATGTGCCTATTAATACTAAATATTGTGTTTCTTACTAACACCACATCGACTACTAATTTTCTCCAATGAGATACAATAATGACTCAACTCATACTCATTATGATAACTAAATAAATAAGGAAGCTTATAACAACGATAATGCAAATGATGATGGAGAAGCATTTGGGTTAAATAATATAGAAGAGGGTGGTGAATGCCACTTTTTAGATGATGATGTAGAATGAGTTCGTGATTTATGTCCAACACCTTTGAATGCAGGACAATATTGTTGAACCATAAAACCCATTTTAGTTTCTCCCTCCAATACAACATTCTAACTTCAATTCATTAGATGAGGTATTATGCTCAAGAATGGGGAAAGTTGTCATTGGTAATTTATTTCATAGTAAGAATATAATATATAATGCTTTGAGCCAACTTGCATTTAATTGGAGCTTCAAAGTGAATAAGTCCACTAAAGATCACTTTAAGCCAAAATATATTGATGAAAGTTACAAGTGGTGAGTTCATATCGTGTCTATAGATGCTCGTAAATATTTCATTGTGTAAAGAATCAACAAAGATCACATATGTTAGTTGGACCGATTACATCATGGTCATTGTCAAGTTAAGAATTGCATTATTATTGAAATGATAAAAAAACAAATTCTCAAATGGTAATAAACTGTATATATCTAAGGAGATCCAAGCTAATGTACTAGAGGAATATAGTGTGAATTTAACATACGTTATGGCTTATCGAGCAAAAGAGCATGCACCGAGGATAATAGCTAATACTTTGAAGGATTTATACAAACTACTTCTTACATATTATTGTGTGATAAAAAATAAGAACCCAGATACTGTGACTCATTTGAAGACAAATGATAATGGTCACTTCTTGTACTTTTTATGGCATTGGGTCCTTGTATTCGAGGTTTTCACTCTTTTATTAGACGAGGATCGTTGTGGGTGGTACTTTCTTAAAAGGCCTTTATCTTAGTTATATATATGTTATAGTTTATAAAGATGATGCAACTTGGGAATGGTTTATGAAGAAAATATAAGGTGTTATTTATGATGTCAATGATATAGTCCTTATATCAAATTGATATGGTAGAATTGAGAAGGCTATCTATAAAATATTTCATAATTCCTATCATAGGGTGTATATCTATCACTCGAAGGAGAATCTAATCACATAATATAAGCTTCCAATAGGATAAAAAAAAAAGACGGATCTCTATTAGCATATTTTATGGTTGCAAAGATGTATTGATTGTTTGATTTTTAAAGCCAAATAAATCGAGGTATGAACCCTGAAGCGGTTAATATTTGGTGGAAGAAGTTGGTTGCACTAAGTAGGCCAGAGTAGTGGGCGCATTTAAGTGGTATGATATTATGACCCCTACTATTGTAGGGAGTATTATTGCAATGGCAAAGTAGGCGTGTTCCATACTTATAACTATTTTAATTGAATAGATATGTGAGTTAATGCAAAGTTAGTTTTACAATAAAATAGAGACTGCCAAAAATATGACAACTCGCTTAAACATAAAAGCAAATGATAAGGTTTAGAAGCATAAAGATTAGTCTATAAGAATATCAGTTCATCTAGTTGACAACTCTAATTTTATTGTGAATGATAGCAATAGGAATAGGATAGTCAACAAAGCTATAAAGACATGTAGTTGTAGGAAGTTTGACTTTTGCTAATTGACATGTGTCCATGCAATTTCCTTCTGCAAACATGCCAAATTATAATTGTTAGGGTCAGTGCTTACTTGCCATCCTTGAATATACATATACTTGTGTATTTATACAAGTGTACATTTCCCTTAAATCGCTAATACCCATTAATATAGTATTATGCATATAACGTTATAGACATTGTACGATCTGAAAGAGTTCGGATCAGATCTAAAAGAGTTTATATATGGGCTCATAGTTAGCCACGCTGAGAGATATAAATGCTAAATGTTAGCACAGCTAAATGTTAGCTGGTTATAATACTCAGCAAAATCCAAGAGTTTGAGCCTTGTCTGTAATGGGACATAGACCTGGGAATATACCAGTAACTGCATAGTTAGAGTTGTAATCGGGTGCCAAAAAATGCAAGTTGCGCAAGTATGTTCTTGAATAATTGTCCCTGATCTATTTATGTCGATGCGGGTCTATCAGTGGATACCTTTATATATAGATCAGCATATGTTGTACCTATATGATATAGATGGTTGTTCTTAGCTGACCGTAAGTTTGGAGCTCGTATTAATATATGGGTATCCAGTTAAGACTGAAAATGGGACAGACTCATAAGGGCCTCCGATAGACACCCTATATAAACCGTCAACGGAGGGTCTTCTCGAGTTGTGTAGTATACGTGGTCCTTTGACCTGAGTGCCACGGTGGGCTTGTAAGTGATCCATCATACTTTGGTTCCATGTATGTCACAGACCTTTCATGGTGTGACTGTTGGGTATGGTTCGATGCTTGTGAAGTTTAGTGTGTACAGATATGAGATCCGTCAGCTCGTATAGGGAGTTCGATATCTAGATGCTTCGAGACTGTATCTCAGAAAGTCTTGTGGCCACAAGCAATTATCTTGAGAAAGAGTTCTGTCAGGATAGAGCAATATGTCAAAAGAGTTTGCACATATTTTTCTGTGAGATACAAGTCTGAAGATAAGATATAGATGAGCACTAGGGGATTTGACGGTGATAATCTATATCCCCGCACATCAAGGATATCATGACAGAAGGACTATACGTATGCGTTGTAACCTCAGCTTGCATGGTTCAACGCGCTGATTTATATATCCGTGACGTGTGCGTGAGGCATTGCTCATAGACTCATAGAATAGTTTCATTTGATGACTTGGGTGTAGGACCTAGGGAGTACTGCGATATGGAGTGTTCTCGTTGTGCACTGGGGCAGCGTGCCGGATTAAAGTGTTTAATCCAGCAATATTCAGCATTACTACAGGAATGCATGCATATCTGTATTTAAGTGTTAAATACAACAATTAGTTAATAATAATTATTTAATAATTGTATAAAGACACGTAGCATATTGTGGACCCTCGGTTAGGTTTGGTGGGACCCACTAGGGGATAGACTTGGTAACTATTTATGAGGAGCAAAATAGTCATTTTACACTTTGATTATTTAATTATCAAATAATCAAAATATCTCCCTTATTATATTGTATAATATATTATTTTATTTTATTATATTATATATTATTATATTATATTAATATTTTAATATATATATTAGATATATATAAAGAGAGAGATGAGAAATGGGCCAGCTAGATGGGTATAAGGACGAACTTCTAAAGGCTTATGAGGCTTCCATGAAGATGGGGGCAGGGGTTCGATTCCCTGAGGGCGTTGGTAACCTGAGCTGGGTATGTAGGATGTGTCAGTTCTTCATCTTCTTTTTTGGTGGACACCAAAGAGTTGGTGTGGGCTCCCGCAGACTCTGATAAAAAGGCCGGCCTTTTTTATAGAGTGTATGGGGCCTACCTAACATCTTGGGTCCACCAGGGTATGCTAAAAGGCAGGCGTTGGCACCCCAAAACACCTTGCATCTCATGCACGACCTTCCAAGAATTTGAGCCCGAGACCTTCCCCTTATATTGCCTTAGCGACACGTTCTTGTACCCATCAGGCTGGCCAGCCTGATGGGTACAAGAACGTGTCGCTAAGGCAATATAAGGGGAAGGTCCTGGGCTCGAATCCTTGAGAGGTCGTGCATGAGATGCGAGGTGTGTTGGGGCACCAGCGCCTCCCATTCAGCATACCCTGGTGGACCCAAGGTGTTGGGTAGGCCCCACATACTATCAATAATATCATAGTCTTTGTTCTTTATATTACATGGCTGAGAGTTTATTGACTTTATATAATGATTTAGTCAATTATGTTGACTATATTTTGGAATAGATTGTTCTAGACAAGGTGCAAAATATTTAAATACAAACTCCAATTTCACATAAACAATCTAATAGTTGTAGATAAAATAATATATTGTCCCAAGGAGAGGAATCATTAAAGAATGCTTATAGTTGATTTAAACAACAGAAACATAACCAACAGACGTATCAAAACTCTGTTGTATTATCGAGAAAATGATGTATTTCGATGATGATTATTTTGTATTTTAATGATTGTCTTTTTTCTCCGTTGGATGTATCAAAATCTATATTTTGATGATTATTTTATTTTAGCACTATAGATGGTTATCATACTTTTGTTCATGTTTTTTCACTTGATTATAAATTTTTTATGATTGTTATATCATTGTTGTGAAAGGACAAATTTTATCATAATTTCAGCACCATTTTTCCTATACTTTGGATATTCTTAAATCTGCAAGCACAATAATAAAAAAACTTTCATAATATCATAAATCCCACAATCATAAAAAGTACGCAATCTTATTTTTTTCACCAATCATAAAGGTTAAAGATTTAGTGGAGTTCATTAGGCCACAGATCAATTGCCATCTTTTATCTAAAAGATAATCCACTCTTAAGCCCGAAAGCCAAATGTATGGCCCAACATTAGATAATCAAAATGCTTACAAATAAAATCCAAGAATCATTGTGCTAGTCTATTTGTTGTGGCACTCCTACCTTTAAGTGCACAACGCTAAATGAAAATAAATCCAATGTTACATCATTCCTCGAAGTGAAAAACCGAGTATGATAAAAATATAATGGCATCATTATAAACACAGCTACTAAATGATCCTCAAGAACTCTATCAATATAGCCTCTTATGCCAGAGTCGTATAAGGAAATCAACCTCAACTGCAGCCTAATACTTGTCATAGTAATTGATCAGAAGATACACCTAAAAATTTGATATAAACACATATATATTAGAATAAAACGCCAAAATAAAATATCAATAGATTGTAAAGGCCTCTTGTATTTAAATAAAACACACATACCTTATCAACATTGATCCATCGCTTACCACCATAAAAATGCTCCTTCTCTCCAGTTGTATATCAGAGTAGATCAATGTCCCAAATAATGGACAATAAATTATAGTGGTACTTTGTATAGAAACCCAAAAAGAAATCCTAAAAATAAAAAGTATAAATAAAATGAATTATACAAAAGTTAATAATATCATAAATACTAAGTCTTTTAGTTGAGATTATGAATAATGCTTATAAAAAAAATACTAATTCATTGTTGTAAACCTTTTGGGTAATGTCTGGGGGTATTTGCATTAATAGAGATTAATCAATCTTAAATACTCAATGATGTGTTGTAATATATGCACATAACATTAAATTATCACTATTCTAATATTAATAATTAAATTTTAAATGTAAATATTTATAACATCATTTAGCCAATCTTGTAGGATTGTTTGAAACCACGTGCAATCAATATCTATAATAAACAGAATCACACGTCCACTTCCCTCTCAAAGTCACTCCATAAACTTCGCCTAAAGTGTCACGTCAATTAGGTGCATCAGATCCACATCAATGTCTATTTCCTGACACATCTGCTCGACCACTAACTGATATTGTTTTCTTTTCGATCTCTTGCAAAAGGATTCATAAAAGGCTTATACATAACCTATGCTAATCTATATTCTCTGTTGAACTTGCTTACCCCCTTAAGTTCTTTAGGTAAAACCTGCACACTAATATGTCCAACATCATCGTCTTGCTAGAAATCATTATTTGATTGTTAGTTAACCTCTATTCAGCTATGAGGAGAATTAACATCATTGGCCTAATTCGCACTAGCTAAGGAAACCTGAACAACACATATCATATATTTAGAAAAACAAGTTTTATATACAAAATATAAATTAAACATTCTCGATTTACCTAATTTTTTTATAAGCCCATGTAGATTGTAAAATCTTGCAATAATTGTCTAATTAATCTAATCTCTTGCATAAACTTTTCTTTTGTTTTTCACAAAGATGTAACCTTGTTATGTAAATCTTGAATTCTTTGAAGATGGTAATCATTTGGATATATGGATGGTATCGTGTATTATTTAAAATTATACATGTGCCTAATAAAATTATAAAAAATAAACATTAATCAACCATTTGCTTTCATCTATGTCAATGAAGATATTTTTACCAAATAATGTACCTGATCTCTATATGCCTTGAGTACATTTAGATTACGACCACCAAACTCAATTACAGGTTTATTTCTATAGGTAGATGTTGTTATGTAATATGCAAACTATGCCTAATTAAATTACAATAAATCTAAGTTAATCAAGCATTTGATTCAATCTATGTCAATAGAGATATATTATACCAAATAATGTACTTGATCTCTATATGTCTTGGGTATGTCTCAATTATGGCCACTTGATTGTATTATAGTGTCATTTTCACACTGATTAACATCGCCATGGACAACCTCTGCATCCTTCTCATCATGTTTTTCATCAAAGTGACTACCTTAATTTTTGGCTAAACCTCCAAAACTGCATCAATGCCTGTACAAAATCTACTTTCATCTCATGGTCTTGCGGAGACAATTGTCGTTGAACATCTATCATCTACATAAAAAGTGGTCAACTAAATGAACAATTGAAATCTTAAAAAATTATTGTTAGTTTTTTATTATTATTCAAAAATTTTAATTTTTAACGAAATAATTTATAATGTTCTGATGTAAGGCATTTCCTTGCAAATTACTTTATGTTACATTCTTTGTAGACATCCAATTTAGCAAAAGAGGACCAGAAGTGGAGTTTCTCGAGCATATACAATCCTAAAATTTTCATAACAAAAATTCAATAATATTATCTAGAAATTTAAGATTAATTAATAGAAAGTTAAATACATACATGAAAAATATAAGGAAATCCTTGTAAAATTATATTTTTCTCCCTTATATTTCAAGTTATTTTCTTTTGAAACTTTGTATCTTTCTAGATTTTTCTTGAATGCCATTTTCAAATAATTGTAGGTGGCTTCCCATAAAATATTACCTCAAGGATATTTATTGAATTATCTAAATTATCCACTATTTAAAGTAAAACTTCATCTAGTTGACCTCTTTCTTTATGTCCCAAGAATACATGATTGATGAAATAAATCAACGATAATTTTACCTAATCTTCATCGTCTATTTCTTCAAAATCATACTATGAAAATAACCATCAAACTCCTTCAATGATACATATCTTTTTAGTAAGTAATCTCTCTATAAATAATGACTTAGTTTTCTAGACAAGTACTTTAGTGGTGGATATTCTCCTAATTTCAAGCCAAATATCAGCACAAACTCTTACCTACTAAAACGTATGCGCTTATTATTCACAAGGTATAATAATTCATCATCAAGATCACCAGTCATCATTTTGTAAAGTATCAAATGATGAACTAAAATGCTTGAAAAAATTGATTCTTTGCATATTTATGAACTAATAAACTACATAGAGAGAAAAGTAGTAAAAATGAGGCAAAAGAGTAAAAAATTCAAGATGAAAGTGCAGAAAAGGACTGGACGTAGCTGTGTTCTAGAAGAAAACGTGCCAACATTCATCTAGCAGAATGAACGCTGCAGCGTTGAGCACTAAATACCCTAACATTTTTGGAAAAGTGTTACACCATGGCGTTGATATGGAGGATGAGTAGCATGGATTCTAGAAAGTTTTCAAGATTCTCAACACCCCAGCATTGGAAGACAATGCAACAACGTTACTTTTTCAACACTCAAGTGCTTGAATACAGCACAACAGCTCTAGAATGCCCCAACATTACTAAACCTTAATGCGGCAGCGTTCGTACATGACAACTGGTAATGCCCTGTATTATAAGAAAAAATGTTGCAATATTGCAGTTATTTTCTATACTATATAAAGCAACTCTTTTGAATTTTTATAAAGGTTGGAACGTTTCGCCTTCATCTCATCATTTAGGGAGCATATTCTAAGTCAAAATCACATCCTTTTACTACAAAGAAACACATTTCTACACTTGGAATCAAATTTAAGAAAGAATAACATCATCAAGGGAAGCTTTACAAAAGAAGCATTGGAACCAAATTTTGGGAAGATCATTTGAACTTCACTTCTACATTATTTGATCTAAACTTGGTTTTATTATATTATATATTGTATTTTATTGTTTGAACTTCATTATGTTGAACTAAATTCACTTGTCTAGGATTGTAGTCTAAAACTTAACTATGTATTTGTAAATATTTCAACTATGAATGCATGAAATTGATTTTTATTCATTTTATTCATACTTAATGCTTATATATGATCTGGCCAATCTTATGCATGAACCTTTAATTCACTGAGATAAACTTGAAAAAAGGCATTTCATTGAATAGCCTATAACAAAATGACTTATAATTATGGAGTAGCATCTATAAGTTTACTTAGGATAAGAATATACTTAAGTGGCATGCGTGGTTAATACAATCTAGACTTAAACAATTCCACTTAATTTTGGTATCATAGAAATATAAGTATTGGATTGATTGGGGTATAATTGCTTAATTATTGGAAGAGGCTTGCGATGAGCCTAATGTGACCAATACTAACTAAGGAATTGACATTCAAAACATATCCATAACAAACACATATTAAGGGATAGCTACACATCCTAGACTTCACCTATCATTTAGAGTGTTGGAATTTGTGACTTGCATATTTCATTGTTAATTTAGTGATAATTTTATTTCAATTGAATCAATTTGTCCAAATAAAAATAGGAGAATCAATTTTAGTACTTGAATAGAACAAAGCACTAGTTCTCGTAGGTTTGACACCCTTCACTCTTTATTATTTGTTAGTGATAGCGTGCATTTCTCTTAATACAGACATTGTACAAAGCAATCAATCACACACCTCAATAAATATAGGCATTATTTAGAAAATACTTACATCATTTTAGGAACACTCAATCATCGTCTAAACCATTCGTTGTTTTTGAAGTGGAAAAAAATTTGAGTTTAAGATAGAAAATGAGTGTTTTCATTATTTTTTACTATAAAAGTTATAAAATTTAAAGTTGACTAAATTAGAAATTTGTAAAAAATAGACAATTTATGAATATTTTCCTTAGTAATAATTAGAATACAACTTGATAGCCACATGGCAGTCAAGACATAATGAAGACCTCGTTAAGTGATTTAGCTAGTTTAAAAGTCTCTCACGTTAGGCTTAAAAAGGGTTCCTTTTATTTATTTATTTACTCTTCTCATAAACAAAAGGTTCAAATTATACTTTATATAATAAAAGAACAAAAAAATTAATATTGAGAATGGTATTGACCCATAAAGCTTAAGTTACTCTTTTTGATAGTTCGACCTAAAATGTAGCTAGCACTCCCAAACACACACTTAGGTAATTGTCATTGCCTAAGGCTCCGCCTAAAATTAAAACCTCATTTTCAGTTTTAATATCATTAAAATTTTATCACTACTTAAAATTAAGACCTTATTTTTTCTTATAATCCTATCAAAATTATATTATATATTTACACTATAAGAATCAAATATTCAATATTAATATTTCTTATTTGTAATAATAACTTCTTTAATTTACTAAGTTTAGTTAATTGTTCATTGCTTATTTTTTGTTGAGCCCATTTCTTATTAGGTGTTTAGATCTACTCAGTAAAAAAAACCCATGATAGAACAAGCCCATTTCCTTACTATATGGATAAATATGCCCAATTTTATATCCAAATTTGATAGTTAACTTAGACTTGCTAATCTATAAATATTACAAATGGGTCATGAACATCATGGGAAGGTAGGAAGAGGTTGGATCCCAGCTTTTAATGTAATTATTATTCATTAAACACTATAATGCATTAATGAAACAACAAAGCATGCAATTGAATTTAATCAAAATAAATTCACTTAACTATCCATTTAAACACCATTAAGATGCATTTAAATCTAGTTTAATAGCATTAATAAATGAGATCAATTAATTATTACTATAATTACGCAATAATAACTTATTAGATCTTAGTTCACTTAAAAGACTAAATAGTGGCTTGTGCAGGGGAGGGTTTTTAAACCTTAAAAATACTTGATATTGCATATAGAAAATAATCAACCGTACTTGTTCTTACATCATCATCCACTACCTTATCCACTCTTTTATCTTGCAAGTGCTGAGTTAAGTGTCAAAGTGCTATTTTTTGTAAGAGGATGAAGGATCATTTTGCCATTGTGGGGTGTACGTAGGGATTATGAGATAATTTCTTATAGAGTTTATACTGAGAAACTTCAGTGACACTGTCTATGGGAACACAACTTAATTAAATAAAAAAATTCTTTAGTTCACAAAAGTGTTAGTGAAGATGATGACAAATCAAATAGTAAACTAGAGTAGCATTGAGAGAGTGGAAACTAGCAACCTAGTCCTTAAAACACTGGGAAGCTAGGTTCCCTCAAAGATGGAAAATGTCTTAAGCTAGATAATTCAGCATCTGGAGGAGATGAGAGAAGAAAATTAGTAATTGAGGGATGGATTAACAGTCATAGAAGGATATGATGAGTTAAATAATAATCCTAAGGGTGATCTACATTGAAGGACATTTAGCATGATTGAATACCAGAGGTTGATGTTGATGTGCTTCAAACTAGAATGATGGAGCTTTATGAGGGTTAACAAGGTAAATAAGGAGGATATAAGAGTTTCAATCTTGAAAGAGGTAGGAAAACTCTATGCAAAGATTGAAAAATTAGGAGCTTTGAAAGATGAAGTGACCTTGGCCAAGAAGGCAAACTAGGGTCTATTCGTGGAAGCTATCAAGCAGGCAGAAAGGCCTTACAAATTTAACATTTTTAGCTTTTAGATGTACGATGGAATTGACACCTGAAGGAATATATTTTCCACTCCAATGCTTTGAAATGCTTAAACTTCTCTTTAAGCTTAAAGGGTTCAGCCTAGACTTAGTTCTATAGATTAATGGAGAATTCAATCTTTACCTTTGATAAGTTGGCCGTATAGTTCATTACTCAATATTTGTAGAATTGAAAGAAGAAGAATACGACATCAGATATCTTTTTCATGAAACAAGGAGAAAACAAGTTTATCAGAAGTTTTCTCAATAAGTTCAATAGAGAACTTGATGAGTTAAGAAATTATAATACTGAGATAGCTACTCAAGCCTACTGAAAGGAAGGAAAAACATCATCTGTTTATTACCATTATCTTGTTTAAAATAAGAATTCTTCGTTCGATATAATCAATCAAAAAATAGAGTAGTGGATCGGGGAAGAGCAGGATGAAGCAACCAAAATTATAGAAGCCTTTGTGATCATAACACAGAAAGAAGAAAGCTTATCACAGCGAGACAAATATAGGAAGTGATATATCACTCGCATAGATGAGAAGAATGATAAGGGCCAAAGGGTTTTCAAACCATTGATCCTTATAAACACCCTAGTGGAAAAAATCTAGGTAAAGTACAAGGACTCAAGGCTTTTAAGGAAGCCAAAGCCACGAATAACACACATGAATTATACAAAACATTATGTCTTTGTTCACAACATTATACACGAATGAATTTATAACCACAAGTGCACGGGTCATGAGCAAGTAATAAAATGATGAGTGAGTATCGTTTTCACGAGGATTATGTCCTAAATTGATGCTAACTACTATGATGTTAGCAATCTAACTTTATTTAGGCTAAACTAAAGGATCAGTTGAGTTATGGAATAAAAATTGCTTTAAACTAAATAATGAGGTAAATTAAAGATATGATATATCTATGGCCATCGGGTTCTAAGGACTTGGTTTCCCTCTATTATTTCTATGCTTTTTGTTATTAGTGATCAACAACCAATTTTATGCATTCATTAGTCCAGGGTGTATGATTAATCTCATTCCCTCTCCCGAGTGCCGAATGAGATACTATGCATGTACAACTAAGTTGATATCTCTATCTAACCCGTTATACATACACACATTAAGCTAACCTTATGCGACTACCCTAAGTTCATTAGTCTCCCAACTTAACAAACTCAAATCTATGCTT
The DNA here is from genome assembly GCA_946807835.1 of Ailanthus altissimus. Taxonomy (NCBI): domain Eukaryota; kingdom Viridiplantae; phylum Streptophyta; class Magnoliopsida; order Sapindales; family Simaroubaceae; genus Ailanthus; species Ailanthus altissimus. Next base: position 13,939,133 of record OX327696.1, on the reverse strand, counting down.
TTTACAGCCAACATATGGATTAAAATTTTCCAAACACATAACCCAAATGTTTAGATCTCTAATCCACTTCCCAATACAATTGGAAACATTGAGCATATAAAAATCATAAATGAATAACACAAGATAGTCATTAATCACATAACAACATCAACACATATTGTTCAATAAAGTTCTATAGAGGCCAAGAACATATAATTGAACAACAAAATGAAAATCTTACGATATGATGAATTCTATACACATGGGATCCTAGAGTATTGATTTCATTCTATTCTTCCTATGTTCTTCCTATTTAGCATTTCATTCAATTCATTAATTAAGGGCTTAAGACTAATCTCATTCCCTCTCCCGAGTGCCGAATGAGATACTATATATACATATTCAAGTTGATATCCCTATCTAACTTGTTTACCTATACATGCATTACGCAACCCTTAAATTGATTACCCAATGATTAATTTCATTACCTCTCCTGAGCATTAAATGAAATCCTAGGCATAATGGCACACCCCAAGTGTTCTTATACATTTTATCAGACACTTTGTGGCCATAGTGATTTCCTAAGTGTTAGTAGCCTTCCAACTCAATAACAACTTAAGGCTATGTTTCTCCCAAATCCCATAAATGGGCCAAGCTCTCCCAAGCATCAATCCATAAATTCACAACAACCAATTCATTTTCCAATCAATTGAAAGCATTAGCATAGAGAAACATAAATTGATTACACGAAAATATACTAAATCATCCAAACATAATATAAATAAAACTACATCAAACCTTAAATTTCAAGTTTAATCACATACAAATCCAACCATAACTTAAATTATTAAGAAATCCATAGATACAAACTTGTTTAAACATTATTCAAAAGTTAGAAATTTAAACAAAAGAGAAAATACAAAGAAAATAAAGAGAAAATCGAATTTGGGGATGTCTCCATGGTTTCAATCCTTCAAATGTCTTCAATGATGCTCAAGAAACCTTGGAGACATCATTTCTTCTCTTTAAATTTGAGCTAAAACCTTGTTCTCTTTTGCAAATTTCGTGCCTCCTTTGATAGATTGAGAAAATGGCCAAAGGTTAGTATTTATAGATTTTAAATTAGGGTAAGAAAATTAGGGGTTAAAATAGGTGGTAGTGCCTAGGTGCTATATTTTGGCACCTAGGCGCCAAGCATTCTGCCTGTTTTGATACTTAGGCGCCACTTTTTGGCACCCGGGTGCCAAATCCTAGATGATTTGGCTCCAGGGCGCTACTTTCTAGCGCTAGGGCAATAAACACTGTTGCTGGCACTATAACGGCACTGTACACCCGCCATTGTTCATTGCAATGTAACATTTTTGGTCTTTTGTTTGTTTGTTTTCTTTAAACTTTCATCCCAAATAGCTCTATTAACTTGAAAGCTACAAAATAAAATTAATATACATAAAAAGCCATGTATTCACATTCAAAATGAGCAATTATCAAATTAAAATGGATGTAATATCATATATAAAATGCGCTTATCAGTCTTCTACAATTAGCACACATATAACTCTAGCATTTGTTGTTCGCTAAAAGGTCAAATACACACTCTTATGAGGAATTAGCCTTTAATGGATTTTAGCTTGGAGATAACTTCGAAGAAACAAATTGAATCAAAACAAGATCCTAAATCAAGTGCTACAAACTTTGCAAACCAAGAAGAGATAACACACTAGTGTTGAATATGACAATTTGACTTTTGTTATCTAAAAGAAGAAGAAAGGCAATTAAAGAAATAGAAAATGAAAGAGAAGCACACACCTTTAAATGAAGCTCTAGATGATCGAATGATGGTTAATATAGAGGAGAATGGAAGCCAGGTGGTTTTAGAGAGATTGTAGACATATGAGGGGCCAATGGAAGATACCATAAAAGCACTATCAACAAGATAAATAGTAAACCAAATCAACATAGCAATGCTTCATGGGAGGCCACCAAACAGAAAGAGGAATGATGAGAGGTCTAAACCATTATTTATGAGGGTAACTAAGGTCTAAATATGCAAGATAGCAGAAACATCACCAAACATAGAGATGGTTATTGAATAAGATATGTGGGAGATCACTTTTCTCTATAAATATTTAACTGGATTGGTTCTCTCGCACCTCAATCTGTTGGTGTTTACCTTAAATATTACTGGAATTATGGTTTGGAGAGACCTAGTTAATGAAGGAAGCAGTGCAGACATCATCAAGAAGCTATTTGAGGGATAAAGTTGAATAAGAAAGTCATCAGAGGATGTAATACTAAGTTGATAGCATTTGGCAAAGGGAAAGTGCAAGTGAAGGGTATAATCACGCCTCCTTGTTACAACTATTGGAAAATGACTAAAAGTTTACTACCCAGTAGTAGATGCACCAATAACTTACAATGCTATAGTCGGTCGTTTATGGATCTATTACTTAGAAGCAGCGCCTTTCACCTTACATCAAGCGGTCGAATACTTTTTAACATCTAGAAGAGGAACTATAGATATAACGAAAGAACAAACGTAAGCAAGATAATATATGCTAGCTCTTTTAGACCTCAAAATACTAGATAAACAAAATAGGTAGTAAAAAAAAAGGAAAAAATGGATAAAGTAGCTAGAACAGCCAAGTAGCAACTTAGTACACGCATATAAGCAGAGCCGTAATCTTTACCTCCTCCTTCACCAGAGGTGAAAGCAACTCCAAAGTAGCAATTATTAGATCAGTAACTGAAAGGACTTCCTTGGGAAGAGAATTATATAGCGCCCAATATAAAGGAAACTGATGAAGCAATATTGAACCCTTTTGCCATTAACAAAAGAGTTTTTTCTAGGCATCAATTTAACTGCAACAAATGAGGAGATGGTAGATTGCTCATAAGGAAATATGATATATTTGCTTGGTTTCACAAAGATATGGTTGGGATAGATTTATAGACGATAAATCATAAAGTCCTATCCAAAAATATTATACACCAATAAGGTTGAAGAAAATAAGGTTTGAACTTGAACACAACAAAATCATCAATGATGAGGTAAACTAATTACTGAAAGTGGGATTCATTTGAAAAGTATTACTCGAAATTGCTTTCCAACATTGTAGTGGTAGGAAAGAAGAAAAGGAAGTGACAAGTTTGGTTTGATTATATGAATCTTAATAAGGCAACCTCAAAAGATTCCTACCTACTTTCTAAGACTGATCAGATGGTAGATACAATGACAGGGTATGAGAGAATATCCTTCCTAGACAGCTATAGTGGCTACAAGCAGATTAAGATAGAGCTTGGGGATGAAGAAAGATGAGGTTTGTAATAGAACAGAGACCTTACTTTTACACTATGACATAATTTAGACTAAAGAATGCAGGAAGCACATTTTAAAAGATAGTCAACAAGGTACTTAAAAAGTTGATAGGGAAGACCTAGAGGCTTACATTGATGACACAGTGTTCAAAAGCAAGGAAGCACGAGATCATGTCACAGATTTACAAAATGTGTTCAATGTCCTAAGAAAGTTCAAGATGCAATTAAATCCCATTAATTATACTTTTGAGATCTCATTTGGAATCGTTTTAGGACACATTATCAATACTAGAGGAATCAAAGCCCATTCAACACAAGTCCAAGCATTAAAAAACATCACTATTCCCAATAAACACCCAAGAAATTGAATATTGACAAAGAGAGTAGTAGTATTGAGTAGGTTTATCTCTACGATGTCAGATAAATGCTGATATTTTTTCCAGGCCATCAAAATGAAAAGAAAAAAATATAAGGTCCTAAAAAAATAAAGCACTATAGAGCGTAAAGGAATAATTTATAAAACCTCTTATTTTAAGTATTCTACTTCCTAACAAACTTTTGTATTTGTATATTGTAGTTTCTAGAGTTTTTATCATTGTAATTTTGTTCAAAGAAGTTAATGTGCAATAGAAACTATCTTCTACACTAATAAGGTATTATTGGATGTACAAACCAAATGCTCGACCATGGAGAAGTTGGTCCTTCCTCTTGCATAAGTTAAGGATAAACTTAAAAATTACTTTGAATCACATTTAATAATGGTATATACTTTCTATCCACGTAAGTGCATCTTGTCCAAGCTAGATGTCATGAAAGGGTTACAAGATAGCAATTGGATTGAAACATTTAAACATTGAGTATTGACTGAGAACAACAATCAGAGGGCAAACAATAACAGACTTCCTACTAGAATGTGAACTAATAGTAGAAGATGACACTTTACTTCCAGAAATAGAGTAACTAGAATAACCATGAAAGATGCATATCAATGGTGCTGGCTTGAGAATTAGAATCTAGAGCCTTGAAGGGTTTATTTTAGAGCACACAATAAGACTATCATCTTCTACGTCTAATAACAAAGCTGAATATGAGACATTGATTAAGGGGTTAAACATGGCATTACACCTGAAAATAAAATAGCTCTACGTTTACATAGATTCAGCTTTAGTCACTTCCTAGTAGAACAACGATTACTCAATGAAGGAGGAGAGGATGAAGAGATACTTAACCTAGACAAAGCATACTAATCAATAATTGCAGGAAGTTGTAGTTACTAAATACCGAGAGAGCAAAATATAGAATTGACAACTAGCTAAATAAGCTTTAGCTAAAGAGTATATAACATTCTAAATATTCCCACTGCAATAAAAGAAAAACAAAAAATGAATGAAGATGTTCCATTACCATAGAAATCAGAAGTAATAAGCTGATAGAGATCACTACATCTGAAAACTAAATGAGCCTATACATCAAATTTTTGTGAGACGAGAAGTTACCAATAAACAGTAATGAATCCATAAAGCTCAGAAGGTTCACACTCATTGAAAGGAACCTTTATAAGAAAAGCTTTTATAGAGTATATGCAATATGTACTCTAGGAAGAAGGGAAGAAAATCATTGAGGAGGTACATAAATGTGTTTGTAAGAATTGATATGATAATTTTATATCTTAACATTGAGTGCAAGTATACAATATCGTATGCAAGTAATAAAGGGACAAAAGAGTCGAATGTCGAATATACAGGGATAATATATTCTTTTTAACCAAGTACTAAAATTATATTTTTCTAGTAATTATTCAAAAAAATAAAAATCTAAGGATGAATTTAGAAAATTATAAAAGTAATGACACAATGTAAATAGATTAAGAAGATAGTAATATACAAAAAACCTAGGGTTAATATTATCCCTCAATATGCTTTCCAATGATTAATCCTCAATATTTAATTCTGTTAGTCTTTGTTATTGATCAAGACACTATTGTATTCACAAGTCTCTCCCAAGATCATGCAAGTATACCTTAATTTACCAAATACCTATACTCCTATGGTACTTATAATAAATTAAAATTCATTAAGATTAAGTTATACTGATCATACATGCTAATTAAGTATATTCCTATCCTAATTTAAAACTTGCATATGCAATATTGATTGTTACTTTAAAATCACGCATCAAATTACCTAGGTCTAAATATAATGATTCTTCTTCGGAGTTTATAAAAAATATTACCAATTCATTCACAATATATTGGCCAGATATATTAAAGCATTAAGAACAAGTAATTTGAATAACAAATAACTAAGTTTATTAAATATTAAAAAGATATGGCAATTAAGTGCATATATTGAGTTCAAGTATTAACTCTAGAAAGAAAATTTAGTTCATGGCTATAAGAGAACAACGGCAAAAATAATAAGAAATCATGTTACAATTAATAGCAAATCGATATAGACATCGAATTGTTCTTGATTTTGCTGCCTAAGAAACTCTTGATGCCGAAGAATGCTTTGAATCTCTCTATGGCTGCTTCAATTAAGCTCCAAGTGCTCTCTAAGACTTATGTATGTGTTCTTGATGTTCTTGGATGCCCTTTAAAGGCTGAGATGAGTGGCCTTTTATAGGGATTAATATGAGCTTGAAATCTTCAATTCTTATTGGGTTAGGAATTGCATTGCTGTTAGAGCGCTATCTTGCTATCGCTGAGGCATTGCATGTAAAAAGCTGTATCATTAGAGCGATGAAGGTTTGGCGCTGGAACACTGGGCTATCGCTGACGCAATGGCAAGCTATCACTGGAGCGATGAACTACGACTTAAATAGGTAGTTTTTTTAATTTTCTTATTTTGATCACTATTACAGTGCTAGGGCAAAAATCCTTGTGGTGCTAAGGCGACAGGTCTATATTTTAAAAATATCAATAACAATAATGCATATAGATTGTTCTAGTCCCTATAAATAACAATAATGCATATATATAGCCATTTATTCTAAAAAAAACTAAAATATCAAAATTAAAATATAAAAAAAATATATGACAAATATGTCCTTATCAAGAATCTTCTAGTAGAAGGAATCGTGCTTATAATATAATGAGACAAGGCTACTAGTGGCCTACCATATAGCAAAATGTCGTAGAATATACGAAGAAATGTGAGAAATGTGAGAAATATGGTATATTTATCCACCTTTTAACTGGGAACTTAAGTGCAGTATCCAATTACTAGCTTTTTGTTTAATAAGAGATGGATATTATGGGACCTTTGACACTAGTAGTTAAAGGGAAACACTTTGTTTTACTTGCAACGGATTATTTCTCTAAGTATGTGAAGACTGAAGCCTATAATAGCATAACTAGAACAAAAGTTAAGAAGTTCCTTCAGAATAATGTAATCACCAAATAGCAGAACATAGCTATTCAGCAAAATAGTAACCTTCTATTGCAACAAAGTCAAAATTCAATAGAAGTTCTCTTCTCAAAGCTATCCGCAGGGTAATGGCAAGCAAAAATTATCAATAGATCAATCTTCACAATGCCAAGGAAAAGGTTAGAAAGAAAGAAAGGGAAGTAGCTTGAAGAGCTTTCAGGAGCACTTTGGGTGTACATGACTATAGAGAACATTTCCACATAGAGTTTCCCATATGCATTCATTTATGAAATAAAGGTAGTACTTTCCATAGAAGTATTCATTTTAGCCTTATGAACCAAGCTGGTCATACTGGAATTTAATGATGAATCATTATATATGGCCAAAGACTTTGCCAGTAAAGCACAAGACGTTGCCATCATTCATGTTGCAATCTATAGGAAAAAAATTCAAAAGCATTATAATAAGAAAGTTCGCAAATGAGAAATCAAGAAGTTAAATCGATGAGCCTTTCTATTGCAAACTATAGATGAGAAACAAATCCCAGTACTATATGAACATTTTAGTACTATAGAAGTTTATGTGTAAGATGAGTCCTAACATAATTTTAATCAAATTGTTGTATTATTTAAAGTATTATTATATTGTCAAAAATACTTCTCAAGAAGCATCAAATAACAATATTATATCCCTAGAAGTGTCATGGGCTTCCAAGCACAACCTTCATGGATTACTAATTACAAAAAGCTTCCCTAAAAAGGTTACAAGCTTCTAAAAACACCTTTCAAGGATTGCTTAAGATAAAAAGCTTACTAGAAGGATTGTTGGCTTTCATGCATACCCTTCCAAAGAATGCCTAATACAAAAAAAAACTTATTTGGAAAGGTTGTAGGCTTTCAAGGTTTGCTTAAGACGAAAAGCTTTTTGGAAGGTTGTGGGCTTTCGAGCATACCCTTCTAAGGATTGCCTAAGATAAAAAGCATTCCTGAAAAGGTCATGGGTTTTTTAGCATACCTTTCTAAGGATTACCTAAGATGAAAATTTTCCCTAAAATGGTCATGGGCTTCTAAGCACACTTTTTTAAGGATTTCTAAAAACAATAAGCTTCCCTAGAAGGGTTATGGGTTTACAAGCACACCTTTTTATAGATTGTAAAAATTTAGAGGGTTCCCAATAAGAGACGTGGCCTTGCGAGTGCAAACTTTTGTAGATCAGTAAAGGCACAAAGACATCCCTAAAAATACATTAGAGTTACTTCTCCCAATATTGCTCACAATCAATTGTGAAGGTTATACCACAAAAACATTCTTGAAGGATCTTAGAACTTTCATACTACACTTTCATAAATTTATCAGATCACAAAAAAGATCAATCCTAGAAGGTTTGGGTTTCCTCAAAATACTCTCTTAAAAATACATCAAAACAGTAAGCATTTAGCAAACAGCATATGGAAGCATAAAAAATTCAAGTCAAGAAATCAGAAACATTCCAAATTCAGGAAGTATACTTAAACACATGAATTGTTACATAAGTTTGGTAAAACAGGAAGTAAGACTTAGTTAAATATTTTATATACTTATCATATGATTGGTTATAATAAGAACCTATACTTATTCACAAAGGGAGAATTACTTAGAAATTTTCATCTTCATAACTTATAAATTATGTCATTAAAGGAAATTACATTTAGACAATTCTTCAAACCAAAAACAAAAGTTCATTGTAGTCATATTGAACTCGCATTATATGGTCTAAGATTCAAAAGATTATTATTTTATTCATATAATAATGCTAGCTATAAAAAAAAACCTTTATAGAGCTTGTAAATTTATAAAAACTTGAGGGACAGTTGTTCATCATCATCGGAGGATACTTCTGAGAGGTCCACCACATTAGGAGAAGCTTCATAAGTGCCTTTATCAAATAATTCATAATTGATTTGATGAATGTCATTGTTAAAATGCCTCACAGACTATTTATGGGTACCAACCCATCATAACGTTGAGGTCTTTTGGTAGTTCCCAATATTTGGTCGAATCCTACCCAAACCTGAAGCCATATCTAAAAGGTCATGCAAAGGATACTCGAATCTAGCGATCATATAATGCTTGTGTAGCCCTTTCTTTTCCATTTACCATTAGTAACTTCTAGCTCTATTTTGGAAAAGGCAGGGGCTTTTTAAGATTGTTCCAAAGCCTTTCTCAACTTAAATGATTATGCCTTTGTGACCCTTAAAAGATATACACCAATGGCAATATGATTTTTAGCCTCAAGCAAATCATCATGCTCATTTTGTAAAAGGACATTTGTAGAATACATTTGATCTGGTAGGGATTAGTTGACACTCTCTAAGCTATCAACCCTTCTCTTTAAAGTTCAAGTTCCCCCTTTAAGAAAATGACCTTATCCTTATTTGCAGTTAGGGAATCATACAGATTAACCCGTTACCTCAACAAATCATCATATTCCCTTTTCAATACAACATTGTTCATAGTTATTGACTCTATAGTTTTGAAAAATTGTGCTATACAAGAAGCATAAACTCATCCTCCTCTATCTAAGTGGCACGTAGGGGAGTATGAGGTGGCAAGTAATGAGGAAAAAAACTCATTCCTTTTTCAGCCATACCTCTATAAGTTTTAGATTACCTCTGTAAGTTTTAGATGAGTCACCCATTTATATTCTCATTTTTAAGGGGTTAAGGGAGAATAGAGTCCATGGAGTTGGAACTAGAGTTGGAATCACTACTCATTTTTAGTGGAGCCTTTACGAAATAAGAATAAAAGGTCAAAAAGAAAGAAAGGATCTAGAGAGTGAAAGAATAAGAAAAGTTTTAACTTACCAAAACGTATGGATGACTCCATCCCAAGATCAAAATTGAATGGAGGAGGTTCAATCGAGGAACCTAGAACCTCTCATATTTTATATGGCAAGCTCTCTCTTTAACACTTGGATGAGGAAATAAACTAGTTGATAGAGGCTTATTTACAACTTCTAAAAGCTTTCCTTTAAGTAGCTTTTAGCACCATTCCAAAAAAAAGAAACCTTAGGGGGATTGGACCTATGTGTTTTCAAAGCAAATGAGGATTCCGTACTTCTAAAAATTATCGAGGACTTTTTTTTTGTATTTTTTTTTATCCTTATCTCTTTGCTCCATAATGAGAAAATTCAAGAACCACTTCAAGGATATTTTTTATGAAATATTGGAAGTTTGGGAAGAAAAGAAATATGAAAATTTGAAAACATGCATGAATCTTTGAATTAATAGAATCCTAGAAGTAAACTCACATATCATTCCATTCGCGTGGAGGATACCTTGAAGCCATTTCTTATACTCGAGGATCAGAATGAGGGTCTCATGAAGGCCTTGTGCCTAAGGGACTAGCTGCAATCATCTCAAGAATAATTAGATTTATACGAGGAAGAAAACTAAACAAAGCGACCAAACTTAGAACCTTAGGATCCTATCAAGGAATTAGGTTTAGGGTCTTAGAACTATCGTTAGAGCCTACACTTGTAGTAGGGAGCAATTAGCAATAAAAAAATGTTTAAAACAAAAAGAGAAAATTAGAATCTCACCTTTTGAGAGATCTGAACTGCTTGAACATTAAAGCTGCATAAGAAAGAGACAACAGGACACGATGAAATGAAATCAATGAAGGGAAATAAAAGATAAAGAAAACTCACTTATATCGAGGAAGACCCCTTTATAAGTGTAAGTAAAATTTCTCACTAGAAAGCCCCTTACGAACACTGAGAGAGAGTTGAATTTTGTTCAAAAGAAAGTCATAGAACAAGATGCAATTATGGTAAGTCCTAATTCAAAAGAAAAAGAACCCATAGGTATCTTGAGATCTGAAGGCATCAAGGTCAACACATTATCTTTCATGGTCAAGGTAAATGAAAAGTGGCACACATTTTCACCAAAAGCATAGACTATGAAGAGGTTATAATTTTACAGACCTGGATAGGAGATCATCTCTCAAGAAAAGGTCAAACTGGTCTTACTATCAAGGTGACCTCAGGAAGTGGCAACCTCATATAGATACCCTAGCTTTTTTTATTGGCCACTAATGACCGCAATATACTTATCGAATCCAACTTTCTTTTCCTCAAAGTTAAAGAACAAATTTTGTTTCATATGGGAAAAGTAGTAATTGAGTTTTCCTTATTTGAGTTTGAAAGTAATGAAGACATCATATAAAGTTAAATGATAAGGAGCATGGATCATAAGATTTTAGAAGGAGACATTCCAAATAAGGTAAAAAAAAATTAGATGGATTTGTTATGGTGACATGTTAGTTACATGAAAGAACTCGTGGACAAGAAGGGATAAGGAACCTAAAACACATAAGGTATTTCTGATTAAAGAAAGTTCACCACTCGTATAGATGAGGGTTGCAGAGATGTTCCACTGGTAGGAGGTTCCTCATTTGAACATTGTTAGGAAGTTGCAACATCGACTTTAGTTCATCAATTAAGAATTTTTTTAGTCCATTGACCAATTGCTCCAAAATACTAGAAATGTTTTTGAAAAGTTATGGTTTTTCAAGAGACTAAGAAAAGGGAAAAATAAAAAATGCAAAAGTATTTTGAAGATAAAGTGAAAAGTTAAAAATTAAGATTAACCGTGAGATTTTATAGGTTAGAGGCAACCACTGATGCATCTAATAGAGAGTAAATGACATGACTAATACAACAATAAGGGTTAGAAATGGGCAGAAAAAACAAATGACTAATGAAATAACACATGGCACTCACTTAATGGTCAGTGAAGAAGTGTGCCTTAAAAGCTTCCGAGTAAGGGGGATACACTCCTTCACTATTAAAGGGACATCTATTGAGCCCATTTCCTATTTGGTCCAACCACATTGCACCAAGTGTTTAGATCTACTTCAGTAGAAGAGACACATGACAGAATAAGCCTATTTCCTTGTTATGTAGACAAATCAGCTCGATTCTAGATTTGAATTTGATAGGTATCATAAATGAGTTATGGATACCATGAAAAGGTAAAAACATATTAGATCGCAATTTTTATTCCAATTATCATGCATTAACTGGTAAAACATGCAGTGAATATGGAATTGAATTATTCACCTGATTATCTATTAAAATACCATTAAGACACATTTAAACTCAAATTTATAGCATTTATAACTAACAACTATTGAGTCATTACTACAATTACTCGATAATAACTCATTGGATCTCAACTCATATGAAAGATTTAATATTGGCTTATGCAAGCGAGGATTTTTGGATATTAAAAAAAATTCAATATTGCACATAGAAAACCATCAACTTTAATTTTTTCGTGCATCATCATCCACTACCTCACATATGGACACCTTTTTATCTTATAAGTACTGATTTGAGTGCTAGAGTATTCTTTTTTACAAAAGGACGAAGGGTCTTTTTGCTATTGTAAGGAGTACACAAGGTAATTTCTTGAGAAATTTGTATAAGAGAACTTCATTTTAAAAGTTATCAATATTTTTGCCAACTAATTATCTCTTACGTAATTATCATATTCATATAGGGTTTGGCTATTTATAGAGGCCTAGCACGGCTCACCAAATTTTGGTTTAGGCATTCTATTGTATCTAGGCTGCAGCCTAGCACGGCACAGCATGCCTCATAGACCGCGCCCAAGGCCATGCCCATGGGCCTTTTTCTATCATTTTTTTGAAATAATTTTTTGATTTAAAAAAATAAAAAATAGTGATGTAAATTTAACCCTTTATTTTTACATTTGTATCTAATAATTCAAATTTAGAATAATATCAATAAATTTTTATCTTTAATAGAATTATAGCACATTTTCAATCCAATATAATCTTAATTAATTGTTTGTTATTACAATTAATAATTTTAATTATTATTACAATATTTATAATTGCAATTAAAATATTGTAAAAAATATAATTGAATTATTTAATTTATCCTTTGAATATAACCTATTTGAAATGGAATGATTGAATCTTTGTACAATTGAATTATAATTTCAATTTAGTTAATTAAATTATTTAATTTATCCCATGAATCATACAAATTAATTGAAATTGAAACTAAATCCTAGCACAATTGAATTATAATTTCAATTAATTTAAATTGTTTAATTTATCCAATAAATACCAATTAATTGAACCTAAATGATTGAATCCTTGTACAATTAAATTATAATTTTAATTAATTCATTAATCATCTCATGAATACAAATTAATTGAAATTGAATAATTGAATCCCTATACAATTGAATTATAATTTTAATTTAGTCAACTAAATTATTTAATTTATCCTATGAATAATATAAATTAATTGAAATTAAATTATTGAACCTTATACAAGTGAATTATTTAATTCATCTCATGAATACGAATTAATTGAAATTGAATGATTGAATCATTGTACAATTGAATTATAATTTCACTTTAGTAGAAAAACAAAATTGTCTAATTTATCCTATGAATAATATAAATTTATTAAAATTAAAATCGAATCCTTATATAATTGAATTATTTAATTTATCACATGAGTACCAATTAATTGAAATTAAAATTGTCTAATTTGTCCCATAAATAATACAAATTAATTGAAATTGAATGATTGAAATCTTGTACAATTAAATTATAATCTCAATTTAGTCAATTAAATTGTTTAATTTATCCTATAAATACCAATTAATTGAAATTAAATTATTGAATCCTTGTACAATTGAATCATAATTTTAATTAAGTCAATTAAATTATTTAATTTATCCCATGAATAATAAAATTAATTAAAATTGAAATCGAATCCTTATACAATTGAATTATAATTTTATTTAATTCAATTAAATTATTTAATTTACTCCCATGATTGCCAATTAATAGAAACTAAATGAATGAATCTTGTACAATTGAATTATAATTTTATTTAATTCAATTAAATTATTTAATTTACTCCCATGATTGCCAATTAATAGAAACTAAATGAATGAATCTTGTACAATTAAATTATTTAATTTACTCCCATGATTGCCAATTAATAGAAACTAAATGAATGAATCCTTGTACAATTGAATTATAATTTTAATTAATTCAATTAAATTATTTAATTCATCCTATGAATACAAATTAATCGAAATTGAACGATTGAATCCTTGTGCAATTAAATTATAATTTTAATTTAGTCAATTAAATTATTTAGTTTATCCCATGAATGCCAATTAATTGAAATTAAATTATTAAATCCTTATATAATTAAAATATTATAATTTTTATTTAGCCAGTTAAATTTTTAAACTTATCTCACGAATAATACACATTAATTGAACTTGAAATCGAATCTTTATACAATTGAACTATAATTTCAATTAATCCAATTGAATTATTTAATTTATCCCATGAATACCATTTAATTGAAATTAAAATGATTGAATCCTTGTACAATAGAATTATTATTTCAATAAATTTAATTGAATTATTTAGTTCATCATATGAATACAAATTAATTGAAATTGAATGATTGAATCCTTGTACAATTGAATTATAATTTCAATTTATTCAATTAAATTATTTAATATTTCCCATATATACCAATTAATTTAAATTAAATGATTGAATCTTTGTATATTTGAATTATAATTATAATTTAGCCATTTCACAATTGAATTATAATTTTATTTATTAACTTGAACTATTTGATTTATTACATAAATATAAACTAATTAAAATTAGAAATTGAATATTACATAATTAAATTTTAATTTTATTAATTGAAGTGCAACATTGAATTTTATTTTTAATTTTCTGAACTGAATGATTTTATCACGAATATAAATTGAATAAAAATATAATTGAATTGATAAATTTAATACAAAATAAAATATACAATAACATATTTTAATTATATAAAACTTCATATTTAATATTAAATTTGAAGAGTATAATAAAAAATGTTGTTTGCTCTAGTAGTTGGTAGTGTTTACTTAGTTGAGTTTTTAGCCATAAGGTCTCGAACACAAGACCTAATGACCACAAAATGCAATATTTTCTATAATAAGGCTCTTGATGGCCCGTGCTAGGACGAGCCCATGGCGGCCTAGCACGGCAGAACATGCTAGTATAACGTACTGTGCCAGTCTATGGCACGCTATAGTGTTGTGTTGGGTTGGACCGCCCACAATTGGCGAGACTCATTTACCATCTCTAACTATTTACATCCTAAAATCACTTTAAAGACCTTTTTTAAAATAATGTTTTAGTCACAAAAACATCCATGTTGTAGTTTACTTTTAAGGATAACTTAATACAAAGTAAAAAGAACATTGTTACCCTTAGACTTTGTACCTATAATCCTTCTACTTTTGAACTTTGAACTCTAAATTTTTTTCTCCTTAACCATCAAATCTAATCTATCATCAGAAAGATATTTAAGTTTTAACAAATATTTATTCATGAAAATACTTAATTGAACCTTAAGTATATCGATGTTTTATAAGATTTCAATAAGTAGAAGCTTGATTAAAAAAAAGAAATTAAAGAAATTGCATAAAAATGTTTATTAGTCAAATATCATTAGTTTTGATTCAAAACAAAATTATTATAGAATAAAAGGAAGACTAAAGAAAGGAAGAAAGAAAAAAAATTACTATAATATTTCCAGTTCTAAAAAGAAAAACACAACAAGTTGAATTTAAAAGAATAATAAATAAATTATAGTAAAAAGATAATAATTAATAATTTTCTATTGTTTGAACTAAAAGGAAACAAAAATGTTGTAAATGAAATAATTGAAAAACAAAATGAGTAACAAACTGTTGGAATTTATTAAAAGAAAACCAATAATTGTATAGAACAAAAATATTACTTCAATAAACATTAAATCATCTGGTTTTTAATGTATAAAGATGAATCACAACTTATTATAGACTCAGATATTCTATAAGATATATTAAAAGTAAAATAAAATGTAAAAAATACATTAATTTATTAGAAAGAAAAGAAACAATTCTCCAAATTTTATGCGGATCAAATCCTACTTAAAGAAGAGAACTCAAAGAGGACTATAAATGGGGAGGTGGGCGACTAAAAAGTGTTGACCAACGTTCCTTGTGAAGGGTGTGATAAAGACTTATAAAGAATATTATTTCTATCTTGAACTTAAATTTTACTTTAAATTGATGAATATATGGCTATTTATGAAGTTTATTGATAAAATATAGGGTTTGAACCCTATAGCATGAAGATTCTTGGATTAGGACAAAAAACGGAGAGATTTGAAGATTAAAGCCCAACGTTACGGCCTCTAACTCAAAGACTTCAGTGCCATAATGCTCCACACCCAACACCGTGGTGCTCAACTAGTATATCAAAGGAATATTTTCAGGTCTTAGTGTCACGACACCCGAGCATCAGCGTAACGCATTCTAAATAATGATTTTAATGCCACAACGCCCAGAAACTAGTGCCACAATGCTCATCTGACAAAAAAATTAAAAAAGGAAATTTTTTGGAATCTAAATTCAACTTAGATTCGAAGTAGCTGACTTCTAAGGTTACAAAAACCTATAAAAAGACCTCTTTCCTTTAAAAGCTAATAAAGAGAGAGCAATAGAGAGAGGTTAAGAGCAAATACAAAAATAAATTACAAGAGAGATTAAAGCAAGATTATAGATTAAAGAGTAAGGATTGTGCAGCAAGTAAGAGAGAGAAGGAAATAATTCAAGGCATCCACCTTGTTTAACTTATTCCCTTTTCTCATATTTTATATCCTTGTTAATTATGTCTTTGAGTATTTATTTGGGACTCTTAGATTCATCATAAACTAATTTTTTTATCTAGTGTTCAACTCTTGAACCCATTATGTAGATAAATTTTATTATTTCTCTTATTTCATGAACTTAATAAAGAAAAATTATTCATTCTATCTTATGCTTAAATCTTTCTCTATATCTGACCAATATATTGATTATTTAAGGAACCATAATGAATTTGGCAAAAGAATTTATGTGTTTAGCCTATAATAGTTTGATATATAATCATAAAGTAATAACTATGAGTTCCATATAGGATAGAGATATGCCTATATGGCATTAATAGACACGTTCTTAATGAATTTCATTCTATTTTGATTATCATAGACATATAGGTAATTGTTAGTATAAGATATAGTTATTTGACCATCGACGGAGGCTCATAATGAGAATAGAGATCTAACCAATAATCCATTATTGAGGAATTAAATAAGAGATAATAGGTTCAATGAAGTATTGAGGGATAATTTGTAACCTTTGATTTTCTTAACTTGGTGAATTCATATCTTTATTTGCTTATTGCTTCAGTTTAGGTTAATTTTAGTATAATTAGATAAATTAAAGTTACTCAATGTTAACTTTTTCTAAATAAAAGTTAAGTATAATTAAGCTTAGTAATTGATAAAAAAGATTAGATTATAGAAGTCTCTATGAGAATGATATCTAATTTATATCATTTACTACTTGTTGTGATATCTATACTTGGGTATTTTTGTGCTAGGATTTGCACCACATCAAGTTTTTGATGCTATTACCAGGAAATTTTTTTATTTGTCCTTATATCAATACTAATAGCAAACTACCTTACTTTTAATTCAGATTTTTTTTTTTACTTTTTACTTTTGTTTTTTAGGATAACTTTGAACAATTTATGTGAAGGGCAAAGAGTGACGATTTAACTTCTGTTGATCCTGAGATGGAAAGAACATTCTAAAGACTTTGATGTGAATAAAACCAACCTATAAACATGGATGACTAGATCAATAATCTAGAGAATCAACACTTAGCAAAACCATAAAGAACATTAAGGTGACCAACAGTCAACGAAAGTAGAAGGATTCTATAGAATTCAATGGTTCACCAAATGTTGATCCCAACAAGCATATCATAATTTTTTTTCGAGATTTGTGATACATTTAAATACAATAGAGTATCAGATGATGCTATTAGATTAAAGTTATTCCCTTTCTTTTTAAGGGATAATGCTAAGAATTGGTTGATGTCATTGTCATTCGGCTTTATAGCGACATGGCATAATTTGGCACAAAAAGTTTTAGCAAAATTTTTTTCACCTACTAAAATGACAAAAATGAGGAATGACATCGCCTCATTTATTTATTTTGATGGCGAGTCACTATATGAAGCTTGGAAAAGATTCAAAGGACATATTAAGGATGTGTCCTCATTATGAGGTACCTAAATGCCTATTAGTCCAAATATTCTACAATGGACTAGTAGGTCATTTAAGGACCATTATAGATGCAGTTGCTAGAGGAGCCTTAATGAAAAAATTTACAGATAAGGCATATGATCTACTAGAAGAGATGGTATCGAATAGTTACTAATAGAAAGCTGAAATGGTAACACCAAGGAAGATTATAGGCATTCATGATATTGATGCATTTAACATATTAGCTGCTTAAGTCAATATGTTATCCAAAATTTTTGACGCCAAGATTGCCATCAAAACTCATAACGTACCTATGATTTTTGCAATGATAACCATATGAATGAGCAGTGCATGGAGTTAGTAAACTATATTGGAAATTTCAATAGACAATAAAAAAAATCCCCATTCAAACTTCTAAAATTCAAGGTGAAAAACCATCGAAGCTTTTCTTGGAATAACAATTAAGGGTAGTCATTTAGACCAATGAAATCCTAAACGATTCTATCTACAATAAAAAAAGAAACCAGTATTGGAAGACATGTTCATGGAATATATAAAGTCTAATGATGCCATTCTACATCTTTGAAGACTTTAGAAACATAAATGGGACAACTTGTTGTAGCTCTAAATAGTCAACCTTATGGAACTTTATCAAGTAATGTGAAGCCAATCTAAGAGGTAAAAAAGAGCAGTGTAAGGCTATCTCCTTAAGAAGTAGTAGAAAGTTATAGTCTAACACAACAAAAAACAAGTATAAAAGTGGAAAAACAAGTATAGAAACAAGTGTAGAAGCAAACACTCAGCAGCAGAATAGTGCAAAAATTGGTATAGATATACTGAAAGATGTAGACGTATAAAATAATACAGAACAAATGAAAAAACCAGTAGTAAGAGTATGCAAAGACATCTAGTGTAGTATTTTAATCTACCTTTACAATTCTCTTAGAGGCTATAGAAGAAAAAATTAGATAAGCAATTCTCCAAATTCTTAGATGTATTCAAGAAACTTCACATTAACATTCCTTTTCTAAATGCCTTTGAATAAATGCTAGGTTTTGTGAAGTTTATAAAGGATATCCTATCTAAGAAAATGAGACTTGTAGATTTTGAGACAGTAGCACTCACTACAGAATGTAGTGCAATCTTGCAAAAGAAATTACCTCTAAAGTTTAAAGATCTAGGCAGTTTCTCCATGCCAATCACAATTGAGAACTAGTTCTGTGAAAAAGACTTATGTAATCTAAGAGCTAGTACTAACCTAGTGCCATTATCCAACTATAAGAAGTTATGTTTGAGAGAGGCCACACCTACTAATGTAACCTTGTAACTTGCTAATCACTCATTCACATATCCAAGAGGCATAATTAAAGATGTTTTGGTAAAGGTTGACAAGTTTATTTTTTTCTACTGATTTTATAGTGCTGGATATAGAAGAAGATCGAGAAATTCCCATCATATTAGGAAGACCATTCCTAGCAACCGTCAGAACCCTCATTGATGTACAAAATGGTGAATTAACCATGAAAGTACAGATTGAAGAAATCACTTTGAATGTGTTTAAAGCCATGAAGTGCCGAAGTGAAGGAGAAGAGTGGTTTAGCATTGATGTTATTGACAGTGAATTCCAAGAAGTATTCAACAAGAATAACATTTAAGATTTTTTAGAAGATGTTGTTATTAATGGTAATAAAGTAAAGAGACTTGAAGCATAAGAGTACTTACAAGTACTAAGTGCTTCTCTTAAATTTGACAAAATCAAGATGAGAATAAAACCTTTAAAAAATCATAGGGTAAGCACGTTCATAATAAGCCTTCCATTGAAGAGCCTCCCATATTAGAGCTAAAACCCTTACCTAATCATTTGAAGTATGCATTATTTGGAGAATCATCTACTTTATCACTCATAGTTTTTGCTGAACTTAATAAACTCTAAGAAGAAAAATTATTGAGGGTGTTGAGAGAGTATAAAAGAGCAATTGGATGAACTATTATAGACATCAAGGGAATAAGCCCATTGTTTTACATGTAAAAAATGCTTTTGGAAGATGGTCACAAAGTCATAATAGAGCATCAAAGAAGATTAAATCTAGTAATAAAAGATATAGTAAAGAAGAAAATTATTAAGTGGTTAGATACGAAGATTATCTACTATATTTTAGACAACTTTTAGGTAAGTCTAGTGTAATGCGTACTAAAGAAGTGAGGAATCACTATTGTAGCAAATGACAACAATGATTTAATACCTAATAGAACCATTACTGGATGGAGAATATGCATGGACTACCAAAAATAAAACAAAGATACCCATAAAGACCATTTTCTTTTGCCATTCATTGATCAGATGTTGGATAGATTGGTTGGACATAAGTGTTATTGTTTCTTGGATGGTTATTCAGGATATATTCACATGCCTTTATAGAACATTGGCCTTCTGAAAGATTTCATTTGGCTTATACAACACACCAGCAACGTTTCAATAGTGTATGATGCCTATCTTCTCAGACATTGTTGAACCATTCCCATAGGTATTTATGGATGACTTTTCTTTTTTTGGTGATTTCTTGGATTTATGTCTTGATAATTTAGCATTTGTGCTTAATAAATGTGAAGAAACTAACCTAGTGCTAAATTAGGAGAAGTGTCATTTTATGATCAAAGAAGAAATAGTCTTAGGCCATAAAATTTCTTCTCAAATATATAGGTTAATAGAGAAAAATTTGAGACCACTGAAAAACTGTCCCTACTAATGTGAAAGGCGTTTGGAGTTTTCTTGACCATAAAAGTTTTTATAAAAGATTTATCAAAGATTTCTCCAAGATATCTAAGCCTTTATGCAACTTACTAGAGAAAGGCGTGTAGTTCCACTTTGATGAAGCATGCCTTTCCATCTTCGTAACCTCGAAGAAAAATCTATTATAGTACCAAATTGAAGTCTTTCATTGGAAGTAATGTGTGATGTAAGTGACATAGTTGTGGGTGCAGTGTTGAGATAAAGGCAAGAGGAATTTTTTTGCACCATGTATTATGCTATCAAAACTCTTAATGACGCACATTTCAATTACATCACTACAAAAAAAGAACTTTTCGCAGTAGTTTTTACTTTGATAAATTTTGTGCCTATCTCATTAGAGTCAAAGTAACAGTCTTCACAGACCATTCAATCATCAAGTACTTAATAATAAAGAAGGATGCAAAACTAAGGTTCATTCAACGGATACTATTACTTCAAGAATTTGATCTCGAGATTGAAGATAAAAATGGGTTAAAGAACTAAGTAACAAACCATCTCTCTTGCTTGGAGACTCCAAATCAAAATTAAGAAAAGTCGGAATTGATGAGACATTTTTAGATGAATAAATCCTTATAGCACAACACCAAGAGACCTTATAGTCTATTGATTAGCATGTGTCCATATCAAATCATTAGAAGTTGTATTCTTCAAGTGAAAATCCAAGACATCCTACACTATTGCCATTCATATAGTTATAGTGGCTATTTTTCAAGTGACAAAACAGCAGTAAACGTACTTCAATCTAGCTTTTACTAGCCTATATTATTTAAAAATGCATTTCTCTTTGTTGTAGGTTGAGATAGGTGTCAATGGACGAAAATATCTCTAAAAGACATGAAATGCCACAACAGAACATTTTAGAGGTAGAGATCTTTGACGTATGGGACATAGACCTCATAGGACCTTCCTACCATCTCATAAAAATAGGTACATTCTTATTGCAGTAGACTACGTATCTAAATAGGTGGAAACTATTGCATCACCCACTAATAATGCTAAGTAGTGATCAAGTTCCTCAAGAAGAACATATTCACAAGATACGGGACCCCAAGAGCAATCATTAGTGATGAAGGCTCATACTTTTGCAACAAATAATTTTCAGCTCTCCTATAAAAATATGGGGTCAAGCAGAAGATCGCCACTAAAGATCATCTACAAACAGGTGGACATGTAAAAGTTTTTAACAGAGAATAAAGAGGATTTTAGAATAGATAGTAAAATTAAATCGAAAGGATTCGGCACTACATTTTAGATGAAACACTTTGAGCATAACGCACTACATTCAATACCCTCATCAATATGTCCCTATTCCATTTAATGTTTGGAAAACTATGTCACTTACCCTTGGAACTAGAGCATAATGCCTATTAGGCTATTAAAGCCCTAAACTTTAATCTCCAAGAAGTAAGAGAAAAGCCCCTGCTTTAGCTCAATGCCATGGATGAATTTTGTCTGCAAGCTTATGAAAATGCAAAGCTATACAATTAGAGATCCAAAAGGTGGCATGGCAAGAAAATACTTCAATAGTCATTAAAAAGGGATAACAAGTGTTGCTTTACTACTCTCGCCTAAAGCTATTTCTAAAAAAGCTTAAATCCCAATGGTCAGGACCATTCTAAATCACTAAGGTATATCCAAAATGAGCTTTTGAAATCAAGGATCCAATTCATGCTACATTCATAGTAAATGGCCAGCACCTCAAATATGACCAAGGTAATACCATTGATAGGCAAAGGTCTTCGTCCAATTGATGGAGCCAAAGTAAACCAAAAAAGCATTACGCCAAGCTGACGGCGTTAAATCAAGTGCTTCTTGAAAGGCAACCCATGTTAAATATCCTTTATTTTATTTATTTTTTAGTATTTCCTTTAAGTTTTTCTTTGAATAAATAAAAATGAGTATGTTCAATTAAGCTCATCACTGTGACACTCAATAGTGAGCACTGTGACGCCAATGTCAGAGTCCTTAGCGTTGCAACATTGGGAATTCAGCACTGCAATGCTAAAAGATAGGAACCTTAGGCTTAAAGTGCCCAAGCTTGAGCGTTTTGCATTCCTCATTCAGCACTGCAACACTAAGACTTAGGTGACTCAAGACCCATTTTTAGGTTTAAGTGACACGGTGCCCAAATGCCAATGCCACGACGCTAAGTCGAGGAATAGTACAAAATAACCCCAAATCTCTTATTCCTCCCTTTCCTCTCTTAAACTCTAAAACACACTCAAAAACTCTAAACCCCTAAATTGACACAAACCCACTACCAAAATCCTTGCTAAAATTCACTTTTAATACAAATTCACCCAAAAACAACACAACAAATCTATCAAAAATTAAAATTCAACCAATAACACCAAAATTTAATTTTTGAGCAATAAATGTACTAAATTCATCACTTGTTTTTTTTTTCATCATAAGAATAACAAAATCATTAATGAATTTAAGTTTTTATATGCATTGATTATACTTGGTATTGAGATTGTACTTATGATGTCAATTTCTCTTTTGGTTTGATTATTGAGATTATGCTTACAGTTCTGTTTCTTACTTGGTTTGATTATTGAGATTGTGGTTATAAGGTCAAACATGTGTTGATTGTTTGGATTGATATTATGCTAAGATAATTTGGTTTTGATCCATGAATTAAGGGATTTGGTGTTTGTGATTAAAGACATTGAAGTTGAGAAGGCGTATATGATTCAAAATGTGAAGTTTTGGGAGTTTGCATTCTTATTTACAGGTACTATTTTAATGGCTTTGAAATGATCCCGTTCCTCAGCAACCTCATCATCTATAGGTTATGACACCACAAAAATTGTGTTACAAAAAGCCTTTGAACTGCACATATCATTCATGATCAAGAGAACAACTATACCAATGAGGGGCTTTAAAATAATCGAAAGATACTACCTAAACATTATACGAATCATCGAAGAAAGGGGATGGTAAAAACTTTGTACACAATTAAAGGTAGCAATTCTATTGGTCATCTGGGAATTCTATACAAACACCCCTAAACATCGAGATTTAAAGGTATATTGAGGAGACGAAACATAGAAATCACAAGCACCACCATCAATAGGTTTCTTGGCCTTTAAAGTATTCCATGCAATAGGAACCAAATTATGAGGCAATTATCAAATTCCTAGCCACACCATAGGCTAAGTGGTAAATGTTTGGTAGCAAGCATGTTTCTTTTTCTACCCATTTCATGAGTAGAGAATCTAAGGCATGGCATTATTTTATAACTACAAACCACATGCCAATTCATCATATAATCTCTATCACCATATATCGTGCCATTTTGTTGTATGCTATCCCTATAGGGAAATCCATTGATATCGGCAAGGTTATCAAAGATAGCATCTTCCATAGCATTTATTGTACAAAGATGAGTTTCTATTACCTCTCTTTAATCATTGCCTTGTGTGCCCAAGCTGGAGTTTAATGGGCACCTATAAAGGACTTATTACACTCAAGGCACGCCTTTAACAATAGTAAATAGCTCATATTTGGGACAGTGGTGATCAGCAAGGCCCAATCCCAATAGCACCAAGATAGCAAGCATTACCAATTGCTTCTTCCTTATCTTAACAACTATTTACTATAGAAGAAGTGTCTAGTATGCCTGGAGACATCTTTTGTAGCACACCAGTAGTGGTGTGCTACTTGGGTAGCTTATTAAGACCAAATTCTTTGAATTTCCCTTGAAAACTTTGGCATGGACACATGTATATTACCTCAGCCACCAGTTTACAACACCCTATAAATTCGCAGCTAATTTAAGTGATGTTGATGAGGAAACACAAGAGGTTGATAATGAGAAGGCTGAGGACAACATGGCTAACCACTAAAGGCTCACTCGCACCTTAAGGAAGTGTTTCAATTTTTCAATTTTACTTCCATTATGAAGGCATTTTTTTATTTAAGTTTGGGGACAGAGAAACACTTCTGTAGTTACCTTTAGTTATTTAATTTTCTAGTTTGCATGTTGAGGTTTAATTTATGTTTTTACTTATAATTATTATTGTTTTCTAGTATCTTTGTTTGGGTTAAATGGAAATTGCAAGTCCATGATAAAAATCTGAATTGAAGAGAAGCTATAAAACTTAAAGAGTCAGTAAATACTATGTCTATCCTTAAGCTTAATTAGAATTGTTTATATTCACCTTATTTATCTTTACTTCAAACACATTGAATTAGAGTTGCTAAAGTACATTAATTGCTAACTTTGAAGATGTTTATCCAAAATAAGAAATTATTTAGTGTCTTAATCAGTCTAGAACTTATTTAATTAATGCTTGAGGTAAAATCTTAGGGCATACATAGATAAGAAAATGATTTTAGGTCATGTTTAGATTATTGTGACCTTTCAATACTACTTTGATATATTTTTTAATCCTTAGTTACCCCTGTTGGGCCTTATTGTCAAATTTGTTTGTTAAACCATAATTGACAACCAAAACCTTTAGAATTTAAGTCCTTTATAAAGTTCCTTTGCACTATAACCATAACATCTTGTTAAGGATCATGAAGTGACATAAATCAATGTCGAGGATGAAGAATAAAAGAGTTAGCTCAAAAAAGTAATGTACAAACCTAGCATTATGGGTAAAAAAAACCCTAACCCTAGAAAGTTTTAATGAGCAGCTAGAAAGGTTTAGTGAAAGAAAAGAAAATTAGTGTTATGGTGTGAACTAAAATGTAAATTTTTCCAATTTTCCCTAACCTTAACCTCAGTCTTACATTACAAGCTTTTAAAAGTCCAATTTGATCTTTAGTTATGTATTATCCTACATTAATGGATAGTGATATGAAAAGTAAGCCTATGAAATATTTGAAAGATCCTAGTCATTCTTGTATGTATAAACCATTTTAGGTACACCTGATGGACAATAAAGCAGCCATACACACACACATATCAAGTGATTATTCATAAGATAAAATTAAGCATAATGATTAGGTGTATATGATTTTCATAAGTAATTCTGGACTTTGAATAGTTTATTGGTGTAATTCAATCTGTGAGACTAATTCACAATTTTCTAATTAACCAATACAATTGTTTGTCTTTCAAAGTTATTTTCTTTATTTATTTTTTTGTTTTTCTTAAGGATGAACAAAGATTTTAAGTTTGGAGGTATTTGATACGGACTTATAAAGAATATTATTTCTATCTTCTTACACTTAAATTTTGCTCTAAATTGATGAATATTTGGCTATTTATGGAGTTTATTTATAAAATACAGGTTTTTAACCCATGGTATGAAGATTATGGGATTAAAATGAAAAACAAAGAGATTTAAAGATTATAGCAAGTGTCACGGCCTCCAACTTAGAGACTTCAACACCGTGGTGCTCCACACTCAATGTCGCAATGCTCAACCAACATATCAAAGGAAATTTCTTAGGTCTTAGTGTCATAATGTTTAAGCATTAGTGCCGTAACATTCAAAACAGAAAGTTTAATGCTTCAGTGCGTAAAAGTCAGTGCCTCAGCACTCATACAACTAAAGAAATTTAAAAAAAAATCCAAATTCAACTTAGATTCGAAGCAGCCGACTTCTAAGGTTACAAAAACCTACAAAAAAAAATACCCTTTTAAAAGCCAATAAAGATAAAGCAATAGAGAAAAGTCAAGAAAAAACAAAAGAGAAGAAGAAATTATAAGGGAGATCAAAGTAAGATTGAAGATTGAAAAGTAAGGATTATGCAGCAAGCAAAAGAAAGAAAGAAGCGATTTAAGGCGTCCACCTTGTTTAACTTCTTCTCTTTTTTCATATTTTTATGTCCTTGTTAATTATATCTTGTATATTTGCTTTATGACTCTTAGATTCATCATGAACTAATTTTGTTTATCAGAGTTCAACTCGCGATTCAATATATAGTTGAATTTTATTTCATGAACTCAATAAAGAAGAATTATTCACTCTATCTTGTGCTTAATGCTTTCTTTAGATTTGGTAAATATATTGTTGTTTAAGGAACCATAATAAACTCGACAAAAGAATTTATGTGTTTAGCCTATGAATGTTTAATATTTGATCATAGGATAACAACTATTAGTTCCTTATAGATAAAGTTTTACCTATATGGCATATATGGCATTAATAGACTTGTTCTTAATGAATTTTATTCTATTTCAATTATCATAAGCATATATGTAGTTGTTAGGATGAGATATCATTATTCGAATATTTACAGAGGCTCATAATGATAATAGAGATTTAGCCAACAATTTATTGTTGAGAAATTAAATAAGAGAATAATAGTTTCAATGAAGTATTTGGGGATAACTTATAACCCTAGGTTTCCTTAACTTGGTGAATTCATATCTTTGTTCGCTTATTGCTTAAGTTTAGGTTAATTTTAGTATAATTAGATAAATTGAAGTTATTTAATTTTAGTTTATCTGAATAAAAGTTAAGTAGGATTAATTTTAATAATTAATAAAAAGATTATATTATAGAAGTCTCTGCGAGAACGATATCTGATTCGTGTTATTATACTACATACACTTGCATATTTTTATGCTAGGATTTGCACCACAACATGGTGGTTGACAGAGGCAGACAGATAGAATGAAGAAGAAAAAGAGATTCCTTATGGGAGGGTGGTTGACACAAGTAGACAAATAAAATAAAGACCTCTTAGATAATGAGGTCCTCTATGAGTTGGATTGCGCACCCAGCTATCCATTTGGTGCGAAGTTAACAGATCTTGAAACACAAGGACTAGGTTTCATTTACTATCTAGTGTAATGTTGAGGGCCTTTGGAGAAAAGGAATATGCTAGTACTTCTTAAACTAGCGAGGTGGCCTTCAACCTAGTCCATTTCAAATTAGGGCTAAAACTACCCATGCAGCTTTACTTTGTTCAAATGTTGGCCAAGCTCAACACGGTGTCCAGCCAATTAAACCTAAATTCTTAGATGATACTAATCTGGCATTATTTCATATGGGTAAGAGTTTATCAAATCGAAACCACCATCCGGGGCTCTAATAAATTTACTAAAGCAAGGAAAATATTTATCAAATCAGG
Organism: Ailanthus altissimus; assembly: GCA_946807835.1. NCBI lineage: Eukaryota > Viridiplantae > Streptophyta > Magnoliopsida > Sapindales > Simaroubaceae > Ailanthus > Ailanthus altissimus. The sequence goes on along the minus strand of OX327696.1, from coordinate 13,911,453 downwards.
GGTTTTATTTCCATTTTGCTCATGATGGTGAGGGAAGAATGCCTTTATAAATAATTTGCCTTGGTGTGCATTTGGTCTTGGACTTTGGCCTCCCTGGCCATGGTGGGCTTAGGAAATTGGTGTTTAAGTGCCTCAAGTTGGGCTTAGTTATTTTGAGCTTTGGTGGGCCGGAACTTTGGGGGAAACAAATTTAATAAAATCTGAATAAAACAAATCTAGTTGAAATATTGTGGAATAAAATTAAAAGAAATATTTGTAGTATAAGCTTGATCCTAATTTTTATTTTTTGCGTCAGACCTTGGGTTGTTTAGATCTAGCACCACCCAATCCCTACAATGTATGCATCGATTGGGGTAAAATTCTGCAATTAGCGACTTCGCTTCAAGTCGTAATAATATAACCGAGAACATAGAATGTGTTGTGAGAAGAATTAAACGATAAATTTTTTATACTGATATGGAAACTAAGTTCACATACGTAGTTTCCAACTTTGTGAAAAGAGTTTAAAGGTGGAGGAAAGGTCTATGTACGTATTTTATTTTGACATTAGAGTTCAAACTTTACACAAACTTTCAGGTTAACTGACTTCAGCCTGCACATCCAGGCACCCTTCAAAGTTCAGAAGTTGTTGTTACTGATACATGAACAAAAACAACTAACAATTAAAGGGGCAGTGGGCAGACGAGATGGATCAATGGTGCTAGAACTAGTGGAGGGTTTATAAAGTTATTCCTGTCTCAAATGCGAAGCTTTTTATTTTTTATATATGCAAATTGTTGTCCAACTCCAACATGTAAAAGGATTTAGTATCATCAAAAGATACGCAGCCTTTTCGATTTGAAGTAGCGGTCATGCAAAGCTCCAAGACATTCCTTATTTGTCCCTTGCAATATTACTTCCTACAAAGCCTCCCATTGTCCCTAATTATACACATGTTCAAACTAATTGGAAGGTGCTTGCATATTCATCTCACGACCAAGATCAAAGCATCTACCATTACCTTTGAAGAAAATTAACAAGGATGCCAATTTATTCTTCATCATCTGAATCCGACAATGAGACGACTCTTCTGTCAAAAGCAACGCCACGACCACGGCCGTCGTCAAGGTTGTTCAAGCGTCAACGGGCGATACACGCCGTGCTCGGAGGAGGAAGAGGTACTTAATTTCTGCCTTCAGCCCATATCCGTTACCTTATTCTTGCATTTTTGAAGCTACAGGCGTAGTTTATATTTACTGAATATTATATATATATATATAACCAAAAAAAAATATTAATTCAGTTGGCAAGACTTCTTCACCAACACAATTTTTCTGACACCTAGATTTGGGCGAGATATTAATTTAATTAAAAGAAATAAAAAGTTTTAATATTCTCACAAAAATTAGTAGGGAGTTAATTGTGATGGTCATTTATCATTTCTAAGTTTCATTTTCAAGATTGTTATGGTCACGCTTCTGTATATATAAATAATGTTACCTTTTTTAAAGTTATATTTTATATTTTATAATTTTAAATAATATATTAAGTAATTATTAAATAATAATATTGTATAATCGGTGTTTTAAAAATTATAAAATTAATTTAACATATAATTTAAAATAAAAAAAATTTGGAATCAAAATTTGAGAAGTATAGGATTATATATGTACGTGTGGCACAATGTTGACGAGTTTTAATGATTGAATTGACAGTCGCGGACGTTCTGTTGTGGAAGAACAAAACCGTGTCAGCGGCGCTTTTGACCGGAATGACAGTGATGTGGTTTATTTTTGAGGTGGTCGAATACAATTTCGTGACTCTGCTCTGCCACATTTCCATCGCCACAATGCTTGTGATATTCATATGGTCCAGTGCTGCAGATTTTTTCAACTGGTATACATTATTTTCTTTACATGTATACTAACAATCTCTCTATAAAATATTTTACGTAATTGTTTCAAACATTACTTGTAAATTTAAATAATCTCTAGATTTAAAAAGAGGCCTCCTCAGGGGTTATTAATCCTATCAATAAGCAATAATAGATATTTCGATTAGTACTGACAAATAAATCCCCGAAGTAGTATTACGCGACTCAACTTTCAGAGGGGTAGCTTCAAACTTCCGAATAAGATTCAATCAAATCCTGTCAAAGTTACTGGACGTCGCATGTGGAAAAGATCCAGGACTCTTCATTTTGGTATAAAATATGCAATGCTTCTACTACCCCCCTTGGGCCCGAGGAAATAAATTTATTAGCAAAGCAAATTTATGTTCTCTTCATCTTTGTTGAAACTTGAAATACAGGCAATGGCTTCTCTCTACGTATTATCGGTGATTGGAACCTATTTCAGCTTCTTGAATCTCCTTTGTCTAGGTAAGAATATTAAATTTTTACCTTATTAATTCAATGTGAACGATTATTAATTTGTAGATCTATCTAGACCTAATTAGCTAAATTGGTTGTGTTCAGTGATGAAAGGTTTTGTGTACATGCAATCGTTGCCATTTATGTATGATCGGTCCGAGGACAATATTGATTTTATTGGTGACAGAGAGATCCGTCGGCTGAACAACTTGTTCAAGAGGTTCAACTCACAGGTTCTCAACAAGATTCCAAGAGGGCCTCGCAAAGACAATTAAACCCACAATTTCAATTCAATTACCCTGCCCCTTTGATGGTTGAATTTTGGTATGACTAGGATAAGTTGTCACTTTTCTATTTCTATCAGTTCCAAGATTATAGCAGAATTTGCTCTAAACATCTTGAAATTTTGAGAATCTCAAGAATAAAGAGCCCGACGAAATTGAGTTTAACTTTTGATTAGTAGCAAGTGGTGTCTACCCATCTGCATTGGGGGACGAATGGTCAACTTTGTTAAGAGAACTCAGGTAATCTACTTAGTTAATGTTGGTTACCAAGGACACATCTTTTAATATTGAAAACCTTTAAGGACTGAAGGGTGTGATAATGTCCCAAGGTCACCGCAAGTTCGGAAACTTTCAATAGTATTGAGATGTACTTTCTTGAGATATTTTACATGATTAGCCTAGTTGCGGCTGGTCAATGACCTTCGAATATCTAAATTTAGGACTCATTGTCATGCTGAGCCTTTGGAAGAAATAAGCTTTAGGCTAAAATCTTAGGGATCGAGGTCAGGGATGGGGGGTGGGGAAGGGAGAGGAAGGAACAATGGTCCCTCATCTTTCAATATTAAATGCTTAAAGAACCAAAGGGATGAGGGGCGTGACCCTAACAACCTAATTGGTTAATTATTTTTAAAGAGCTGAGAGGATACAAGAAAAAGCCCCCTAAAACCCTTTAGTTAAATGCCTAGAAGAGTTGAGAGGATATGACGAAAGGCCCTTAAAGTCCCTCTCGGTTAAATGCTTGAAGAACTAAGGGGATGTGAGGTATCACCCTAACAACCCCCTCGATCAATTGATTATTGTAGAGCCAATAGAAAATGGGGAAGGTTTGAACACTATCTCGGTTCAATGTTTGATGAAATTGAAGGGATGCAGGGGCCTGGCCTTAACGACCCCCTCAATTAATTATTAAAGGGCTAAGAAGATACGAGAAAAGGCCTCTAAAGACAAAATGCCTAGAAGATTTGAGAGGATACAGGAAAACCCCCCTAAAAACCCTCTCGGTTAAATACCTAAAGAACAAAGAGGATGCGAGGCTTAACTATAACAATCCTTTCAGTTGATTAATTATTGAAAGGCAAAGAGGAAATAAGGAAAAGCCTCTAATGACTCTCTCAGTTAAATTTCTAGAAGAGCTGATAAAATACAGCGAAAGATCTTGAAAGACCCTTTCAGTTAAATGCCTAATAATACTGAGAGGATACAAGAAAAAACCTTCAAAAACCCTCTCAGTTAAGTACCTAGAAGAGTCGAGAAGACACGAGGAAAGGCCTATTAAAAACTCTCTTGGTTTAAGTGCCCGAAGAATCAAGGGGATGCAAGGCCTGACCCTAACAAACCCTTTGGTGAATTAATTATTAAATGGCCAAAAAGATACAAGGAAATGCCTTCAAAGAACCTTTTGATTAAATGCTAGATGAAATTGAAGGGATGTGAGACCTGACCCTTATCACCCTCTTGGTTAATTTATTATTAAAGAATTAAGAGGATACGTGGAAAAGCCCCCCAAAGAACCTCTCGGTTAAATGCCTAGATGAGTCAAGAGGATATTGGAAAAAGCTCTTGATCCTCTTGATTAAATGCCTAAAGAATCGAGGGATTACGGGGCGTGACCCTAATAACCCCCTCAATCAATTAATTATTAAATCATTGAGAGGATACAGAGAAAGGCGGCTAAAAATCATTTTGGTTAAATGCCTAGAAAGATCAAGAGTATACGAGAAAACGCCCCCTAAAAATTCTCTCGGTTAAATGCTTAGAAGAGTGACAGATATGGGAAAAGAGCTTCAAATACCTTCAAGGTTAAATGCATGAAGAATAGAGGAGATGTTGGGTGTGACCCTAACGACCCCATCTGTCAATTTATTATTGAGGGGCCAAGAGAATACGGGGAAAAGGCCCTTAAAGACCCTCTTCAATAAAGTGTTTAAAAAAATTGAGGGGATACAAAGCCTAACACTAATGAGCCCCTCAATCAATTGATTATTGAAGGGCCGAGAGGATACAGGAGAATGCTTGAAAAACCCTTTCAGTTAAATGCTTGAAAAAGCTAAGATGATACAGAGAAAGGCCCTTAAAGACCTTCTTAGTTAAATGTTTAAAAACTCGAAAGGATGTATGGCCTCAGGCTAATAACCTCCTCAGTTAATTGATTATTAAATGGCCGATAAGATAAAGGGAAAGGCCCTCAAAGATGCTCTTAGTTAAATGCTTGAAAAGAAGATGGGATGTAGGGCGAGACCTTAATGACCATATCGGTCAATTTATTATTGAAGGACTAAGAGGATGTGAGAAAAAGCCTCTAAAAACCCTCTCGATTAAATACCTAAAGAACTAAGGATGCACAAAGTGAGAATATAACGTCAACAGAGTTGTTCTAGGGTTCTGTATCGTAGGAGTGCATTCATACAGAACCAAAGTCATTGAATGCTGAGGTTAGACTGCTATACAACTTGATTGCACCAGGACAATATTCTCGAGGGACAAAAATCTATCATTAAGTACATTGTACTCTTACACACCTTGACTTACTATTCATTGTGTGCATGATTTATATTTTGTGAAACATCCATCAACCCTCATGATTTAAATTTTCAACAAGTGTGAGCATAGTTACTAAGAAGAGTACACAAGCATCACCAAGTCCAAGACTATCACTAGCACCAACATCTTCTTTATTCATAATGATATGCTTTGTCGATTCCTTGATTGGTGCTATAATAGCTAAGTGCTAGCACATACTATCGTATCAAGTAATATAGGCTTTTAATTCTAGATATCGTTCCTACAAGAACTATACGATCTAATTCTATCAATCAAATACTAAAATTATATCTACTTTACTTTTATTCAGAAAACCAATATTTAAAAATTAAGTAATTAACCTAAAACTTAACCTGGATAACAAATAAACAAAGAGTTAAACTCACAAATTGATAATAATCTAGGGATAGACTCACCCCATAATATTTCATTAGATTTATTAATCTCTTAGTTAATCACTTAATACAAATTGATTAACTTAGACACTAATCTCATCACAAGCCTCTGTTGATGATCAAGTGACTATTACGCATTCTGACAATCAAATATATATCTATGATAATCAAACAGAATTTAAATAATTAATATCAAGTTTATCATGTCATATATGTATATGTCTATCCTACATGAAACTCAGTTGTTACCCTATGATCATGCCTCAAACTATCATAGGCTAAACACATAAATCTATTTGTCAAGTTCATCATAGTTCCTTGATCATTCAAAATATTGATTAGGTATAATGAAAGCATTAAGATCAAGATAGAATGAATCAATTATATGAATTAATATTAATAACTAAGAATCTATAAAAATTCAACTACATACTAGGTTCAATAGTCTAACCCTAAATAAACAATGTTTTGGTCATCACTAAATTAAGAATATCAAACCAATCTATGAAGTACAACAAGAACAAGAACATAATAGTAAGAAAATATAAGAAGAACTATTCAAGAAGACGCCTTGATGTGCTTCCTCTCTTCTTTGACTTAAATATTTAATCTTGAACTTGAATATTAATTTCTTGGCTTTGATATCTCAAATTTGTGTGTGAACTATTTCTCTGTGTTTTTGCCTCTCTAAGGTCTTTTCTTTGACTCATAAAATATGCTTTTTAGGTATGAGAAACCCTAGGGTTAAGGGCCTTTGAATCTAAGTCAAAATAGGAGTTTTATAAAGGTTTTTCATCTATCGTTGGGTGTGCAAGTATGAAGGAGAACCTCTGGGCGCCGTAGCACCCCACATTCTGGACTAGGCACAGTGACGCCCAAGTCTGGGTTCTAACACTTAGGTATTTTGAGTGCATCTTTGTCATTTTACATCTTCTTCACCTCATGTTTGTTCCTATTTATCATATTTTAGGTCGTATTTATGACTTATTACACAATTAAATATCCAAATATTCATGATTTAGAGCAAAATACCAAAGTTGGAGTACTAAATATACTAGTGCATTTACGCTCCTGTCAAATACCCTCAAACTTAATACTTTGCTTGTCCTCAAGCAAAATAAAGACAAACAATAACAACTTATTAACTCTAAATAAAAACAAACTAAAAACAAGATTTGGTTGATTAGATGATCATCATCATTGTCTTAATGACTGTGGACATGGCACAAGTCATTTTAAAATGCAATATATAACGTTTAATAATTCATCATACCATTCATCAAGTCCTTCATTCTCCTCAATAAATGATCACTTGTGTATGTGTATAATAAGCAAGTAATTAGTCAAATGAAACTTATATTTACTCAATACTTAAGATAGCACATAAAGATGATGTCTCTAAATATTTTCAATAATAACATTACTATAAGCCTGCTGTTCATACTACTCTCCATTATTATAGAAATACACATATTTAGGGTTCTATTTAGTACTTTATTTAGTTTGTAACGTAAAGTTAAGGTCAAGGTGAGATATAAAAATATATAAATATGAAGTGCAATTCACACTATGAACATTTAACATTACTTAGAACTTATTGATATTTTCTTCTTAAATTATCTCTTCCCCAAAATTTATGATATTCTCATATTCATTTTAATTAGTTTTACAAAGAATTTCTTCTTTTTCTCAAGCTGGAGGTATTTATGCATTTAAACACTTTTTTATGTACCCCTAAACTTAAATTGATACGCACCTTCAAGATTTTTTGCTTTTCATTACATTATCCTTTTCACATATACAACCTTTTTTCGTTTAAATTATTTCTAGGTGAACTCGAGGTTTATGGTGCTACCGGTAAATTTTAGGATAAAAATTAAAAAGTCTTGTGGCTTGTAATGTGCTTAAACAAAACAAAATGGATAATTAGGCTCAAACGGGTGACTAGGGATAAATATACATATAAGGTAGGTTAGAAAAGGCTCAATCGGTTTAAAGATAGCCTAATGTCATTTTCTATTCATGTAATTTCTAAGATTTTGCCTCAAGTAGTAATCAAGTAAGTTCTAAAGTATTGGTCATTGAGACTGTGGTGAACTACTTAAACATGAATATCTCTAAGCAAAAAATTCAACTAATACAAGCTTATCTCAATATGCTTAAGAATAAGTGATCAAAAATAAGATTGAACTCCATTCAAGATTCATGATATAAAAGTTATCTCAAGCATCTATTATTTCCTAGAGACTTGTGAAAATAAATTCAGCCATTATTTTATTCTTATCATGGACTAATGATCATCTTTTCAGCCAAAACTTAAAACTAAAAAATATTTAACCCTTATGATAGCCACTTAATAAAAAGTAGCAAAATAAACACACGAAAGTGTTTCCCACCGCCAGAATTAAATAAAACATTATTCTCAAGGTCTAAAAATAAATTTAAAAGTAGGATAAACTCCCATCGTGAATGAAGTTAAAGCATTGCAACGCTGTGTTCTAATTATGAGACTACGGTTTCATTTGCTCCTAATACTTACAAATACTCATGTTTCTTTCCTTGAATACTTGACTTGTTGTCTTATTCTTACAAACAAAAGAAACCAACATAACTAAAACTGAAACTAAACAAAAATAAAAATAAAAATTACTTAGGTTACCTCCCAAGAAGTGCTTTATTTAAGGTTATTGACGTGGCGAAGCTCTTTCTACTCTTATGGAGATCAAAGTTAATGGTGGAAATGTATTTGTATATGAGCTTGTTAGACTTCTTGTCCTTCGACTTCCACATCTTTTTAATTAGATATTGGGAGGCAACTTTCGCCTTATTCTCCTCGTGTTTCTCTGGAATGACTTGAATCTTATACGGGTGAAGTGTTTATATTTTACCCTTCTCTATGATCTTTTCATCCCATTACTGCTCCTTCTTCTTCTTCATTTTCTTTCTATACATTAACACATTCTTTTTAATGTAAGGGTTCGATGTATCCATGTCTTTAAGCATTTTAGAGTTTGGGTGCACCACATCAATGCTACAACAGCCTTCATTCTAAGATGAAAACTTGATCTCTTTGAAGACTTTGAATGTTACTGTGTCATCTTGTACCCTCATAGTCATCTCTTCTTTTTGAACATCAATGACCGTATGTCCTGTGGCTAGAAAGGATCTTCTAAAGATAATGAGGATTTTCTTGTCTTTTTCCATGTATTTAATGATAACATCGGTGGGGAAGATGAATTTGTCCACCTTTACTAACACGTCCTTTATAATTTCTTTCGAGTAGGCAATAAAGCGATCAGCAAGTTAAAGTGTGATATTGATCAGTTTTGTTTCTCTCAAACCTAACTTTTTTAGATGTAGAGGAGTATGAGATTAATACTTACTCTTAAATTGCATACAACTTTACTAAGGTTATAATTGCCAATGGAGCACAATATGGTAAATCTCTCGAGATCTTTAAGTTTAGGAGGTAGCTTTTTTTTAGAAATAACGCTACACTCCTCTATCAATGCCACGGTCTCATAATCCTCTAATCTTGTCTTTTTTGAAATGATACTCTTCATGAACTTGACATAGCTAGGTATTTGTTCAAGCGCATCTGTAAAAAGGAGATTAATATGTAATTTCTTAAAAACATCAAGAAATTTAAAGAATTACTTATCTAATCTTTTATTTTGCAGCCTCTATGGGAATGGTAGAAGAGGTGTGAACTGCCGATACTGCACATTAGTACTGGTATTTTCTTATGCATTTGAACTTTTCTACACTATTCTAGGTTTTGCACTTAGTTCTGAACTGATATGCTGCTGATTTTCTATTTTACCACTTGGTTAGCACCTCTGGAGCATTTTTTAAACATTGCTTTACAATCTATATGGCCATACTTCTTTCTCCTTTATAATTGATGGTGGTGGTATGGATGTGTTCTCTTTAATGTTTTACCACTCCTAAAGTTGATGGCTTAACATTGCTTTACCTTTTCTCATGGATTTATCTCGGTGTCACTTGGTAAAGTGCCTCGAGATCGCTTGTTGAGAGATGCAGAAAGTTGTTCTATTTGAACTTCTAAGCTTCTCAAGGTTGCTAAATAGTTTTGTAGGATGACGTCATTAGACTTTTATATAGTAAATGAGTATGTCTGCCAAATGCCAGCTTATTTTCTTGTAGTGGCTGAAATCCTATAGGATTCATTGGTCTAGATGGCTCATCTTAGTTGTTATGCCAAGAGAAGTTTGGATGATCTCTCCACCTCGAATTATAAAAGTTAGATTGTGGGTTAGGTTGTTGTCTGTTAAAATTGCCAACATAATTTGCTGACTTCATGCACCATCTATTTGTATGGTTATCACTACAAAAGTCATAAGTCACTTGCCAAGGTTTGGCAACATTCAATGCATCAATCTTCTTAAATAACATATTGATTTGTACCACCAATACATTGAATGTGTCAATATCATACACATCGGTGACTCTATTTGGTGTAATCTTTTCTGCTGGCCATTGGTAACTATTTGATACTATTTCTTTCAATAGATCATATGCCTCATCTGCGGACTTATTTATTATGGCTCCTCTAGCAGTGGCATCTACAATGATCCTCAAATGACCTACTTGTCCATTGTAGAATATTTGGACTAATAGCCATGTAAGTACTCTATGATGAGAACACTTCCTCAATATGTCTTTAAAGTGCTCTCATGCCTCATACAACGACTCTTCATCAATATGACTGGATAAGATAATGTCATTCCACGTTTTTGCTGTCTTGGCTAGTGGAAAATATTTGGCTAAGAATTTCTACACTAAATCATCCCACATCGATATGTCGATCCCGATGGTACTAATTGTTGGCTATGTCCCTTAAGGAGAAAGAGAACAGTCTCAATCTGATGCCATTGTCAGAAACTTTATTATATTTGAATGTATCGCGAATCTAAAAAATTCACGATGTGCATATTAGGATCATCGTTGAGAGTTCCGTTGAACTATACAAACTCTTTCAGCATTTAAATAGTGTTCGACTTGATCTTAAAATTATTTGCGTTGATGGTTAGTCGTTGAATACTTGACTGAATACCATCTGCGGTAGGAATAACATAATCATGTAAAGATCTCTGTGGTATCATGGGCTCAAATATAAGATTATTGATATGATCATTGCTCTCCTCCATGTTTAAATATTGCAGGCATTATTGTTCGGGTTGAAGTCTATGTAATGTTCTTTCGATCCCAGGATTAAAAAAAATCATGTCAGCATTTTTTTCTCTTCGTATGAACTGTCAAAATAAAATTAAAAATAAAAATAAAAGTAAAATCTAAATTGATATTACTATTGATATAAGAATAAAAGAAATAGTCCCAAGCAATGGCACCAAAAACTTCATTGGTGCTATAATAGCTAAGCATAAGCATACATTATCGTATCAAGTAATATAGAATTTTAAGTCCAGATATCATTCCCACGAGGACTACACGATCTAATTCCATTAATCAATTACTAAAATTATATCTATTTTACTTTTATTCAAAAAACCAAAATCTGAAATTTAAGTAATTAACCTAAAACTTAACCTAGATAACAAATAAAAAAATTGTTAAACTCCCAAATTTATAATAATCTAGGGTATAGACTCATCCTCAAATATTTCATTGGATTTATTAATCTCTTAGTTAATCACTTAATACGAATTGATTGACTTAGACACTAATCTTATCACAAGCCTCTATTAATGGTCAAGTGACTATATTACGCATTCCAATAGTCACTTATATTTCTATGGTAATTAGAATAGAATATAATGCATTAAGATCAAGTCTAAATTGTGTCATGCATGCCATCTAAGTATATATCTATCTTACATAGAACTTATAGTTGTTACCCTATGATATGCATCAAACTATCTTAGACTAAACATATAAATACATTTGTCAAGTTCTTATGGTTCTTTGATCATTCAAAATATTGAACAAGTATAATGAAAGCATTAAGATCAAGATAGAATGAATCAATTATATGTATTAATATTAATAATTAAGAATGTATTAATATTAATAACTAAGAATCCATAAAATCTAACTATATACTAGGTTCAACAATCTAACCCTAGATAAATAATGTTTAGCTCACCACTGCAACAAGAGTATCAAACTACTCCACAGTAAGTACAAGAACATATTAATTAGAAAATATAAGAACAACTATTCAAGAAGACACCTTGATGTGCTTCTCTCTCTTCCTTGACTTGAATCTTCAATCTTGAACTTGAATCTTGATTTCTTGGCTTTGATATCTTAATTTTATATGTGAATTATTTTCTTGCATTTTTGCCTTTCTAAAATCTGTGTTTTTGCTCATAAAGGAATGCTTTTATACATATGAGAAACTCTAGGGTCCAGGACCTTAAAAGTCAAGTCAAAATAGGAGTTTTAGGAAGGTTTTTTCATCTATTGCATGAGTGTCACGGCAATGAAGGACCTCCGAGCAAACAGTGCTGGTTGTGGGTGTCGTAGTGCCCCACATTTTGGACTGGGCGCTGCGGTGCCCAACCTTTGGGCCCTGCAATGCCTAGGCTTGGGTTCTAACGCTTGGGTATTTTGAGTGCATCTTCGTCGTTTTACATCCGATTCACCTCCCATTTGAAGTATGGGAAGGTAAAGAAGAAAAAAGAAAAATTGGACATGTTCTATATATACACTATTTTAAATAATATATTCTTCATATTATATTTTTTAGCAACTATGACAATAAAAATTTAGTATTATCTTTTAGTGATCGTGCCCATTGAGAAGAGCAACTATGAGCATAGAGTTGCATCATGGAACTATATGGATCCGTCACTATTTACACAAAGCGTTGAACTATTTAGCTTTATAATAATACTTCATGTCTTTTTGTGCTCAATGCAATATTTTATTTTTTTACTCCTTATTTTATTATATATATGTTGTTAATATACTTTATGTCTTTTATATACAATAATATATAATATAAAATATGATTAAAATAATATGTAAAATAAATTACCTAACAATCTAATGCTAAATAGATTTCCTATAACATATAAATCTATTTTGTTAATTGTGAAGTTTTTTTTTTAATTGTTGTTCATACATTTATATGGTTGATATTTATTTATTGTGGGTCAAATTATATTTTAAGTACTTTAATTTTATCTATATTCCTTGCATAAATATGGTATTCTTTTAGAAAAATAATAGGTGCATCTTATAATTATATATAAGATGATAAATCTTGAATATGATAAACCATGCAATTTCACATGATATCTTATTTTAAGTGCAGAGAGTGCATTTGCATGTATATTCAAGTGTATTAGAAATTATAAGTGGATATGTTTATAATTCAGACTTTGTCAAATTAGTTATGTGATTTATTACTATAACATTTTAGTTGAGTTGCATATTTAAAGTTTTATTTATATTATAGATATGTATATGTAGTGAAAGTTTCAAAATTAGGATCTTTGCCTGTAAGTAATAGTGGCTAGTAAATGAGATATGATTTTTTTTTATTTGTATTAAAAGGCTTTGCTAATTTAGTTTTCTTTTTATAATGGAATGTCATGAACATTATATGCTTTAAAGGACATTGTAATTTAATTTTTTTTATTTATAAAATATATTTTGTAATAATATAATAACATATTTTATTATATAAGTGAGTTATCATAACTAATGCAGTAATTTAATTGAATTAAAGAAGTTATTTTTCAACTATTCATATATTGAATTATTGGATAATTCATTAGTGAATGCTTATCTTGTTGTCTTATTATTTCTAAATAATAAAGAGCATTGTGTATGTTTTATTTGTATATGTTCTATGGATACCATATCCATTGATTGGCAAAATTAGAATTTTTAATTTATTTTAAATACTAATTATGACTTGATGCTTTCTTATGTATTAATATAAGTTGTATTTGTTTAATAAACTATTTTAAATTCTTGGCCAATTTAATGTGCATTATGTTAATGAATTATTTGTAATGCATTAGTTATATGTTTCAATTTTAATTATTTGTAATCTTTCAAAAATCTTTAAAATGTGAGGAGTTTTTCAAACAATTAATAAATGATGAGAAAGTATAAATAAGAAAAAAAAAAGAAGTTTTAATGCTGAAAACTTCTTAAATTTCTTATTTATTTTGTGATATATATTATATATATTTTATTGTTGGTATACACTAATATTTTCCTACGAGGAAGTGAATTTTATTTGGATTTTAGAAAATTTGTGGACAATTTTCACGACCAATTCTAGTTGGATATATGGAACTAGTTGAAGAAAGTTTTTATCATGCTATATAAAATAAGAATTATATAAAAATCATATAAATTAAAGATTTTTAAGAAAACTTATAAACACAATATCAAGAAAAGTTTTATAAAATTGTTGAGAGGCACGTACTTAACCCCTATAATGAAACCATCTATTGAAGTAACCCAATCTCTGTTATTGGTGATCCTACTATGTATGAACAATCCATACTGCTGATGCAATATTTCTATATATTAAATTGAGTGCAAGTATACACTATCGTATGCAAGTAATAAAGGGACTAAATAGTCGGATGTCGAACCGACATGGATAATTTCTACTTTTTAACCAATTACTAAAATTATATCTTCCTAATAATTATTCAGATAAATAAAAATCGAAGAATGAATGTAAAAAATATAAAAGTAAAAACACAATGCAAAGAAAATTACGTGATAGCAATATAGAGAAAATCTAAGATTAATACTATCCCTCAATATGCTTTCTAATGATTAATCTCTAATATTTAACTCCCTTAGTCTTTGTTATTGATCAAGACACTAATGTATTCACAAGCCTCTTCCAAGGTCATGCAAGTATACCTTAATTTACCAAATACCTATATTCCTATGGTACTTGTAATAAATTAAGATTCATTAAGATTAAGTCTTATTGATCATACATACCAATTAGGTATATTTCTATCCTAATTAAAACTTGCATATGCAACATTGAATGTTACTCTAAATCATACATCAAATTACCTAGGTCTAAATATTATGATTCCTCTTCCGAGTTTATCAACAATATTACCAACTCATTCACCATATATTGGCCAAATATATTGAAGCATTAAGATCAAGTAATTTGAATATCAAAGAACTAAGTTTATTAAATATTCAAAAGATATGGCAATTAAGCACACATATTGAGTTCAAGTATTAACCCTAGAAAATAAATTTAGTTCATGGCTACAAGAGAACAACAGTAAAATTGATAATAGATCATGAGACAATCAATAGCAAACCTATAGACGTCGAATTTGCTCTTAATTGCATTGCCTAAGATACTCTTGATGCCGCAGAACGCCCTGAATCTCTCTCTAAAGTTGCTTCAATTAAACTCCTATTGCCCTCCAAGACCCATGCTCTATATTCTTGGTGTTCTTGAATGTGTCTTAGGTTGTTTAGGTTGATCTTAAAGACTAGGAACGAGTGACTTTTTATAGGGATTGATATGAGCTTAAATATATCAATTCTCGTCGGACTAAAACTTGCACTACCACTGGAGCGCTATGCTACATGTGAAAAAGGCTTCACCGCTGGAGCGGTGGAGTGATAGCGCTAGGGCGCTAGCCTGTCGCTGGCGTGATGAAGGTCTGACGCTAGACCGCTAATTGCAACTTTAATAGGTCATCTTTTCTAATTTTCTTATTTTGATCACTTTTTCAGTGCTTGGGCGATAATCCTCGTGGCACTGGGGCGCTAGACATATACTTTTGAAAGGTTTACATTTTAGTCCCTATTTTTGCACATAAATAGTCATCTATTCTCATAAAACAATAAAATATTAAAATAAAAACATGAAAAAATATATGACAAATTTGCCCTTATCAACTGCATGACTTATTTAGCACTTATATTATAGATATATTATAGAAGAGATGTTTTTGCTCATTCTTATGGCAAAAGTGTTAATTTTGTATGATGTTAGGAATGATATTTATCCTAAATGAGTCTAAAACAAGCATAATTTTGTAAAGCATAGGTCACATATGCCCTTCTTGAACTCACCTATGTGAGAGTAGTTGCAGGGCCGTGACTATGAGAATTGGATTATTCTCTGGAGCTCTCATTATAATCAAGATAGAGCGCAGAGCCATTGTTGCACTAACCACAAAACCAAGCCTTTATCACTACTTGTGTTATAGCTAAAATTTAGTTAGAGTCGAGTTTAAGTCATAGTTCACTGAGGTTTCTCAAATGGATTCTATAGTACTAAGTATAAATTCAAATCCAAAAGATACCTATGACTACTCATTATAAAATATTATTATAATAGAATGTTGCTTCTATATATTTTATTATTTATAATACATCTTATTTTCTTATATACCTAATTTATATATATATATATAAGGTTTTCAAATCTTTTATAGGTGACTATTATAGAAATGTTTTTTTTCTTGGATTTAGGCCTTCTAAAGCTCGAAATCTTCGGCTCATAAGGCACAAAAACCTTGGCCCACAAAGCTTAAAAAATGTTTTTATTAATTTTAAAATTTTAAATTAGTCATTAAACCTAGGTCAAATGTACGAGAGTTACAACATTTATCTATTATTATTATTTGAGAGCTTTATTTATTAAATTATTATAGGAGTTACATTGTATTAAAGTGTTCTTATTACTTTTAGAATTAATACCTAGACTATCTATCACTATATAAAGTAGGATTGGATATTTTAAAGTTTGGGTCAACTTTGCTCAACCCGAATCCCAATAAAAACAAAGAAATTTGTCTCAATGTGGATAGATTAAGGATCTCTTACCAACTCGACCCGACCTGACCTGAATTCAGGTCGGGCTAGGTACCCGAATCGAGAAATTTGTTTTTGGGCTAGGCCTAGCTTGTTTCTCTCTTGAGCGAGTTTGAAAATTTGGTTGAGTTTTTTATAGATATTTTTGAACTTTGTTTTATATATTTGTGTTTGAGCATGGGTTTTAATTTGATTTTTTGATATTATGTAGGTTTTAATTAGGCTTTGCATAAATTTTTTTTAATTTTTTTAGTGTTTTAAATTTATTTTATTTTTAAGACCTTTTTTGAAATATTTAATAGATTTTTATTTTGAAAACATATGTGGACTTCTTTTATTGAGTTAATTGGATTAATTGAATAATTGAATCCTCATTCTCAAAACTTTTTTCTAATCATAATTGGATTAATTGAAAATTTTATTGAGTAAAAATATTATTATAAATTAAATCATATAATAAATTAAATATAATAATTTTAGAAAAAAATTATAATAGTGCTAGTAACTAATAATGTAATTAAAATAAATTATCAATCTTCAATGCAAGCAATGTGACAAAAATCAAAATGATATATGATTAAACTTACAGTAAAAATAATTATTATTTATTATCCCATATGCATAGTAAAATTATAAGCACTGGCTTTATTAAGTTAATTGAATTAATTAAATAATTAATTATGTGAAAGTAATAATAACTAATTTTAATTATATAAAATTACAATTTCATTTCAAATTTTAAATCAAGTTATTACATTTTCAACAACTAGTATTATTTTTTACAATTCCAATTATATATGTGATAAGCACATTCCATAAATTATTTGGTACCCTCTTAATTCGATATTTGCTCATTTTAAGTATTAAAATGTGGCCACTTATGTATGAATTGTTGTTTTGTAGGTTCTATCCAACCGAAGCGTAAAGGAGATTAAAAGTTTATGAAAAAATGGTAAAGATGTCATTTCACAAAGAGTCCATCCCGCAGCCCCAGATGTCTGAGCCGTAGCCCAAGACAAGTGAAGAAATCCAACATCAAGTGTTGAGGTCGCGGCCCTACTACATTAAAAACTTAGGGCTCCGATCTCAAGTCGAGCTAAGGGTGGCACTGCCACTGCATATCAATTTTGGGATTTGTGCCCTAATTTTAAAAGGGGCATTTTTTGGAAGACCTATAAATAAGAGATGAGAGGCCTTTTTGGTGGAGAAAGTTGGAAAGTTGGAGAGAGAACTAAGATTTGTTAATGAGAGAAACCGTTTTTGAGCTTGGAATCTTGAAGTCCTTTGAAAATTGAAGGCTTCAAAAGCTTCTCCAACTAGTTTATCACTCTCATCTTATATCATTTACTTAGTTTCAAGTTTATTCATGTAATGTGTGTTGTGTTGAACATGGTTATTTTTATTAATTCTTGGACTTTTGTATTTGTAGATTTGACAATAAATAGCTAGTTACATGTTCTAAGACTTGATGTAACTCTATTTAGTACTATATTTTGATGTGTTATTTTGATTAATAATTGTCTTGTGTCTATTAATTTATACTTTTATGAGTTTAATGCTTCTAATTTGATTGAAAAATTGATTATATGATTTTAGTCTTGAGTTTATTGAGTTGAGAGACTAATAGACTTAGGGTAATTTCTTAAGGGTAACTTCATGCTTGTATATATAACAAGTTAGATAAGGATATCAACTTGGTTATGTTTATATAGGATCTCATTTGACACTCGGGAAAAGTAATGAGATTAAGTCTAAACTCTTGATTAATGAATTCACAAGATTAGTTGTTAATTACTAACAATAAAGAACATAGGAATGGTAGAAATCAAGACCCTAGGACCCTTTACCATAGAATTTTCATTCTTTTATTTATTGAATGGTTTATTTTTAAGCATCTTTAATTTATAATTCAACTTAGTCTTTAATTTAGCCTAAATAAAGTTAGGTTGTCAACACTATAGTACTTAGTATTAATTTAGGACGACAATCCTTGTAGGAATGATACTCACTCATCACTTTATTACTTGATCACAACTCATGCACGTTCGATTGCAATTCATGTGTGTATAATTTCACGAACAATATGCAATTGCAATTCTAATTCTAATTCTAATTCTAACTAAAATTATAATTATTACATTTTCATTTCCTTAATACCAATATAATAAATTAAATGCATTAAGCAATTATGAAATGGATATTGTTAATTAAAATTCTTAAATGTTGTTAATGTATTAAATAAATTTATAATGCCAAAATTTCTTAAAAAGATTAATACATTATGAATTGTGTATCATAAATTAAAATTCTTAAATTTGAATTAACAAAATTGCCATTGCTTATCATTTTTTAATTCCTTGACTCGATGATATCCTTGACCAAAGTTTTGGAGCTTGTATTTTCTCTAAGATTTATCTACAAAATGGATACCATCAAATAAGGAAGAAACTAGGTGACAAATGAAAGATAACTTTCAAGACAAGAGATGGCCTTTATAAATGGAAGGTGATGTCTCTTGGACTTTCAAATGGTCCAAGTACTTTCATGCGTTTGATGAATCATGTTCTAAAGCCCTGCATTGGAAGGTTTGTTGTTGTCTACTTTAATGACATTCTTGTGTATAGCAAAGATAAAGAGCAACACTTGATAATCTTTATCAAGTTTTCTACACTTTGAGGGAACATAAGCTTTATTTCAACTTGAAGAAATGTAAGTTTTTTTCAAATTGTCTTATCTTTTTAGGATATGTAGTCTCTAAAACTGGAATTAAAATCCTAGCAATGTGGAAGCTATTTTAAATTGGTATATTCCTCAAACTCTCTATGATGTTGAAAGCTTTCATGGATTGACTCCATTTTATTAGTGTTTCATCAAGGGATTTAGTTCTATAATGGCTCTAATCACTAAATGTTTAAAAGGTGATCACTTCAAGTAGACAAACAAAGCACAAAAGAGCTTTGATCCCATCAAATCAAAGTCTCCCAAGCGCCAATTCTTGCATTACCAAATTTTAACAAAGTCTTTGAAGTTGGATATGATGCATCAAGTATGGGAATTTGTGTTGTTCTCTATCAATAGGGTAATCCCATTGCTTTCTTTAGTGAAAAATTGAGAAATTCTCGCAAAAATTATTCTACTAATGATAAGGATTTTTATGTTATTTGTTGAGCTTTAGATCATTATATTCTTTCAAAATATTTTGTTCTTTATTCTCATCATGAAGCACTGAATCTGTCACATGGCTAAAAGGTATGGCCAAAATGTTGGTTTCTACACTCTATTTCCTGTTCCTACAATACTTTGGGAAAAGTTTAGCATGGATTTTGTTGTGGGATTGCCAAAAACTCAAAGAAATAAAAATTTTGTCATGGTAGTGGTGGATCATTTTCTGAGATGGCACACGTCATTCCTTGTAACAAAACTCTTTATGCTTCCTGATGCATGATGGATATCTTTTCAAGGGCAACCACTTTATTCCACAATGCTCTCTTCGAGAGTTTATTATCAAAGTCTTATAATTGTAGATTGAGCGAACATTTTGGAAGAGACAAGACTTTGGCATTGATACAAGAAAATTTTTATTAACTAAAGATGAAGAATAATGTTTAGAGGCATGTGGATATATGCAAAATCAATCACGTGGCTAAAATTCATGGCCAAAATACTAGTTTGTACACTCTATTTCCTATTCCTACAACACCTTCGGAAGATGTTAGCATAGATTTTGTTGTGGGATTGCCAAGAACTCAAAGAAATAAAGATTCTGTCATGGTAGTAGTTGATCATTTTCTAAGATGACACACTTCATTTCTTACAACAAAACTCTTGACGCTTCCCATGTAGCTGACTTTTATTTTCAAGAGATTGTGAAACTAAATTTTTGAGACTATCATTTCAAATCTTGATACAAAATTCATGAGTCACTTTTGCCACACTCTTCGGAGGAAGCTAAGAACTCAGCTTAATTTTAGTTCTTCCTATCATTCCTAAATGATAGACAAACTAAGGTTACAAATTGCAGGTTGGGAAACCTTTAGAGATGTTATGTTGGAAAGAATACCTCTAAAGATCTTATTTCGGCTCAAGTTGAATTTACTTACAACACAACAAAAGGTCAATTACAGATTATAGTCTGTATGAAATTATTTATGGTCAAAATCCTACAAGCTTATTGGATTTAGTCTTTTTTTTCTAGTTACTCACCAAATTAGTGTAAATGTTGAAGAACGAGCAAGGAACATAAAAAAAACTGCATAAAGAAGTTACAAAGAAAATATTGAAGTAAAATGAGAAAAATCAAAAGAGCGCCAACAGGCATTGCAGACATATGGAATTTTAAGAAGGAAATTTAGTTTGGGTTCATCACAAAAAATAAAGGTTCCCTCGTGGTAAGGTTTCTAAACTCGAACTAAGAGCTGATGGACCATTTTAGGTAATTAAATGAATTAGGGAAAATGTGTACAAAATTGATATTAAAAAATCATATGGAGTCTCCAATGAATTCAATGTTGCTGATTTATCACCTTATAAAGGTGGTGAAGAGATTAATCACTTGAGGAAGAGTCTTTTCCAACTAGAGGAGATTAACATAGAAGTGTCCAGTTGCTGAATTTGGAAATAGAGTCTAAAGAACTAAAGGTAATCACATTCATAAATTAAGACTCAAGATAAAATAATCAATTTCAAAGGGTAATATTGGAATTAATCTGGTACTATTTTCGAAGGAATTACGAGGCTATCTTTATACCGTTGGAAAGATGTATGTGTATATTTTCTAAAATATTTTATAGAATGTGATTCTAATTTTCTAGAGAAACATATAGTTAAATTACTAAGGGAATGTCAAGACAGCCAGTAGGTGAACCAATTCTTGACATTTGGCAAGAATTGAGACTTTTCTTTCAATCCATGACTTAAGAGCATGCTTTGCTAAATAAGTGTAAATCATGTTTGAATTTTATAATTGCATTTATTGTGTTAGTTGTATTTGTAGACTTTCAGTTAGGAGCATTTGTAAATTTGAAAGTCATAGTTTTTACTAATTATTTTCCTTTGAAAGTTGTAACTCTCAACCATCAAGTTTAAATGTTATAATAAATGCTTTACAGTAGACATCCCAAATGGTCTCTATAAATACCATGAGGGATGAAATGAGAGAGATGACAGAGAGTAAGTTTTAAATTACTTATATTGAGAACTCTAGTTTGAGTCTCTTTAGAACTCTGTATCTCTTTGGTGGATTCCTATCATCCTTTATAAGTTACAACATCTCAAGGTAACGTATAAGATGCCTTATTAAAGCTTGACATGTGGAAAATGGATTTACCATACTTTTTTTAAAAGGACATTTGTCTTTTAAATAAATAAATAGAAATATAGCATTTTGAAATGTGGCATTCGGCCATTCAAAATAAATTGCCATATTCTTTGATTAAAGGACATATGTCCTTGATAAATAAAATGTGTTTTAAATTGCAATTAAAAGGTTTTTCTTTAAATGAAGTTTTGATGATTTTGTAGAGTGAAAAAGGTATTTTTATATTTAAAAAGCTTTTTGAAAACATATGGCCAGCTTCTAAGTAAAATGCCACATTTTTTAAATGAAAGACATATGCATTTTACTTGTTGCTAATGTGTATCAATTACAAACTATTTACATTTCTTAAATGATACACCAAATTATTTAAACGACACATGTCCTTATGAGGTGTAACAAATTGCAAAATGTTTGCAATTTAAAAATAACTCTGTGTACAATTCGGCAGGGGTGAAATAACATTGTAAGTGTTATAGAGGACGTTAAGCCAATCCCTCTATTTTCATCTTGAAAGATCGAAAAATAAAGCATGTTCTACCTATTGCTTCGATTGCTTTCATTTTTTGCCTGAAGCCTTCTCTTCCAATACTGAGGCAGCAAGCTTTGGGATGCGGAGGAAATGTTATTTCCTAGTCCCCTAGCCTAATGCGACACAAAGTTTAGACTGCAGGGAACCGTAGTATGGAGAGTGATAAGTGTAAATTATATTTATTATTTTCATTCCCTTAACCTGATTAATTGATCATTTTAATAAGAATATTAGGTTTTTTTATATGTTTAATTGTTATTTTGTAGGGTTTGAGTCAATGGAGCAATTGGGGATGAAAATCTAAGAAAAACAAAGCAAAACATAAATGCTACAGTTTTGTTGGATCTTTTAATATTTATTTGATTTCAATTCTCTATTATTCAAATTATTTATTTTCAATGTTTTATTATATCTTATCAATATTATGATTGATTTGGTAATATTTTGATAAACTCGTAAGAGGCATCATTGTATTTAGACCTATATAATTTGATGCATGATTATAGAGTAACATTCAATGTTGTATATGCAAATTTCGAATTAGGATAGGAATATACCTAATTGGCATGTGTGGTCAATAAGACTTGTTCTTAAGGAATCTTAATTTATTACAAGTACCATAGGAATATAAGTATTTAGTAGATTAGGATATTCTTGTATGACCTTGGAAGATGCTTGTAAATACAATAGTGTCTTGACCAATAATAAGGATTGAGGGATATAAATATTAAAAAGATTAATCTTTAAAAAATATATTGAAAGATAGTAATTAACTCTATACTTTCTCTATATTGCTATCTTCTTATTTTATTTGAGTTGTGTTATTTATTTTTTGCACTTTTATTTTCTTTAAATTTATTGCAAAATTAAGATTTGATTTTTTTTGAATAATTATAAGAAAGATATAATTTTAGTACTTGATAGAAAATAAAAATTATCCATGTGGGTTCGACATCCGATTTTATAAGTCCCTTTATTACTTGTTATGATAGCGTATACTTGCGCTTAATTTTAAGATATAGAAATATCGCATTAGGGAGATGTCTAATCCTTTAGATGCTAGATCACTTAAATCCGAGTACAAGAGTGAGGTTCTTCTGCCAACACTGAAACTTGGAAGAGCAGAAGAGGCTGGAGGTTCATTGGTTATAGGAGAGACAATTTTCATTTACTCATTGTAAGAGTTACAAAAGATTTTACCAAAGGCAAAAGTCAAATTAAATATTCAGTTATTGAGTTTACGTTTTGTAATAATTACAATTTATGAACAAAATAAAATATATCCAGAGAGACAACATATTCAGCCATTAAAAGATATACATTGCAAGTGTTGCCATTAGTCAATAAAATATATTTGGTCGAGTAATAAAACAAAGAACTAAAGAGCAGCTTTAATTCTATTCTTGTTGAAATTTAAATGCTATCATTCTAGCTCCATAATCCCACCGGATGTTGCTGACTAGAATTGCTCGTGGGATTACTTCACGGTGAACTTTGATAACAGAAAATACCTCAAATCATCTTCAAGGGTAATTTTTAATCTCATTAGTGTAATGAAACTTAAATTCATTATGTGTATAGTGCAATAGGAAAGTAGATTTACTTTTCACTGTGTTAATTTATATGTCAGACATGCAAATAAATACAGATTTGCAGCCCACACACATCATAATAACAAATGTGGCACCCAACTTTCTGTCCTAGCACCGCAAAGACCAGCCATGGGCACTACGGCGCCTAGGCTTCTTTTGCCAATTCATTCATTCTTCATTATTTCACTTCCGTTTTGTGTATAGTTTGTCTTGAATCTTCACATCTTGGTTAGTAAACCTATATATAATTAAAAATCACAAATAAATAGCAAAATACTCTAAATTTGGAACAAAAATTTAGTTCCAGATGATAGATATAATAGACTATTTAAACTCCTTTTAGTCATGAGCACGATGATGTTGGTGAAGGCTCAGATACTTGGAGCAACTTAGCTTGAGAAGGAAAAAATGCAAGTGCTAAAGATGTTTAAAGGCTTCGATTAGTTGTTAAGAGGCCTACTCGAGGAGGGGATGCACTGCTTGAAGTCCCTAATGACTTTGAGAGAACTCCTAATGATGAAGAGCTTAGTTTAGTTCTTCAGAGGTAACTACAAACTTTTGGTAAGCCAAATAGGCCTAAAAAGAAGGCATTCATCTGATGGCCTGATGAGGAGATTCCTTTTGAATTAGTATGCCCACCTTATCGTCCTTAAGTATGTGGGAAAAGGATCTTATCAAGTTGAAGGAAATATATGAGGATTCCTTGAGAAAATGAGTATACGAGTGCACTACCTATTGGGGAAGTAGCCTTTAATCTTGTTCTCGTTGACTTAAGGTTGAGGCTTCCCCTTCTACCTTATTTTATTTACATGCTCACCCATTTAAACTTAGCACCGTGCGAGTTAGGTTTTTAATTTGTGGAGAATATTGGTCAGTCTACGAGTAATATGGCTGAAAGCTAGTTATAGTGAATCCACCTTCCTTGAATTCCAACAATTATATTAGTGAAGGGAAAAATGCCAACTAGAAGAAATGGTTCTATTATTTCTCTACTTATGATGACGAAAAGAAGTTTTCTCCCATTAAAGAGTTACCTACTAGTAACTATAATTGGAAGTATTTGTTGTTTTTCATAGCTAAAGAGTAAGGCCAAGAGCATATATGAGTGCTCAGGTGTGTGCATTATCATTGGATCTTTTCTAGATTAGGTCATCGTCCATTTATAGCATCTAGTTTTGCACTTATGGATACCTAGTATGGTAATTTATAACCTAACCTTTTTCGTTGTTGTAGTGACAATTTTGTTGAGATTTGTACTTACATGTTATCCCTTTATGTATGAATATTTATTTAATATTTATACTAGTATTATCATTTTATTAAATCGCTAATTATATTTTATATATGGTAAGATGCTTATAACGTTTCAAACATTATATGATATGAAATAGTTCAGATCTGGTCTAAATGAGTTTAGATCAGTGCTAAGAATTAACAATACTTAGAGTTAGCACTGACAAGAATTGTCAAGTTATAAGAGTCAACAATATCTAAAGAGTTAGAGCCTTGTCCAAAATAGGACAAAGACCTGAAAATATATTAGTAATGACATAGTTACAAAGAGTGGCAAATAATGCTAGGAAATGTCATTATAAAAATATGTTCTCAAATATTGTGTTCCTGATCTATCTTCACTGATGCTGGTTTGTCAGGGAATACCTTAATAAATATATAGATCGGTGTATGTCTATATCTAGATGGTCTAGATGGCTAGACTTAGTAAACCATGAGCTTAGTGAAAGCTCGTATAGAGATACAAGTATTTAGTAAGGGTTGAATACTGAACAGACTTACAAATCCCCCAATAGACATCTCATAAAGTAATCAATAGAGGGTCTTTCGAATTAAGTAGTATTTATGGTCCTTTGATCTAAGTGCCACGATGAGTTTGTGAGTGATCCACCATGTCAGAAACCTTTCATAGCCTGACTGTTGGGTATGTTCTGATGCTTATGGAGTCTGGTGTACATAGATATAGGATCCGTCTGCTTATTTAGGTGAGTAATATATCCTAATGCTCTAATATAGTATTTCAAAAAGTCTTATTGCCATAAGCAGTACTTGTCGAGAAAAAAGTTTAACCCTAGGGATAAATAATATCATAAAAATATTTGTGAATATTATTTATTGAAATACAATTCTAGAGATAAGCTTACGGTCAAGCATATGGAGATTTGACGATGTTGATCTATATCTCCATTCTACCTGGATATAAATGATGGATGAATTATACGTACATTATAACCTCAACTTGTATGGTCTAACATGCTACTTTGTAATATTCGTAATATGTATTTGGGGCATCGTTCACGGACGTATGAAGGAGTTCCATATGACAATTCGGGTGTGCACTGGGGCAGCATTATGGATTAAGCAGTTCCATCCTAGAAATTTCAACAAATCGAAAATATATTTTAGGGTTTCTCGGGTTATGTACTTGTCTAGACTTAAATGTTAAATACATCATTTAATTAGTAGTCAAGAGTTATTAACTAATTAAATGTTGACACGTGGCATAATTTTGTTCCATAATTATTTCACCATGAATTCACCCATGAACCATGTTAGTAAAATCAAATAAGGTAAAAATTAATTATTCAAATAAATTTTGAATAATTGAATAAATATTGTTTAAATAAATTACAATATTTATTTAGTTATTTATTATTTTAGTTTAGGTGGGAGACATATCCTAGTTAGGTATATAATTGCCTCCAAATATTATTTTTTAGTTTTTTGGCCACTTAATCAATTTTGGGAGTACTTGTGAAGTGCTTAACACACTTAAATATTATTTTGAATAATTGATTATCAAAGGGTGAAGCAAAAATGGTGCATGGTGAGAGGGATTGGTAGAGAATTTTATTTTTGAGAGTTTTTTTTTAACAAAGGGTTGTGAGAAAAAATAAAGAGAAAGAAAAATAAACTCCTCTTATTTTTTTTTCAAGAAACAAAACCTTATTGCTAGAAATACAATTGTTGTTATTCTAGATTCACAATTCCACTTGATTATTGTAAATTAGAATTGAATAATAGTGCTCTTCGAAGTGAGCTCAAGGTTGGAGTTAGAAAGAATTCAGAATTAAAATCTTCACCAAAGTTCTTCAAGGGTATGTTTTTGTCATCTTATGTTGTTAATGATATAAATTACATGTATTTAATTTTTTCAACATGTACATAATCACATTACACCCTAAAATACGTTAACAAATTTAGATATCAAAACATGAGCTTACTTTGGAGGAGAAGGATCTAGTTACTCAATCTAAAAAACAAGTCCCCCATCAAAGAACTTTTCTCCCAAGAGAATTTATAATGTATAGGCTTGGTTGGCAAGCTACCTAAGTTGCCTAAGAAGAAGAGTAAGGAAGAATTAATCCTCATATTTCATTGATGTTTGGTCTTTTTTTATTTCTTAATTTGATTTTCACTTTAGGCTTTTTTTTTTCCAGAAGTGGACGACAATAAGTTAAAAATATCATTGCCCTTTTGAATCCATAGGTTGGGTAAGAAATCTCAATGATTTCTTGCATTTATTATCTTACAAATAGGAAGCTCGAGCAGTGAAGTCACAGCAGGATGTGATTTAGAGAGCTCCTTAATTGATAAAGCGAAAATACCTTTCAAGGTCTAAGAGGACCCTTTGAGGGTCTTGGTAAATCCATGAGATCAACCACCTTTTATCCTAATGGATCCACCAGATAAGCCCTCTATTAAGACTCCATCAAACTCTTCTAAACAATTAACTATAGTAGTCCAAACTATATGGGTAATGGTTTCGAACTCTACAACCTAGAGCAAGTGTATCTCCAGCTTGACCGGGTCACCAGTAAAATTGAGGTGTTTGACCTTTGAGCAGTATAATGTCCCTATAATGAACAGGACAAAGATAGGCATGCCATACCTTTAGTGAGAGAGGCTAAACAAGCAATCACAACTACTCATGCTGATAAACTATCAAAGTTTAATGCCTCCAAGTCTTTGGCACACAATATATGGTACCTTCTCAAGGTAAATCTTTACTTATAAACTTTCTATTTTTAGAATTATTAGCTTGCTTGGCCATTATTCACTTACGTATTTCTTTTTTTAGGTGGCCTTTATTCTTTTCTAGCACTGAGATATACTCTTTGATGTTATCAAAGATTGGCAAAAGTTGGAACAGGCTGAGGTTAAGGTGGCTAAACTAAATGAGGCCTTGCTAGAGGCCAATAAAAAAGTTGAGAAGGAGAGCCAAAAGCGTAAGAGCTTGGTTTCCATGATCAAAAAATCCAAGATTAAGGCAACTATCACAAAGATAAAGGCTTCAGCTACGGAGAGCAATGCCTTGTCTCTTTAGTAAAAAGTTCGCTAGCTCAAGGAGGCAGTCAACAAATCATAGGCTCTAATAGGGACTATTTTAAAGAAAAATAATGCCCTTGGAAAGAGGAATAAATAGCTGGCTGGAGAGATTGAAGCTACTTGGGCTAATGCATTGATGATGGCTAAGGATTGGTTCACTAATGGGGCAAACTTAGGTTTAGGTTGATGCGTTAAAGTATTCGAGGTGTAGTATCTTGAGGGCTGAAGAAGGCGAAGTTGATGACCACCCCCCTCCCCTCAAGTTGTAATTGCTTATATTGACCAAAACTTCTTGTCCAAGGACTTCTATGTTCCTTCAATTATCGAGGATCCATGCTCCACCCCTCCGACTTAGGGTTTACTTTGCTTGTTCTCCATTTTTCTAATCTAGGCTAGGCCATTCCTCATGTAATACTTTTACATTTTGATTAATGAAAACATTTTGTTTATACCGATTTTATTGTTAATATGGATACTTTTATCTACTTAATGCATCTCAATGAACTTATATGTTCACCTCTAACCTTTTAGGCAATAATTTTAAATAAAAAATAATATAAGTCTGATTTTTATTTCCTCAGATAATCAACCAAGAAATACTTAAGAATTCTGCCAAGGGGTCTTTGATGGCTTTGCCCTCATATTCTCTTGGTTTTTTGACATTCATGACTTAGATATGTAAGAAGTACTCATATAATGGATCGATGGGGTCATTCCTTGCCCTGCATCTCCTTGATTCGTTATCCAACAGAGGGAGTTATTAGGTGCACAATATATACACATTTTTTTATATTGTTTCATGCACATTTTCTGGTATCAACACATTTATAAAGTAACTAGTACCCTTTCATTTGGGACATAACCCTCTACATACACCTCTTAGTTTATGACCATTAGATCAAATTCAAATTTGATCAATGGTTCTAAATGAACCATCACCATTCTCAAACTAAGTGGTGTCTCTAATGGTTATATTATTTTATAATTAATAGAAAGGATACAACCTTATGAAATGTCACAACTCAATAGTTCTAAGTGAACCATTATAATTTACAAACTAAGAGGTGTCTTTAATAGTTGTATTATTTTATAATTAATATGAAAGGATACAACCTTATGAAATGTCACAAATTTTCGTGTTTGTGTATTTTAAATTCCTTATGAATATCCAATAATCACCCTCGATTTCAAAATATACATACATATACCAGAAAATATATATATATAATTCAATGTATATGAATTGGTGCTTGTCAAGCTATAAACTAACCATTGGATAACTAATCATATCTTATAGGAACTTGGTGACACCAAGTTTTTATCAACCAAAGCCCCTTTGGCGTTGTTTATGCTCAAAATATAATGTGGCTATTGTAATATAGATTAAGGTGTCGATCCCATGAGGAAGCTTTAGCAAAATAGATTAGTTAAATAAAAATATTAAAATAGTCACAAAGGAGAAAATTAACTAATTGGTTTATATTGATGCGATAAAATTGTATATGAATTGAAGGATAAGCTAATGATGATGTAAGTAAGGCTTCGAGAATTACAATTATGCTTCGTAAATCTATTCTATACTTTGATTCAATGTTTATAACTCAATTGAAAGTTTCACATCCCAAACAATCAATCAGAAGATATGTAAAATATAGAACATTTGATAATACATGTATTTGATATGACTAAACTTTTTGCAAATATTGACACAAACTATGTTCATTTATGCAAGTTATCTAAGATTGACAATATATCATTTTGACAATATTGTAGTAAAAGATCAACTTGAATATCGAAAAATTATTGTCTTTACATGTTATCTGAGATTGAAAATATATCGACTGACAATATTGCAGTAAAAGATTAACATATAAAACAATGTAACCAATAACAATTATAATTCAACAAGAATCACATAATGAAAGCATGACTAAAAATACATTAAACATAAGAATTATAACCTCTCGATTATAGAAAAATAATAGATAAGAGTTTAGACACAAACAAACTTACAAACATTTGTACTTCTTGACAAAAAATCAAAGTATAGAAGTAAATTTATTACACATAAAGATTCATCAAAGATAGGTTAGATTTCAGCCAACAACCCTTTTATCAATTTGCAATACAATTTGGTACATGATAACGGCTAATTTACACTTTACTATCAATACAAGAGTTATTGATAATTGTGTTAGTATTTCACAGCTTCACGAATCATACCAATTGGGTATGTATTATATGAAATACTGTCTAAATACATGAAGTGGGTCAAGCTAAGCGAAAGTTATAATCCAATTATATTGTATCCCAATTTTGGCACATAAAATGTTGGATTTGGCTTTTCAATTTTTCTTCAAATTTGTGTAAGATTGAGTCATGTTACTCCAAATTTAATAATTTATTCATTTTGATTTCTACATTGAGAGTTACGTCCATTTTACCTAAACCTATGCAAATAACATTCATTAATCACAATTTAAAGACAACACTTTATTTCAAGCCTAAAAATACAAAAATTCTAAAATTAGTGACATTAAATAGTGACTGAATCTCTTAACAAATATGTATTTTAATGTGTTTATCATAGCTCCTAACCAGCTTATTGCTAGTCTCTAGCAATTCAAGCATAAATAGAATATGCGAAACTATTTAAGCATTCCAAATAAAAAGTCAGTTCAAGATCACTATTGCTATTATGGTTTTTTCAATTATAACTTCCAAAATTTTGTGTATGTGAACTAAGTTGTATCCTTCTTACCAAAATCCATGACAAATATAGCTTTGAGAATTTCTCCAAGTAAAAAGCTTCAACTCCATATCTTCACAAGTGTATGACTGTTTAAAAAGTTAGGATTTCTCTCATTGAGTTGGAAAACAATTAAGCACTCAAGAAAAAGTCAATTTTAAGGACACACATACAAACTAACATTGATCCAAAAATAGAAAAATCAATTGTTTAGAAATCAATCATTCTTAACATGCACCAGCTTTAGGACTTCAATTGTCTTGTGAGAATAATACAAATATAGATTTGTGAGAAAATAGCCCACAAAATATTTGTCTCCCAAAATTGAATGAAGACTTTATTAAACTGAATTGATTCTTCTTCTTCTTTTTTTCCTTTTTTGTTTTCTATTTTTTGGTATTTTTGTTTTTTTTATTAATAGTTTTTTTAAATAATACAAAGAAGCATTACCAAATAAAAAAAAACAGTTTCTCACAAAAATATATTATACATAATTTAAAATTTCACTTTAAATCATCCTTCAGCTATGCAACAAACTTATACCTTAATTCAAATAATATCAATCTAAACAAAAATTAACCAATTCAAAATATCAATGACAGTTCATAAGCTATTTTCTCAACCTTTTCACTTACTCACAAAAGATTTGTGAGATTAGAAAAATAGATACTTAAACATGAGAATTCTCTTGACTATTTAAATTGAATCATCCATCTTACCACAAGACTTAGCATTGTGCTCAAAAATATTTCGAAAGTCATTCTTTAGTAACCTAAATAAAAATAGTGACTCAACCCAAATAATTTTGAAATCATAACTAGGTAGAAAAGAAAATTCATTTATACAAAAATTACCAATACTACATGCAATAAACAACAGTGCATCAAATATAAAATAAAATAACAAGTTAGGTTAAATACGTTTCAAAAGTTAAAAAAAAAAAACTCCTTACTCTGCCATTCTTAATCTAATTTGACCTGAAATGTGTCTCAAGAGTTCAAAATTGAATTTTTTACTCTACCATTTTAATCAAATAGGTATGTCGGACTCCATTATCTTTTCTTTTAATTATTTTTTAGAATGCAAAATATAACTTATGTCTACTATCCTCCTTCCAAACTAGATGAAATATTGTCCTCAATGTTTAATTAGAAAAAGATAAAGTATGGGAGACATTACTTGAAATGCCAGTTATTCAAAAAAAACAAACTTGAAAGACACTAAAGCAAATATAAACTAAATGATGATGCTAATAAATAAAGAAAGAAAGAAAGAAAAATTTACAAACTAAATGTCAAATCCAATTTTTGCTTATTATGGCCTACTAACCAATCGACTTGAGTTACTGCTGGGTCAAGTTCGTAGGTAACTACCTGTAATTTGTCAATCATTTCATCCGCATTAGTAGTATAAACAAGGATCTGTCGCGTCGAATGTGAAATAAAATTCTATTCTGTAGCTTGATTAAGAAAACAAAGTAAGTAATCAAAATAGTTATTAACATTCAACAAACTTATGGGTTTTCGGTAGATATTCAGTTAGGTCTAAGAGGCAATTTGAAAAATTTCTTCTAAAGTACCAAAACCAACTTGGTAAAGCAATAAAAGCGTCTATATAGTAAAACATTCTAGCTATACGTTCATGTATAGATGAGACTCGTAATTCTTACCCTATTATTTTTCCAGTCAGGTTTTCCACGGCTAAAGTTGTAGGAATAATACCTAAAACTTGACTTTCTCTTAAATATGCAGCTATTGGCACACACCCTATTAACTTAAGGCTGCCCCATCCATAAATCAAATGGATTTTTCTTACAAGTAATACTTTTCTTAGATTGTTTGCTACCTCTACAAATACTTTATTTTTTCCAGGACTAGATCTATAAAATACACATATATTTTTAAATCGTCAAATTGAGGTTTCCTCCATATCTATACTCATCTATATCGCGATATATGAAAATGAAGAAAATAAGGTGCTGTATTTATAGAGTACCAAATGATAACATTAATTTTGGTAACCCGACAGTTTGTCAAAAGAGATTTGAAAATAAAACACAAATATTTAAAGATAATGACCCACATGCATTATTTAACTAAAAGATTTAAATTTAAGACATCTATATGATTAGCCATACTATTCATAAAATAAAAAAAATTGAAATTAAAACGTATGTATTTAAATATAATTGTGATTGTAGCTCACATCTTCCTTTGGTTTTACGTCTAGTAACGACTTAAACGCCCTCTATTGGTCAGGGATAGGCTTCCCATCCAATTTTCTTATAAACTTGCAAATATGGTCTTTTAGAGTCAAATTCCTAAGACTATCGTTGATGTTTATTTTTGAATTTACTCTATAAATCAAGAAGTTCACGTTGCACGAGCCCACAAGGATGCGTCTCAAGAGTCAATAGAATATCATTCAAAGAGTTCTTACTCAGTCTATCCTTAATGAACTGAATTTTATCTTCTCAATTTCTAGATGCAAATTCTAAATAACGACAACTCCAATTATAATTTCATCGAGCACATTTATGATAAACTATTAACCCTTTTGCTCTTCACCTTTTGCCATAAGAGCTTCTTCCAAGACCAAGCATAAAAAAAATAAAATTATTTGCAGACTCACCAAATAATCGAACATTGACTTCGATTAACCAACGTATATCAGTAGAAATATTTCTCAATATCAATAGCCTTAGTCTTTCACACTGTGTTTTGTAAATCTTAAGTAGAGCATTTTGAGGTAATGAATGAAAGCATTTTTTAAGGTTGGCAAGAATGCTATCCATTTTGAAAGAAAGTGCAAACGAAAAAAGATGAATGCACAATTTAAGGGACAGTTTTTAGGGAAGAGAAACTAACTTTAATAGTCACGGAGTACTATATCCGCCACTTGACCTGGAAACAAAATCACATTGAAGAAAAGAAGAAAAAAGGATAAACACGAAAGAAAATAAAAGCAAAAGTAAAAGTTCAAAAGATAAAATACAGGCAAAATATAAAATATAGTACAAATAGATTGAACCTAATCAAGCATAATAGACAAGATCCACAAGAGGGATCTCATTTAGGTACATACAATGATCTACCTTTTCTACATAACTTTTCAATTGCTGTCTATTCACTTTAGAAATTCGCCCATCAGTGAGATCTTCGATTTTGACAGCACCATTAGGAAAATTATGCCTTACCACAAATGGACCAATCCATTGAGATCTCAACTTTTTAGGTTGTAAATGCAATCGAGAATCATAAAAATAAACTCGTTAATTTAGCTTGAAGTGTTTCCTTGAGATATGTTTGTCATGTACCTCTTTCATTTTAGCTTTATAAATCCTGGAGTTGTCATATGCATCATTTTGTAACTCTTTTATTTCTAACATTTGTAATTTTCTCTGAAGACCTGCAACGCTCAAATCAAAGTTAAGGGCTTTGAAAGCCCAGTAAGCTTTATGATCAAGCTCAACAGGTAAATGGCAAGCTTTCCTATAGATAAGTTGGTATGAAGCCATTCCTAAGATGGTTTTATATACAGTACGATATACCCATAATGCATCAGAAATGCATAAACACCAATCTTTGTGATTCAGGTTAACCGTCTTTTCTAAAAATTTTTTAACCTTTCTATTTGCTAGTCGACTTGTCTATTTGTCTGTGGATGATATGCAGTGGAACCTTTATAAAGAACACTATACCTGCGCATCAAACTTCAAAACAACAGTTACAGAAATGTGTTCCTTGGTCACTAATGATGACACATGGTGTACCATACCTAGATAACACATTTTGTTTTAAGAATTTTACCACAGTTGTGTTATCGTTAGTACAATAAGCTATAGCCTCCACCCATTTTGATACATAGTCAATAGTAAGAATGATGTAAAGGTAGCCAAAAGATGAGAAACAATGATCCATAAAATCAATACCCTAACAATAAAATATTTCAATAACAAGAATAGGGTTAAGGGCATCATATGTCTTCGAGATACAGTACCTAACTTTTGACATCTTTCATAGGAACGACAAAAATTATTAGTGTCCTTGAGCTAAGTGGGCCAGTAAAGACCACACTGTAAAATTTTTACAGTTGTCTTCTTTATTGAAAAATGACTGCCACAAGCAGCACTATGGCAAAAATTTAAGACACTAGAAACTTCACTTTCAAGAATGTACAATCTCATAATTTGGTCAGGGAAGTATTTGAAAAGATATGGATCATCCCAATAAAAATTATATACCTCAACCAAGAGCTTAAGCTTATCTTGTGCACTCCAGTTAGATGGAAGTTCACAACAAATCAAATAATTTACGATATGTGCATACCGGTGATTTTATTAGGGAAATCATCTTGAATGGGTGGAACATCAATAGAGTCAGTGAACGCAAGGCTTGATAAATGATCAGCAACAATATTTTTAACTTTCTTCTTGTCTTTAATGGTTAGATCAAATTGTTGCAAAAAAAGAATCCACCTAATTAAACGGGCTTTAGCATCCTTCTTAGAAAGAAGGTACTTAAGGGTCATGTGATCAGTAAAAACAATAATAGGTGAACCAATCAAATAAGAACAAAATTTGTCTAAGGCAAAAACAATAGCTAATAGTTCTTTTTCAATAGTAGTGTAATTCATTTGAGCATCATTCAAAGTCTTACTAGCATAATAAACAACAAAGGGTTTTCTCTTCCTTCGTTGCCCAAGAACTACTCCTACAACATAATTACTTACATCACACATAATCTCAAATAGGAGGTTCCAATCTGGTGATTGCATATTAGGAGCGGTGGTGAGTTTGGCAATAAGTATTTAGAATGCCTTCTTACACTCTTGTGTCCATGTGAATTCATCATCATTTAGCACAAGGTTACACAATGGTCTAGATACGGGCATAAATGTTTTATATAAACCTCCTGTAAAAGCCAATGTGTCCAAGAATAGGTTAGACATCTTTTACCATTTGGGGCGTAAGTAATTTAGAGATTAATTCAATTTTGGCCTTGTAAACCTCTATCCCTTTGTCAAATATAATATACCCAAAACAATCTCTAAAGATACCATGAAATAACGTTTCTTCCAGTTTAGCACAAGTTTTTTTTCTTCACACCTACTCAAAATAGCTTTTAAGTTAAGTACATATGAATCAAAAGAATCACAAAAAATAGTCAAATCATCCATAAAAATTTCTATGCATTTTTCAAACATATCAGAGAAAATACTTATCATACAACGTTAAAAAGTAATTGGTGCATTGCATAATCCAAATGGCATTCTACGAAAAGCATAAGTACGAAAAGAGCATGTAAAAGTGGTTTTTTCTTGATCTTCTATAACTATCAAGAAAGCAATAAAATGAATGTCCAGCTACATGTTCTAAAATTGGTCTATAAAAGGCAATGAAAAATAGTCTTTTTTCTGGTGTCTGTGTTTAGCTTTTTATAATCAATGCACATTTGCCAACTGCTTACTACCCTAGTTAGAACAGGTATCCCATTTTCATTTTCCACAACAGTAACCCCAGATTTCTGAGGTACTACTTAAGTTGGACTTACCTATTAACTATCACAAATTGGGTAGATTATATCTGCATCTAATAGTTTCAAGACTTCTTTTTTCACTACTTCTTTTATTGTTGGGGTAAGTCTTCTTTGTGGGTCTCTACGGGGTTGGGCACCTTCCTCTAAATGAATTTTATGGGAGCATATCAATGGAGAAATACCTTTAATATCAGCTATAATCCAACCTAGTGCAGACTTATGTCATTTTAATAATTTTATCAATATTTCCTCTTGCTCAGCACTAAGCTCAGAAGAAATGATAATAAGAAAGGTATTACCTGGTCCCAAGAATACATGTTTCAAACCTTTAGGCAGTGCAGAAAGCTTAACTTATGGTGTCTTAAGGTTTGATGGTGTCGGTCTCTCCCTCTCTTGTGGTAGCTCTTCAAAGCATGGCTGCCAAAATCGAGTCCCTTTATCCTGTGAGTCAAAAATACTAAATACATCAGTTGTTTCATCAGGATAACGTAATTTTTCAAAATTAAAATTAAGGAGGTTATCTAAAGAATCAGAGTCATGAATTTTATAAGCTTCCTCTGCTACAAGTGTGTCTGTTATATATGAATGATAGCATTCGTCTTCTTCTTATAGTTGCTTACTAATATGGAAAATGTTCACCTCAAGAGTCATATTCCCAAAAGATAACTTCATTAGACCATTTTTGCAATTAATAAAAGCGTTAGTAGTGGCAAGAAAATGTCTCCCTAAAATAAGAGGGATTTTGGACTCTATGTTGACCACAGAATGAATATATAAAATAAGGAAATCGATAGGGTAGTAAGATTTATCAATTTTTAACAAAATATCTTTTACTATTTCTCGTGATTTCTTTATTGATCAATCAACTAATTGTAGGACTACAGATGTAGGTTTAATCTCACAAAGTCCCAATTGTAAGTAAATAGAATAAGACATTAAATTTACACTTGCTTCTAAGTCCAACAAACTTTACCAAACTCATGCGTCCCAATTTGGCAAGAGATTATGGGATATCCTAGGGTTTTATACTTGGGTGGTGTCTTTTGTTTAATCATTGCACTTACCTATTCTACCAAAAATGTAATTTTCTTTACATGGTATTTTCTTTTGATTGTGCATAAATCCTTGATGACTTTGGAATAAGTTGGAACTTGTTTAATCAAATGCAACAAAGGAAGATTAATCTTAACTTGTTTCAAATATTTCAAAATCTCACTTCAAATTTCTAAATTTTTTCCAACAGGTCGAAGAGCTTAGGGAAAAGGTAGTAGGATTGAAAACTTATTTTCGGGCTCTTTTTCCACTATGGCCTCTTTATCAAAAGGGCGTATTTACTACTCGTAGATGTTTTAGTTGGAGAAGTAGGCTCACTCATAATCTTACCACTTAGAGTACTAATGGCATTGACTTCTTTGAGATTTTGTGCATCAAAAGTAGAAGCTTATGCCACTAATTGTCCAAATTAGATTGGATTGAGGTTGAGATGGAAACTTATCTCGCTTTTGTACAGTTAAGACACTAGTCAGCTTAGTGATTTGACTATTGATTTCTTTGTTTTCATCTACCACCTGTGCAAGAACTATTTTAAATTTTTTATTAGTCTTACTTTGTGCCTCTATAAATGCTTGTAATGTATCCTTTAAAGGACTCTTGGTTAGTCGTGTTGTTATATAGTGTGTGATGTGTATAGATACATATAATTTCAAAAATTAAATACACAACGAAAGTATTCATACATGTTATACACTATGTAACAAACTCAAGCATATAATCACATGTATGCTCATTCAAGCACATATATATCTCATATATATATTTACATGCATGATATATAATGAATAGTAAATAAACAACCTACCCGGTTTTGAAGGTAACTTTACAATTCTTCAAGATCTTCAATCTTCAATTTGTTGAGCTTACCTTGAAGTATTCCCTTGCACAATTCTAGTTCACAACTAAATTCGGTGGGATTGTGAAGCTAGAATGGCAGCCTTGAATTTCCAGCAACTGATTGTTTTAACACTTAAAATAATTTGTCCTTATTAATTGTTACTAGCAAGAGATGAGAAGAATTAAGTGTATTGTGTATTGTTCTTTACAACCCTTTGTCATGAACAATTGTTAACCTTAGCCAACTCTTTCAACCTTTGAAAACACTTAGGAAAAATGCTCTCAATTCTCTCTTCTCACACTTGCCGAATCTTGCATTCTTCTTCACCAAAATTGAACTCTTTCAATTTTAGTTTAATGTACAAAATCATTACTTCTCTTAGTGCTCCACCACCACTTAGCCATGTTTGCTATTACAAACATTAATCAATCATATTTTTCACTCAACAAATTAATTCATCCATATGAATTAATTGTTAGTGCACAAATGGCTATTAATCAATGTTGAGTGGTCACACCACTTCACAAATGCACCATTAAACAAATTCTAAGTGGCCAACATTGCTTATTATTAATAACAAGTGCTTACTCTATTACTAAATGGTGTTTGCCACTTATTCCAATTAATAATAATAATTTGATTAATATATAAAATATTAATAATTCAAAACTATTTTTGAATATTTACATTTACCATATATGTATTTACCAAGTAAGGTAAATAGGTAAATACATGGTAAATTATTTATGGAGCAAGATTATGTCACTTGTCAATTTCTTATTGGTTAACAACTCTTGTAAACCAATAATATATTTTACATTCAATTATTGACAAGTGAATAATAAAAGTAACTTTGAAATATTTTTCACTTTGTTGAAAATTGTTGGATTAATTGTTCAATCCATTTCGCTGCCCCAGTGCACAACAAGTACACTTTATATTGTAAGACTCTTTAAGTCCATGCCCGATTTGTCACATGGAACTATTTCACACGTCCGTGAACAATGTCCCACACACACGTTACGGATATTACAAAACGGCGCATTAGACCATACAAGTTGAGGTTATAACATATTCGTATAATCCTTCCATCACAAATATCCTATAAGAGCGGAGATATAGATCAACACCGTCAAGTCTCCATGTGTTCAACCATAAACTTATCTCTAGATTTGTATTTCAATAAATAATATCCGTAAACACTTTTACGATATTATTTTTCTGAGGATAAAATTAATTCTCGGATATGTCTGCTTATGGCCATAAGACTTTCTGAAATACAATCTTGGAGTTTCAGAATATTTTACTCACCCAATTGAGTTGATGGATCCCATATCTGTACACACCGGACTCCATGAGCATCGGACCATACCCAGCGACACCCAACGGTCAGACCATGAAAGGGATCTGACATATGTGGAACCAAAGTATGGTGGATCACTCACAAGTCCACCGTGGCACTCAGGTCTAAGAACCACGAATACTACTCAACTTAAAAGATCCTTCATTGACGGCTTTATGGGATGTCTATTGAAGATCTTTGTGAGTCTGTTCAATATTCAGTCCTTACTGAATACTTGTATCTCTATACGAGTTTCCACTAAACTCATTGTCTGTTAAGACTAACCATCTGGACTATCCAGATATAGACATACACTGATCTATATATATATTAAGGTCTTCACTAACAAACCCGCATTAATGAAGATAGATCAGGAACATTAAATTTAAGAACATATTTGCATAACAACATTTCCTAGCACCATTTGCAACCCATTGCAACTATGTCATTACTAATATATTTTTAGGTTTTTGTCTCATTTTAGACAAGGCTCTAACTCTTTAGATTTTGCTAACTCTTATAACTTGTTAACTCTTATCAGTGCTAACTTTTAGCATTTATATCTTTTAGCGTTACTAACTTTTAGTACTGATCTAAACTCCTTTAGATCAGATCTGAACTCTTTCAGATCATACAATGTCTAAAACGTTCAAGCATCTTACCATATTTGTATATAAAATAATTAGTGATATATTTAAATCATAATTGTATAAACATAAAATAAATATTTATACACAAAAGGGATGGCACGTAAGCACAAATCCCAACAAGTCGTACATTATATTGAGGTGTGACATAAGACTTGGGTGCTTATTATTCTTGTTTCCAATGGTTGTTGACTTGTTGGTCAGATTTTTAACTAACTTTTGGATGGTTTCTCTAGCTAGGATTATAGGTTTTAGAGTATGGTGAATAAGGTTTCTTGTACATTCTTATGGCATTACATTTTTCCTTATATATCACTTTCATCTCACTATACAACATCATGTGCTCAACCCTAGCAATTGTATAGGTGACTCTTCAATCTTTGATTTTCAAGGCCTCTAATTCCCTAGTTAAGACCTATAATTATGCTTTAAGGTTATCCTCTTTTTTAAGATGAAAAACTCCACTAAGTCGTAGCCTATTTATGCTTTCAATAGCGTTAAGTCCAGTCCATGTATGAGCTTTTTTGGCTAAATCATTAAAGAATTCTATGGCTTCCTCAAGATCTTTGTGAAAGAACTCCTCATTACATATCATCTCAACAAATTGGTGCTCTCTAATTGTAAGTCCCTCATAAAAATAGCTAACTAAGTGCCAATTTTTATACCTATAATGAGGGCACAGATTTAGCAACTATTTAAACCTTTCCCAAGCTTGATATAAGGTTTCACTATCTTTTTTAAAGAAGAAAGAAATTTGTCTTTTCAAGCCATTAGTTTTGTGTTGTGAGAAGTATTTATTGAAAAATTCTTGGGTCATTTCTTCCCAAGTTCCTATAGACCTCGGCCTCAAAAAGTATAGCTAACTCTTTGCTTTGTCTTTTAGAGCAAAAGGGAAAATTTTAAGCCTAATAGTGTCTATGGCTTCAGGTTAGCTATAAAAGGTGGAAATTACCTCTTTAAATTCTCTAACATGTACATAAAGATTTTCACTATCTAGACTATGAAAAGTGGACATAAGTTGTATCATTCTAGGTTTAAAAGCCAAATGTGGCGTGTTAGGTGGGAATATAATACATGATGGTATGGCTGTGCGAGTAGGATACAAGTAATCCTTTAAAGTCCTAAAACGCTCATTACATTGGAATTATAAGATGAACCTGATGATGAATTCTCTTCCTTTACAAATTGTGGTGGTGGGTCTAGTTCTACTTCTCTCATAAATCTTCATCGTTTATCTCTAAGTCGATGTATACATCTTAACAATTTTTTTTAACTCTTTTTTTTTATTGAAGAAAATTCTCAAGGAAAAATTAAGAAGTGAACAAAAGAAAAAAAAAGAGTTAGGTGGTAAAATCAACAATGAAATTGAGATAAAATGTAAGAAGTGAAATAAAACACAATAAGAAATAACAATAAAATAAAACCAACCATGAAATATAAAAAAAAATACAATAAATGAATAAAAGAAAATAAACTATAAAGTATAATAAATAAATAAAAGAAAATAAGTTGTAAAGTACAATAAATAAATAAAAAAAATAAACTGCAAAGTACAATAAATAAATAAAATAAAATAAACTAAGTTAGGCGGTAGAACTAGCCATAAAAATAAAATAAGATAAAATACAACAAATCAACTAAAGAAAATAAATAAAGTTAGATGATAGAACCAACCATGTAAGATTAAAAAAAAAAGATAATAAAATAAGTTAGGTGGTAGAACCAACCATGAACAATAAAAAATTAAATTTAAAAACTAAAATTTTACAAAGGAAAGTAAACGTAGAAAGTTACCGCTTTACAACTTACTTTAGTTTAGTATGCCTCCTCGGCAACGGCGTCAAATTTTATTTTTGCTCAAAATGTAATGCGGCTATCGCAGTATAGATTGAGGTGTCAATCCCACAAGGAAGCTTTTGGCAAAATAGGTTAGTGAAATAAAAATATTAAAACAGTCACAAAGGAGAAAATTAACTAATTGGTTTATATTAATGCGATAGAATTATATATAAATTGAAGGAGAAGTCTTATGATGATGTAAGTAAGGCTTCAAGAATCATAATTATGCTTCGTAAATTTATTCTATACTTTGATTCACTGTTTATAACTCAATTGAAAGTTTCACATCCCAAACAATCAATCGAAAAATATGTAAAATATGGCATATCTGATAATACATGTATTTGATACGACTAAACTCTTTACAAATATTAACACAAACCATGTTCATTTATACAAGTTATCTAAGATCGACAATATATCAATTTGACAATATTATAGTAAAAGATCAACTTGAATATCAAACAATTATTTTCTTTACATATTATCTAAGATCGACTAACAATTGTGCAGTAAAAGATTAACATATAAAATAATATAACTAATAACAATTATAATTCAACAAGAATCACATAAATAAAGTATGACTGAAAATATATGAAACATGAGAATTATAACCTCTAGATTATAGAAAAATAATAGATAAGAGTTTAGACACAAATAAACTTACAAACATTTGTAGCCCTTGATAAAGAATCAAAGTATAAAAGTAAATTTATTACACATAAAGGTTCATCTCTAGCCTTGTCAAGAACTCTAGCCTAGCTTACAATGCTTGGTAAAGAGAAATTATATGAGAGAATTATAAAGCATTCAAAAATCATCTCTTAGCCTCCTAAGAGTGTCCTTATATAGGCAATGAATGGAAACATGTTTAGTGTGACTGCAATCTTCAATAATTTAGGCCAACCACTCATTCTTCTAATTGTATCATTTTGTCTCTTCTTTCCATAGTCATAAGATTCATTCAATTTAGATGAGTATCCAATGAGATATAGACAAAATATCAAAGATAGGTTAGATTTCAGCCAACAACCCTTTTACCAATTTGTAATATAATTGGGTCCATGATAATGGCTAATTTGGACTTTATCATAAACATAAGAGTTGTTAATAACTGAGTCAGTATTTCATAGCTTTAAGAATTATACTAATTGGGTATGTATTTTGTGAAATATAGTCTAAATACATGAGTTGGGTCAAGCTGAGCGGAAGTTGTAATCTAATTCTGTTGTATCCCATTTTGGCATATAAAATGTTAGGTTTGGCTTTTTAACTATTCTTAAAGTTTGTGTAATATTAATTCATATTACTCTAGGTTCAAGAATTTTTTTATTTTGATTTCTACATTGAGAGTTACGTCCATTTTACTTAAACCTGTACAAATAACATTTATTAATCACAATTTAAGGACAACACTTTATTTCAAGCCTAAAAATACAAAAATGCTAAAATTAGTGACATTAAATAGTAATTGAATCTCTTAAAAAAAATATTTATTTGAATGTTTTTATCAGGCGTGAGTCAGAGGACTAGCTACCCATATTGATTTTTTTCTCAATAAGTTATAATGTAGTTTTGGCACTTTATTGTGCTGTGCCTTGCTGGATTTATGACTGCCTAAGCTCTCAGAGGAACCAACTTAATTCTACACTCAGATAGGTGAACTTCTATCAAGCATGTTCTACAGTTAAAAATACCACCATACAATAATAGGCTATGGAGTTTATTAAAAGTATACCACTCATTCTCTATCACTGTAAATACTACCTAATCCTAGAGAAGGATTCACAATATATTATCGGTAATATAACAAGACAACAAGTGACTTATTCTTTCCCTTATGAACCTATTTCATGGGATCTCTAATCACTTAGGTAGGGTTACCATCACTTTTGCCTTATGCTCTAGGCATAATGCACTCCTATTCGACTTAGAATTATTACCCTATTTAGTGATCAATTAGAGGATTAGCTAAATCTACTCTGACCTTATAAAATTTTGGCTCTCTTAACCAAACACAGGCAATTTCTTACATTTTTCATTCTCATATTTAATCACAACTTTTGAATATTCAATATTTGAATATGTTCATATTAATGGGATAAATTGAATATATCTGAGATAACAATACACACCTGAACAAAACAATGCTCCAACCCAATTCTTCAAACAATGATATACTAGGCCT
Source organism: Ailanthus altissimus (assembly GCA_946807835.1). NCBI lineage: Eukaryota > Viridiplantae > Streptophyta > Magnoliopsida > Sapindales > Simaroubaceae > Ailanthus > Ailanthus altissimus. Next base: position 13,867,090 of record OX327696.1, on the reverse strand, counting down.
AATATATGCCTGGCACCGCAGCGTCACTCTGGTGCCGCTGCATCACTTCTTTGGCACTGCAACACTGGGCATTCTGTGTTCAGCATCGTGACATCACTTATCTAGCATCGCAAACTCGAGCTTTCTACAAGAAGTACCGCAACATCTATTCTCTACACCACGGCGCTAGGCTCTTCACTTGCACTATTTTTCCTTCTACAGTTTCAAACAAAATTCATCGTCAAATATATAATAATGAAGACTTCAGAAGTCTAATTTATTGACATTAGACTACTCTTCAAATGTTAATTCTCACGGTGAATATATATCCCACTTCATGCATTATGAATTTAGTGGTTCTCATGAAACCACTTACTTCTTTCATATGCATATAGTGAATGCAGTTAGAAGTGAAATCTCAATATACCATGCATAATTAAATGCATTTATAGAGCCATTGAATCGAAAAAAAATAAATAAGAACAAACATACCTTGTTACCATTTTGGATCTCTCCAACCATCAAGTATAAGATTTATCCTTGAGATTGTTGGAAATTTTAGAGTGTTAATGGATGCTTCACACATAGATCATGCACACAATGGATAGTAAGTCAAGGCATGTCAGAGTACACTTTACTTAAAGATAGATTTTTTCCCTTGAGGATATTCCTAGTGCAATCAAATTGTATGGCAGTCTAACCCCAGTATTCAATGGCGTTGGTTCTGTATGGATGCACTCCCACTATATAAAATCTTACAATAACTCTGTTGACATTATATCCCCACTTTGTGCATCATTGTGCTCTCACTTGCACAATTATGCTCTCTTGACACTTTCTTGCACAACTCTTATGCATCATTATATCCCAACGATATAAAATCCTAGAACAACTCTTATGCACAATATATGCACACCTTTTTACATTTTTTTTATTCACATATTTTCTTGTATCAACACATATTTATAAGCAACAAGTACCCTTTTATTTAGGATATAACACTCCACATACACCTTTTAGTTTATGACTGTTAGATCAAATTGAAATTTTATTAATGGTTCTAAATGAACCATCACTATTTTTAAACCAAGTGATGTCTCCAATGATTGTATCATTTCATAATAATTATGAAATGATACAACTTTATCGATCATAACTTAATGGTTTTAAGTGAACCATCACCATTTTCAAACCAAGAGATGTCTCCAATAATTGTATTGTTTTATAATTAATATGAATGATACAACCTTATGAAGTATCACAACTTTTCATATTTGTATATTTTAAAATCCTTATAAAATATCTAACAACTCTTTCTCTATTCTCAATCATAATCTTTGCTTATGTAGGTGTGTCTAAAGACGAAACAAATTATTTTTCTTCAGCCGACTCAAACTTTTACAATGGAGGATGTGTTGCTAGTTGTAATGCTGGCTGTGGTGCTTCTTGGGGTGCATAACTTCCACCTTATCAACTTTCTTTGCACCAGTTGCAAAACCTTGAAATTATCATAAAATTTTGTTTACTTAGTTTTCTTTTGGTATTGCAGATGTAACATCAATTCATTTTTTTATAAATTTGGATATTTGAGATTAAAAATTTCTCGAGATCAACATAAATTAGATTCGATAAAAAGTAGCGTGAGAATCTAAACCTAATGAAGATCAATCTATTCTCAAATAATGAGAAAAAACAATATAGATAACTTAAATTAAATAAATAATATAATTAAATTAAACAAATAATATAATTAAATAAAACAAATATAATTTTAAATAAATAATAAAAGTGGGCTATACACAATAAAATAAAAGATAATAATAATAATATAATAGCACACTAGACCAACGATACACGACTCATCACTCCAAGCAATTTGTCGTAATACGCAACCCAAAGCGCAAACAATTTGGTGCAATAAGCCCATTGTGCCAAGTTCTTCCATTGTCATTTTTTCTAATTTTTTTTTCTCATTTCATACTCAAAACTAATTCATTTAATCCACATTATATAATACATTTGTTTTGAAAGATTTATAGACACTATATATATACATATGTACAAAAGAAATTTTATCTAAAGATATAGATAACATTGGCATAATTTTAAATAATACAAAATGAAATAAAAATGAATTATAATAAGAATAAAAAGATAATAAATTTATTTATGTTGTAAAAGTGTGATATATTCTTGTTAAATAATTCAATTTGATTCTTTTAAATCACAAGTTTCTGTGCGTGTATTTTTTTAAATATTAAAAAATTTAAATTTGAAGTGATAAATTTGAAATAGTAAATTTTTATATAAGATAATGATATTTGTGTCTATTATTAAATTTTTAACAATAAAAATTAGAAAAGTTTATATTTGGTTAAATTATAAAAAAGCCCAAAAATTTAGTTATTTATGAAAATTTGCCCATTATAATATTTTGCATATATATATAGCACGATGTCATGGACAATTTTTACTGCATTATATTGTAAAGTGCAGTGAATAAAACACGTCTTAATTGTGAACGCAAGAGATCTTGGAATTGAATGTAATTTCCAAGCAACACTACTGCTACGGAGCGTAAAAAGTTACGATATCTTTTATATTATATTCTACAGGATTGGTTCCCTTAATTTTAAATTTTAATTTAAATCAATTTAATTTAATGTTATAGAATTATTAATATTAAATATTATTTTTAACTTTAAATCAACATCAAAATTTTCAATTAAAAGAACCTCGTCGCTATTTGATACTACTAAAAAACGCAATAAAAAGTCTGAAGTTCCCAAAGAGCAGCATAGCACTAGTGGTAGTAGGGATTAGAGGTTAGGAGTTCAATACAAAACAAAAGCTGCATGTGCCAGTGCCAATTCATATGAATATGATTAGCAATTGAACATTCCTTTATCTCTGTTACTGGCCTAAATTAATGCCAGGCTTTGGCCTTGCGCAAAGAAGCCTGGCCATAATGACCTAGTTTCAGAATATTTATGTGATAAATTATTATATGCATGTTGTACAATAAAGGCGGTGGGGAAATGACGGTTGATTTTACCCCCTCTGGTCTATATAAATAGGAGTAATCTTTCTTGTATGATTTTCAATACTTTCAATTGTTTGATAAGTATAATAATATATTTTTAATAGTTTTTAAAGGTGCTTAATACTTTTTAAGGTGCTTACTTGAATTATCTTTTATATTATTATTTATAAAACATTATTAACGTAATTTATTGATAAGTTTAATTTTTAATTTTATATTAAGTTCTTGATTTATTTTATTTTATATACTTTACATTTTTATTTTTATTTAACTATTATTTATATTGTATTTATATTATTATATGTTATAATCCTTATGAGTCTATTATATGATTGTTATTTATTTAGATTTTCTACATTAGAAAATAAAAATAAAAATTTTGTATTAATTATGTCTTTGTTATTTCATGTTTATATATTATATTTATTATTTTAAATTCAAATATTATATATGCAACCAGAAGCTTGTAAAATAAATTAATAAGTTAGAATCTAAAATTCTAATAATTGATCTCATTATTTAGAACTTAAAGTTTTGTATTATAATTATAAATTAGAACTTGAAGTTATATATCAAAATTTTTAAATTTGTTTATTTACTTTATTTACTTATTCATAAAGAATGTTATACCTCCTCATTACTATCAATATATAGAAGACTGTTTCTATGAATAAGCTATGCCTCTTCATTGTTATTAAAATATAAAAGACTATACTTCTTCATTACTATCATTACGTCGAAGGTTATGCCTCATCATTACTATTAATATTTAGAAAACTATACCTCCTAATTATTATTGTTTTATAGAAGGCCATGACTCCTAAATATTAATTTTTATATTTATATTTTGAATTATGAATTTGTTGAATAATATTTATATTTTATCATACTAATTTTTAATTCTCTCCTTCCATATCCAAAACCCCCTAAAGATGTTTTTGAAAAATTTACGAATCCTTATACTTGATATCTTTAAAAAAAAATTACTTATTATGAGTACTGAATGCCAAGATGCACCTCCAAGCCAATGACTTGAAAAAAATAATTGAAAATAAAAACAAATTGCTTGTTTTTGTAGGATAAGTTGATAGCTATTATTTTCCTCTGTTATTAACTTTATGACAGCTTGAAAGCTTAAATTTTGATGACAAAGGACCCTTAGATCCTCTGAAAAAATTTAAAAGAAAAAGAAATATGTGTTCCTCCCAAGACTAAGACATGCGTGGATGAATGTTGATTATAATTTTTGTTTTGTGTAGAATCACCTAATAACTGAAATTGAGTGGTGAGAAAAATACATAGCAATATATGTTAGAGAAGATATTGTCTATTTTTATACCTGTAATATTATTCTATAGCAATACTCTCGTGAATATCGATTTAAAAATACTAAGAATTAATATTATATATTTTTTCGAATAAAATAATGAACTCTTATTAAAAAATTACGAATCACGTCCGACTAGTTCTCAATCATTCATAAAAGTGAATGTAAGTACTCATAACAACGTTGGACGTTGTCGTGGAGAATGGAGAAGACACAATTATCACTCTTGTAGTAGCCATAAATACCAAGAATGGAAGAACATAAAAAGGGGTAGAAACACCAAGACAAAGATAATGATATATAGAATAAAAGCTCTAAAGTGTTATAAAAATACTTGTTATTGATGTGGTACATTATGAGGCATCTATCAAGATATATGAATAGAATGTGAAGATAAATCTTATTAATGACTCAAGATCCTACAGATCTTACTCATATAGATGTCTTTGATTTCTTTAGAGATAAAGAAGGAAACACTCATTTAGCTAACAAGAGCAAGTTCATACATTATCCTTCAAGATAAGAAATATTGAAGGAAAAGTCAATATTATATTAGTTTCTATAAATCTGATGAAGGCTCTGGAAGAGCAACAATCTTGTTAGCAAATGGAACAAAGTGACATATAAGTTAAGGTTTATATGTAGATAGATTTTAAAGAAATCTACTTAATTTAAAAGATATTTGCTAAAATGAATATCACATTGAGACTCTGGAGTAAGGATTATGTAAAATATCTCTGCATTACTTCCAACGTCTTATACAAAAAATGTATACTTGAAAAGTTTCATGTATTATCATTTAGTTTGCATTATACAATCATAAATTAAATTGAAAGCTACACAATAATGAACCAAAAGTTTAATGATTCAAAATTTTCTTTTTATTACATGATCGCATTGGGCATCCAGGATCAACTATCATGCATAGGATCATTGAAAATTCTCATGGACGTCTATTAAAGAACTTGAAGATTCTATTGTCTAATGAGAATATTTGTACCATTTATTCATAAGCCAAACTTGTAGTTAGATCATCTCCTTCCAAGATTGGTCTAGAATATTTCATTATTTTTAAAACAAATTTAAAGAGATATTTGTGGACCCATTCATTCACTAAGTGTACCTTTTCACTATTCTATGATTTTAATTGATGCATCTGCATAATAGTCACATGTTTATTTACTGTCTATATGAAATATTATATTTGCTAGATTATTAGTATAAATCATTAGATTGAGAGCACAATTCTTAAACTATCATATTAAAATCATATGTTTAGATAATGTTGGTGAGTTTACATCTAAAATATTTTATGACTATTGTCATCAATAGAAAATAATATAGAATATCTTGTGCCACATGTTCATATGCCAAATGGATTAGTAGAATTATTAATTAAATGACTCTATCACCCTTACTTTAAACTAAAATGAGACCTCAATATTGCTCAAGATTTTTGTTGATTTTAATTCAACATTAATTATAAGATATTTTAAACCCTTGATGATATGTTTACTGCATGATTTACATATTGTCATTTTTTATGAAATAATATTTCCACCATTAGAGAAAATAAAAATGCCTCTTGAAGTAAGGTATAAATTTTCTTAAAAGACAACTAACATATCTTATTTAGATTATCACAAAAATTAATATAAAAATAAAGTGTGAAGGATTATTCATTTTTAAAAAATAGCAAATAAATTACCAGATGTATTTATAGATGCATCAAAAGTAACTAAATCATATATATTAGCTTACAATGCATCAGCTTAGGTGATTGTTCTTGTAGAACAATCTAATAAAAAGGTAGCAAATGGATCTTCTATTGTATGCTATAAGCATGCCAAACCACTTGCTTTAAAAGATATCAAAATTCTATTTAAATTAATACCTGAGCCCATTTTATATTCTCTAAATAACTGACATCAGAAGAGTTAATAATCCCTAAATAGACACAAGTCCTTGAAGACACATAAGTCTCTAAAGAGACATAAATTCCTAAAGAGACATAAGTACTTGAAGAGACACAAAGTTCTTAAAGAAACACAAATCCTGAAAAAACATAAGTCCCTAAAACACAAGTTCTTGAAGAGATATAAGTCCCAAAAGAGACATTAGCCCTAGAAGATGTACAAGATTTTTAAAAATGAGGAAAATGGTATAAATTATCCTTACAAAGAAAAATTATGAAAATATGACGAAATAATTATCGACAATATGTTCTCATTTGTAGTAGTTACTAAAATTATGAATGATATTTTTTGAGCCACAAACTATCAATAAATGCAAAAAAATCAAGGTCTAGAGCATGGTCCAAAGCCTTTTTGCTTTTGACCACAATATCATCTATGTAGGCCTCTACTATCTGCCTATAAGCTTCCCAAAGACCTTTGTTACCAAACGTTGAAATGTGGCTCCAGCGTTCTTCAGCCCAAATGGCATCATTTTGTAGCAATAGATCCCTTTCTCAATTATGAAGTTGGTCTTTTCTTCATCACTTGGATCCATTTTGATCTAGTTATAGTCGTTATAAACATCTAGGAATGACAACCTCTCATATCTTATAATAGCGTTTGTCATCTGGTCTATCTTCAAAAGGAAGAATAAATCTTTGAGAGTGGCTCTATTCAGGTCTGTGTAATCCACACAGACTTTCCACTTTCTGTTTTTCTTAAGCACTACCACGATGGATGCTAACCAATCTTAGTAGTGGACCTCTCTGATAAAGCCTACCTCGAAGAGTCTGTCTACTTCCTTACTGATTATTCTATTTCTCTTTGCTGCAAACCTTCTCTACTTTTATTTTATGGGTCAAAAATCTTTTGGGATGCTGAGCTTATGTGTTATGACTTCTAGATCGATTCCAATCATGTCTTTATATGACATGCAAAGACATCCTGGTATTGTTATAGGAGTTTGACAAAGGCTCTTTTTCATCTTTGCTCAGTATAGTTCCAACCTTTACTTTTTTATCTGGTTGTGAAGGGTTAAGTGTTATCTCTTCTATTTCTTTTATGTAGAGCAGAATGTATTCGTCCATCTTTTCTTTCTCCTGTAGTGACACTTTTGGCCAGACATCATATAGCTGCTATTGTTCTTGCGAATCCTCAAATTATGGTGAGGCTCTTGTTGATATCCTTTGGGGGTCTTAGCGAATTAGCATAGCATTATCTTGCTTTAATCTACTACCCTTTGATATCCATTATTCCTTTCCTGTTTGTTGATAAAGCATTCCTCTTCCTACATTTGCATGTATGTTGATGAAGCGTATACTATCAAGTAGTGATATCTAGCACTTTTCTTACTACTACAACGGTAATGTTATGAATCCTATAACTTGTACTTTGGATCCTCTAAATGCTATCAGCTCAGTTTGACATTCATAGATGTCTTGTTCTATTAGTCCCATCCACTTGAACGTGTCCTAAAGTAAGATATCTACACTACTTCCTCCATCTACCAGTCCTATTTAGAAAATATTCTCAACTATATTAAGAGTGAGACCTAAGGGATATAGGTGTAGTAGCATGATGTCTATCATATCCCGTCTGGAAAAAGTGATCTCTCCTATATCTTGTTCTATTATCATCACTGTAGGTATTGTGGTTGCTCCCACGTCCATTTTTCGTGTCATAGATGTCCACTGGAACAATGGCCTCCACCATTCGTCCTTTTCATCCCTTTCTGAAGGTCTCTCATGCAACACATTTATTATGTGTTGGTTTGCTATTACTCGGGAAATTATCATTTTTTTTATTTTGCAACGAGCCTTTCATCTTCTTGCGGTCCTTCTATTATCAAACGCATTCTAGCTTCATTATATAGGTACATGGAGTCATAAAAGAATCCATGTACTGCATCCAGAGCGTTAAGTGTTATGTCTTCCACTTGTGTTTTCTTTTCAACGGAAGTTTTGGCTTTTTTAGAGGATTTTTGTTTTGCTTTTTGGTCCTATTTTTAGCCAAAACTCTTAAAGGAACCCATTCTTGATTAAAGCATTAATTTACCTCATTAATGATAGGTATGTGCATAGTTCGTATCCCTTCTCATCATAGAATGGGCATGTCTTACTTAGGTCTTTTAGGTGGTTCAAAATCTCAATTGGTCTCGGGTTTTTGAATATCCTATGTTCTTTATACTTCAGATAGATTTTCTTTACTGACTCATTAATAGGATGAAGGGCTAAAAAACTTTAGGGTTTTTTTTGTCTTGTAAGTACTTTTCTATGTTGAAAGGTTTCTTTATATCCCTTTCGTTGCAGGATGGCTATTCCTCCTTTCGAGTGGTTATCACTGAGGTCTTATTCATTATCAAGTTTGCTTCTTCTTATTGACAGATCCACTATTCTAATTTCGGTTCAATAGCTCGAAAGAAGTAAAATTATTCTGAACTAAGTATTAGTAGTAAGTAGTGCCTAGCATTATTGCTTTCCTATAGGCTTACGCTGTTATCTCTGAATTGTAGCTTCCAATCTCACTTAACTCTTTGTTAAATCTATTCAGAAAGCTCCTAATTGATTCATTCTTTACTTGTTTTATGAGAAATAGGTCTAACATAGTATTCTTTTTCTTCTTATTTCAAATATATTGTGCAATAAAGGTCGCGTTGAGTTCCTCGAATGAAGAGATGGAGCTTTCTTCCAATCTCAAAACCAATTTTAGGGTTCCTTTGAGGTTAAAAGTGAAGATTATACACTTTAGAGCCTCATTACTGCTGTGCATAATCATCTTCACATTGTAATGGAAGATGTGTTCCTTAGGGTCTCTTGACCTATCATAGGGAGTGAAATTTGGTAGCATGAAGTTCTTCTCCTATCTCCTTCAAGATGAAGGCTTTAAGCTCCTCTCTTTATTAAACCACTTGGCCAATACCGCTACCTTTGGTTCTTCAGGTGGATCAACATTTTCCTTTCTCCTAAGATTGTCTGACAATTTTTATTAGTTCCCTGTCTGTGTATCTCATGGTGGAAGCTATTCGCAATTATCCGGGAAACCTCTTCTAACTTTTAAAGCTTTCAATCGACTATAAAGTTCTTGGTTCTCCTTCTGTGACTCCTTTAGTTCCTTTAAGATGTCTGCCATGATCCCTAGCACAATTATGGAAGCATTGTCCCCGTTTCTGTCAAAATTGAAAAGGGCAAGGCTACCTCTTTCTCTAGTTCTGATTTTGGTTGATCTAGGATTGCTACTTGTCATGATAATTTTCTTTTGAAAATTATGGCTTTTTATTCTTGCTTCCCACAGTCAGCACCTCTAAAATGCTCCAAATTTGAAACTTTTTAGAAATTACATCTTAGCCCTTATTAATAATCTCAAATTACCACGAAAGAACACCGTCCTTCTGTAAAAAGAAATACTTTGACACTCAAGTCAGTGTATGTTAAATACAAGTATACAGTGTGTAGGAGTGCTTCAAATAAAAACATTATGCTTTTATGTTTTCTCTATCACTTTCTGTATGTTGTTTTTAATGAATACAGAATAAATAATGCATGCCTTTTATAATGTAATCATGATAGAGTTCGAATTGTATGTAACATAATCTTCTTATGATAAGATGATCATCATTGCAATGTGATCATCTTATCATTATATCATCATGTGATAACAAAATAATGATCCTATATCAGATAAAGACCAAGTTTAATTAAACTCACGTATAATTAAAACTATAATTGAAAGAAGAAGATGAAATATATTCATACTTTTTTATCTTCATGATTAATTTGGTCTTTTTACCTCTTTGAACTTTATAAAATGGCTCAGTCTAGCCCCCATTTTTTATTCAAATTTGGTTTTTGGGCTGATCAACTTCAAATGAGCTTAACTTGTTTTTATTTAGGCCCAATTCTATTTTAAAAAATTCAAGGGTTTTTTCTTAAGTAGAGTGACTGAAAGACTTATTAATAATAGGTCAAACAGTGTAGTCATATATTTTTTAATTTAAAAAATTAATTTTTTTTCTCTTTTTTTTTGATACTTTTTTTTTTGTTTTGGTTAGTATGCTTGGCAAAGTACGTGTGTTTTATATTGTACTAATTGATTCAATTAAATTAATATCTTTTTCCCCCTTTTACTAGAGCTATTCAATAAATTTTAAAATATTCTGTAAAAAAAGTAGTATTTCAAAATGGTATAAAAAAATTTGGAGTTGAAATCTTAGTCATGTAAATAGCTTATTTGGTAGAACTTCAATAACTTTGATGTAAATCGTGAAAAAAGCTTTGTTACAATATTTAGCAAGCATGTAATCTGTATAGCATTATACTGCTTTCTTCACGAATCTTTATCGTACTGGAGAAAGAATAAGAATCTTATATATTAAGTAAGAGATCTAACAATTAATCAATTTAAGATTGACATTGAAAAGGTGCCAAAACTTGATACACAGGAGTCATAATCTAAAACAACGTCGGTTTTAGATTGCAACTATTTCGACTTATCTGATATCTAAATCTTTGGATAGGACATAGGAGCACCCAATTCCTTAGCGGATACATGTGATTTACATGGCTTGCTATCAGAATCAATGTCCGAAAATGATGAATATGATGTAAAAATTATTTTCTCGGAAGCACAAGCAGCCCAGCGCTGCGCAGCTCGCCATCCGATCTGGCATGGCAACTTGATGTAGCACCAAGCAATTGACAACGGGCAACAAACACACAATACACAAGCACTACAAGCAAACGCTGCAACTTTACTACAGAATTGGGAATTCAGATTCTTCACCACCCCTGTCCCTGCAGGAAAACAAGAAGTAGCTGCAGATCTTGCCTTCATACGTTTATGTTCTTCATTGCGACGTTTTACGTTTACTTCATCTTGAAGGAGAAACCTATTTTCCATTTTTCACTGTTGTTGCAGAAATAAATAAGAGAAACCGCTACATGATTTATGGGGTTGATACTGTGTGTTTATGGCTGTGAAAACGTCCCTTCTTTTCTTTACCCTGCTTTTTAAACTTGTTTTACAACTTGGTACCTAAGTTGGGGAATAAGTCTCGAACGCTTTTCACATGCTTGATTCCTTGCGCATTAGCCCACTTTTGGTTTTTCACTACTATCACATTATTTTAGTATAGGATTAGGATCATATGATTATGATGATACTGTTCCAGGTCATCTTTATTTTGGGATTATATGTGCACAATCTTTTAGCTTGCCGCACTTTTCTTCTATCTTTCTCTTCCTTTCTTTCACTTTAAGCAAGGCAGCTACCGAAAGCCACACCCCCTACCGCAAAACAAACTTTTAATATGACAATATATTACTATCATCAAGTTAATTATAAAACTTCTGACAATATACACCAAAATTTTAACATTTAATTATTACAAGGTCTTATATTCTATGACATATGTTATAACTCAAGACACATAAACATCACCATATCTATACTGGGAAAAGTGCCAAAGACCACGTACAAAAGCTACATGGGTCTCAGGGAAATTTTCAAACCTTGCCTTGTTAAGGCAGCCACAAAACTTTGCGACTCAATGTTCAAATAATTTTCTTAAAATCAAATAATATACATAAAATTCTCTTAACTTAAAGAATAAATATGAAGCCACATACTTCATGTCAGAGCATATTGATCCTTGCAATAAAAAAAAGTATCTCGGCAATAAATCAGCCAAAGAAATAAGCCAATAAACCAAATCAGCTTATTTCAATACATGTTGACGCCGGCATATGATGTGGATAAAATCTCCAAGAGCAAAATGTTTGTATGCTTTGTTCCTAAACTTGCAAGAACAGATACTGCTGCAAAATTAATATTCAGAAACAAATATCCTCTACTGGAAATGTTATTTCTCCACAAAACAGTGGTTGGTAGACAAAATTTCATGCACCAACCGAGTTAGAACCTTTCAACCTTGTCGTCTTGGCTTGCAGCCTTTCCATGAATGCTGGATTGGATCTGATTCTGTTCTTGACATAAGAAGCACGAGCATCATCCACCATTTTGTTTGCTTTCCCCACTTCTTCAATGAGCGAAAAGAGAGTCCTAAGAAAATCTTTCCTGTTTTCTTCTCTATGCTCAAATCTGAAAACAAAAATTGTTTTGACAGTCCCAAAATGCAATGTAAAGGGAATATCAAGAGTACATTTTAAAGGTAATTAAGCAGACAGCCGCATTTCTCAGGTCTTATGTTGGTTAGTAAATAAAAATTTTTGTTTATAAAAATAAAAGCTGCGAAAGTCAGATCGTCTTGTCCATAATTACATGTATAGAGATAGAAGATTACCTCAATTTCTCGCTATGACAGATCTTGAATTGAATGGCTGCAATCTTCTCTACTGTCCTCAATTTTCAAACTCAACACGTGTGGGCACGTAGATCTTTCTTAATCTCTAAAACCACTAATATCCAAATTTGAGAGAATGGCATTAACTAAATTCTTTTTCCACATAAGAATATGTAAAAGAATTTTTTCTTTGAATGATTATGGTAGTTTTTTCTTATTATATACCTCTCATATATATAGGGATCTCCCTTGAGTATTTAGGATTAGGATTAAAAAATTAGAGTTTGATTAAGATTTAAGCTATTAGAGCGACTGTAATACTCATGAGCTTCCTAGCTCCAACTGAAAAGACTTAATCCTTATTATCTCATAATACACTAATTCTTCTAAGTTAACCCTAAACTATTCCACTAAAAGTCAAGAGTTGTACTCTAGTAACCCATGTTATAAAATAAAAGCTCATTTAATTAAAATTTCTTTTAAATAAATTGGGCTTGGTCTTTAAACTAACAATAACCACTTAATTGACCCTCTAATTGATGTTCATAATTAAAGTTAGGCCTTGAAAAAATATCGTGTCACTTTAATTACTTATTTATCCCTAAGTCACTGAATCTCTGAAAGCTGTGGTTGAGGAGTGTTGTCATGTAAGACTTTACCACTTCTTAGGGAGATGGCTTGGCACTGTTCTACACTTCCTTTTGGATTGACTTCAGTGTTGCTTGGTAGAGTTCCTTGAGGTCGATTGTTTATTGCTGTAGCAAGTTGTCCTACTTGATTTTCCAAGGCTCTAAGTGAAGCTGCTTGACTTTGGAAGAGTGCATCTGTTTTCTTCATGTATTGCAGGAGCATGTCTTCAATGTCTAGTTTCTTCTCTTACTGAATTTGCGGTTGGAAGCCAGGAGGAGCTTTGGAATACTGTCCTTGATTATTGTTGCTCCATGAGAAGTTGGGGTGATTTCTCCATCCAGGATTGTAAAAATTAAAATTGGGATTGTTGCGGTTAAAGTCCCCTACATATTGAGCAGTCTCCATGCATTGTCCATTAGCATGATTGCTTCCACAGAAATCGCAAGCGATGGGTTGACTCTTGATAGCATTAACTCCCAAGTTGCTTAATTGTTTGGTCAAGAGGTTGACTTGGGCAGATAATGTAGTCAAAGTGTCTACTTCATGTAATCCAGTGATCTTTCTTGTGGTTGACCTTTCGGTGGGCCATTGATAGGCATTAGACGCCATCTCATCTAGTAGATCATAAGCTTCATCGGTGGATTTGTTCATGAGTGCTCCTCCAGCTGCAGCATCTACTATCGTTCTGAATTGACCGGCTAATCCATTGTAGAATGTTTGTACAAGCAACCACTTCGGAACTCCATGATGAGGACATTTTCTTTGCATATCCTTGTATCTCTCTCATGCCTCATAAAGAGATTCTCCATCTAGTTGTAGGAATGATGTGATGTCGTTCCTCATCTTGGCAGTTTTAGCAGGTGGAAAGAATTTGGCGAGGAACTTTTATGCAAGATCATCCCATGTAGCTATAGATCCAGATGGAGTGATAGCAGCCAGCTTTTTGCTTTGTCTCTCAAGGAAAAGGGAAACAACCTTAGTCGGATTGTATCATCGGATACCCCATTGTACTTGAAAGTATCACATATCTCCAAGAAGTTGATGATGTGCATGTTTGGATCGTCATTGGGCAATCCTCCAAATTGTACCGAATCCTTGAGCATTTGAATTGTGCTTGGCTTGATCTCGAAGTTGTTAACTTGAACACTGGGTCTTTGAATGCTTGAATGGATTCCATTAACTAGGGGAACAGCATATTCCCTTAGTGGTCTTCCTTCATTGTTGGATGTAATTGGTACTTCATCTTCCATGGTGTTAACTTGATTTTGCTCTCTTCTAATTCTTCTTAAAGTTCTTTCAATCTCTGGATTAAAAGCAATCAAGTCTTCACTTTTCGATCTTCGCATGTACCTCGTAACAAAGAAAGTAAAACTAAATTAAGAAAAATAAAAAATAAAAATTCTGAAGTAAAAACTAGAAAGATTGGTATTAATATTGGTGAAAAAGTAGATAATTATCCCCGGCAACGGCGCCAAAAACTTGATGCGATATTTCTATATCATAAATTAAGTGCAAGTATACACTATCGTATGCAAGTAATAAAGAGACTAAATAAGTCGGATGTCGAACCCACAGGGATAATTTCTTCTTTTTAACCAATTACTAAAATTATATCTTCCTAATAATTATTCAGAAAAATTAAAATCTAAGAATGAATGTAAGAAATATAAAAGTAAAAACACAAAGCAATGAGATTTAAAGATAGCAACGTAGAGAAAACCTAGGATTAATATTATCCCTCAATATGCTTTTTAATGATTAATCCTCTAATATTTAACTCCCTTAGTCTTTATTATTGATCAAGACACTAATGTATTCACAAGCCTCTTCCAATGTCATGCAAGTATACCTTAATTTACCAAATACCTATATTCCTATGGTACTTGTAATAAATTAAGATTCATTAAGATTAGGTCTTATTGATCATACATGCCAATTAGGTATATTCCTATCCTAAATTGAAACTTGCATATGCAACATTGAATGTTACTCTACAATCATGCATCAAATTACCTAGGTCTAAATATTATGATTCCTCTTCCAAGTTTATCAATAATATTACCAACTCATTCACCATATATTGGCCAGATATATTGAAGCATTAAACACAAGTAATTTAAATAATAAATGACTAAGTTTATTAAATACTAAAAGATATGGCAATTTAAGCGCACATATTGAGTTCAAATATTAATCCTAGAAAACAAGTTAGCTCATGGCTACAAGAGAACAGCAGTAAAAATAATTATAAATCATGATACAATTATTAGCAAACCGATATAGACGTTGAATTGCTCTTAATTGCGCTGCCTAGGAACTCTTGATGCCGAAGAACGTCTTGTATCTCTCTCTAAAGTTGCTTCAATTAAGCTCCTATTGCTCTCCAAGACTCGTGCTCTGTATTCTTGGTGCTCTTGGGTCGTCTTAGATTCCTTCTTGAAGGCTGGGAACGAGTGGCTTTATATAGGGATTGATATGAGCTTGAAAATCTCAATTCTCCTCGGACTAGGACTCGCACTACCGCTGGCGCGCTATGCATCTGTCGCTGGGGCGACGCGTGAAAAAGCTATTACCGCTGGAGCGGTGAGATCTTGGCGCTGGGGCGCTGCATGAAAACGGCTTCACCGCTGGCGCGGTATGTTGATAGCGCTGGGGCTCTGGAACGTCGCTGGCTCGGTGACTCTTCGGCGCTGGAGCGCCAGACGCGACTTAAACAGGTCGTTTTTCTAATTTCGATCACTATTCCAACGCTAGGGCGATATTCTTATGGTGCGTGGGCGCTGGACACATACTTTGAAAACTTTGCATTTTAGTCCCTGTAAATAACAATAATGCACATAAATAGCCATCTATTCTCATAAAATAATAAAATATCAATAATAAAAACATGAGAAAATATATGACAATTTTTCCCTTATCATATATCTATATTTGTAAACAAATTTACAAATAAATATTATTATTTAATAATTTTTTATTGAATAAACTTTTCTTACGACCCATGAAATTATATCTCCAAGCTATCGAGGTTTTGGCCGTTTAATTTGGATCTCACTCCGTGATAACTCAAAAGATACAATGCATAAATGTAAGTTTATCACCTGCTCAGGATTAAGATCAATTAAGCTTATTAAAGCTTTTGTGAATTAAGATCTACGACATTTAGTTAACCAAATCCAAATTCACAGTAGTCCTGTTCAATGTATCATATACATTAGTTTCTCTACTCAAAGTCTCTACTTCAATGATCAAGATAAATCATCCACTATAAGAACTTGTGATCTATACCCTCTGTATTTGCATCATATGCCTAATACATAGATCACATACTTTATAAATACGGGCTCATCAATGTATGCTAAATTATATGTATGAATAAATTTTATTAATCTAATAGAATGTTATTACACATGCTTTAAGGGTATAAAATAACATAAAATGTCTAACAATCTCCCATTTGCCCTAAAGCATCTTAGGCATCTGTCGAAGTCCCATATCATATATATGAGTTTCAAAACACTTTGCTAGCAATGATTTGGTGCATGGATCCGCTAGATTTTCTGCTGATACAATCTTGGATACCATAACTTCACCCTTTTGCATTAGCTCCTGTACCAAATGGTATTTTCTCTCAATGTGTTTTCCTTTCTTGTAGTATCTCAGTTCCTTAGATTGTGCTACAGCTCCGCTATTATCATAAAAAATAACAATATGCATCTTAGCACTAGGTACCACTTCAAGTTCCATAAAGAACTTGCGGAGCCATACAGCCTCTTTTGCAGCTTCTGACGTAGCTACATAATCAGCTTCCATAATAGAGTATGCAATGCATGATTGCTTTACACTCCTCCAACTAATAGCCCCACCACCTAAAGTAAATATATATCCTGAGGTAGATCTCTGAGCATCCTTATCTAATTGGAAATATAAATCTGTATACCCAATAGATATAAGATCCTCACTAGAATACACAAGCATATAATCTTTCGTTCTCCGAAGGTACTTGAATATATGCTTTATTGTAGTCCAGTGTTCTAGTCCTAGATTAGATTGATATCTGCTGACCATGCCGACTGCATAACAAATATCTGGTCTAATACATAGCATTACATACATGAGACTTCCTATTACTGATGCATAAGGAATTCCTCTCATGTGATCTATCTTTTTAGAAGTTTTGGGACACTGATTCTTGGATAGATCAATTCCATGTCTAAAAGAAAGTGATCTTTTTTTGGATTTATGCATAGCAAACCTAATCAAAAAAATTTCTATATATGCAACTTGACATAAACCTAACATCCTATTTTTACGATCTCGCAATAGCTTAATTTCAAGGATGTAACTAGCTTCACCTAAGTCCTTCATATCAAATTGGTTAGATAACCAAATTTTAACTGATGATAATACTGCTATATCATTTCCAATGAGTAGTATATCATCTACATACAGGACTAGAAAAACCACTAATTACCTATCTATCCTTTTGTAAACATAAGGTTCATTAGGATTTCGATCAAAACCAAATGATTTGATTGCCTGATCAAATTTGATGTTCCATGATCTAGATATTTGTTTAAGCCTATAGATAGATTTGTGCAATTTATAAACCATGTGCTCTTGGCCTATAGCTATAAAACCATCTAGTTGTAATATATAGATACTTTCTTCAAGATTGCTATTAAAAAAGGTAGTCTTGACATCCATTTGCCAAATCTCATAATCAAGATTTGTTGCAATGGATAGGAGAATTCTAATAGACTTAAGCATGGTTATCGGCAAAAAGGTCTCTTATAATCAATACCTTCTTTCTGAGTGTACCATTTAGCAATAAGCCTAGTTTTGAAGGTTTTCACCTTCCCATCTACCCCTCTCCTTCTCTTGCAGACCCATTTACACCCTATGGGTTTTATCCCTTCAGGTTTCTCTATAAGTTCCTAAACTTTATTAGAATACATGGAATTTATTTTTGATTTCATAGCTTTATGCCAATAGTTTGCATCTTTATCAATCACTGCTTCATCATAACTAGTGGGATCTAGTTCATGCTCATTAGAGACTGCCTGAAATGACTCTCCAATTAACATGTACCTAGTTAGACGTCTAATAATCCTCCCACTATAACGAAGTACCGGTGGTTGTTGTTCTGCAACTGGCTCTGATTGGTTATTATGATCTGGATTAGAAATTAACTCATTGACTCTATTAAGCACAATATTAGAGTTCCTAGATAACTTATCAAGAATTATCTTACTCCTAGACTTGAAGTCTTTCATATAGTCTTCTTCATCAAAGATTGCATTAGTGCTAACTAATACTTTCTTATCTTGAGAACTATAGAAAAAATTTCCTCTTTTTTCTTTAGAATAGCAACAAACTGGCAAACTCTGACTTAGATTTCAACTTATCTGTCTTCCCTTTCAGCACATGTGCTGGACAATCCCATATATATATGACGTAAACTTGGTTTACGTCCTATCCATATTTTCAAAGATGTTTTAGAGACTGACTTATATGGAATTAAGTTAAGAAGATATATGGCTATTTCTAAGGCATAACCCCAGAACAAGATGGGTAAAGTTGAATAACTCATCATTGAGCTCACCATTTCAAGAAGAGTTCTATTTCTCTTTTCTGTTACACCATTTTGCTAGGGTGACCTTGATGCAGTCAACTGGGATAATATCCCATTGTCTAACAAATAGGTCCTGAACTCACTTTAGAGGTATTCGTCACCTCGATCAGATCGAATTGCCTTTCCACTTCTGCCTGAAACTCTTTGAATTTATCAAACGCCTCAGACTTGTGGTGCATTAGGTATACATAATCGAATCTATAATAATCATCAATGAAAGTGATGAAATATTCATAACCTCCCCTAGCTTGTGTGCTCATGGGCCCACATACGTTAGAGTTCACTAATTCTAACGTTTCAGTAATTCTATTACCTTTAGCATTAAAGGGTCTTCTAGTCATTTTACCTTTTATATAAGATTCGCAGATTAGTAATGGTTCAATATCTAATGAACTCAAAGGTCCATCTTTGACCAGTCTTTGGATCCTATCCAGACTAATATGACTAAGACATAGATGTCATAGATACGTTTGATTAATGGGAGTCACTTTAATCCTCTTATGGTGATTAGATTCATTATTCAATTTTATGTCATGCAGTGAGTCGATTTTAGGATATATACAGTATAGATTGTAAATTAGTGTACCAAAACATATAAACGACTTATTTCTTTTGATCACTACAGTTGAGTTAAAAATAACAGAATAACCAAATTTATTCAAATAACTAATTGAAATCAAATTACATTTAAGTTCCAATACCAACAAACAATCATCTAATACTAATGTCCTAAAGTCATCAAAATAAAGTTGAATAACTCCCACTGCCTTAGTTGCAACAATTGCGTCATTTCCTAACCTTACACTGATCTTCCCTTCATTGAGTTGTCTGGTTTCCTGGAACCCTTACAATGAATTGCAAATATGATTAATGGCTTTAGAATCTACTATCTAGGAATCAGTAGAATCAACCACTAAACATGTCTCAATGAAAAGAATTTTACCAGAAGGTGAAGCTGTCCTTTTAGTTATTGAAAACTTAACTAAGGGACAGTTTCTCTTCCTATGCCCTTTAATGCCACATTGAAAATAATTTCCTTTGAGCCTTACTACCTTTTTATGAATTTGCACAAACTCTGAATTAAATGCTTCCTTTGGCTTATTATTCTTCTTCTTCTTACTACTCTTTCCTCTAGGATTGAGACCAAAAGATGAATATGGGCCTTTAGTCAATTGACTATTGTAAGCATCTATTTCATCTTGTGGCGCATTTCCATTAAGTATTTGAGTGCATTTATCAGTCAGGACATGTTTGTGCTTTTCAACTGTGAGTTCAATATCTAAGTTCCTTTTCCAATCCACATAATTATTTTCAGTTCACTTGTTTTGGTTAAGGATGGATTCTGAAAAATAAATTCATACATGAGCATATATTTTCTGAAAACATGTGTTACTTTTGCATGAATACATGAAATGCATTTATGTAGAATTCTTTAACTACATTATATATTGGTAATTTAATTTTTATTCATAATACGCCTCTATAGGGTGGTCGTATCCGTCATAAATCAGACTAGTACCATACTAATTTATTATTATTATCTAGATATCTCATATCAAATAATAATAAACTACCGATTCTTTAGCCCTTAGATTTAATTGACAAGAACTTCGTAGAGAGGATATCAATCAACCTAAGTTGAGTGTATAACTATTACTTCAATCCTTTATATTTTTCATTTAAAAAAGCCACCGTAGGGTAGTCAGTTTTGCATGAGTCCTATATTGGATCTTATCCTTTAGAAAAATCTTATTTAGTAACCAATTCTGATTAATACCCTCTGTAGGGAACTCACAAGATTTGAGGCAATGCATTAATCTACCTTACTATGGGACTAATAATGGAAGCCATGGGCTTTATGCCTAAAGCCCTCTCTCACTCAATATTTTAATTTTTAGAGTTTTTAATTAATTTATAAAATAACGTTCTACTCATTAATATCTAATTTTATTTTCATAAAATAATTAATAAGACCACGTCATATAATAAATTAATATAATATTAAAATTATGACAATAATCTTATCCTAATCTCATTAGAATATTAATGTTATACAATATGATATATTTTATGTATGGACATGTGAATGTGGCACCCTGAATCTATATGACATGTTATTCATCTAATCAATTAACAGATAAATAAATAACTCATAATTCATGACTTTTTCTAGAAAGAAAAATATTAAAATTAAGCCTAAATTCTTCAAAGTCTTCCTTGAAGTCAACTTAGGCTTTTTCATAATGTTACATTCTCTTACTTGTCTCCTTTTATGGGTTTGGATTTTGGGTATTTTAATTTTCTTTGATCCATTTATGTTAAAAATAAATTTAACTTATTTTAGACTTTAAAATTTCTTTGAGCCTTACAAAAAAAATTTTAATGAAAATAATTTTAGACCCAAAAATTTTATAAAATTGGACCAAAATTAAAAAGAGTTTGACTTAATTTTGTATTCGTAAATACTCAAAATTAGTCCAAAAATAAATTTTGGACAAATTTAGGGACCTATTAATAAATATCTCAAAGTTCTCTAGCAAAATTATGATTACCCAAGTCTTGGAAGAGCTGAGTGAAATAAAACAATTCTGTTAGAGCCTATTTGTACTGACAAACTTTTAGGAGTTTATTTGTGTAAAATACAAATTTCTTGGCCAAAACAAAAATCTTTATAACAATGAGGGGCCTATATGATATTTGCTTATAAAAATCCTAATTCCACATTATTCACACAGCAGCCCTACCCATTATTTCTTTTTTTTAATTATTATTATATCCAAAATAATAAAATACATATTCTTTAAATTACAATAAAAACCTTAAGTCATTTATTTGGCTTACAAAGAAATCTAAAGAATCACCGAGAATTAACCTAACCAAGAGACGAAATTGTGATAAAATTTTATCACCCTCTTTTGCTACAATTCTAAGAAAAAAATAAGAACAAATATCTAACCATAAATTATTGGGCATAACCATTCATCACATAATTAATAAAAATAACAATATAGATTAGTATGCAATTGGTGCCACAATAAACAATTACTACCATACACAAAATAAATTATACATGTAATATGAAATAAGGCAGCTCTGATATCAGTTGTTGATTGATAAATAAAAATTTTTGTTTATAAAAATAAACGCAACGGAAACTAGATCGTTTTGTTCATAATTATATGTATAGGGATAGAAGATTATCTCAATTCCTCGTTATGGCAGATCTTGAATTGAATGGTTGCAATCTTCTCTACTATCCTCAATCTTCAAACTCAACGAGTGTGGGCGCGTGAATTTTTTTTAATCTCTAAAATCACTAATACTCAAATCTGAGAGAATGACATTAACTAAATTCTTTTTTCACGTAAGAATACATAAAAGATTTTTTTTCTCTAAATACTTATGGTCGTTTTTTTTTATTACATACCTCCCATATATATAAGGATCTCCATTGGGTATTTAGAATTTAATTAAGATTAGAAAATTAGAATTTGATTAGAATTTAAGCTAGTAGAGGGATTGCAAGACTCATGAGCTTCCTAACTCCAACTTAAAAGGCTTAGTCCTTATTATTTAATAATACATCAATTCTTTTAAATTAACCCTAAACTATTCCACTAAAAGTCAAAGGTTGTACTCTAATAACTCATGTTATAAAATGAAAGCTCATTTAATTAAAACTCTTTTTAATTAAATTGAGTTTAGTCTTTAGACCAACAATAACCATTTAATTAACTCTCTAATTGATGTCCATAATTAAAGTTAGGTCTTGAAAAAATGTCTTACCTCTTTAATTACTTATTTACCCCCAAGTCACTGAATGCTCTAATGATCACTTTTTAATATATCTATATTTGTAATCTATCAAATTTACAAATAAATATTATTATTCAATAAATAATTTATTGAATAAATTGTGACCACAGATTCTAATAATCAAATACTGCAAACATCTTAAGTGGATATTAATTATTAAATTTCATTTTGCAAATACATATTCCTGCGACCCATGAAATTATATCTCCAAACTATTGAGCTTTTGACCGTTTAATTTGGATCTCACTCCATAATAACTCAAAAGATAATGCATGAATATAAGTTCATTATTTGCTCAAGATTAAGATCAATTAAGCTTATTAAAATTTTTATGAATTAAGATCTACGACATTTAATTAACTAGATCAAAATTCACAATAATCATGTTCAATGTATCATATACATTAATTTCTCTACTCAAAGTCTCTATTTCAATGATCAAAGTAAATCATCCACTATAAGAATCAGAAAAACTACAACCTTACATAATGAAGTGCCTTTTTCATTAATAGTTGTAAACATGATTTAATTTATAAAAAACTTGCAATCTATCCTCTTTGTATTAACATCATATGCCTAATACATAAATCACATACTTTATTAATATGAGCTCATTAATGTATGCTCAATTATATGTATAAATAAATTTTATTAATCTAATAAAATATTATTACACATACTTTAAGGGCATAAAATATTTGTATGCTTTATTCCTAAACTTGCAAGAACAGATACTGCTGCAAAATTAATATTCAGAAACAAATATCCTCAACCAGAAATGTTATTTCTCCACAAAGCAGTGGTTGGTAGACAAGTTCATGCACCAACCGAGTTAGAACCTTTCAACCTTGTCGTCTTGGCTTGCAGCCTTTCCATGAATGCTGGATTGGATCTGATTCTGTTCTTGACATAAGAAGCACGAGCATCATCCACCATCTTGTTTGCTTTCCCCACTTCTTCAATGAGCGAAAAGAGAATCCTAAGACAACCTTTCCTGTTTTCTTCTCTATGCTCAAATCTGAAAACAAAAATTGTTTTGACAGTCCCAAAATGCAATGTAAAGGGAATATCAGAGTACATTTGAAAGGTAATTAAGCAGACAGCCGCATTTCTCAGGTCATGGACATTTCAAAGCCAAGCATGGCTGCCAAAAGACCAAGAACAAAATTTCGTGGACTAGGGGGAGGACAGATGGGTTAAATTGAAAAGTGGAAGGGAAGGAAGAGGAATTTTCTATCCCGCAAAATAGTTTTTATATTCATTATCTTTCTTGTTGAGTAGTGCACATAATTTAGCCATGCAGTGAACAGAAGATGTAATTTTATAAGCTTCTAATATTTTCCCCGTGAAGTACATAAACACTTCCTTTTGGAACACAATCAAAAAATATCTAAGGAAGAAAAGTCCTTAAAAAGAGGGAGAAGAAAGGGGGAATCTCCTAGTCACACAAAAATGTAAATGATGCAGTAAAATCACTGAAGAAGGTATTGGCCAAAATTTAAATCTCAGTCCAGACAAGATTGGCAGGATATAAATGATTTGTTTTTCAGAAAGTGGAAAATTTTCACAATCTCACAAGATTATATTTTTCAGGATTTTGTTAGATGTCTTAGACTACATGATTCTGTCATGGAGAAGTGCTAGTATTTCTGGGTTTTTAGAAAAACACAAGAAAAATGTAGATATCACGAGGACAAGGATTAGTCAGATGCTGACTTTACCTCTCACTAGTAATAGTAAGCTCATCTTTCCCTGAATGATACCTTTTCCCAACCAGTTCCCTCAGCCGACGGAATTGATGTTTTGAAAGCCCAAGCTCTTTCACAGTAACAGACATTTTTACTTTTCTATTTTTGGGATGCCATGCATCACCACCAGGAGCAAAGACTGCCCGTGTTTGCCACCTT